>CM033711.1:4630403-5303419 GCA_019671005.1 Hibiscus mutabilis
TATCGTTCAACTTTTATGTTTCTGTTTGTTGCCTTTGTTGTTATTTTTCATTTTGATTCCTTTGAAGTTGTTAATTGCTATAAAGTGTTATAAATGAGTGGATGGCTAAAATTTTAACTGCAATACCAACACGATTCTTTTACTTATATATATATGGTTTCATTCATTTTTTTGAAAATTTATTTTTTTTTGTTCTCCATTTATGTCTTCGAAGATTACTCTTTCTTTGTATATACACAGTTTCCGATCAATTGGACGTTGTGGGGAAAGTTATATGTATTTTTGTCAAATGGAAACTCTGTGTTCTGTGTTTTAAGCATTGAGTTTCTGGGATTGAAGTATCTCAACTTATGGTTCATGTTTATTTCTTTAAGTTCATAAAAGTTGCAGCTGCTCCATCTCTGTTTGAAGTTTGCAATATGCAGCTGAGCTTTGGCTACTCGAGAAGGAAATTTTATTTTTGGCATTTTCATATACTTTCAGAATGCTTGTAAGCTATGTATTTACTTTCACCGTTTTGATGGATTTGCATGAAGCGTTTTGAATTCTCTCTTTGTGATTTTGAAACAAGGAATAAACCAAATTGTTGTTTTCTGAGGACTTGATTCTTGTGCAGAAATTGAGACACACATCAAACACAAGACCTTCTGTTGCAATGGAGTGTGATGGTGCTGAATATGTTACTATTGGTGAAGCGCCAACTCCCACAGTAAACAACTTTAAGAAAGTTTCGGTTTTACCACTTATTTTCCTGATCTTCTATGAGGTTTCTGGAGGTCCATTCGGGGTTGAGGACAGTGTCCATGCTGCTGGACCATTTCTTGCTCTTCTTGGATTTTTGGTGTTTCCATTCATCTGGAGCATTCCAGAAGCATTAATTACTGCTGAGATGGGCACTATGTTCCCGAAAATGGTGGTTATGTTGTTTGGGTTTCATCCGCATTAGGTCCCTATTGGGGGTTTCAGCAAGGCTGGATGAAATGGCTGAGCGGGGTCATTGATAATGCTTTATATCCCGTTTTGTTTCTTGACTATTTAAAGTCTGGAATCCCTGCTTTAGGAGGTGGTTTACCTAGAATCTTCGCTGTGCTAGCTTTGACTTTAGTACTCACATATATGAACTATAGGGGTTTAACCATTGTAGGATGGGTTGCTGTGATTCTCGGGATTTTCTCACTCCTCCCTTTTGTGGTCATGGGTTTCGTGTCGATTCCAAAATTAGAGCCTTCAAGATGGTTTGTCGTAAACATGCATCATGTCGATTGGAATTTATATTTGAATACACTCTTTTGGAATCTAAACTATTGGGACTCGATTAGTACCCTTGCTGGAGAGGTAGAGAACCCAAAGAAAACTCTCCCAAAGGCTTTGTTTTATGCTTTGATCTTGGTGGTTCTCGGATATTTCTTTCCGCTATTAGTTGGTACAGGGGCCCTTCCCCTTGATCTTGAGTTGTGGACTGATGGTTATTTCTCGGACATTGCTAAAATGATCGGTGGAGTTTGGTTGAGGTGGTGGATCCAAGCAGCTGCCGCAATGTCAAACATGGGGATGTTTGTGGCTGAGATGAGTAGTGACTCCTTCCAACTTTTGGGAATGGCCGAGCGCGGGATGCTACCAGAGTTATTTAGCAAGAGGTCTCGCTACGGAACTCCTCTAATTGGGATCTTATTTTCAGCTTCAGGAGTTCTATTGTTGTCATGGTTGAGCTTTCAAGAGATTGTGGCTGCAGAGAACTTCTTGTACTGTTTCGGGATGTTTTTGGAGTTCATAGCATTTGTAAGGTTAAGGATGAAATATCCCGCTGCATCACGACCTTACAAGATACCCGTTGGGACAGTTGGGTCTATCCTTATGTGCATTCCACCAACCATATTGATTTGTGTTGTGTTGGCTCTTTCTTCTCTCAAAGTTGCAGTGGTTAGCCTTGTCGCAGTCGTTATTGGCCTCATAATGCAACCTGGTCTCAAGTACGTTGAGAAAAGAAGATGGCTTAAGTTCTCTACCAGTGCAAACCTTCCCGACCTAAACGTTTTGGGTCATGATGACACTGATTCCATAGTAAGATGACAGGTCGTCATTAAAAACTCGAAGGTCAAGTTCTCGGTCGATTCCCGAGCCCTTAACCTCCGTTGGAAAGGTGTTTAATATGGAAATGTTCGTGAATGCTGTTCTATCTTGTTTAAGTTAGCCCGTAGCTTAACGAGTACCCGAACTGTTTATGGTAGATGGAAACAATGATTAATTGAATAATTAGAAACAAATACCAAATTGTTGCATATCTGAAGTCATTTGAACTATGACTTTGTTAGTTATTAAGGCTTATTATTTGATACATTGTCAATGTATTTTTTTTTTACACAAGCATGTCTATTGTAATTTTAAAATCTAAAATATAAATCATTAACTCTAAATCTTAAATTTTTATCTTAAATTTTAATCATAAATATTAAATTTTAAATTCTATAACCTAAATATATAACTTTAAATCTTAAACTATATTTTAGGAGTATTTTTTTCTAATCTAAAATCTCTAGTTTTGCTTTATTTTATTTATTTATTTATTTGCCAAATGTTTGAATGCCTTGTGCTTTTGGTTTTCTTGTAACGATTGTCTTGTGATGGACGTGTTACTTTACTGTTAGAATATTTTGTGGGCATTATCACTTTCTTACTAGCATGTGATAAGGGATGGGTCAATTTTCTGTTAAACCAAATCTTTATTAGGTCGTTTCACGCGACATTTTTTTGGTTTAATCATGGTATCCAACTCACTAACCGGTTAATCCGAATTAAATATTACAAAGTTCTATTATGAGGGTGATCATTCCAACTCAATTACTCCATTCGCAACGCCATAATATCATTGAAAATTGATAGTTATCGATTCGTGAATATCATTGGAGGGGAATTTGGACAATTCTATTTTTTCTTCTAGTTTTTCATCATTCCAATCAAGCATACTAACGAAAATAAAAAATATTTTATGTCCTTTCACTTTTTCACCCTTTTAATTTTTCTTCCTTCCAATTTTTTTCCACCCTACCGGGCAAAAGATTCAAAATGTTTGCTAACAAATTGGCTCGTTTGACAATTTTGCATTGTCATGCTTTTGTGAATCTTGATTGGGATTGAGAATTTCTTAATATATGGCCTGAAATTTGAATTTTTTCTCTCTCCCGCTTTTTAGGGTTTTTGATTTTGGTGGATAAGTCTTCCAACGGAGATTTTCTGCATACACAAAATTTTGAACTCGAGATTTATTTAAATGATACTATACTGCTTACCATTTGGACCAAACTCAAAATAATATATAGAGTATAAAAAACAAATAGAAAAAAATATCATTTAAAAAAATAAAGAGGTTAAGGAAGTATTTAACAAATAATATTTATGTTTTAACTTATACGAAGCATAAGAAAGAGGGGTGGTAGATATCACAGTTATTCAGGACTAATTAAATTAGTTTTTAACAATTTTATCTTAACTAATTTTATTTTTGTAATTATATTTTTAAAAATATAATATAATCATTTAATTAAGTTATTGAATTTTATTTTATTTATAAAATGTTATTCATCTTTAATTAATAACTTTAAATTTTTATATTTCTATACAAATAAATTTATATTTACACACTTCAAATATATCTGCGTGTATATAGTGTGTGTATATATATATATATATATATATATATATATATATATATATATATATATATATATATAATTTTTTAAACATACTAAAAATAAAAACGATACATCCACTTATATGATACTGATTACCTTAATTGCACCTATCATATTCATATATCAATATGATTATTAGATTTAAAATATCAAATACAATTTTCCAAGGCAAGGTTTGTTGTAAAGTTTGCATTCAATTGAAGTCCAAGTTTTATTTAACTCACTCCTCCCCAAATTTATATATATAGAAAAAAATAAAAAAATCCATACATAGTCTTTGTAAATTTTGGAGTACATAATTTTATCTATTTCAATGCTATTTATTTTATTTAGGGTTGTGTGATTTTACGTTTTAGGGTTTACGATTTATGTTTTAGGTTGAGATTTAGAGTATGACTTATGTTGCATTTGGATTATGGAATGTAAGATTACCTGTGGTTATAGGATTCTCGAAATCTAACATTACTTGACATATTATTGGGAATGTTACATTATCTTGTTTGGTTTAGTTGGTAGGAATATGAGATGACGATGTTTGGTTGAGGAAATATAAGGTTGTCTGAAAGCAAATTTGATCAAACTGTCTTTAAGATGTATTTGCCTTTAAATAAGCTAAATTTCTCATATATAATTGAAAATATTTACATAGAAATACATATAACTATTTCGGTTGCACTATGTAAATTTTAGGAAAAAAATATGTAATGGAATTGTAATATAACTAGTACATTAAACCTATATTCTTCAATAAATAAATGAGATAAAATATAGTATGGAAAATATAGGTTTAAAGTAAGATTTTATTAAAATTTAGTAAAAATATAATTATGACAACTATTTAAAAATTATCTAAAGTAAGATTTAAATTCACATTTTGTTATGACTTTAGATTGAATAATGATATTATTCAATCTCTTTTATATTCTTAGAACATGTGATGAATTTATATTTTCAGTTGTTTAAATTAAAAAATTTCACTATTAATTCGTGATAATAATCCTTAAAAAATACAATCAACAAAGGAGGTTTAAAGTGTTTTAATAATTTTATATAAATATAATTATATATTTTAATATTTTAATCGTTCAGAATATATAATTTATTTCATAAAAATATGTATATTTAATATATTTTTAGAAATATATATATTATCCTGTGTTTTAACTTCGTGACTTATTTTTTAATATTTATTTGTTTGTCTGTAATTATGCCTTATTTAATAATTCAAAGTAGCAAGTTAACCCAAAAAAGAAAGGACATGATTGAAATGTTTCTATTTTATCAAGGGCATTTTTGTCCTAAATGTAAGGAATTGTCAAATACTTAAGAAAATGAAGGGAATAGGATTCTCGGTATAAACCTAAAAAAACGCTACTGTTGGGAATAGAGTATTACCCCTGTTGGGAATCTTCTCAACCAAACGTGGGTATGAGATTGCTGGAATTTTTTTTCCCTTGGTAACCCTCTTTTCTGCGATCCAAACGCCTTTAGGTTTTGAGATTGTTTTTTTTCAAAAGTTTTGAGATTGAAATAAGTAAAGTTGTGTAGTCTATATTTTTAGACTGTTTGCGTATCATTTTTTCAATAATGAAAGGAAAATTAAATGATACACTAGCTAGTAAAATTTACACTTCACCGCCTTATAGATTTGAATCCTACACAGTAGAACGTTAAACTTTAAACTCTAAAACTTAAAATTTTAAAATTTTAAATAAAAAAACATTCAAATGAATTAGATTGTGTAGTCAAAATTTTAGGCTAATATAAACATTTCATAACAAAATCAAAATAGTAATAAAAGCCATAAAACAATTCCATCAAACCCAATGATGCTTAAATAAAGTAGGGATGCAATTATTATTATTATTATTATTAATTCAACTGTCAACTGTTTTTTAATTTCTAAATTATAGTACAGCAGAATAATTAATTTTGAGCCACAATAATTAATGAACCCGACATTAGCGGGGGAGAATAACGGCCAACATATTTGAAAATTGTAATAAAAAGACGGGACAAAATCTCAAAAAGAACCAAAGAAAAAGAGAATAAATACAAAATACAACTCATCTCTAAAATGATAATATTATATTCATGGTAAGAAAATGCTATATAATAAATTGTTAGGGTAAATTACCTAGTTAGTCACCCGATTATAGTGCATTAAATCTCCTAACTAAAAAAAACTTACAAAATTGATAACTTGAAATAATATAAAGTAATAAGTTGATCATTTCCGTTAAAAAGTAATTAGAGGTGTTGAAACAATTAATAAAATTGACATAGTGACATATTTGACCCCAACTTTTACCAATTGTTTTAATTTGATCATAATTCTAAAAAATTATCCCTCAACATATCAATATTCTACCAATTTAATCTTCATTAAAACTCTTTTTTCTTTTTTTTTCTTCGGGTAATTTACATTTTAGATCACTAAACTTAGCATCCACTTTTATTTACATCATAAACTTTTAATTTAGTCAAATTGCATCATTCAACCTTTATTACTTTTAAAATAAGTCACTTATATTGATATCATTAAATAATTTCAATGGAGAAAAACTTAAATTAACACTTTTATTCAACATATTTTTTGCATATCATCCATAAATAATGTTTAATTGGAAATTTAAATATTTCTTGTTAGTATTTATAGGAAATTTAGTCATTTTCCTTTGAATTTATTTAAATGAAATGTTTTAGAAAAAATCTTACAAAAAATTCTTTGAATAATAAAAGTTTAATGATGTAATTTGATTAAATTAAAAGTTTACGGTGAAAATGAATGTGAAATTTAATGATCTAAAATATAAATTACTCGTTTTCTTCATATTGAGAGTGGTGTTGGTGTTGCATGAGAGAAACAAGACCAACGCTCTTACATGTTGTGTGGGGTTGGAATTGGGATCAATCACTTCTCCGTTTTGGTCCCTATTGTAACCTAGCTTTGAAAAAAGGGTAAACTTCACTGGAGGTCCCTTTTGTTTGGGTTGTGTTCTATTTTGGTCACCCACTTTAATAAAAGGTTATTTTTGCCATTTATGTTTTCGATCTGTTTTATTTTGGTCATTGTGCCGTTAACACCCGTTAGTTTGATGATGTGGCACGTTAGTCAAAAGGGTTAATTTCTAATTTGACCATTGAACTTTAAGCAAAATATTAATTTGACCCATAAACTCTTTCAACCTCACTTTTACCATAATATCACTGCTTCGTCCACCTTCTTTGGTGGGTGATGGCTCTGGTGCTGATACATGGGTAATTCCAATAGTTGGGATTGAGGGAGCTTGCAGGGAGAGAATGAACATTGCAATATTGAATAAGCTACTTTACTTCAATCAGCTAATTAATTAATGTTGATCACTTACCATAGTTTCCTCACTGCTTTTAGAAGTTAGAACGCTTTTATATCCTTGCAGATATGACTTATTATTCTCATTGGATTCTTTAGATACTTTGAAATAATTATCTCCAAAAAATGTTTCGTGTACATTAAAATAAATCAATCAGTAATTCTGGGGTGTTAAAACAATCAGTAATCCATTATTTAAACGTCAAGAGTATGATTGGTACCAACCTTCAAGAAAATTGGCAAGCTTTCCCATGTTTGCAACGACAGATTTGTGGAGATCCTCACCAATACAAATAGGGAAAATGTAGATACAAACAATAAGAGAAGCGCAGGTATTGATTAAGATGGTTGAAAACTTCTCACGGGCCATTTTTCAGCATTTGGTCATTTCGGTAATCCAACATGGATACTAAGCAGAAGGTCAATATAAATATCATCATTCTGAAGTTATATCTTGCCTTCACTTTTGGGAAGAAACTCATAAACGTCGTAATCGCAGCTGCAACAAGAACCACGATAATTAAGAAACTGAAACCATCTCCATGGGTGCTTAACATGAATTTGTTTTACCTATATTGAAGACAAAAGTTTCTACCAAGATGGTTTCTCCTTTCCTTCAAGAAAGAGTTGCTAAATGGTGAGTTCCGACGCCTACGGCACCCGCGACTAATGTCGCCAACATCCTATTTAAACCTTTACCAAGCGTAGCACCTGCACAAGTTTAAACAAACTATGAAATTAGTTTAAAGATTCCAGAAAGTGAAAATGATGGCAAATTAAAGCATTGCTAATTTGATATTCATTACCGGAGTCATCACCCACCAAAGAAGGTGGCCGGAGCAACGACATTGTGGTAAAAGTGAGGTTGAGAGAGTTTAAGAGTCAAATTAATATTTTGTTTAAAGTTCAGGGGTCAAATTATAAATTAACCATTTTGACTAATGTGCTACGTCATCAAACTAATGGGTGTTAACAACACAGTGACCAAAATAAAACAAATCGAAAACGTAAGTGGTGTAATCACTAATTTTATCCAGGATGTTAACCCGTTTTTACATTTTGTTAGTATTTGAAATAAAAGGCTTTGGTTATTATTACCTTTTTATATTATTAATTAATATTATAATTATTATTTATTAATGCAAAACCCAATATATATGTTTTATTAATATACTATAAGATATTATATGTTATATGTTTAAAAACCCCAAAATATTATTAGTATTATTTCTTTACTACTATCTCATCACTATCTATGTTTATTATTAAAATAAAAAGAAGATTATTATTAGTATTATTGTCGTATTATTATCGATGAAAACCCCAAAACATTACTACTATTATTATTTATTATTTATCTTATTTTATTATTAAGTATTATTGTTTGCGATTGTAAGTAATTATTATTTGTTATTTTTGTTAGTGTTATATATTACTACTATTGTTATTATTTATTTTATTTTATTAATTATTGTTAATATCGATTATAGTAATTATTATTATATTAAGTATTATTATTAGTATTATAAAATAAAAATAAAAAAATAAAAAAATGGATAACTTAAATAATAATGCTCATGTTTTATAATAAAAGTCCCTTTACAATATTAAAACCCCAAAAAAATTACATTACAATTCGGCCCGTTTAGAGCCCAAGATAAAAACCCTAAAAAATCTACCCTAATTCTTTTTTGGCTTTTGCGCAGCCTAATTCCCACTGTCATATCATGATGGATCGAAGTTGGCTACCTAGATTCCCCACGCGCTTATGCGCGCCTCTTTATCTCGCTCCACGCTCCCACGTGCGATCTTTCGCATCCTCACGCGCGTCTGCCCAGCTCCTCATGAGGATTCAGAGCATACGACCCTCCTCTGGTCCCCTCCTCTCCAGCAACCGACCACTGCATGCAACCAAAGGAAAAATGTCAGAACACCAGCAAAATTAGAATTACAGTGGGCATGTGAAAACAAAGGCCAACAAGCGCATAACATGAGGCAAACCAACAAGAATCAGGGTTACACATGAATACGCCCAAATTACAGAAAGCAACCAATAGGATTTCTGATGTATTTTTCTTTTAAAACTTTTATACTTTCGGCTATAAAACCCAACCGAATATTATTGTAAACTGGGAGTTATCCAAAAAAAGAAATACAAAGAAACAGAGATTGGAGGTATTCTCTTCGGTTCATATTACATGTTTTAAGAGAGAAAGTAAAAAAGAAATGTTAGGGTTTTTGTTCCTCACCCTCATGTTCGTGCAGTTGCTTTGCGCCGCTGTTTTTCTTATCGGTGATAAGCCTTTGGGCCTCCCCAAGGCCATGGATGGGAGAACCGTTCAAGGATAAGACAAGAAGGGTTTTGATTTTAACCAAAAAGAAGGATTTTGAAACTGTTTGCAAAAGTGGGGTTTTAGGTTTTGGCTTTTTTAAATCTGGTTTAAAAGAGGGTGTTTCTTTTATATTCGGGGTCAGATCTTGGTTTAGGAAAGGAAAAGGGGTCTTTTTGGGTAAGTCTTTAGGTTTGTCGGCCGTCGGTAAATGGTGGCCGACGCGGCGGAGGGCGGCGATGCTCTCGCCAATTTCTGGGTTTTTTAAAGGGTCGGTAAAGAATTTCAGAGCATTTCGGCTCTCAGTTTTTAGGGTGAAGGGGTTAAATGAGTTGTTTAAAAAAAATTAACTTTTATATTCGGCCCGCATTATGATAATGGTTTATTTGTTTATTAAACCCTTCTGTCTGAATCATTTTACATATTTGGTCCTTCCGTCTTTTGAAATCAGTTCCGCAGTCCTTGTATTCTTGGTGGGATTTACAATCTCGTCCCTCCTCTGGATTGACCAACGTTTTAAGAAATGGGGTTTATTTCCCTTCAGCACCTCCGTGTTTTTAAAATTTAGTCTTAGCCCTTCCGTATTTAAGTCATCCTTAAAACTTTAAAACTCCTTCCATTTTCGTCCTAAATTCAGATTTAATCCGATTCTAAATGGTTTAATGCCTCTTTCAGTCCCCAAAAATCTGCTTTGTTTCAATTTAACCTTAATTTTCAGTAGTTCAACTCCTTTTTTTTTCTTTTTAATTTATTTGGTTTTTTATTCTGGTCCTGCATGTGCATACTTAATTTCAGCCTCACATTTTATTTCCTTTATATTCCAGTTCATTTATTTCATGTTGGAATGTTATTTTATTCCCTTTATTCGGATTTTGTGCATTCATGTTCGACATTGTTTTATATTTGTATTCGTTTACATCGTATTCTATGTATGTATGCATTTATTCTTTTGTATACTATATATATACGTCGTACGTAATATGTATATATGTTTACATATATTCATACTATTGTTAGTATGTTGTTCGCGTTGCATTTATCTATAATATACATTATATGTTATATATATATATATATATATTACTTTGTCTTTTAAATATATGTTATATATCATATTTGTTATATCTAGTATATATGTATAGTATATGTATATATGTCTATAATATATATATGCTCTCATACGCTATCCTTTCTATATATTACCCCTTTATATATATACAATATACGTTACATGAGCATCTTCTGTTATTGTATCCGTGTTTTTTTTTATGCCATCTTGTTCATATGTCATGCCATGTTAAATATTGCATTTGGGATGTATATCTGTCAATGCGGTACCTTGTCATTCGGGAGAAAACGTGGTCAGTACCAAACGTAGTCGTGGTGGTTTTTCAGTTTACTCTCGAATAACAGGGCCCTTAAATTTTACTCGCATGTATAACCGGATCTTAATTTAATCGTCGCCTTAATTTGGAAAGTTTAATATTAACAAAGTGATAATTATTTATTTTCTTTTTACGATATCAATTTTTGGGCGGTGTGGGGTGCCAAAACTCTCCATTCGTAACCGACTCCCGAACCGACTTTCAATCAAATCTCTGGTTTTATTGTGTCTGGCCTACCCTAGTGGCCTGTGGCGACTCCAAGTTTTATTATTTTTCAAAACACGAATTTCTAAAGAATTTTCCATTTTCCAAATATCTTCAAAAATTTGAAAAGGAAAACAACTACTCCTTTTAGCGACCATTTCGAGTTCGACATTTTGAATTTCAAAAAAGAGGTCGCTACAAGTGGCAAGAATAATCTTTTTTTTCAAAATGGGTGACCAAAATAGAACACGATCCAAGCAAAAGGGACCTCTGGCGAAGTTTACCCTTGAAAAAAATGAGCCCATGAGATTGTGGATTTAGAAATTGGATTTATATCCAATACACTGGCGGTGGAAACTTTTAGTTTCTACAAGCGCTTTAGTTTAGGGTTTAGGAATTTAGTTTAGAGTTTAAGGATTATAGGGTTTAGGTGTAGTGGTTTAGAATTTAAGGATAATGATTATAATTTAGGGGTTAGGGTTGGGATTTTAGGGTTTAGGTTATAGGATAATATGTTAAGGATTTAGGTTTTAACTTATAAACCCTAAATTCTAACCATAAGCCCTAAATTATATTCACAATCACTAAATTCTGAACTACTAAACTTAAACCCCTAAACCATACACCCTAAATTGAGTCCTTAAACCCTCAAATTAAGGCGCTTGTGAAAACTAAAAATTTCCACCGCCAGTGTATCAAATAATTATCCTTAGAAATTTGTTCTCATTTACTGTGTTTTTTTTCGGCTAATTTATCCTAATATGCCCCATTTTGAAAATTTTCAACGAAACTACCCCTACAAAATTTATTGGCTTAACTGTCAAATAAGTACCCAAACGTATCTTTTTTCTAGTTTGTGCATAAACTAATTTTTTGCCCAAATAGGTGGCTAACGTTTCATTCTATAACCCAAATAATGTTTTTCCGTGACAAATGTTAAAAAAATTTCGTGATCCAATAAAAGCACGACATGTGGCCTATTTATGTTATTTTCTTTAAATTTTGTTTTTTAATAATAAAAAATCTTTAATTTTTAAAATAACTCAAAAGCCTTTAATTTCTCTAAAAATGCCATAAACCCCGACACTCCATCCAACCATCACTAGCCACTCTTGCCTTCGTCAGACCCCAAGACTGAAAACTCCATATTTCGTCGTCGAAAACCGACGAATGAACCGTCGACAGACATCCAACAATGAAGAAAAACATCTCAATTGTGTTCCTGACCAACAGCTAGAGGGTGGGGATGCCGAACAGTGAGGTACGCGACACTTGGACAGTGAACGGTGAACCACCGACGTGTGGGGTATACCAGAAGGTGAGAGAAATGTGTTTTGAGGGTTTGATTGAAAGAAATTAAAACTTTGGGATTTTTAAAGAAATTTATATTTTTAAAGAAATTCAGAAATTAAAAAACAGACTACATGTCATGTTATAATTGAATGATCATTTTTAACGACATTTGACGAAAAAACGTTATTTGAGTTACAGAATAAAACATTATGCACTTATTTTGTCTAAAAAATACTTCAAGAAAGTACCTAGAAAAGAGTATAATTTAAGCACTTATTTGACTACTTAGCCAAATTTATTTGATAAAATACCCTCATTTCGATCACGCAGGCAAAATTATGTTACCTACGTTAGCCACGTCTTTCAAACAGTGCACTTGGTTGGAAGCGCTTTTTGCATACATAGAATCCTACTCAGAAAGCGTGCCTAGTTGGAAGCGTCTTCGCAAAAGCATGATAAATTAATCATGTCTTAGACGAAAAAAAAAACTATTAGAAATCAATTTCAAAAATTTACCTTTATAAATTACAAAAGTGATATTTACATTAGTTTATATAGACATAATTAAAGTGTTGGTCATTTTTTTTTATCAATTTGAGATTCATGCAACGAAGTCTTTGCAATGCGCATGAATCTCACGTTAATAAAAAAACAAAACTAATTATGCCTATATAAATCGATGCCAATATCATTTTTACATTTTATGAAACAATTCTTAAAAGTTGATTCATAATAGTTTACTTTTTACTTTTTACTTTTTGTCCTTCAATACGTAAAAGGTGTATTTGATGTAAGGTGTTTTCAAGTAATTTGACTGATAAGAAGTGTTTTTGTCCTATATGTCTAAAATGAGGGGTATTTTGTTAAATAATTTTTTAAGAGTTCATTTTCTTGAAAAAATTTCAAAAGGACAATGACATAAAATAATTGACCAAGCAGAAGAAGTTTAGTGGTTTAAACCCCACTCCAGCTTCACCACACCCTCTAGAAAAACAGTGTAAATGTTCTTATTTTCTGCTCTTATTAATTTTCTTCAATGGCTTTATGATTTTTAGAATGGAAACAAGATGAAGTTTAGAGCTTTAAGGATTAATTTGGTAGAATTTTAAAAATATCAAAGGTTATTTTTAGAATTATGATTAAATTAAAATAAAATATAAAACTTGAAGTTTAAATTTGTTATTACATCAATTTTCTTAATTGTCACATCATATCTCGTTAATATGTTAATAAAAAATAATCTACTTGTTAATTCTCCTTAAATGATTATTTTATAACTTTTTATTATCGAAAATCGCAATTAAAAAACAAGCTATAAACGGATGACTACCTTAGTAATTTATCCTAATTTGATACATGCTTATTTTCAATCTTGGACAAAGAATAACCCATTTACCATTTAAAAATAATTTATTAAAAAATAAAATCTTATTTGAAAAATGTGCACTTCTTCTGACAATCCTCTCTCTTCTACTCAGTAATTTATCCTAATTTGATCCTTAAACTATTTTTCTTTTTATTTTCTTGGCTAATTTTAACAACATGTTTTGGATACTTTTTGTTTGGTTTTTAGCATACAATCAGACAAAAAGGGAATTTTCATTCTTATCAAGTTAAATCTTATTTGGTAATTGATCAATGGTTTTGTTTGGTTATGTTTTATATAATTTCCACACTGAATTTTGATGTGACATTTGATTAAAAAAATGGATACTTTTACTTAAATATGTTAATTTTATATTATTTATGAATTTAACATCAAAAAAATAACTTTCGATTTACCACTTTTTGTAAGAACTTGTTGACGAGATTCATCTGTTTTTATTTTGTAATGAAACTCGTTAGATTGATACTTGATACGATAAATTTCATGATTATCAGCTCCTATTTAGGAAATAAAAACATATGGAATTCATCATATCAATCATATGAGCTCCTTCCAAGAGTGCTATATCCGAATTTAATTTTTTAAGGTGTCAGCAACGTAAATAATATAAAAATAAAATATTTGGGTAAAAAGTAAAAACGCCATTTTTTTTCAATTTTGGATGAGATTTATATATTTCTTGAAATTCTTATGAATTTAAAATATCCAACCGCAATATCATTGGGGTTAAGCAAAGAAAATGGCGGGCAATGGAGGAGTAGGCAATTAGGCTTCGCTGTCGCTCAAGGATTTTGTTGTTGTTTTGATTAGGAAAAAAACCCCATAAATGTGAAGTTGAAGAGGGAGAATTGGGAGGTTCTAAAGTCATTGTCTGGCTTTCTATATCTATCTCTTTCTCTATCTCTCTCATTCTCACAATCAAATGAATGGCGTAAAATTTGGGGGATTTGGATATCTGGGATTTCGACGTTCTCGGGGTAGGTGATTTTCTCCCACCTTTTGGATTAACTGTTTACTACTAATCATTCACTGTTCACCCTTTTCACTCCTTTATTTCTCAGTCGTGTTTAAGCATTGATTGTGATCTTATAGTGACATTCCAGATTTTGATACCTGGGATGGAGGTTAGACTGTCTTTTGGATGTGGATTCTAAGCAAAGACTTTGTTTCGGATTGATTTCAAAGGAAAAAAATATATAAAAGAATAACCCTTATTTCTTGTTCATCCAACAGTTTGACAACAACAAGGACCAGAAGTAATGGATTAAACCACGAACTGAACCGAATCGAATTGTGTTGGAGTTGAAGATGGATAGGAGGAGTTGGCTATGGAGAAGAAAGTCTACAGAGAAGAGTCCTGGTGAAACTGATAGCACATCAGCAGGTTCCATTTCGTCTCATTCTGAAAGATGCTCTGATGAGCAGGTATATTATTTCTGTCTTTTTTTACTTGTTTTCCTTGATCATTGTCAGTTTGTTTGAAAATAAAATATAAAACCCTGCAGTTTTGTATTCTTCAATTGTGCTGTAAATGTATCCCTTGTTTGTATTTTGATTGGCTTGCATGAAAATCTTTTCTAGGTCTTTTTTGTTGTTGTAAATTAATGATATCCACTGTTGTTTTAACCAAAATTAATTCAATTTGATTGTTAGCCCCTCTGGATGGTCCTCTAGGCTGCATATGCCAAAGTAATTATCATTCTCAAACTCTGCTGAGATCAATTGCAGTTGAGTACTTTTTATAAGTTTTTTAAAGTTAAGTTGATACTCCTGAAGTATCAATGCTTCCTTTCGTAGTAAAAGAAAATTGTCATTGGATCCGCACAGCCAGCAGAGCCCCCGGTCGCCTTTGACAGACAAATGGATTTATATCACTCTGTTAGATCCTTGCAAGGTTTAGAAGGCTGTGATTGGAATTTTTCCCTGTCATATATTATTATTAAGTAGCCTTGTTTATTGCACAAACATGTTTAGTTCCTTCTGAACTTAATGAAGGAAATGATGATGATTCTTGAGGGTCATGTATTGAAGGTGGGCTAGAAAGTGCTCTTTGGTTGATTCAGGCATGTGCCGTTGCCACCGGTTTTATCTTATTTTTAATCTTCTGTTTTCAAATATCTCAGAGGTTATATACAGTTTGTATTTATACGGTGACCCGCATAAGCTATACAAAGGGTCCCTTGATTAATGATTATGGTATTATGTGCTTGTGTTGGTAATTATTTTTTCACATTCATATGTTTGTATGTAGTAATAATGTTTTTAGTTCAGCTTGTTTGGTTGAAGACAATCTGATATTTCTTTGTTGTCAAAGGCTAGCGCCACCATTGGTTCTCAATCAGTGGAAGTCACATCAAAAGCCGTAGCTGTCGATGAAGAAAATAATAATGTGAGATCTCTAACAGAGAAATTATCCGCTGCTCTTATGAACATCAGTGCCAAAGAAGACTTGGTAAAGCAGCATGCTAAAGTTGCAGAAGAAGCTGTTTCAGGTATCATTTTATAGCTCTTTCTTGGTAGAATAAATAACTTAGTAGTTGTATCATGTCTGCGGTCAACTAATGAGGAATACCTTCTTGGTTGCATTTTGTTCTCGGAAGTTTCAGTGTTTTCTTTTGTTTATATATCTATATACATAATACATGTTAAGAAAATCTGCTGCAACAGAGAAGTTAATTGTTTGCTTTATCTCACAAATTTGAATTTAGGTTGGGAGAAAGCTGAAAATGATGTGTTAGCTTTGAAGCAACAGCTTGATGCTGCTATGAAGAAAAATGCGGCACTTGAAGATCGAGTTGGTCATCTTGATGGGGCACTCAAGGAATGCGTCAGACAACTTAGGCAAGCAAGGGAAGAGCAAGAACGGAAAATCCATGAGGCTGTTGCCAAGAAATGTCAAGAATTGGAAGCTTCCAAGTCCGAGATTGAGAGTCAGCTTCTGGACCTCAAGGCTCAACTTGAAACCGCAAAAACCGGCATTGCTGCCTCAATTGATCCCGATCTTCATCTGAAGCTCGAGGCATTTGAGAAAGAAAATTCAGCCCTTAAACTTCAGCTCCAGTCTCGAGCTGAGGAACTAGAACTTAGGATTGTTGAGAGGGACCTGAGCACCAAAGCTGCTGAAACTGCAAGCAAACAACATTTGGAGAGCATAAAGAAATTGGCTAAGGTTGAAAATGAGTGCCGCAGGCTAAAAGCCATTGCTCGTAAATCATCCCCTGCTAATGATCTGAAATCTTACACTGCTTCCTCAACTTGTGTCGAATCTTATACAGATAGTCAATCAGACAGTGGGGAGAGGCTACTTGCTGTTGAAACTGATATGCAAAAGAAGAATGGGTTAGAAATGAATGAATGCGAGAGAAGCCGCTCGGATGCATGGGCATCTGCACTCATTACTGAACTCGATCAATTTAGGAAGGAGAAGGCTGTTGGAAGAAATATCATGGCCCCTTCAGTGGAAATCAATCTCATGGATGATTTTCTTGAAATGGAAAGGCTTGCAGCTCTGCCCGATACAGAAAGTGCAAGTGGTTTTAATGAGGCTGGTCCTGTATCTGATCCAACCAGTACAGTTGAAAACACATTACAGGCTGAACTCGAAACCTTAACCCACTGGATTGTTGAACTAGAGGAGAAGCTAGCGCTGAACAAAGAAGAAAAGTTGGAATTGCAGACGGCTTTCACTGAATCCCAAAAACAGCTCAAAACATTGCAGAATCAACTAATCGAAGCCGAGACAAGGTTCAAAGATGTGCAAGCTCAATTAGCTCTTGATGACAACTCGAAGAAAGCTGTAGAGGAGGAAGTAAAAGTTGCAAACATGAATAGAAAAGTGGCAGAATCAAGACTTAGAGATGCTGAAACTGAAATAAAGACTTTAATTTCCAAAGTTACTTCGTTAGAAGAAGTGTTCAAAAAGGAACGAGCATTGTCTACTGAACTAAAGGAGAAGCTAGTGCTGACTGAAGAAGAAAAGTCTGAGTTGCAGATGGCTTTCATTGAATCTCAAAAACTGCTTGAAACATTGCAGATTCAACTAAGCGAAGCCGGGACAAGGTTCAAAGACGTGCAAACTCAATTAGTTCTTGCTGAGAACTCAAAGAAAGCCATAGAGGAGGAAGTAAAAGTTGCAAACATGAATAGAGAAGCGGCAGAATCAAGACTTAGAGATGCCGAAACTGAAATAAAGACTTTAATTTCCAAAGCTACTTCGCTAGAAGAAGTATTCAAAAAGGAACAAGCATTGTGTACTGAAAACATGAATAAGTGCAAAGAATTGGAGAATGAACTTTCTAAAATGAAATGTGAAGCCAAACTCCGACACGAGAACGAGCCCCAACATGCGGCAAGATATAATGAAGAGTTGAAGGAGCGGCAGGTTAGTTATTTACTATGTTTATTTTAATTATATACATTGTTTAGAATGCACCAAAAGAGAAATCTGTTCTTTTAAAGGTGCAAAATGCCTCACTTCAGTCTATTGCATGTTTCTATTCCATTACCTCATGTAGGTTCATCTAGAAGAGCAAGTAGTAATGATCAAAACTGAACTGATTTGACCAACGTGCTTTGGTTTAGTCAGTTTTCGGTTAAATCTGTTTGGCAGTTTGTTTAAATAGGTTTTCTGGTCAGTTGTCAGTCTCAAATTTTTAAACCTAGTAAACTGAATAAATCGACATATATAACCCTTTTTACCTAACCTTAAACCCAACTACCCATACCGAAATAGTTTGGTTCAGTTAAGTCGGTTTAGGATGCTATGATAGGTCAGTTCAGTTGGTTTTGCTGTTTCAATCGATTTAATCGAACTTTGATATATAAAAACAGAAACCCATTGTTTGTTCACCCGTACGTTTTAGCATTGCGTTGATGCACAATGTTCGATATAATGCTTTAAAATGACTTCGAAATTCTGGAGGTTTAATATTCTGCGTTTTTGTCTATAAGACCTACTTGAATTTTGCTATTTGTCAACACTTACACATCCAAACAAAGTACAAGGTTATGAATCCTCGAAGGATCTTTCAAATTCATGGAAAAAGAATTTCATCGAATAAAAAATACATGAACAAACTTAGAAAAATTAAGCATACCCAAGTCTGAGTAGCACAGTTACACACTGCCTTAGTTTAGTAAGCTCTGGATGACTCCTAGCATAATTCCTCACGTGCAGTGATAATATATTCATACACATGCAATTATCCTTTTAGTTTCTCCCAGAACCATGGACAGCAAGTAAGCTAGTACTGGAGGTTACCGACTTCAAGTGGTGGTTTTTGGTACAAGGTGAAAGCTATAATACGGCCATATCTCCATATCCATATCCGGAAACATGTCGGACATGGATATTTTAAGAAAAAACGAAGAGTCATGCAACATGGTTGCTAAGTAAACTGACATGGGATGTTACATAATGTTAATGAGGATTCCAATTGATTTCTACAAAAAATGTTCACAGAGTATATTTCTTCCGCATATGATATAATTTTCAATTAGCACATTCATTTATCAATTGTTAGTTGTAATGTTATAAACATGCATGTTACTGGCTATATGCAGGACAAGGAGCTAGCTATTGCTGCCCGTAAATTTGCGGAGTGCCAGAAAACGATTGCATCTCTCGGCCGGCAGTTGAAATCTCTTGCAACGCTGGAAGATATGCTGGTTGACCCTGATAAGCCACTGGAGCATGCCGATGGAGGATTAAAGCATCCTGAAAACAGCGAGGAACAACCGAAACTGGGTTCTACCGGTATAGTCCTTCCGAAAAGAGGCTCTTCAGGGTATTCTAAAGTAGTTGGCGAGTATGCTAAATATTCAGGGAATCACAATGCTAAGGAATCGACATTGCCAGCTAAACCGGTCATTACTCGAACCAGTTTCGGGAACATTTTCCCGCGAAGGAGTGGAAAACCGACTTGAGTATCCGTGGTCAGTCAAATTTGCTTTTAGACCCAAATTATTGGTTTGATATTTGTGAATCAATAGGTATATATGAAATTACATGATTACTCAATACGAAGGATGAAAAAAGAACCACTGAAAGAAAATATAGTATACACATATAGCATTTCTTTTTACCATTCTTCACTTGCCTTACAATTTTGTATTACATGTTTGACTGAGCTTTTGGGTCAGGTTTCTGGAAAATAAAATTAAATCATTCCAGGTGAAACAAAATGAGTGATGTAAGTCGGAAGAGTGTATATTATTATTTTAAAGTTTATTTTATTTCATCATCTTACACTTTTAACTTTAAAAAGCTCCAATGTTAATGTATGGAATAAAATTTCCAAGTTTTATTCATGCATTTTATCCCACGATATTATATGGAAAAAAAAACTTTAATACAGAGGTCGTGTAAACTTTTCCAAAATTATTATATTCATGTGTAATGTGTTAAGACCGCCTACAAAATTAAGGTCCAAAGTAGTATAAGAAAGCTTTTCCGGTCATTGCAGCTTAATTATAAATATTAATTTTAAGACCACAAGATCTCTAACTTCACCTTTCATTGTTCAGTTTCAAATTCCATAACACAAGAGTTGGATCATCCAGTTTATAGCCATTAAAACACCAGCAACAAACTGAACCTGGTTATCAGTTTCGAAAAGGAAACAAAAGTCGTATCTGAATCGATAAGTCTGTTTAGCGATATGAATCACCTCAAACACAGTTTCAACCGCTAGTGATTTTTGAGATACTATCCATTTCTCAACAATGGCAGCTCCTAGCCCCCTACATGATTAAGCAATACCGTGTTTATTTCTATGCATACCAAGTCAGTCTCTAGAAGTTCATTTCATCATTGAGAAGAAACTATGAAAACTACCAAATAATTTTCTTGTCCGATTACCTTCCCACAGTTTTGTGGTGGTTCCCGGCCTGCGCTGCTCAGTTCTTATCAAGTAGATCATAGAATACCTTTGGCTTTCTGTAGTCCGAGATGCACAAGGCCTGAAACCAAATGTTTTTACATTTCAGCCATAATGTATAAGATACCTTGAATAGACCGATTCCATACTTTTCTAAGGTGTTGAATATGAAAACTGTAATTCATACCATTTGTCGTTTTTTTTCGTTTTGAATTCCATGTAAATGCCAGAATATGAAAGACGGAACGAAAAACAACTACATTCGGAGAAGCATGTGACTTACCTGCATTGCGTATGCTATATGCATTAATGTAGGTTCCGACCACGGTTTCCCCATAAATTGAAGGCCAATTGGCAAACCTGCTTTGTCATAACCGACCTATCAAGCAGACGAGGAGAATCGATATTAGTATAATTGTAGTGTTTGAATGAAGCAAATAGACATTAACTAGCATTATAAAAATTATAAAGATGAGTAGTTTATAAGGTTCGTACAGGAACAGTCACAGCAGGTAATCCCAAAAAGTTCGGTGCTATCTGATATCGGATAAGGGCAGCTGAAATAATAATAAAAAATGGTCAACTACTATTTTTATGTAGACAGGTAAAGCAAAAAGATTTAATATAAACACCTATGAAAAATTCAGTAAAAATTGATACCTCCATTTATGCAGTCAACTTCACCAGTCTTTAAAGCATCATTGATTATCGAGTATGCAGTCCGACTGTTTCAACAAAAAGCTCATTAAACTTAGGCATTTAAGACTAGTTCTTGGAGATGGAAGTTGAAGTGGAAGACTAAAAGTGCAAATGACAATCTTATTTTAGAGCCTTGAAGAAAAAAATTCCATTAAGATAGATGCGAGCTGTTGCAGTAAAAAAACAATTTACCCTGTTGTTGGAGCAACTATGACATCTGCAATGGCAAATATATTGTTATGAATCTGCATCTGGCGGTACCTGCAAATGTGTAGTAAAGCTAAATTATCATAGCATGCTTGCAGAATCTAAAATCATAATCCATGTTATTCGGGCTCAGGTGCAAATGTTGGACATGAGTATGTGTATGATGTGGATATGTTCAATTTTTCCAAGATTTCTTTGAATTTGGAGGGTCCTTAGAGGATCCTACCCCTATGTCTATGTCCAAACATGTCTTGGACATGGGTGTCAGACACGAGTACTTAAGAAAAATAAAGAGTTGGAGTAACAAAGATCATAACAGCATCCTCTAATTTGAAGCATACAAACAGATATATTGACTGCTAATCAAACTCGATTTTAGAAAATACTTTGTTGACCCTCACTTATTACTTCTTGAAACGGTTTCTATTCAAACTTGATAAAACTTTTGAGCTCTTGAGAAAACAGAACAAATGATTTAATTGAAAACAACATTATCACATCATTAACAATCGTTTATTTTAGAAGTTACAACTTACAGAAAATCAATTAGTTATTTGTTGGCTACAATTTACCTCATTTTCTGGGCCTTTATGTACTCTTTTCCATGGAAAGCACCACAGACCCTAAGTGCTACTCGCACATCCCATCCTATTTCTGCAAAATTGCTGTTTCAACAAGTTTATATTGTAAGACATGAACTTTAAAACCCTAGATAAAAAGAACATAAAAACATAATATGAGAATTGAAGTCCGGAAGAGAACTTACAGTTTTTCCATATGAGAACTCAATGAAGTGCTGCATTCGGAACTAATGGTCACATAATGTGCAAGGAGCATTGATTCTATATCTGGTATAGTAACCCCTACAGTCTTGTGAATAGTATAAGACTAGTGAGCTCACTTGTGATCATCTACTGTTGAATTTATTGCATTTTATTTCTCAGAAGGTTTATCATCTGATTAGATTCTATTAAAAGGGTAGTTGATTGTTCACGTAGTCTATATAGACAAATTATAATATTAAAACATGGGTAGTCATTGCTTGAAAAGAGCATCCACTGCAAATACCTTCCATTTGTAATGCTCGCAAAGCAAGTTCAGAGCATTAGAGCAGCACATTCTGATTTCATCACTGCAATCGTTGAACCACTATTTGAACCAATAAATGGTTCAAAAATAGAATGTCAGGAATTAGAAACCTCATCTTTTTAAACCATAATTGATGATAAAAATGAATTTAAGTTAATTGAACATCGTTACATCACTCACCTCTTCATATTTTGCAAACCTGATGTTTGACATTGGATTTGTTGAGTTCAGCAGTGGAAAATGCACTTTGGGCTGGAAGTATCCATGTGCCAAGAAAAAAAAGGCAAGAGTTGTCCAAACTTAGAGTGGCTCGTATAAATACTATATGATTCAGCAGAAAAAAGTAAGTTCAAACGGACTGATTACAGTAAAATGTGATCATTGAGAGTCAGTCATCCTTCCGTCATTTTATGATAGTTTTGTCATTTCTTTCCATGAAGGGAAAAGGGAAGAATAAAATTTATTGTTTCTACTATTTCTGCAAGTTCAACTGCAAGATTTGTACTCCAATATTGAATTTAAAAAAAACTATCTACTCGGTATCAAAACTAGAAGGAAAAGATGTGCTCGTATGAGAAACTGGTTTGGTACATGATTGATATCAGAATCAGCTTTCTCTTAAAAGGTTAGAAAAGAAAAATAGTACCTGCAATTTTTAGTTATCTTACAGAACTGGTACTTACAGGTAAAGTGGTTGGCTTATGTGATGCAAGTTCGCCACTAATTGCAGCATAACTGAAAACAGAAAATTTCAGTCCATCAACAACTAAAGGAAATGGATGTGTAGAAAGAGAGTGTACTTACACGATAAATGCATCCTCTAAGGTGGCTGCTAGTATTCCAACTGTCCCAACTGTCCAGTTCAGAGGAAGAACACTGGAAACAGCATATGAATTTTCAGATACTGTCTAAATTTTACAAATTATATAATTATTTTACTTGAATAAGTTCTCACCCCGAGTGAGGTATGCACCCAAAAGTTGGTTTGAACCCAACAACACCACAAAGGGATGCAGGCATCCGCACAGATCCTACACAGAATCCATAGATGAAGTACATTGATCCTTTGAACTTTAACCATATAGTACTATGGTGTACATAATAAGCCAGCATAATTTTTTGTTCTTCTTTTGAAATGTTAATGAATATACAATTCCTTAGAGGGCGATAAATAAAGATGCTTGTGCATAGCTTCTCAAAATATAGGAATGATAGAACTCTTACTCCTAATATACTTTTATAATAATATTGATAAAGTAAACAAGTCTTGGGTTAATAGTATCACCCAAAAACATGACGAATTCCACATAATTCTTCCATGATGGAGGTAATAATATCTACTCAAACTTATGATGAAACTTTCTTATCTACCATTATATCAAGATTAAGGCTTCTTAGTTTGATTCGGTTTATGTCGACATTCTTATGAAGCTATTTTAATGCTAAATATGTTCTTTCAGAACATTGTACCTGATATTTTCAAAAACATTTTGTGGTTTTCAACTTTCTTCAGTAAAGGACAATTTTTTACCTCCACTATCCACACCAAGAGCAATAGGGCATAACCCTGAAGATACAACTGCAGCAGATCCACTTGAAGAACCACCAGCAATTTTGTTGGGATCGTAGGGATTTCTAATAGGCCTGCAGCAATCACAAAATTTACATACCACCAACTTTAATATCTTTTAATGTAAAGAACTTAGACAAGATAAAAGTAAATTTTAAATTCAATGACATTGGTTGACTGTAGATTAATTTGTAATTAAGACTGTGGATGATTATTCTGTAATTGAGACACCATACACATAAAATGGAAAACAAATTTGAGCAGAATATCATTGTATTAAACATGTAAATTTTTGTTTATTAAAGGAAAGAAAATCACAAATTCTCACCCGTAGTGGGGATTTATCCCACTTACTCCCGCTCCAAGCTCATGCATGTTAGTCTTTCCAACAAGTATAGCACCACAGGATCTGAGGCGCATAACACAGCATGCATCACCAGTGCAAGGTCTAACTTTGTGCAACCACTTCGTACCTCCTAGAAGAATCAAGAGCAAGACAAGGAAAAAATTACCACCAGAAAATAAAATTGATGTGCATTAAAAACATGGCAAGCGAAGAACTTAGGAGACCTGTGGTTGGATATGGAGAACAATCTATTTCATCCTTGATAGCAATTGGGACTCCATCTAGAGTAGATATTGGATTCCCTATGGAAGAGAACAATGTCTTGATGATATTGACAATGGGATGTTATAAATCAAAAGGATTCTATATTAAAATGATGTCCACTTTTGCTAAGTTAATAGATCAACTTTTAACTTGTTTTTCTCTCTGATCTTGGGCCTAGGGTTTATAAAATAATCCATCATGGAGAATGCTTACTTCCTTGTGGCTCAGAATAATGGATACAACAATGTCTCCATAAAAAAGCACATTAGGATATGTAAATAATGATTAATTACAGTAAAAAAGTTACCTCTTTCATACCGAAGTGTTGACTCTCTAGCTTGCCTTAGGATATCTTCAGCATCATAGTTAATGAAGAAGGACATTGGAAAGGGAGGACTGCAAGATTCACGCACAGCAGCTATAAAATGCTCTGCAACCTGCAGAATTGAAATTTGATTTTCATGACCATGGTAAACCAAAATTAAGGATACAAGCTATCAAGAAAATCTAGAAAATCAGTGGAAATATAATCACATATAAATGGGAACAAAAAATATGCCATAAACGAGATAGCTAAGAATAATACTCTCAGTGGAGTTATTGCTCCAGTACTATAGGCTCTTGAATAATCTGCTATTGTCCATCGCCGGAAGCAGCTGGGTTTTAGATCATCCAGTGACTTCTCCGAGCTTACAGGAATGCATTTTATTGCCTCTTGAACTCGTTCCAGTGGAGATGCATCAGAGTCAATTTGTATGACTTCTTGTTGGTTAAGCTCTGTGTTAATGCAATCTAATTAGACACAAGACAATAAACAACTTCACAAACAGAGAGTACAAATTGAACACCTTGCAACATAAGAAACTTCCAGAGTCTGGAATCCGATTTAGTGTAATATAATATTCTATGTTTCTTCCATGTTTGTTTCTGATATAGGGAGGAAATAAGAGAGTAGTGGCCTCTAGCCCGGCATTCCTTGGTAATTGCAAATGAAAGTGACAGAAAACTCGGAGAGATTTTAATGGAAGCAAATATTTTGATGCAGTGTTTAACTAGTTCTAAAACACTTCCACAACTTAATTTTACTATTGACAGAAAAAGTCTGATTCTATGTAAGATGATGAAGATGAACTATCAGTGGTACCCAAAATGTGGTAATCTGAAGCATATGAGTTGCGAAAAGTATCTGGCACATACCAGTAATAGGATGTAAGGGAACGAACATAGGGGGTTCCACCAGCGTTGCATTTGTAACAAGCTGTTCAAAGGGAAACATAGCCAGAAAGAAGTTCATAATAAATAGTAGACAAGCAACCATTTTAAGTTTCAAAGGTGAAATGAAAAACAAATGTCACTCCTGGCCAGATGATTAATCTTCCATTTGACAAAAGGTATAACGGTTCTTTTCATATTAGTGCTTTACAAGTGTATAAATAGCAGAGAATTCTGCTCTTCTTTCTTTTTGTGCGAATACCATATTTCTACAGAGCCTAATCAGTATATTAAACTAAAAAACAATTTCCAATTTCTAATCAAGTGTATAAGCTAACAAGTGCACACCTTGTGAACTTGATTGTTCTTCTTCACTATGTACAACAACAACGCTCCAATGATCCTCGACTCCAAGAACCAGGCAAAGATTTTCAGCAGAAATCCAGCCATACGAGGAGCTATATCCAAGAAAAAAAGGTAAAAATCTAGTCAGAGTGAAGATTAATCAAGTAAAATTAAACATGGTTTTCGAAGGGTGATCCCTTACACTCCCGAATTCAGCTTCTTAAATTAAAACTCTCAAAAATCAAAACCATTTATCCATTTAAACCAGAAAGTGAAAGCAGTAAGTAAAACAAAAGTAGAAACAGAACAACTGCAATTCATCTTGAATTTCTTGATTTCAATCACTAAACAAAATAAATTCTTAAAACAGTTTGATGAGAACAATTTTCTAATTTTCAGCGACTAAAATCACATTATACAAAAATGATACAAATTTTCTTATTTTCAGCAACAACAATTGAGAATTTGTTCAAGGAAGAGTACTGATAAATGAAATAAAAGTAAATCCAAGTATGAATTTCGATGGGGGAAAAAACAAGAAATTAGTAAAGAAAAGACTGATGATGATAAATGAATGCACTGAAAAGAAAACCTTTATCGGCTCTAAAATACGACTCATTGCTGCAAGGACCAAGATCAATCTGCTCCACGGGCTTGTAAACAACGCCGGCATCCCTCAACAATCCCATTTTTGCATGAAAAAGATTGGGGTTTTGGTGCTGGCTGCTAGGGCAAACTCAGGTAAACAGATTCCACTTCCGAGTCAAACAATGTTGAACCAGCACAATTTATATATATATAAATTTGGATTTTGCTAAAAAAGGTACTGCCTGCAAATTGCAATGCAGCATTTAATATATTCAATGATTTAATCAAATAATATATCCCGTTTTTACTGTTCTGGGACATGGAACGTGCGTGTATTATAGTATTAATGAATTCAAATAATATATTATGGGGTATTTGGTGAAAAACATTTAGAAAAGTACTCTCCATTCGAGCCACGTATTAAGTTCGCTTTTTAAAAAACGTGAGTTTTATATAATAAAAGTTTTAATAAATTATTATTTTTTATTTATCCACTCAACACTGAATTCGTGTTTTATAAAATGCGTGTTTAGAATTTTTGTTCTGCAAAATATGAATTCGCTCTGCGTAGCTCGAATGAAATATTTTTCTAAATCTTCTTTTAAGTATTTCTCTAAATCTTCTTTTAAATATTTCTCCAATTTTTTTCTCAAAAAAATATATTCAGCCAAATACCCGTTAAATTATTTGGTTTTTTTTGCTAAAAATACCAAAGAATCAGTGATCACTAACTTTTATGGAGCAAAAAATCATTTATGATTCTGTTGGTCTGACGTTAGCAAAACAAATTCACGTTTGGTTTTGGTGCTTACTTCAGAAAAAATAAAAGCAATTTAAAAAGGAATATATTTTGATCCGCAAGATACACAAAAAAAAATTTACACTTACGCCCTAAAATCGTAAATTTTAAACCCTAAATTTAAAACATAAGTATCAAGCCTTAACATCCTAAAACTATAAACCTTAAACTCTAAATTTTAATCATAAACCTTAAATTTTACACTTACAACCTAAACCCCTAGAGCCTAAACCACAACCTAAATTTCTAAAAACCTAAAATTGAAAGGACTAAAGTTTACACAAGCTTGCATATTAAAGTATTTTCCTAAATAAAATATTAGGGGAATAGTGCATTGAAGAAATTATTTAAGATCAATAATCAGTTAGTTTAATGTGGTAAGGTATTAGATTTCTTAAGCAAGGTCGAAAATTCGAATCCTAACATTGTGAATGGAGCAAATTAGGTTAAGAAGAGTCGCCCTTATAAGTGTCTTTACAATACATAATCTGAATTAGTTAACTAATGAATTGTATATCGTCGGTTATACTAAATAAATAATAAATTATTTAGGGAAATGAAGTAATTTCTATAATAATCCCAAAGTCATCGACAATTGAATTTGACTTTGGCTATTTGGATTAAAGTAAAAAAAACTAAAATTATAGAGATTATAATGAAAAATTTCATAAATATATCATTATTTATAAGAAATTGATATGTATAGTTTTATTGTATTCTAAATTTTTTCAACTTGGTCCGTACAATTTTAAAGTAAACTACCTATTTGATATCTTACATATTTCAGTATTTCTATTTTGGTCACTCAATTATTATTATGAACAAAATCGTACCTAATATTAGGGTTTTTTTTATTGTGATCACTAGCGGTTACAAAATTAATAACGATACTGATGTGACATTTTATTATTTCTTTTAAATTGTCATGACATTTTCTCTCTCTTAATTAGGAGCTCACATGTTATTTTTAATAATTTTATTTAGACACATTAAATTGAGAAACAGGGTACTAAATTGAAAAGTGAGAAAATATACTCAAACCTAAGACCTCTTAAACAAGAAGTCTTGCACTTAGCCATTGAGCTAAATTATATATATATATACACGTTTATATAAATATTTATAATATTTATAATAGGTAACAAGTCATATAGAATAATGTTTCTTAGTAATCAAGTATTTGACTCTATTGATATAAAAAATGTTCTAACTTTTAGAATTATTAGATAATCATATTGGAGAGATGTAACTGTTTTAACTCTACAACTATTGCGGCTACGTTACAAAGATAAACAAGGTAGAAAAGAATTCTTTTAATTTTATTTTCCTCTTTATTTCTTTTTATTCCCCGTACTTTCTTTTTGTGTTATATATACAACAACGCTAAAAAAAACATCAAAACATAGATATCATAAATTACTAATATTTAAAATTTCCATTTTTTCTTTTTCTTTTCTTTTATTTCGTTTTATTTATTTCCTTACAATTTAAAGACTTAATTAACCCAAAATATGATAAAAATCCATTGTTTTTGTTGTTTGCATATCCCGTGGCTTCAATTCAAAATCTAGCCACCCCATTTAATTTGAGGACAACTTTTATAATAGATATTCTATATCCTCTAAATTCAAGAATGACCTACCATTTTAAACCCACCTCCACGTTCTTCTCAACATTGCCCATATTTGATATAGGGTTTCCAACCATTTGACTTGCCGGAGACGATGTTTCTAGTAATGGAAAACAAAGCTAAGAGAATGAAGAGCCATTCAGGGAATGGTAAGAGTTTGGCATCTACGTTAATCTTAGTGCTGATTTTGTCGACAGATATGGCAGCGACGGTGAAGGCGGATGCCGTGAAGCCAAGATGGTCGTTTATTAAATGCCAGATCGATTGCATGCCCATGTGTATGGCCATCAACAACGTCAAAACTTCTTCCTGCAGAATTGCTTGCAGGAGCGGATGTGACCAGTTGAAAGGTAGAGGCGTAGTGCAATCATCTGGCTGGAATGTGCCTAACTTTTTTCCGATTCCCAGACCTTAATTTAACGGAGAATTTTATATTCGAAAGACGATGTCAAGATTTGAATTCCCACAAAATAAGGATTCTTGACAGGTCAATTAGTGTATGTCTAGAGACAAAGGTTATTAATCTCATAGTTTTGTATTTTGAAAGGTGTTCCGTAAAGTAAATTGGACCCTTGGTTAATCTATTTGAGATCTTTTGTCTACTGTAGTGTAATTAAGTTTATGATTTCATTCATGATAATTCTTTTATTGTACAATCGTTTTATAGCGGTTAATGCACCCAGAAAAATATATATTTGAACTCTGGTTGACATATTTTTTTTGGCTTGTCTGAGAAAACTTTTATAAATTTTAAAATGTTAATATCTTTTATTTTTAGAAAAAAATAAACTATTAAAAATTTACGAGTTTAAAAAAGTTATAAAACAAATGGTTCAAATGGAAAAAATGATATTCAACTTAGTAGACTAAGTTTGAGCATTGAGGTTTGTGTACCTTATAAAAGGTTAAAAAAGGTTAAAAAATGTATGAACAAATACTATCTTATAATCACTTTAATACTGTTAAAAATAATTATAAAACATAATAATGATATTAAAAATATTTTTAATAATATAAAGTATATATTGAAATTAAATAAAATAATATGTTGAAGCTTCATACTTTTATTTATAGTGGAATCGCATGTATTCAACAAAATAAGATTATGATAAACTTTGAAAAATGACCTCTTTAGTGAGAATTTAAAATTTTAAAAACTACTTACTAACTGAACTCAATAAGTGGTCTAAGTGGAAAGGGGGTGATGTTCATTTTAAGAGACTCAAGTTTAAATGTGCATTGTCAAATGGTTAAAAATGTGTGTAAATACTACTTTGTAATCACCTTTAGATTACCAACTATAAAATTCTCTTATATTTTAAACAGAACAAATAATATTATTTTTAAATTTTTAAAAAACCTTAATAAAAATGAAATTCCTTTCAAAATCATCATCAAAATATAATACGCTTGGAGTTAAAATATTAACCTTCCTCAATAATAATAATAATAATAATAATAATAATAATAATAATAATAATAATAATAATAATGTAAGTGAGGTCCTAAACATTTTTTATGTCTCTACTAATAAGAAAATTGAGTGAGCCAATTGCAAATTTTTCACATTTTTGATGGATTTTATATTTATTTCAAACATTTCTTTTACTCAAATTCGAATGGGATTTCAATGCGAAACACATAAACACATTCAAAATATTTACATCAAAGTAATTTTTTTAGCCTAAACAATACTCTAATAAAAGAAAATATTAATCCATAATAAAACCATAAACTATTCCGCGAATATAAATCGTTAGCCCCTGAAATCCCGTTGCCGTAATATTTTCTTGTGAAAGTTGGAATGTTTGGCGACATCGAAAGTGGGGCTCGCAGCAGGCCGATACTCCGGCAGCAGCCTTCCCGACTTGTACCGGACACCGCATGCGTTGCCAGCGTTTTAGGTCCCAACGGTCCCATCCTCCACTGCGGAGAGTTCTCCCCCAGACAGTGACTGCACTTCCGCTTCGCACCTAAATCCCTCTCGCTAATATTATCAAACGCCTGTGATTCATTCCAACTAATCTGCGGCGGCTTCGCATTCGAATATCCTCGCTTGCCGCCGCGCTTACTCCTTGTTTCTTGTTGGCGAAAACAATAGTCCGGTCGAGAACGAAGGATTCTTCGTCCGGCGTTTGGAGGATTCCGTCGAGAGAGATAGTTTCATCGCTAAAATCGGGAAACCAGTCAATGTCGTCCAAGGAGTCCTGAGGAACACAAAGCGGATCCTCCCAATCGGAAAAACTTTGGTCTCCGGTGATCGGCGATGGCAAGGAAAGGTTGTTTTTGTTATTGTCATAAGCACTGATATCTTCAACAGCCATTGAATTTGCAGAAGGCAATGAAAATGCAAAGAATTGAAGGCTTGCGTTAGCATTTAAAGAGGAAGCCATAGAAGGTAATTAATATGCAATTAATATAGAACATTATAAAGTTTATAGATTACTTTAAAATGTAGGACATAGTTTAAGGACATTGTGTGCAATTATCTCTTTTTAGTACACATTCAATCTTTTTTTTTTGAGGGTATTCAATCTATTATTTTAAAACATATCCAGTCTTGAATAAATGTTAAGCACGTTTAATAACTTTTATACCGCTAAACACTACTAACGCTGAACACCGCTAAATACTATTAAATTAAATAATAAAGATTAAAAAATTTAAGGACTCAATATACAATTAATAATTATTTTAAAAAATTTATTTATTTATTTTTCATATATATTATTTTTTTGAATTTTTTAATAAGGGTATACTACATATTTACTACCTCACTTATTTTCGTATTTCTATTTTAGTACCAAAACTATTTTTTTAGCAAAACGATACCTAACGTTACGTATTATTTCTATTTTGGTACCCTGACCATTAAAAATAAACGGAAACAATGATGTTGCTTGGTCAAATAACAATTTTAGTCCCTACAACTTATACAATCTATTAATTTAGTCTAAAATATTATCAATTTAACATCATTTTTGTTTTAATTTAAAACACATTTTTACATAATATACAATGTGTTATCCACAAATTATACTTGGTGAACTCCTATAATACCAAATTAACTTAACAATCAAACTCTACAAACTCAACCAGATACAACTTTATTAATCTTCAAAGGACTCGAAAATAGTCATGAAAGTAGAACAGAGGTTCAAAACATATAGTTTACTACCTGATCAAGATGACACTCTTCACTAGCCTTCAAAGAATTGGGGGGGGGGGGTCGATAACTTCACCAGGTATTTGCACCACAAGATGCCAACTCTATCATCAAAGAAGCAATCACAAATATTGAAGCAAAGTAAGATTTGTATAACAATAAAGTCTGATGCAAAACCATTGCCAATTATAAGAAACTGATGCATACACAGATTCCTCAATAGTGGATTCGCAAACTTATAAATAAGATCCAATCACCCAAAAATCATCAGTATGCGGCAGCAGAACAGAGTACAAATCATCGTGTGATAAATGTATACTGACCTATCTAAACGACAAATTGGAATGGTTGTAGCTCGGTGCAGAGTTTTTTTAATTGCCGATTTCCAAGCAAAAGGAAATAAACCTCCCTGCAGTAACATAGCGTGAGACAACAAAGCAAAACAAATAAACCAGCAAAAAAAATCAAAACTTAAAATTTAAAAGTATCTTACCCAACCATAGCTTCTAGACAAGTCATTGCCGGTACCAAGCGGAATGATGGCTACAAGAGGAATCGGATCCCGACCCTTTTGATGCAGTTTTCCAAGGCTACAAGAGGAATCGGATCCCGACCCTTTTGACTCATTCTAATATATAATACTATATACAATAAAGAGGCAGCATCCACAGATACAGTGCATACTTTTTCACTTTTTCTATGATTAGACGAGGAAACGAACAGATTTTTACGGAAAAATATAAAAATAAAAATAATCATTAATTTTTATCAAACGATATAAAAATTTAAAACTTAAAACTAACCCTACAACAAATTAATAAATTATATTTATTTATTTTAAAATTTCCAATTGATTTATCCAATTTTTGCATATCTTATCAAATCAAATTATCATAAATTATTATTACAATTTCATTTTTTTCTCTAGTGACATTCAAACTTTTCATAACCAAATTAATTATAAAAAAACATAATATCTGATGCTTCAGTTATTCTGTTTTGGCTCATTCAAAAAAAATATTCTGTTTTGGTAAATTATAATCTTTGAAGATAAAAAAATATAAGGTTACTTAGTATATTTCAAAGAATGGTTATATTTTGATATACAAGTTGTGTAAATTTTTTTTTTATAAAACTCTTCTATAAAATTTAAAACTTAAATCTCAAACCCTAGCACCCTAGCACCTAAACCTTGAACCCTAAATTCTAAATTCTAACCATAAACCTTAAATTTTATACCCTACAAAACCCCTAAACTCTAACCTAAAACCCTAGACCCTAAAATTGAAATGCTTGTCTATTAAAATATTTTCCTTCAAAGAATCCTACATCTCTTCTGTATACCTCGTGTTTTTTGTTTAAATATAAAGATTTGATATTGAGAATGTAAGAGAATAATTTAATGGTGATCATGTGCACATGAGGTTTGCTTAAGAAGTCCAATTTAATTAATATTGGCTGACTTTTTGCTTATGCATGAATTAGAAACCCGATCTGTTTTTATTTTAAAATAAAAATATTTTTATTTGTTCATCACCCATTGTCGGTCGCTAGGTTCATATCACAATTGCACCACCAACATCATCGAGACTAAGCGACCAACGATCAACAATGAGGAAAACATGTGCAATTGTAAAAAAAATATAGTGCTGTGTGAAGGAGATTTTGTGCAACAACAATGGGGTGAATGATAGAGGGGCGATCGACGAAGAAGGAAGGCATGAGTTGCCAGTGACAGTGTAACACCCTTAAAAAGGTTTAAGAAAAAAGAAAATAAGAGAAAATGGGCTGCAGGTTGTGGGTTCCACAACCTATTGTTTGTGTGGCTATGTACCCAGCCAGCTGAGCTAGACCCTCTTAGTGTAGTGAGTCTCCAAAAGTTTCTTTTAAATTAAAGATGGGTTGGGTGTAGCAAATAATAAAAGAATTAGTTGACTCTTCAGTTACCAGTTTATCGAACCCAATATACCCAAAATCTCAAATATCCTTTCACCTACCCCCTTAACCGGCGGCCATCGTACCAAACTCATCGCCGCGCCATGTCGGACACCGCCCCTCCCATAAAACCATTTTTCACTACGATCAAAACCCCTAAGGATTCATGTTCGGACGTCGCGTCGTTTGCCAGGAAATCAAGGTTGAAGGTTCGTCGGTTTTAGGGTTCCAAAACCCATTCGAAAATTATTTGTTTCCGGCCTCTGCATTTGCCCGTTAGCGATTCCGTGGCCGCTATCATCTTCCCCTTCTATAGGGGAACCGAACTTTGGTCGCTGATCAACCAACCGACGGCGTTGGAGACCTCGTCGGTGTTCGACCGAATATGTAAAAAAGTGAGAATTTCGGTCGATTTTCGTGATGTTTTTACATGATTTTGAGTCCGTGAAGCCTTGTAATGGATAGATACGGCCAAACTGAATATTCTGGGCCATTTTTTGGCTGTGAAAGGCCGCGCGTAGACCCTACGCGCTGCCCATGCGATTTTCGGTCGCCTTGGATGGTGGCCAGGGGGAAACAAGACTTGAACCGGTCCTGCTGTGAACCAGTTCTGAACCGACCGACCCGATCCGTTAACCGAGTTGACTTAGTGAGTCAACTCGACCGAGTCAACCCAGTGAGCCAACTCGCCCGAGTCAAATCTCTGACCGCTGACGTCAGTGTTGACTGCCAAATAACTAAGTCTTAAGCTCTTTAGACTAAAATTATTATATTCTTATATGATTTAAGTATTCTAAGCACAATTTATGACTCTAATTTCAATATGTGTTCGCTTGTTCTACACTTTGCGCTTGATATGTTCCGAATAAATGATAGAAAGTATAAATGACATGATGGATTATTAATAAATTGATATGCATGAAAAGCAAGAATGATGTTATGAAATGATGATACGTAAGTATACATGAAATGATAACAAATGATTACACCCATTAGGAAAAACAAGAACCAAACAATATGGGTGCTCAAATTCAATATCAGGTAACTTGCCTTTGATCGGTCTTGATGGGATTTTAAAGTCGGGGAAAATCTGAAGCCCCATTAGCTTCTCCAAATCCTTATATCCAAACCCATCTAGAAGCTTGACGTCCCAGCCAAGCGTTGCGGCAGTCATTGCAATAGCTCCAATCGCATGACCCACATCGTGGTTGCAGTACTGAAACACGCGTCCTCCGTATTTTCATGCTTCCCGCCAAAAAATATAAAAAAAATCCCAATGAGAAATGAATTATTAGGGAAGAAGTTGGGGAAAAACCCAGAAGGGATTGTGGCTCGAAGCTCAAGAGAGTGTTATTTGGAAGCATAGTGGGCAAAAAAAAAGAATCAGAGAGAGACTCAATAGGCGGAGCAATGAGGTAAACCTCAGTGGGGTGCAAATTGCCGCTGCTGGGTTAACCCGAAGGGACCAAGTGGAGAAGTCGGTGGTTTTCCAAGCTGATAGAGCTAGAGAATGAAAAAAAGTTGAGAGATGGTGGATTGGGTGATGGGTTTGGGAGGAGGAAGAGAATGGAAGAGAAAAGAATACAAAGGGCTAATTATGTAATATATCAATTTATATTAACTGCCACGTCGTCAACGGTTGAATTTTTAACGGCGTTGGACCAATTTGTTACTTTTTTTAAGTCGAAAGACCAGTTTGTAATTTTTAATAGTTGAGGGATGCAAAAGATAATTAGAGCATAGATTATGGTAAATCAGACATAAATTGATTTCTTCATAAATGATACTCTGATTCATAGAACTATAATGAAATATACGATCAACCAACATTTATCGAATTTGAAAAAGAGTCAGAAGAAATGGTTCGATCCTCTTATTTTGATTTCTCGGACCGAGAGATCCATGAATCGGGATCCTAATGCATATAGATACAAATGGTCCAATGGGAGCAAGAATTTTCGAGAGCATTTGGAACATTTCGTTTTCGAGCGGAAGAGCCGTTTTCAAGTAGTGCTCGATCGATTACGTATTAATCAATATTCGATTGATTGGTGCGAGGTTATCGACAAAAAAATTTGTCTAAGTCACTTCGTTTCTTTTTGTCCAAGTTACTTCTCTTTTTGTCCAAGTTGCTTTCTTTTTGTCTAACTCACTTCCTTTTTTTCTTTGTGAGTTTGGGAATATCCCCATTCATAGGTCCGAGATCCACATCTATGAATTGAAAGGTCCGAATGATCAACTTTGCAATCAGTTGTTAGAATCAATAGGTCTTCAAATCGTTCATTTGAAAAAATTGAAACCTTTCTTATTGGATGATCATAATACTTCTCAAAAACCGAAATTCTTGATCAATGGAGGAACAATATCACCATTTTTGGTCAATAAGATACCAAAGTGGATGATTGACTCATTCCATACTAGAAATAATCACAGGAAATCTTTTGATAACACGGATTCCTATTTCTCAATGATATCCCACGATCAAGACAATTGGCTGAATCCCGTGAAACCATTTCATAGAAGTTCATTGATATCTTCTTTTTATAAAGCAAATCGACTTCGATTCTTGAATAATCCACACCACTTCTGCTTCTATTGTAACAAAAGATTCCCTTTTTATGTGGAAAAGGCCCGTATCAATAATTATGATTTTACGTATGGACAATTCCTCAATATCTTGTTCATTCGCAACAAAATATTTTCTTTGTGCGGTAGTAAAAAAAAACATGCTTTTTTGGGGAGAGATACTATTTCACCTTCACCAATCGAGTCGCAGGTATCTAACATATTCATATCTAATGATTTTCCACAAAGTGGTGACGAAAGGTATAACTTGTACAAATCTTTCCAGTTTGCAATTCGATCTGATCCATTAGTTCGTAAAGCTATTTACTCGATTGCAGACATTTCTGGAACACCTCTAACAGAGGGACAAATAGTCAATTTTGAAAGAACTTATTGTCAACCTCTTTCATATATGAATCCATCTGATTCAGAAGAGAAGAACTTGCATCAGTATCTCAATTTCAATTCAAACATGGGTTTGATTCACACTTCATGTTCTGAGAAATTTAGAGAGAGAGAGTGAGAAAAAACAAAAAATGAAAAAAATTGGATATCTGAAAAGCCCTTTTTATAGGCGATATTTGCGGGCTCCAGAGCCTGTGAGCCCCCAGATAAGGCTCGCGCCCTTCTCTCATTTCTCTTAATTCAGCTCATGTATTTTGATTTTTTTTTATTTTAGTCATTAGTTCCTTGTAAATTAGCTCTTCAATTACGATATTAATTCAATTTAGTCCCAATTTATCTTGTTAATACTTTGATTAATGTATGGTTTTTAAATATGGCATATAATATATTGTTAGGTAATTTAATTCATTTAGGTGTAATTGATAGAACCTTAGATATTAAGTCCTTTAATTAGGAGTGTAAGGTCATTGTAGTAAATAAATGAGTATTAAAAGGAAAACTTTTAAGTTCTAATTTGAATAGTGTCTCGTTGTAATGAGATGTTATTCAAGGAGGCTTTTAAGTAGAATATTTGATACTCATTTTAACTTAAAAAATGAAATTAACTTAGTTAATTAAATTCGAGCCTTAATTAGGGTTAGAACTTAAATAATCAAATTCACCATTTAAAATAGGAATATTGTTTAATTTAAGGTGTTAATACGAGTAGTGCTCAAACAATTGTGTGTTATTTCATAGCTGCCCTAAATTTAATAATATCCGTAGTTCTAAGCAGTAAATTAATCAAATTAGAGCCTTTTAAGTTAGAACTTAAAACCGATAACATAATAACAAGACATGCATTCAAACCTTTTATGTTGGAATATATTTTTGAATATGAATCGATGTGCCCTAAAATAACTGTGTGCTTTTAATTTCATATTCGTTCTAAAAATATATTTTTCTTATAAAAAAATATCTCCATTTGAAATTTAAATCCATCCAATAATTATGGTCAAATTAAATTCAAATCATTATCCGAAATGTCAAAATGTCATGTAAAATTAAAAAGTACCGATAATGAGCGTTTGTGGGGTGCTAACTATTCCTCACACGTAACTGACTCTCGAACCCAAATTTTAAAAAAATGAATCTCTAGTTATTTTTACGGTGTCTAGTCTACAAAAGTGACCGGTAGCGACTCCAAACATTTTTCAAGATTAAATAAAAAGAAAATCAAATTTCCATGGTGAATTAAATGAAAAAAAGCTGATTTAGCTAAATTTTCAAGATAAAATAAATTAAAATGGTCAACACCTTATTTTTCCAAAATAAATCGTCAGCCTATGTTCATACCATACTATAAAAAAATGGTTGCGACCGGAGGTAGCACCCTTTTTGCTCTGCCAAGAGTTATTTCTTTTCTTGTTATGAGAAATGTAAACTTGGTCAAAGAAGAATTATTGTCATTCAGAATTTTTGCTTTGCGTCATCTTTATTCACATAAGGTTGTGAGAACCCTCTATTTGCCATCTCGGTTCCATGGTTTCAACCCATGCATATGGCCAAACAATATGCATTATTAATGGCAAACCAAAAGCAACGAAGAGTGTGGATATGGTTTAAACTAATGGTTTGAGTCTTCAAATCACATGTTTAATGTCAACTCATTACGAATCTACTACGTATAGAAAAGATTTCCACTACAGTATGTGTAAAAAAAAAATTTATCGATCACCCAAACCGCTAAATATCACGAGTTCAAGAGTTGAACCTGAGCCACAATATTAGGCACATGTACCTGCCCAACCCAAGAATTTTTTTAATTTATTTTCTATATTAAATTATGTTTTTATAACAAAATTTAATATTTATTTACTTGTATTTTAAAAAGTAGAGTGCAAATATTTGGTTATTAAGGAAGGAAACTAGAATAATTACAAAAGGAAAAAAGAAAAGTTTTACAAATTTGTTTTTTAAAATATTTTTCGAGCTAAAAGTCTGATAGAGAAAGACTTCAGTAATATATTTGAAAATTTTAATATTACAATCTAATCAATAGAAATATTTACATAAAACAAATGGGAACATATATTTATATTAAATGTGTTACTAGCAACAGAAATACATTTCATCTATATTTCAAAATACTTTTTGAAAGCAATGTTTAAATTTTTTCACCCACAAATTTTAAGTAAACAATTCAAAAACACTTTTCCACCCTATAGTTGATATACTTAACTAGCACCAGAAATAACCCTTCAAGATATCAAAACTCAAGACAATAAAAATAAAACTTGACTAGACCAAACTGGTAGATGAATCAAGATTCAATGACACCCCAAAATTTCTAATAGTAATCCCTAACAATGCAAATCAATAGCAAAGCAAATCACGTTTGTTTATAATCATAAGGTAATTTTCTAAAGAAATATTAAGATCTAATCAATCCTTTTCTTTATGTAAAAACTGTTTTCTCAAATTTGCAGATCCACGATTTGCTTCCGTATCTGTATTTAAAATTTTATTTTGATTGTAATTTAGGCCAAAAAGTAAAAGAGAGGTACATTGTGACAAAGAAAACACTTGCGGATCAACATCAATAAAATAGCATGCAGACAGAAACTATTACAGAAACTAGAAAGCTGTCGAGAATCGAGATGTTGCAATTCATGCTAAGAAAAAGAACTGATAAATGAAGATATAGATCAATATTCTTACCATTAAACGCGCTCTCATTCAAAAATCTTGTACTCTGAGTTCTCATAAACGCATGGTGACAGTTCTACCTTAGAGTGTTGGGAGTTGTTTGTGTGAGAATTGTATGTTGGTCACATAAAAAAAAAGGTGACTAATTCCACTGGTTAGATTCGCTATTTACTGCCACAGTTATGATGGCAATCAACAAACTAATTCAACTGTGTTCCCCTAAAAGCAGTATAGACAGACTATTACCTGTGAGTTTTTAATTACTTCAGTACCTCAAATCTCAGCTGGCCAGTATTCGTCTACGCTTGCACAATTTCTCGGAAAGTTGCATTAGTCCACAGTTGTTGGCCAAATTTTCTTTCCCTATAACTTCTTCTTTCAGCCTGCGCTTGTACAACAAGCCATTGAAAATGTCCTTGCTATCAGACCCTTGCATGTGCTTCTACAACATGAAAACAAAATTAAAATGGAAACTTTTGAATTAAAAACAATTATTGCATTGCTGAAATTAAGACAGCTAGAAAACCAATGTTAGCACTGAATTTGATAAATGTTGCCCCTTCAGGGATACCAACAATTTATGGGATGATGAAGAGACAATTAGCATAGCCTTTGCGTAAGGAGACATGCACAAATCAGGAATGGTCCAAGTCCAAATCTTTTTACGTGTCCAAAAAAAGATAACTGATTTACAAACCAATAACCTTTGTAATTGGAACCGAATGATTTGTGTCTGTACACACACACACACACTCACGCGTAACACAGCTAAACATCAAAGAAAGGCAATAAAAGATTACCTTAAAGATATTTGAGGCATTTCCTCCAAAATCAGATGATTTTCCAGCAAGATCTACAACAAAGAAAATCAAAAGAGTATTAAATACTGAAGAATACAGTTCTTTTTTAGTAATAAGGAAAGCACCATTGGTACCTCTCATTCCCTTATTAATGGTAGAGTCACCAAGGAGTTTCTGTAACATTGTCGTCCCCTGAAAGGCCAAAAAGGGATAGCCCAAGAATTGCAGCCTTTCTGAGAAAGGCATTTCCAAGAAACCAAAGGACTTTTCCCATGTTTCTCTAAGCTGAGGTATTGCAGGCAACACTAACCTCTCAATGCCCATTTGAACAAGCAGCTGCAAATGAAAATATGTGTCCAATTATTAAAAAGAAAGAAAACTTTTTACATGCAAACAAGAGACGAGAATCCAACCAAAGAAACTACCTTCTCCAACTCCTGCAAGAGAAGTCGGCACATACCCTGCCGACGATATTGGAAAGGTGTAGCAACTAAAGGAATCTCTGCTACCTTTAGTCCATGTATTCTGAAAATCAAATATAAAAGAAATGAAGTTTGTGATAACCAAATTCCACAACCCTCAAAACAATGAAAACTAAAGGCATCTCTGCAACCCTTGGTCCATCCTGGAAACCAAATATAAAAGAAAATGAAATTTCTGGTAACCAATTTCTACAACCCACGGAAAAAGGAAATAAGAAGAAGAAAGCAAGTACCTCACTGTCGCGATTGATAAAATTTCATGACCATTATGGAGAACCATGGCATAAAATCCGCGAAAATCCACTCGCTTGAGTTTGGACCTTCAGGGAATATGAAAGAAAGAGGATAAATATCAGTGACTAGAGTTAATTTTAGATCCAGCTTTTACAAATGACAGTAATAAGATTACCTTTCTGACTAGTTCAAACAGATTTTAACTAAAGGAGGAAAAGAAGCAAAATTTTGCTATACAAAGTTTTAAGGTATCTCTAATAATGAACAGAAAGCAACTCAAAAGGATCGCTTAAAGCAATTGTATTAACATAACTCTAGAAGTATCGATCTTAATGAGAAGCATTATAATTGAACAGAACATATATAACAGGACTATTTTGTTTGAAAAAGGAACCAAGGCCTAGAGAATAACACTGCGGACAGGTCAACAATGAATGGCAACCAAGGTCTTCAAACCAGCAGATTAACCAGCCAGGAAACATCAACGTAAAATCAGAAAATAACAGAATAGTCACAATCAACTACTAATTATCCCTCCAAAGTCCAAACATTATCTCCAGGAAAAATCCCCATGGAAGCTCATATTAGATTCAAACCATGTTTCTTGGGGTAAAAATTGGATAAGTTCAATTATGTGAATGTCAAACAGGCCTAGTTCAGGTGATTGACAGCCAAAGGTTGAGGGAGCAGAGATCCACGTCAGAGCATAGTGCCCATTTTTTGTGACCATCAATGAACTCAGACATGCATATCGTGTATAAAATATCGGTAAAGCTAAAAATTGTTCTAGCAAATAGTAAGGCAACATGCGGAAAACCATGGTGATATACAAAAATCCAATTATGACAATGGTATGATAATAACCCAAGATTCTCAATGTCCCCCTGCAAGAAGAGCGGGCCACTGGCTGGATAAGAGAATGATAGAAATTCCCATGTCATTCACCAATGATCTTGCATTTTTTTAAATAAATAAAAAGGCCTTCCAAGTATAAATTTATTTAATCATCTGTAACAATTAAGGGAAAAAACTTACCCTGAATTGAAAACAACATCTCTGACCAAATCTCTCTTGGTATGGGGATCCTTCACAGGTTCAAAGCATTCATGGATAACCCCTAGTACATTGGATAGCTTAATCCATGTGTGAGTTCTTGGCATATCAGGAAATTTATACACATCTTTCAATGATCTCATCAGCGTCCAGCTTATGCCATCTACCATAGTGGGATTTGAAATTCCCAAAAGTTGATGAAGTCGAGCACACAACTGAAAAGAGTATATATGTTAACATATATCATAAACATGTTGGAATGTCAAAGAATCTTAATCCAATGTTCTCAAAAAGCAGACAATTAAATTCAGCAAGATTAAGACCCTTCAATTCTGGAATACAGAGAAAATTTTCAAACCCAACTGAATAAACTACCTACAGTATGAAAATGCAAAAGAGACGGGTATAGGACTCGGGAGGAGGATAAAATTACTCCTAAAAGCTATTAAATAACAAACCTTATATGAGCTTAGACACAATAAGGGAATTATACCTTATGACAAGCCTCACTACAAAAGCTCCCAGTTGGATAGTCTGTAGGAGACATACACTGAGCTTCACTTAGGCAAGCAACATGATCTACAAAGAAAAAGAAGAAGATTTATTAAATGCTTGGAGATAGAAACCACAAAGTTCCCAAGAACCAAACTCACATTGGCGGGTGCATTGGAGACAAGCTTTTGTAAAATGTTCACCATCATCCTTGCAAATTCTTAAGCCACATAGTCCACAACAGCAAGATGGGCAAAACCACTTTTCACTAGGTGCATCCTGAAACAACAGATAAATAAATGTCAATTAAAATAAACCACCAACCTTAGTTATCAAAAATACTTTTAAATATGTGTGTGTGTGGAAATTTTACTTTTTCCATGCATGAAAAATTGCCAATGCTTTATCAAACGCATCCTTAATTAGCTAGGATTTCATCTTATCAGGGTTTTATGCTATACAAAGCATTATTATTGATGTAATCAAAGTAGTTTAGCTTTTACTCATGACTACATACAAGAAGCAACTAATCTTTCATTCCTTGAGCCATGCCTGCCCTTTTACACTTCCCTCTACCAGCCCCACTCCCCTTAACTAGAAAAATCCTAAATGCCCAAAAAAAAAACATGACAAACACGGCAATTTTACCTTCAAATTTTTTTAAGTGCCAACTGAATCCCAAGTGCTCGCCTTTATCTTATATTGAAAGATACTGTATTTCATAACATTTACTATACTTAGCTAGCATAATAGCAATATTAAGCAATGATTTTGTGTTCTATAAGCATTTTCTTTCTTTCAAGTAGGTCGTTTGAGTTCTGTTTTGGCATCCTAGTCTCGGGGTAATACTAAAAAGATGAAATTAAAAAAAAAAGCTAAGCAGGCATTAGATAAACTCAAAAAAAGGTTAGTTAGTTAGTTAGTAAGATATCCTACAGCCCTGCACAAGAAAAACATAAACACAAATGTCACCATCCAACCCCTAGATTAATTTTACCAATTACCACTTCTATTAGTTCGTTTTTGTACTTATTTTCCTAGCACACAATCAGGTTTCTACCCAAAAGCTTTCTTTTTCTTCTACCACCCTTGTGATCTACCGGACCACAATCTTCCTAGAATAAAGCAAATCACTAGTCAATAACTCCATATAACAGCAATAACTCTTTTCAGACCCAAAAGATTTTATTTTACATTAAAAACCAAAAAAATTAGCATTAAATTAAGTGTATTAACATGTGAAATCAAGCATCCAAACTAAAAAATAAAAATGTTTGTAGTTTGTACCATTTACTAGTAGAAACTGTAAATTTATAAGCAATCAAACTAACCATAGAAACACAAGACACAAAATTAAACAAATTCATGATACATGAATAAGAACAAACCTTGAGGCTAATGCAACTTAAATGATATGAGCATGGACAGTGACCACAACATATAAGATCTTCTCCGTAGTGACAGACACTACATATAGTATCACACAGCCGGGAACCACAACGTTGCCGCTTCCTCTTGCGCCTCCGAGAACGAGACACCATGTCTTTAAGCCTAACCCTTCTTCCGCAATTATCAACAGGAAAACTCAAACAATGATGACCATCAACTAAATCATCCTCTATGTTTATGACATCTACGGCTTTCTCCTCCTCAGGGTTGGCTTCAACTTTTGAATCAGCTTGCATGGGTTTCTTTGAAAACCTTCTCCTCATCGATGAAAAATTCTTATAAATAAGGAAAGAAGCCTTGTTATTCCCCTTGTTCACCTTTGAATTGAATTGCTGATTATTTTTTGAAACCCTTTTTCTCATTAATGAAGATCTTCTCTTCTTAGGAACAACAGAGAAGAATGTTGGCTGGCTCCCCTGCATTTTGCTAGAGTCGGGACAAATGACAGCAAGATTACCATCAATCTGCCCATGCTTAGTGAAAGTCCCGTAACTCGATTGATTGTCTTGAACATCAGACACGGAAGAAGAAATGGTTTTACCTTCTCTTGAGCTGTCAAGAGATAGTCTATTACCCACATTGTCACCAAGTATAGGAGACTTTTGCTTGCCTATTTCACAATCAAGTTTACCAGATTCCATCATTTGCTTTTCCCCACATGATTTATCTGCCTGAAAACTTTTACTAGTAGATGTATTCATATTAGATGGCTCCTCATGTTTCGATTTTGACATTACAGATCGTTTCCTTCTATTGTCCTTTCCAAGAGGACCTTTTCCCTCTCCTTTTTGACATGATCTAACATCCTTGAAATCAATGCAGCTTTCTGCTTGTGCAGAAGTGTCAGACAAATGGGAATTTGCCTTCCCAGGATCCTTATATTTTTTACTTTTCTTTCGAACCATCCATGCCAAGATTTTGCAGTTAGCAAGATTTCGTAGGTTTGACCCAACCGCAATCTCCTGAACAACTTCCATGAAGTACTTCCTCCAAACAGTCCGAATGCCACAAGTCCACTCAGATATCATCTTTACAAACCCATAATTTAAACGTAAGGAGGACCAAACTTTCTTTAAAGAACGAGCCAAGGGAATATCACCTTCAAACTCCTTTGCTAACTCCACCAGTATCCATATACCTCGATCTCTCCAAATGCCCAGAAACTCATCCCACTCATGAGCTACACGTAATTGACTCACGCTGAATTTGCACTCATCATCCTCGTCAGGAAAATATACAGACCTCTCAGATGCATTATTATCATTATCCAAAATAACCCCTTCCCACCATGCATCTTCAAAAAATGCATCGACACAAACCCCAAAACCCAGGTTTTGATTAGAACGGGATTTAAATGAGGGAAGAAGAGGCCGTATGTGCCCTCGATAGGTTGATGAAACATGGCGACGGCTATGAAGACCTTCAATTGCCTCCGTCACAGGGATGGACTCAATGAGCTTTGAATCACCTGTTTCACATAAGAGTTCATCATATTCAATAGATCGGAATAAATGTGAAACACCAACAACCACCCCAGGGTGCCATGATCCTCGCAACCCTTCCTCAAACTGCCGAACCTAGAAACAGATCACAATGAAGCTTGTATCAAACAGCAGGAAATGGAATAAATGTAAAATTATAACCAAAAAATGTAACAATCATTTCAATGCGTGAACTTTTATAGATAGCATATTGTTTAAAACATTGGGGAAGATTGTTTACATCAGGACTTTCTCCATGTCCTACATACACTGGGTTCTTGGGTGCAACCTTCTCTTTCAAAGGAAAAGTCCCAAAAGAAAAAAAAAAACAGCTTGGAAACTGTGAAGGCATGACCAAGCTAACAACAAAAATTCAATTTATTTTTTGTGAACAATTTCTACGGGGAGGGGAAGGAGAATTTTACACAGCCTAAGGGAAAAGGAGGGTATCAGCTGAAAGCTTTATCCACCTGCTCTTGAGATTGTTTACAACAAAAATTCAATTTTAAATTTGAGTTTTAGAAATTCACTTTTATTCAAAGTAATTAAATACTTTCATCAATGCATTAGCCAACTGTACTTAAGATTTCCAATTTTCCATAGTTTAAAGGATTTTATAACTTTTATTTTTAAAAGAGAAAGAAACTCTTATGTATGTTTACGAATCAGGTCTCAGTATCTTACCCAAAAGGAAATAAATGCGAATACAAATTTACAATCCTATCTAACAAGAAAATTACAAGTAATTTTGGAATTACTAATTTTCCAGATAAAATACGCTACGGCGTGGTTACTCTGAAAATGCGGGAAAGCCAATTTCAAATTTGAAACCTTAATTGCTTTAAAAATCAAATGAAAGCGATGAAAGGCACATAATTTTTCAATATTTCGATAAGAAAACGTTTTTTTCCTAAAGAAACAACAGTTAGGTTTCCTGTTTGGCAGACGGGAAAATGCAGGATGAATGGAAAGAAATTGTCAATTCACAGGCGGGTCACAATTTTTTGAAAAAATAAAATAAAACTAATCTCAATTTTGAACCAAATTTCACTCGGTTTAGTTCACTACGAATCCAAACATAATAATAGAAAGAAAGAAAGAAAAAAACAGCAGTAGCAATAACAAAAAAGAGAAATTAAAAAGACAAAAAGAAGTAGCATTACCTCGACTTTCTCATTGAGAAGAAGCTTCCGCTGATTCATTGAATTCAAATCTTTTTTTTCTTGGAGAGAAGTTAAACTGGATCTTGCTTTAACAGAGAAACTTTGGATTTTGGATTTTTAAAGTTTTTTTTTTACCAATAGTTAGGGCGGCAGCCGGTAGGACATCGTAATCTATAGGGAATGAAATATTCTGGTGCTACCAATTATATATTTTGATATTTGTAGTCAGGAGATTGGACTATAGAGATTTGTTTTTAAGTACGCTTGGTGGGTTCATTCTATCCGGGCCGTGGATTCAAAACCTATACATTCGATCGACAGTCCATCATCTTTGCCGCAAAATATGGTAATAGTATGGCCTTCAGTCTATTTTCTACGCCACGGTCAATCGGTCATATTCTTTCTTAATAATTTTCTAACAAAAATTGCATGCGGTAAACTCTTTGTTAGAACAAAAAGGTAGTACATTATTAATTTCGAATAAAATTATAATTTTAATAATCACGATGAGTTGAATAACTTAATGCTCAAGTTTTTTAACTTGTTAAAAGATTACGGTATCTGGAAAAATATCTCATAGACAGACAATAAAAAATTATTTTTAAGTTTAATTTATAAATTTAAAATTTAATTTAGGTTATAAAATTTGTAATTTAAGTTTTAAAGGATACAAGTTAGGGCGTATGAGTTAGGATGTTAGTATTATAGTTTAAAATTTTAGATTTTTAAATAAAATTAGTCATGATTGCGAAATTGTGACATGATATGATTTATTATAATGTCTTTGATATAAAATTAGTTATGAATTTGCATATTTGTGTTTTAAGTTCATCAATAGAAAAAATACTTTGATATACAAGTTTGTGTAAATTTTTGTTTATATAAGTCTTTTAATTTTAGAGTTTAGGAATTTAAGTTAGGACTTAAGGACTTAGGTTGTAGGTTTAGAATTTGAGGTTTAAGATTATAATTTAGAGTTTATAATTTAAGGCTTAAGTTTTAGGTGTTAGAGCTAAGGATTTAGACTCTAAATTTTATATTTTAAATACAAAATATTATGTAATTTTTTATACAACTTGTATATTAAAATATAACCCTTAATGAATTACCTTATTGAACTTGTAAAAGTCCATTTCATGTTTTTACTGCTTTGTAGGTTGTAAATACCTCATTTAGAATAGAACCACATCGAAATAAAGTCACAAATTCATTATCTTCGTGTGTATACTTTTGTTTTGCCGACTCCTAGTATCGGCGGCACATATATCGATATGTATTAACCATCATAGTTTAGTTTAGAATAGTCCATTTATTATTTGATTGTGCACAAGTCTTTTACCTATTTGAGTTTCATTTTCAAACATATGAATGTGAGTAAAATAGTTTGATAGGTCATGATTAGGTAGAATAAACATGTTTTAATAAGGTGATCGGCATTAATCGATAAGCTAAGGTAAGAATTTCAAATGTTGTGTGATCATTAGAATTGGTTACTAACGGGTAATATGTGTGAAGTGCGTACTGATAAAAGCATATTTAAATATTACGATAAATGAGTCCAATAAGTGTCATAGTAAAAAATAATAATTTTTATCTTAAGAGATACGGGTTCAAATGTCTACAAAATATATGTGCATTGTTAAGAATATATGAACAAATACTAAGTATGTATAAAGATGGTACAATAAATCTATTAAAAATAGATGGTTGTTAACTGCCACATTATTTGTCATTAAATTTTTAACAGATTAACTTGTTATTTTTTTAAATTGTGTGACCATTTTGTAACTTTTCATAGTCGTAGACTCAACAAGAAAACATTCTATAGTTGATGGACTGATTGTGTATTTTTATCCTAAATTAAATTACAATTAAAAATAAAAATAAAAAGTGAAAATATAGAAAGTATTTAATAAAATTGACAGCTCGGAATAAAATTTAATTATTAAATTATTTACAAGACGAAATTATAAAAAAAATAACAAATATTAAATTAACTAAATACTTGTACAAAACTTTTCATGGAAATGCGTTCATTTTCCATTAAGAATTAATAGAATGACATTGGATGAAAACTTTGATAAAAGGCATAAAAAAAGAAGGTAAGAAGAAATGTGATCCAAAACCAAAGGCCTACTTTGCGTCATACAAAGCTAAAGAGCTAACTTAGAGAACTAATCACCTCAACTTTTCAGCTACTTACTGAAACAAAAAAAGAATACCTGGCACTGGCAGTATATAAACGAGGCAATCGTCGCCGGCATGACGAAAGGAAAGCAAGCCTAAGCAATGGCATATGCGATCGTCTCCACCTCTTTAGGTCTCCACATGGATTTCTGGACACACAACAACCCCTGCTTATCCTTTGAGAAAGTTGTGAGCACTTCCCACTGCATTGACCTTAACATGCCCTCCAGCTCATTAATGGTCTCAACAATGTCCCGGACAATAAGTATCCCTTCAGGCCTTAGTATTCGATCAACCTCTGCTACCGCGGACACTATATTGCACCTAAAACCCCGTACATCATCGCAAAGTTAGGCCGAAGCAAGACAATGAATAGCATGTTATGGTAAATGCCATTTTAGGACAAATCTTTGGGAATAGGGACTCTGGTCCTAACCTTATGATAAAAAGGCATATGCAATTTTCTTTTATAAAAAGAGAAAGTAAAACCACACAAATGGAAGTTCGAAGAAAAAAGGCGAGCGTGATGAAAGGAAAGCTAGCAAAACATTCTTTGAGTTACCTCTTTTTAACCTTGGAGAATAGATGGTCAGCGTGGAGAAGATCATAGGACCTCGGATAGGTGCTAAATGATTCACACCAGTTATGATACATACCAAATAGACCTCTCTCGTATATTATAGGAAGAGTATCCGGAGAGCGAATTGGAACTACATTCATTACCCACAAATCCAAATCTTTGAGTGCCGCAGCAAATCTATGAGCATGTCGAAGTCAGAATCAGGGAAAAAAAGACTAAAAACAATAAAATAAACCGGAAATGTAACCTGCCAAACCATTATATCCTTCCTACTTCATAGGATTTTTTTTTTGCTTTCTTACCCTCCATAAACAGCTTTCATGTCCATGACATTTCTAATAGATAACCAGTTTATTCCCATCTTCTTTCTGTATGACCGGACGACTCGTTTCCAGTGTGCATAGTCTGCAGCAAAATCCTCAGGTGCTGCTCTGCCATAAACTCCAACTTGGGAACTCAACAACCAATAGGGTGATTTTTCCAACCTTGCCGGCCATTGATCGGGCCACTTAGACCCACGTTTTGATGCATTTACAGGCACTTTGTGCATGCATGATCCCAGTGCCACATCCCTATAAAAAAATAATCAATTTCAAATGGCCATTTCTGGATAGCTATATTGCTAGAGATCCATATCTATACTACTAATAACCATACTCTTCAAGGAACAAGAAAACCAGAACTTAAAACAAAAACAATATATATCAAAATTTATCAGTAATTTATTTATTTTTTAATAAAAAGATTGTATCCATTTTGTATTCACTCCTCCCGCCTTTTTAATCTCTTCTAAAGAACAGTAAATGCAATAATCACAGTTTTTTTACCACTACACCCTACTTTTTCTCTCTTCTAATTATCCCACCTTTTTATATATAAACAAAATTAAAACTTTTAATTCATTTTTAATCATATATTATTAAATAACTAATTATCCAATAAGTTCATCCACAGTTGGCGTGCATAGGGCTTTATGCTGAATTACTTGTAAAAAAATCAATGATATTCTTATGGACTGTGACTTGCTTTCTGCTTTTACAAGTAAATTAGATTCTTTGGTCCAATTCAGGGGGAGAAAAAGATAAAGAAAAAAGAATATTCAGTAGGTAACTCAAAGAAAGCAAGCTAGCATCTTGTTAAACCACTCAATGGATCTTTCTATGTCATCTTAACAAGAGGTGTTAGAATTGATTTTCGCCAGAGTTTTTTTTTATAGAAGAGTTAAAAAGAAATATTACCAGGCTGAATTTGGATCATCAGAGTCGGGACAGAGTGGAGGCTCTTGTTTTGACCTTTTAATATAGCAATCGTTTGAAGCAGGCTTCTCAAATATTGCTACAGCTACCCTATTTATTCGATCCTTCGTAGTTTTGTTTACAAGCTTCCAGCACATAGCTTCTGTTAGATCAACCATTGCTGCAGAAAATCCACACAAGTTGCAGCAGGTGTTAGACACAATAGACTTCTTGCGCAATACCCATAGACATTACAATAGGATCATGTACCTTTCCAGATTTCAACATCTTCACGACCTTTCTGATAAACAGGAGTGGCGGACCACACAAAGAAACCACCAGGTCGCAGCAAACGGTTGAGCTCCAAGAGGAGTTTACCACCTGCATATTGTTAAGACCGAAGAGTATTTATTACAATGAGTCCAATACGATTCACAATTAAATTTTTTTATCAAATGAGGTTGTTTTAATACCTTCTATGTGCCATGGCACTCTACATCTTGCACAATGAACAATATCAAATACTCTGCCAGGGTAGGGAAGTTTCTTAGTACCCATCACAGCCGACACAGCAGGAATTCCCCTTTCAAGTGCAAATTGCACTTGAGCTTCATGTTCATCTTTAGGTGCAAGTGACATAGCAAGAACATTTCTGTCAAAAAGAAAACCTCCAAAGCTGGCAACCCCACATCCAACATCCAATATCACACGAGAGCGTTTTCCCCAGGCTATTGAGGGTGCAGCCTGCAGAATAATAATCAAACATTAAGCACACGTTGAAAGAACAAATTGCAGGAGAGGAAAAGACTAACCCTAAATTAAAGTCATACTGCTCACTGCCATCATTGTTCAAATGCAACATGGAATGCCATGGATGGTAAACACGCATTCTTTTTAAATCATATCAAATATTTGTAAATAGATGCATGCAATCAAAAGACTAGAGCTGTAAATGAGCCAAACCTACAAAATGGCGCTTTCCGTGACCATTCATTAAAATTAAACGACCATGTTTATGAACATAAAATAAAAATATCGGCAAGCAACTCAAAACTTGTTCAACAAGTAGAGACCACAGGAAGAAAGTGAGACAGTAATGAACTATATGATAAAATAATGAAGTTTGAAGATAATAGATTCATTATGAGCACTCACCTCTTCTATGAAGTCAATATAGAGAAGAGCACCATGCTTAAACTGGGTTCCACCACCGGGAAATGTGAGGTACTCTCCAGTTACTTTAACCCAGTTCTGATGACCCTTAATTTGTGCCAACTGAGTATGGGGAACGTTACGATACCAGATCTGCAGCAGCAGGAACGCATTCGCTAATTCATCTAATCAAGCATGAAATTAAAGCGAAAAAGTGAACCAGCATATCTGAAGTAAAAGTACCAACCTTCTCTCTGCTTTTTGGCCACGCAATTGGGGGTTTATATCCTTCAGGAAGAGGAACAAGGCAGGTAGGTGGTATTTCTGGGCAATGCCTCTCTCGATGCTCATAATGTTTGTTGGTACGGAGATGCCTGATTGCTTCCCAATTGTCAAGACATGGGATATAATCAGGCCCAGCAGTAGAATTGCAAAACTTCCAACTGTATTCCTTGGATGCTAGCTGAGTCTTCTTTTCATTTGTTGATACAGCCGCCTGAGTAGCGAATGATCCATTCTGAGTAATGGTTTCACTCAAAAGTTCAGACTGAGCACCAGAGGAGGAAACTTCATTTATGCTCTGGTTTTCCACTTGAGGATCATCTTTTGCCTCACCAGAGCTTTTATCCAACTCTTTGTTATCATTTTGACCAACCTTACCCTCTATATGACCATCCACCTTAGTTCCATTGGTTCCAGAGGAATTTTCAACTGGTATCTTTTCACCGCCGTCAGAATCAGATATGTTGCCATTCTTGTCATTGAAGACTGTGTTTTTGTTGCTCTCTTCCGCATCAGTCTTTTTGTTAGCATGATTCTCTTCAGAATCCCCTAGTCCACCTAAATTCTTACCACTATTGTTGTTTGTCAGTGCACCTTCAGAATCCTTTTTGTTAGACTCATTTTTGTCATTTTGATCCACCTTTCCCTCCTTCTGACCATCCACCTTTCCTCCATTAGTTTCAGATGATTTCTGGTCTGGATTCTTTTCACCACTACCAGAATCAGACTTCTTGTCATTCTCATTGGAGACAACTTTCTTGTTGCTCTCTCCTGGATCAGATTTTTTGTCATCAGAATTCTCTTCAGAACCCCCTAATCCACCCAAATTTTCACCATTGTCGTTCCTCTGTCCACCTTCAGTATTCAACTGCTTCTCATCCTTCTTAGACTCATCCATGTTACTCTCTTCAGCGATCTTGTTTTCTTGTGTATTTAAGTTGCCAGTGCCATCATCTTTAGCCAGATTCACATTCGAGTCCGCTTTCCTGGCATCCTCGGATAAATTCTCACTACTGTTGTTTGTCTGTCCACCTTCAGAATCCAATTGCTTCTTATCTTTCTCGGACTCATCCAACTTACTCTCTTCAGTGTTCCCCATGTTTTCTTGTTTGTTTAAGTTGCCAGTGCCACCATCTTTATCCCCACTCATGTTCGAGTCCCCTGTCCTCGCATCCACGAGTAAATTCTCACCGCTATTGTCGTTTGTCCGTTCACCTTCAGAATCCAATTGCTTTTTATCCTTCTTAGACTCATCTGACTTACTCTCTTCAGAGGTCCCCTTGTTTTCTAGTGTGTTTAAGTTGCCAGTGCCACCATCTTTAGGTCCACTCAAGTTCGCCCCCCCCATCCTCGTATCCTCAGCTAAATTCTCACCACTATTGATGTTTGTCCGTCCACCTTCAGAATCTAACTGCTTCTTATCAGTCTTAGACTCATCCAACTTATTGTCTTCAGTATTCCCCTTGTTTTCTTCTGTATTTAAGTTGCCGATATCCTTGCCATCATCTTTAGCCAGATTCACATTCGAGTCCCCTTTCTTGGCATCCTCGGGTAAATCCCCAGGGCTATCTTCGAATTGAACGTAGTTGCTCTTGTCATTGCTATTATCGGTTACCGGTGTAACCTGATTGTCAAGATGGTTTTTCTTTTCGTGAGCCACATCGTACACGTTTTGGTCGGGGACTACCGAGGACGAGGTCATCATCCAAATTCCAACTAAACATAATCCCACGAAAACCACAATGGTGACAGTGGAACCATAACTCGAAGATGATGACCTCCTATTGTTGATAGTACTATTATCTACTCTACCATATCTTCCTAATGCCATGATCACTATTCCCTTCTTTTACTAATCAAATCTTCAAAAATTCACACCTGAAATTGAAAAAGAAAAAGAAAAAACTAAATCAGAACTACACTTAAATACGTATAAGCTAATGCATATCGGATGAGATCCAAAATTGCTTTTAAAAATTCAAAAAAAGAGAGAACCTAAAAAAAATCAAATAATATGAATTCTTCTTCTTCGATTACTACTATTCCTATGCACGTGTTTACAGTTACACTCAATTCAATTATTAATTGAATAAAACAAAAAATTTAGCAGCAATAAGTTGTATTCTTCATTTGATCCTTCAAATTTTATCTGCTCTTATTTCATATATCAAATCTATAAACAATATATTTTTCTTCCAATATCACGCAATAGAAACACTAAGATATATATATATATATATATATATAAATAACAGAGTAAAGAAGCATATAATCGAGAATTTCAAAATTATAGTTTGAAACAACGAGATCCAGTGAACAGTGCCAATGAAAATAAATAAATAAAAAGTACAGAAAACGCCGTCGGCATTGCATTAGATAGGCAACAACCAGAGAAATCTGTCTCGGAAACAGGAAAAAGAAGATGAACCGATCGGAAAAGAGAAGAAATTCCAGCTTTTAGCTGTTGCCGGAAATTTATAAAAGAAAAGTTCATGAGTTTTGTTTGGTTTGTTTGATCAGTGGAAATAGTAATATAAAAAGAAATGACAGGGAAAAGAGGAGGGAAAGGACTCGTATAGAAGACACCACGGAGAGAACTACGCGAAAGGGAAAGACAAGGGCCGCGAAATCGGTGGGAGTAGTTCTATGTTTTTTTAGAAATATATATATATATATATATATATATATATATTTGTTCGATTTTGGGTAAAATATTTAAATTATCACTCAACTTTATTCTATGACTTATTTTGGTCACTGAACTTTTAAAACGCTCAATTTACTCATTAAACTTTACTTTCTGACCTGTTTTGATCACTCTGAATTATTTTATTAATATTTTAATATGACATGGCATATTTTAATATTATTAAATATAAAATAATTTAAAATAAAGATAAATTATTAGTAAATTACAAAAATTATCACTGAACTTTATTCTCCGACCTATTTTGGTCACTGAACTTTCAAAATGATCAATTTACTCACTAAATTTTATACATTGGCCTATTTTAGTCACTCTACTGTTAAATAATTAACGGAGTTATGGCATGGCACACGGAACCAAAACGACGCCGTTTTGGAAAAACCTAATTTGCATCAAAACGTCGTTTTATATCCCTATAAAAAAAACTTTTCTTTAATTTTCCCTATAAAACTATTTATTTCTCCCAAATAAAACCCTAGCCGTCATTAGTCATCTCAACGTCGCCACGTCGTTTTGATATTCTTCTTCGTTCGTCGTCACCAAAGATTTGATGAAATGAAAGATTACATATTCCACCAACAGTAACAACAGCAAGTTTTGGACGAAAACATGTCTAATTTGACATCTACATCCGGCGAAGCAAGTGTTTATTCAAGGAACAGTGTTGGTGGCGCTACCAACCAACCACCTCAATCTCAGCTGGTCAAAAGAAAGAGAAACCAACTAGGCAATCCAGGTTCTTGTCCAAACTTTAAAAACTATTATCTTAAAAAAAATAAAATTCATTACTTTTTAGTTTTAACTACTTCCTCTGTCCCACGAAATTTATCCAGTATTGACTTTTAAAAAGTTAAAATTTTTAACTTTGGCAACAATTATTTTAAATTTTTTAATTAATTAAAATTTATAAAATATACTTTTTAAACTACTTGATATAAGGTTTTTAAAACATATTTTTTTCATATTATTACTAACAATAAATTTAAAGAAATAAATAGTCAAAGTTTAAAAAATTTGACCAAAAAAAGTCAATACTTGACATATTCAGTGGGATGGAGGTAGTACATCTTTTTTGTTTTGGTTTGGTTTGGTTGTTTCCTTGACCAAACCCAGATGTAGAAGTGATAGCTTTTTCACCCAAAACACTCATGGCAACCAATATATTCGTTTGTGACATCTGCAACAAAGGGTTCCAAAGAGGCCATAACCCCCAGCTTCACCAGAGAGGCCATAACTTGCCATGGAAGTTGCTTTCGGTCTCAACATGTCTTCTTCACGTGAAGAGCTTGAATTGATCCATCGATGTGAAGATGAATATGCAGTAAGCAGTTTAAGAAGACGATGAAGTTTTACGGATGATAGGGTGATGTCGGTAGGGTTTGGGTAAAATTTAGGAATTTTATTTTTTATATTTTAAATCCTGCATGTCAACCAAATATTAATAAAAAATATATGTCACAACTAAATATTAATAAAATAAGCCACGTCATCGGGCTGTTAATGAGAAAACGGAATAGTGACCAAAATAAGTCAATGTATAAAGTTCAGTGAGTAAATTGATTGTTTTAAAAGTTCAGTGACCAAAATAGGTTGGAGAGTAAAGTTCAGTAATGATTTTTGTAATTTACTAATAATTTATTTTTATTTTAAATTATTTTTATATTTAATAATAATAAAATATGTCATGCCATACCAAAATATTAATAAAATAATTCATAATGATCAAAATAGGCCAGGAAGTAAAGTTTAATGAGTAAATTGAGCGTTTTGAAAGTTTAGTAACCAAAATAGATCATAGAGCAAAGTTGAGTGATGATTTAAGTATTTTACCCTTCGATTTTTTAAAAATATATATCACAAAAATATTTTTATGGAGAGAAATTCATTAATTGACCTAGTGACTAAAGATGTTTATCTTACCTCATATTGTATAAGTTCGAATTTTAGTATAGAATGTAATACTAACTATTTAATCAAAAAAGAAAATGAGATGAAGATAGAAGGGATGGCAGACAGGTACAGTTTTCTAGATTTCGCACCGCACCCGCTCTAGTTGAGGCGGGGATGGGTATGAGTTTGGTGGGTAGTGGGCGGGTGTGGATCTAAAAAGTCATACCCACCGTGGGTAGTGAGTAGGTGATGGATTTGAAACCTTACTCGTACCGTATCCGCCCGCATCCGCTCGTCCCGCTCACTAACTATCCACCATATGAATTATGGGTCATTATGAATTTATGAATAAGTTCACAACCTATTCTGTAAAACCTAAGATTGTAAAAGATGTGTCTTACAATTTAACCAAATCTTAGGGGATAAACATTCTTTACGATTGTCTACTGCCATTAGTTAGTTAGATGTAGTTAAGTAAAATTTATAGCAGCATAAATATGCTTTAGTTAAGTTAGCTATAGTTAATTAGTTAGTTGCAGTTAAATTTATACATGTGTAAATGTATTATATATATGCACTTGATCAATCAATAAAATATGTGAAGTTTTTCTCTTCTTTACACAAGTCTATGGTTTGTTTTTACATAATTCGATATTAGTGGTTCCTTGCCAAGTGGGTACGGGCATGTATGGGTTGGATGTTGGCACCCGGTTAGGTAGTGGGTGTTGGGGTGGACTTGAGAATGTACTCGCTTGGGCAAATGTGGATTTGAAAAATGGTACCCGCCGTGGGTTTTGGGCAGTTGGTGAATATAAAAATTTCAAGTGCGTATGGGCATGGGGGAGGGAATATCCGCACCTGCACCGCCCAGTTGACATCCCTACTTTTAGATATAATTAGGATTATATTTAAGATTTGTTAAAAAAATGTCAAAAAATTAAACAAATCGCTTTATTTGTAAGGTGTGTATATTGTCAAAGAATTAAGAATATGTATCAACAATTATTATCTTGTAATCACCTTAATTCTATTCAAAAAATATAAACAAAAAAATTGTTGAGTGATCCAATAAATAAAAGAATATTATTGTCTCTAGGATATATTTGAATTTGAGTAGACAAAAAACTCAAATATATATAGGGGTGACTTTCTTTTAAAAGATCATCTGAGCTTGAATCGTATGAGTTTAAAAAAGAAATTTTTCAACGAAACACCTAAGGGAATCATCATAACAAGATCTACAAAAAATAAAAAATGACTAAAAAGGGAGAAAAGAAGGGAAGTAGCCACCAAAAAGCCATTAGTTGGCCATCGAAAGAGAAGGAAATTAAAATTTTGGTTATTCTAAAGAGAAGACGAAAAAAATAGATTTATTTATCGAAAAAAAATTAATTTTTTTTAATTTACCAAAAAGAAGAAAATTATCTAGTAAAAATTTTGTTTAACTCAGATAGAGAAAACATCATACTACTCTGTAAATTTTTTAACAAAACAAATTAAATATATATATAATAAACAACACTTATAAACATTTATACTTATAATTTTCGATCGGATATTTGATTGAAGTAAAAAAAGTTTCCCTTTCTGTATAAAAGAGTAAAAATATTGCTCTTGTCGTTTTTAAAAAATCTTAAAATTTTCCTTTTGATGACCAAGTATTATCTTTTTGGTAGCTGGTCTTCCTCTTTATTCTCCCATTTTTTTGTTTTAAGAAATTTTGTCATTTTTTTCTTTTAGTGGTTATTTTTTTTATTTTTCGGTGACTGATTTCGTTGAAAACGACTTTCTCTTACAGTTAAGTTACAAGTTTAGGCTCATTTGTGTGAAGGATGTGCGGTTCCTTTTGGAGACATGAGTCGAGAAAAATGTGAAAGAGAGCTTTTGGTTCTGTCGTTTTTGTTAGGAACGATTTCTCTTCACTTTTTTAATGAGTTTTATTTGATGAGTTTCAGTGTTGTATGTTTTTGAGGTTTTTTATGGTAGACATGGCTCTTTTTATGACAAAAAACTGTTAGCTAAGATCTCCGACTCCAACCCTTTCTGTGATGTCCATCAATCATCAATGATTTTAAATCTTTGACGCAATGGTCGTTTTGATGACATTTTCTTATTGTATTTCTTCACATGTTTTATCCTTTGGTGTCCCCTGAAATATCATGTAGTTGAAGAATGATGTTGGATCTGTTTTTGTTTCGATTCTTATGTTGATTTGGGAGACTTGTTGAGTCTTATGTTCTTTTACTTTTCTTTGTCCGTGTTTTTTATTGTGTTTCTATTTTGCAGGTTCTGCTTATGCTTGCTAATTTTCTTTGTCTCATGTTTTTATGGATTTGTTTTAAACCTTTTCTTTTTTTCTTTTTTTTTTCTTTTTTTTATAAAAAAGGGTACCAACACATGCCTTATTAAAAAAATTTCCTAAACCTAATTGCAGGAAAAAGAGTACATGTGAGAGTATTTACAAACTATCGGAAAATCCTCCAAAAAACCATACGTAAAACACAACTAACCGACAAAGCTTAGAGACCTAAATCACTATTCACCATTGACATCAAAGAATGAGGTGGATTAGAGAAATAAACCACATTCATGTTACGCATGGAGGCAAGCTTCGCAAGGCCATCCGCCACCATGTTGTTTCCCTGCGGTAAATGATTCAATTTGACCACCCAACAACGCCTACTCAACTCGAGAAGGTGCCATGAAAGCGAGCACGTACTATTTAATTTAACATCATGTCTCAAAATTCGCAATGCATCCATGCTATCGACCTCAAGGATTACTTGCCGAAAGCCACTATCTCAAGCAGTCAAGAGACCTAGATATGCTCCCCAAAGTTTAGCTTCAAGCAACAAACCCCAAGAAATTTTGAAAAGCCAAAAATCCATTGCCCTAAATGATCCTGTGCAACCCTTTCACACGACGCAAAGCCGTCCGAAGCACGTCTTGCACCATCAGAATTAATTTTCACTCATCCTTTCTTCGGTAAACACCATTAAGCATTTATAGTTGCATGAACAGTGGTATGAGGCTGCCTTTGCTGCAAGCTAGCAAAAGCTTTTCTTGACAGCTCAATAAGGTGGTGATTTTTCTCCAAAAAATCGAACCCTCAGATTCAATTGGTGCTGCAAACACAATAGCATTACGAAATAGTCAAATATTCCAGACAATAGCGCCAAATAAGAGATCCCAATCAATATGATCTATCATGAAACGACCACCCTTGGTAAGATTCAAAATCACCTAATCTTTCAAGTTCAAAGAAAAAAACTCATGAATGACATCAGGTTTAATAATCGATAACCAAAGTTGTCGAGACAAATGACATTGCCATAACACATGATCGATATCTTCAACTAAATGTCTATAAATTTGACAGCTATTATCAGTCGTGAAATGGCGCTTCAAACTTTTCTCATTCGTCATCAATTTGTTGGAACACACTAACCAAAGGAACATCTTAGTTTTCTGCAAACCCCAAAAATGATAAATCACCGTCCATGAATTATCAGTCACATCCGAAACATTTCCTCGACAGACAGCATACGCCGAGCGCACAAAAAATCGCCCATCCGACTCACTAACAACACCACAACATCCTCGGGGCACCAAGGTTGCGGTGCTCTAACGGCAATAATATGCAACAATACCGCAGCCAGTAGGAGTTGCTGCAGCAGCTCTTCAGTTCCAGTCACCATCCGAGAATACAAACTCAGCCACTGAAGGCTTTCCCAACGTCGCAACATGCACAGGATCAACATTGTTAATAAGAGGCCCAAGGTTGCGGAGCCAAACATCATTCCAGAAATCGACAGTCGATCCATTACCTAGGTTCCAATGCACATTGGCGCAAATATCCCCCCAAACCAGACACAAACCCTTCCAAAGATTAGAGCAAGAACTACGAGATAAAGAATCTGGGATCCTCTCAGCACATTTGTATTTACAATGCAAAAAACGAACCCATAAAGCATTATCTTTAGTAATCAAATGATACGCAAGCTTCATCAAAAAAGATGCATTCTGCATGTCAACACGCTAAAAGCCAAGGCCACCACAGTCTAAGGGCCGACAAACCTCACTCCATTTAACCAAGTGAACTCCCCCTCGCTCAGAAGTGATTTCCCAAATAAAACGTCGAATCAAACGCTCAATTTCAAAACAAGTCTTTCCGTGGCAAAACAGTCGATTGCATGTTATACGAAGGGATGACCGCCAAGATTGATTTAGCTAGCGTAATCTGCCCTGCTAAAGATAACACTTTAGCTTTCCATCCGCTTAATTTCCACTGCATTATCTGAAAAATATAAGCATAAAACGCATAAGAGATTTGGTGGTGAAACAAGGGTACACCCAAGTATCTCCCTAGGTCATTGACCTCCTAAAACCCAAAGTCAGCACTAATTTGGGAACAAATAGTGGCCAAAACATTTTTGGAAAAGAAAATTGTAGTTTTGCTCGATTCACACGATGACCAGAGGCCCTATAAAAATCGTGTAAAAATCGTAGAAGAATTTCCATCTGCGCTGTCGATGCTTTAGCAAAGAGTAACATGTCATCAACAAAAAATAAATGAGATATTTGAGGTCCTGTTTTACAAGTCACAAACGGCTTTCACATTCCCTTATCAATATCCACGTGAATGGCTTGCGCAAGTTTTTCCATACACAGAACAAAAATGTACGGCGACAATGGATCACCCTGTTGAATACCCCTAGATGTAGGAAACGAATCCGTCAAAGCCCCATTCCACGATAATTGCATCGAAACAGTAGAGACACACTGCATTATCAGTCTTTTTAACAGAACAGGTAGGCTTAAATCGGATAGAGTTTCTTCAATAAAGCTCCATTCTAACATGTCATATATTTTCTACAAATCGATCTTAAGAGCCATCCAACCTCGTTTACACGACTTATGCCACATTGTATGAATAACATCTTGGTAATTATAATGTTGTCAGTTATAGAACAATCAGGCACGAAACTCATCTAATTGTTTGAAACCCATGACGGTAAGAATGGTTTCAACCGTTCAATAATAATTTTAGTGACAATTTTATATGGAACGGTACATAACCCAATTGGACGAAACTGAACAAGTGTCTCTGAAACCGGCACCTTAGGTAGTAAAACAAGAATCGTACGATTGATCTGCGAAGGAACCATTCCAGAATCAAAGATCTTACGCTCAAATGAGCAAACAAAAGGTCCGACCATATCCCAGTTTCGTTGAAAAAAACCAGCATTCAAACCATCGACCCCAGGTGCTTTCGAGGCCTCAATACCAAAAATTGCATGACGGATTTCTTCATCGGTTATCGGCATGGCCGTGTTTTCCAATGAAACCATGTCGACAGAAGGAAAAAGACCATTTATAGCATAATCTACATTCGCATCCAATCCAGTAGCAAACAAATTGCAGAAAAAATCAACGGCAGCTATCTGGATAGCAGCCTGATTGGTGCACCATTCATCCAATCCAATTTTCAAAGCTAAAATTTTGTTTGCTCTTCTTACGAGCCAAAACAGACGCATGATAGAATCTTGTATACCGATCACCATTAATAATCCAATCGCTACAAGATTTCTGACGCCAAAAGCCTTCCTTATGATCCATAACTACCTCCAATTCAGCTTTAAGCTCTTTTTCTAAAGACACCAAAGAATCTGAATGCCGAAGAGCAAGAGCGCGGTCAATGCCCTGTAGTCTAGCACGAAGTCTCTTTTTCCTTTGACCAATATGCCCAAAAACATCCACATTCCATGAAGATGCCGCCTTTCGGGAAGTAGCAACATTCTCCTCAAAACCCACACCATTCGACCAACAAGATTGCAAAAAATCCCCAAACTACGGATGGTCATTCCAAGCATCCAGATAACGGAATAGGCGATTAAGAGGAGTATGAATATTGGACATCCAAAGAACAATTGGACAATGATCAGAGCCAAGACGATCAAGATGGATAACCGAGGCCTGTGGAAAGGCCGAAAGCCACGCTAAGTTCCAAATATATCGATCAAGTCTCTGATAAAGGCGGCCCTGAGCCCACGCAAACAGAAGCCCTGAAAAACCAAGATCCGTTAAACCAACATTAAACATAAAATCCATGAACAAACGACTTCCACCGCCCGGCAAAACAGAACTCCCCATACGATCTTCCGGAGAAAGAATAACATTAAAGTCGCCCCTTAAAATTCACGTCACATCCAAAGCAGGACTCAAATCTAATAATTTCCTCCAAAGATGCTTACGCTTTGAAACCTTCGGACTCGCATACACCACTGTTAACTGGAAGCCTGAGACATACTAATTACTTTTAACAAAAACATTGACGAAATGATTCGATATATGTAATACCTCAATATCCACCGTACATAGAAGCCAAATACCACAGCTAAAACCATGCGCTTCCACTCTAAAAGAATTCAGAAAACCCAGTCGAGACAATCCTATCCGCACGATGTCCACTAACACGAGGCTCAACCAAACCCACAATATTCACACGCATTTCGTACACAAAGGTCTGAAAATGATTTCAAAAAGCCAAACTAGCCACACTCTAACAATTCCACGTCATAACATTCATTATTAAAACATAATAAAAAAAGAAACAACTTACTGATCGCCGATAACCACGTCATCGACGTGGTCCGCGAGATCAATATCCTCCTCAAAATGAGAATCTAAATCTATCAAAACATCTTTCGAATCCACCAACACCACATCACCACCATCTCTCGGCAACGTCGGTAAAGCATTGTATCGTGCAACATGGTCCCCAATAGTGTCCAATGTCCCGAAAGCTCAGGAATAAAATTAGTTACTCCTTGTGCGGCTATCCTACGTATCTTAGAGTTTCTCCGCACTTTCAAATCACGCCCAACATTCCCCAACACACTCTTCATCCCATACGACCGAGAATGCCTATCCTTAACCCCCGAAGAATCACATCCTACCACACCTTGTTCCTGAATCTTAATCGTCGCATGATTCCCATTCGTAATTTTTGTTTTGTGCAACAAAGATTGTGTCGTATTTCCACCAAAACTCGACACCACCTGCACAGAATGAGAATAAGAATCTTTACCCTTACCCATACTTTTTTATCCGGATTTGATGCTAGGTACGCCACATTCTTTAGCACCTCACTACCCTTTGAAGACTGAACCGAGAGACGCTCTTTATGAACATGTGGAGATGATGTTGATGGCAGGACTGGAGTAGCAACATAATTTCCCTCGGCCACCTCAGGCACATCCGGTTTATTGTTCTGGAAGAGATCGAAGCGTGATCCAGAACCCGCAGTATTTCTACTGCCATAATTGTCGCCATTCCCTGTCTCAACACCTGATCGTCGCCACCGATTCGCAACCACCATCCAAGGACCAAATAAATTCTTTTTCGAGATCCCATCGCTCCCACCTGATACAACATTTTCTGTACCAGCAGGCATACCTCCCTCAAGATCGGGTGCAGAATTACAGTTCTTAGTATGCCCGTAGACTCCACATTCATAGCAAATATTCTGTAGTCCTTCATACTCGAGCTTCTGAATGAAACCATCAATTCGAATACAGGAAAGTAGTGGCTTTTAAGATCCACTACGATAAAAAGTCTCACAAACTTCCCTGGGCCCCCAACCTGGGTGTTGTAATCAATTTTAACCACACGACCAATAAAAGATGTTATGTGATGAAATATACTTTTGGTATCATACCTAAAGGGTAACCCTGGTAGACGAACCCATACAATAACTCGAGAAGGATATTTTTCTGAAGTAGAGAACATCCGAGACCAAGGCTGAACCGTCAAGTAGTTTCCGTAAATCGTCCACGGCCCCTGTGTAAGCACCTTAGTAAAGTCTCCTTCATCCGCAAAATCAAACAAGGAAATAGTCATTATCCAAGTCAATGAGCTGAATCTCGCCAACAGGTTTCCATAAATCATGCATCTTTGTCCATAACGTCTAGAAACCAATAGCCATCCCTAAAAGTTGTACGATTATTGCATTTCGCATGTTTCTATCAACTTGATCATGAACCCAATCAGAAAATTGAATTGAAGGAATAGCACCATCGCGCTTCATAATAACATCCTCTTCCATTATAACCACCTCATCATCAATGGACACCATTTGCACCTTTTACCCGTACCATCCACCAATTCCTTAGCTGTCACGCTAGCATACAATGGTTTGTCATCGTCAGCCGCCGCCTGCTGCACAGCCGGCGGTTCAGCATGAGTATCAGTCTCATGTGTGGTGACCATGCCATCAGCCTCCATAGTTTCCCTCTCCACGTGCGTCATATCCCCAAGAACATTCTTATTCTTCTTCGCGTTCGACTGGTCATCCAAAGGAGTAGGAGAGGCTGGTCTCTCAAGTACCTGCTGCGAGATCACAAGCAGGCTTGTCTCTGGCGGCCGTGTACTGGATTATCATGGACCAACACCCCTACTGAGGCGTTAGGGTTTTGAGAAACATGATGGAGCATTAGGGTATATTTTGTCCAATCTACTAGAGTTGTCCGTCGGTAAATTATTATATTTTGTTTTTGTTCCATGAAATTGCTCAACAAATTCAAATTTAGCTCCCATATACATGATCAGAATCTGCAGAAGCGTCACTTTTTTTTGTAAAGTATGTTGAGTAATTTCCACCTATGTAATTACAGATAAATCCACCATTTCGGGGGGAGATTTTGAACTTGTTGTTGAGAAGTTCAAAAATCATCAACAAATTAAAATGTTAGAGTGTCCCTAAACCCAAGCTTTTAATAATATGGCTGTGATCTGTCATTACGTACGACTATCTCCACTATAGAAATAATAAAAGGAAATAGCAAATACGCTAGTAAATAAATACGCTTAAATACGCTAGTAAAGAAAATACTAGAAAAAATAGGCTTTCTACATATTGCATCGTCCAAAAAACAATTTTATCAGCTGTAACAAAAAAAGAAACTTCATAGAAGTCGAAATATGAAGAAATATATGCCTAGATACTTTATTCTATGGATAAAGATCTAATTGATAGAGGAAGCGTCGTAAAGATCAATTAGCGAGGTTTTGGGTCGATACAATAAACAAGAACTGCTTATTTATGTCATGATATGAGATAAAATATAGGAATCAACTTATGTAATAGAGCCGACCCCCTAAGTTATTGAGCAACGGCGTAGCATCAGATCCCAAAGACAGTAAGTCTTTTTTATGAGGAAGAAGTCTTTTTCAAGGATTCTATATAAATTTCTATATGATATGAAAATTAGATAGTTACCTTTCAGAAAAATCTAACGGACGATAGTCCCGAAACGCTTATGCTTTATTTTTCTGAAAGGTGGGAGAAAAGATAAAACTTCTTATTAATTTAATCAAAATTCAAGTTTGAAACTTATGGAATTAACCCCTTTTGGTTAACCCGAGACAAATTGATAGATCTATGAGAAATCTTATTCATTTTATTCACTTGGATATAGGGTAGGGTAAAAAAATAGGACACCAAAAGAATTGACTGCCGAGCCGTATGAGGTAGGAAACTCTCAAGTACGGTTCTAAGGAAAGGATGAACCGCCTATTTCGACCGTGGAGAACAGGCCATTCGACAGGGGGATTCAGAAATAGCGGAGGCTTGGTTCGATCAAGCCGTTGAGTATTGGAAACAGGCTATAGCGCTTACTCCTGGTAATTATATTGAAGCGCATAATTGGTTAAAGATCACGAGGCGTTTCAAATAAGAACAAGAGCTCTCTGTTTATTTATTATTTTAGGATTAGAAATTCTAATTAGAAATTCAAAAATTCTATTACTATTAAATTATATTCTTATTCTATTTTCTATTTCTATTAAATTTTAATTTCTATTAAATATTAAATCCATTTAATTTAGTAATTAAATAATTTAATTAAATAAATTACCTTACCATTTAAATTATGAAATTCGATTTTCTATTCAATTTGAATATTTATATTTAAATAGTAAATTCTAATGAACGATTTGAAGACCTATTGATTATAACAACTGATTGCAAAGTTGATCATTCGGACCTTTCAATTCATAGATGTGGATCTCAGACCTATGAATAGGGATATTCCCGAAATTCACAAAGAAAAAAGGAAGTGAGTTAGACAAAAAGAGAAGCAACTTGGACAAAAAGAGAAGTAACTTGGACAAAAAGAAACGAAGTGACTTAGACAAATCTTTTTTGTCGATAACCTCATCGATGGTCGGCAAGTATGATGGTCTTAATGATGATCCTACACGTATTTCGTGTCTATCTCACTGGTGGTTTTAAAAAACCTCGCGAATTAACTTGGGTTACAGGCGTGGTTCTGGCTGTGTTGACCGCATCTTTTGGCGTAACAGGTTATTCCTTACCTCGGGACCAAATTGGTTATTGGGCAGTCAAAATCGTAAGAGGCGTTCCGGAAGCTATTCCGGTAATAGGGTCGCCTTTGGTAGAGTTATTGCGTGGAAGTGCTAGTGTGGGACAATCCACCTTGACCCGTTTTTATAGTTTACACACTTTTGTATTACCTCTTCTTACTGCTGTATTTATGTTAATGCATTTCCTAATGATACGTAAGCAAGGCATTTCTGGTCCTTTATAGAGAATATAGACCATAGCGATATTGTAACCAATAATTTCTCTTATTACTTGGGGGGGAACAATAGTATTTCATTGTTACAAATATGGATTATTGAAAAAAAAATAAGACATGTATTTGGATATTTCCTTTCAACTCCACAATATTCTATTATTTATTTGATATGACATGAATAGTTGAAGGGAATTTCCCGAAGAGAAAATGGATTATGGGAGTGTGTGACTTGAACTATTGATTGGGCCGTGCAGAAATATGCCTTTATCTGCTACATTGGAATTCACAATCAAATGTGTCTTTGTTCCAACCACCGTGTAAGCCCCGTACAAAGGATAGGCTGGTTCGCTAAAGAGAATCTTTCTATGATCAGACCTGGCGATGTTGTGTATAAACAAGGCTCCGTAAGATCCAGTAGAATAAGTGATTTGGCATAACCCAAATTATATTTTAGTTATTTTTTTTACTTTCTTATCTTAATAGTATGAAAATGCATTCATTTCTTCTGCATCGACCGGATTTTATTATACTATCGAAGTGAAACAATGGATCTAAAGAAGAGCAAATGCTAGACTATATTAGTAACAGGTCGGCTCTATTACATAAGTTGATTCCTAATTTTTATCTCATATCATGACATAAATAAGCAGTTCTTGTTTATTTCAATACGCTTTGCAACTTTACATCATCGCAACATATTAAAATCAAAGTGAGCTTCCAAGATAATTCCAAAAACATGATAACTGCATTCAATAAATATTAGAGAAAAAGGTTGATACACAATCTGTGTAAACAAACATTTACACGTGCTTTTTAAATTTAGGGGTTAAATGTTTAGTTTAGGGTTAAAAGTTTAGGGGTATAAGTTGTAGGGTTTAAAATTTAAGGTTAGTTTTTAGAATTTAGGGTTTAGGGTTTATAATTTAGGGTTTAGGTTTAGGGTATTAGGGTTAGGAATTTAGAATTTGTATTTTATAAGGTAAAAGTACATGGTAAAATTAATTTTACACCGCCTGTGTATCAAAATTTTACATCTCTTATAAGAATCATCCACGACTGAAACAAATCTTAAAGCCCAAAGTTGAATAAGGTGGCTTTCATAAATTAAAATCAAACTTGTTAATATGTTGGGCCGAGCCTGGCCTTAATGTCCTTGAACCACATGCTATGGTGGAGATGTCCAGACATAATCCACATTGCTTGTTTGGACTCTTTGATGGCAATAGGATGGGGCTGGACTGGACTCATTTTTTCTCTCCCCATTTTTAATGTATACTTTTCAGCATCTCCGTAAATATAAATAAATAGATAGATAATTATAGAGAGGAATTATTGAGAAATATAAATATAAAATAAGAAGAATAAAGAGAAATAGAGAATGCGATTCTTATACATATACGTTTATCTTACATGAAAATATATAATTTTTAATGTATTAAACAGAGTTAAAAATCAAAATTTCATAAGTTTTAAATCAAATTTAAGTTTTCATGCCACATTTTAAACCAAACTAAAATAAATATATAGTTTCGAGATCTATTTTTATTCTTAGTATTTTTGTATAAACTTTTAATAAATGTATAGTGTCTAGCCTCGGTGTGGGATAGTTGAGTTGGATTCTAGTTTGATTTGAGTTCTACGATGGAAAATATTTTATCTTGAAATAAAACGAACCAAAAACATTTAATTGTAGAGGTCGTCTCTTTTAGCAATTATTTTTTTACAAAATTAAACTTCACATAATTTAATTGTAAAGTATAAATTGATTTGAAGAAAATATTTTAATACAAAATGTGTGTTTTATTTAGGGTTTATGGTTTAGGAGTCTATTAATTTTAAATTTTTATAATGTCTAGTAATTTCACAATATAATTTTTTAATAATTTTTAATATTTTATTATTTTGCCACTTTATGGCTTCATATATTTTTAATTTTATAATTTTTACTTAATTTATAATAGTATTTTTATTTTCAGTATTTTCTAGTGTTTATTTTTTATAATATTCTATATTTATAATATTTAAAACTTTAATTTTTTATTTTTAAATATAATATAAAAATTGATTAAGTCATCTATCTTCCTTAAAAATTAGTTTTATCTTTGAACTCTTTAAGAAATTTAAATGTTACCTTCCACCTTGTGATACTTCACATATGAGCTATCACATGAGCACATTAACTATCAATATTAGCGAAAATGACTAAATTGATATAATTCGCAATTTCAAAAATCAAAGTAAGTGTATTTTTCGTTGAGAATTTAAATTAATTATTTGATATGAATTTTGAGTCAAAATACTCTTTAAGCCTATTTAAAACATTAACTTTTTTATCTTTCACATTACAAAATACATTTTAAATTAATAATTTTTCTATTTTAGTAAGATAACGTCTTTGGATTAAACTGAATCTAAACTGAGGTTAGAAAAAAAAATCATACTCAACTGTTTTTTTTTAATATTTTGCAATTTGGCCGGATGAATTGTATATTTAATTAAGTTTCTTTTACATTGTCCAATATGTCCAAAATCATAAGCACCCAGAAAATTCATGTTACGTGTATTAATAAGCAAGTCTTAAAAATTAAAAAAAAACATTCTTTTGAAGAAATTATGGTTGATGAGTATGTGAATATATTTTCTGATACATGGATTTGATTAAAGGTTTATTTGATATTCAAATTTTTTAATCAGATGTACGAATGTGGTTTTGGGTTCAATTTGATATTATTTTGTCCAACAAGTTATATGTATTTAGTTTCTTAATTCAAATTGGTACTTAATATTTTTAATCCAAATTAGTACTTTCGATAAATGACTTAATTGAACCAATTTAAATCGTGATGTCAAGTTTACGTACCAATTTGAACAAAAAGTTAAAATACCTAATCATACCAAAACAGTTTAAGTACCAAATTGAACCTTGAGATCAAATTTAAATACCTAATTGGAAAACAAAAAAACTCAAGTAGTAAATTAAATCTTGAAGCAGAGTTCATATACTCAAATGCATATTAAGTGTGATTAAAATATCTAAAACCAAAAGTGGTGGGGAATTGAAGAGAAGAGTTGAGATGGCAGACAAGATAGTGTTCAAAGTCCAAACAATAGATGCATGATTTGGTGGTATTAATTCTCCTTTCTGGGGTCTTTTATTTCGTCCTAATCCTATCACGCTTTGTCTTTGTCTCATTGTCTTGCATTTTGGGGCTCTCCGATTTGTTTTTGTTTTTGTTTTTGCTTACCTTTCTTATTCTTACCTATTTTGTGGGGAACTTTTAAGGGTTTCCCCCTCTTGTCTTGTCATTTAATAAATATTATGATAAATTAATTTATATTCATATAAAATAATTTACTTGAAGCCAATAAGCAGCCCGCGAAAAAGAGAATGATAATTTTTTTATAAAATTTGAATTTAAACAATTTTATCTGTAAATGGGTGTGGGAATTTTATTAAGATATGAATTTGCTACCATAGAGACTAATGGAGTTTTAGTTGTAATAGAAAATATTGAGATACTTAAACTTTGAATATTCAAATTCAAATCACGTTATATATATTTTCACGGATGAGTCTGCCACGTTCGACGAGCACCGATGAGCATCACTAACGATGAGCACCTATGAGCATCATTAATTCAATTTATAAAGATTATAAATCTAAAGGATTCGCCACATAATTATAAATTATTTAAAATTCAAAAGGTAAATTAATTAAAATATATTATTTTTTTAATTTTCTTTTAAATATAGATCAAAATACCTATCTATCCCTAAATTACAAAACTCTAATTTTTGTTCATTTGAAATTCAAGTCGCTGTCGCTGTTTCAGTGAATGAATTCTAGTGACGGCAAATCCATATCTAGCCAATGACGACAAATATATGTTTAACTCATACTGTTCTATCTTTAGCATTGTTCCTTCGCCTCTTGAATTCGGTTCCTTTATTTCAGAAAGGGTGTGAAACTAGATCTATCAATATTTCGAAAAATAAATAACTAAAATGAGACATAAAGCACGGCAAGGCATGAAAAAGTAACACAAACAAGAGGCGAAGGAACGACGGACATGCAAGGGCGGCGGCGACAACATGAGGCAGCGGCGGCTTGAATTTCAAATGAACAAAAATTAAGGTTTTGTAAATTAGGGGTAGATAGGTATTTTTATCTATGTTTAAAAGAAAATTAAAAATAAAATAATATATTTTAATTATTTTATCTTTTAATCTTTAAATAATTTATAATTATGCAGTGAGTCCTTTAAATTTTTAATCTTTATAAATTAAATTAATGGTGCTCATCGGTGTTCTTCATTAGTGGTGCTCGTCGAGCGTGATAGAATTTTCCTATTTTCAATCCAAATTTATTTTGATAATAGCTACAGAGATTTATCGTATTTTATTTATTTATTTCTTGAAATCAATGGAATTTGTAACCTTTGCTTCTATAATCCTCGTCAAAGGCATGGAATGTATATATGTTTAGTTAAACCAATTTTTTTTATCTATTGACTTATTTTGATGAAAGCATTTGTTGAAATTAATTTTGGTTCAATGCAAACAAAATTGTAGCTGTTTTTTTAATTTCTATAAGACATTTCTTTCATATTCTAAAAAGAATATTATAATTTTGGGACCAATTGGGTAATTCGGTATATGCCGAAAGCCGATCAGTGCTTTAATTAAAAATGCTAGAAGTTAAAAAGGAGTAATTCTATTTTGGCCCCCTTTTCTTTAATGTGATACATACTTATTTGTAAATATCTAATAATACTCATTTTTTAGATTTGTCCATTACTGTTACCTTTTATATTATATTATATTAAAATATTGTACTCTCTATTGTATTATATTTTTTTCTTTTTACTTTTTGGTTTGAAGGTTTTAAGCTAAAAAAAATAAAAGCCTTCCGATTTTAGCCGATCTTTTAAAATAATAACAATATCGTATTGTTTTTTTTTGTTGCGCTTTCGGTTCTTTGTTTTGATAATAACGCTTGTCATACAATTATTTTGGCGATTTAATTTTTTCGACGAGAATTTTTTACATACATAAGGCCTTAAATTCGAAATTTGCTTAAGCGATACCAAACTGTTTATCATTTGGATTTGTATTATTTTGACATTATTATAAAATTAAAAGGAAATATGGTAAAGTATAAACAATGAGAAAGTTATTTGTTTGAACACTAACATTTAAAAAATTATAAAATGATCATTTAATTTATATAGTTGTTACAAATTGGATGTTGGAAGTCATAAAATAGAGTAATTATTCAATTAATTTCTTAATTATTATGTACCCATTTGATAAAATTTAATGATTGTGTTTATAGAATATGATTAATTTAATAAATATTTTGTAACAATATAATAAATTTAATGAACTAATTATATAAGAGTTTAATTTTATCAGAAGTGCAGGAGGTGTACTTACCACGATTACACTCCACTGCTAGTACCTCTTTCAACCCAAACGTGGAGTTGGAGGGTAGTGCTGTAGCGCCCACTTTGACTGAGAATACTTTTTGGTCTTACGATCATATTTACGTTTTTATATATATATATATATATCTTAATTTTAATTTTATTCGGATAAAAGGGTAAAATAAGAATTCTATAAAAAAATATTTTTAATGAATCTAAAAATTATAATTTAAAAAATATAAAAGAATAAAATAAATAATTTAACTAATCGATTAAATGTACTTAATTAAATATTTTTTAAATATATTTGTATCGTATAATTATATAATGTCCAATATAATCCAATGTGGACCCACCCAACATTTTGATTTTTCAACATAAACTTCAAAGACACTACACAAACTAATCAATTTGTTTTCTTCTATAGATCGGGTCAGTTTGACTCTCTATTGAGCAAAGAGGAGAGAAAGTTTGTGGGGACCATCTCCCAACAAATACAATGCTTTTTATCTCATTAATTCCGATCTAAGATAAGCCCTGGTTTGGCATTCCCTAATGATAAACTTTAAATTTAGTATTAATTATATTTTAAAGTAATAATCGATAATATTTATCACTAAATTTTAACAATGTTTCAGTTATATTATTTAGCCACTAAAATCGATGATATAGATGGATTTTAATAGTCTGTGACATGGAAGAATTTTAACAGCTCAATGGTATAATTAAAGCTTAAACTAAAGTACATTGATAAATTATAGTATCAAATTTTAGTTCAATTATATAACTAATACTAAACTTAAAGTTGAGTGATATAGGGTGAGTTTATCATTTATTTTAAATTTGTACTTACATTTAGCTGGAGTTTTCAAATTGATATTTAAACTTGAAAGAATTAAAAATTTAAATTGATACTTGATATTTCAATAACTAATTAAAATATGACTTGTAACTCGTTCATAACCTGATTGGTGGTTGAATAGCAAGTAAACACATGTACTGATTTAAAATTTGTTTCAAATTCAGGTACCAGTTTGTATAATAAACCTTTCCCTTTTTGGTTAGTTATTTTATTCTGATTCTAAGAGCCTTCTGGTATTGGTCTTTTTAATGCCGTCCCATCTCCCAATCTGCAAAAAGGAAATCCAATTCTCACACACTTGCTTTCAAATTCTTTATTCCCATTCCCCCAGCAATCAGCTTTTCAAGATTCAAAATTTAACAAATCCCACCATTTCATTCTTTCGAAAATTGCTGTTTCAGTTCTGGGTTTTCTTCTTCTTCCATGAACGAAGCTCAAATGACAGTTCCTCACTTATTTAGATGCCCAATCAGCCTGGATTTGTTGTCGGATCCCGTCACTCTATCAACCGGCCAAACGTACGACCGATCCAGCATCGAGAAGTGGTTCGCGTACGGTAATCTCACGTGTCCCGTCACAATGCAAAAGCTTCATGACCCATCTCTTGTTCCCAATCATAATCTTCGTCATTTGATTCAACAATGGCGTCAAATGGGTCACGGGTTCGACCCGGATTACTTGGCCTACACCATCGACCCGTTACTCGACATGAAGCGCGGCCTTGAATCTCCACAAGCTACTTTGCAAGAGAAACTCCAAATACTGGAAGAAATCAGAGCTTCAATGGATGAAACTCCCGCCAAAATCCCCTTTCTGCTCCAAATAGGTGTACTGCCTTTACTTTTACAATTGCTTTTCCGGGAATTAGACCCTGGATTCGCGGAGAAATTGCTTTCTTGTATTCTGAAGTTGATGCCTTTCGGCGAATTCGGGTCTTTGAATATGCTTAAAGACGAGTCCAAGATGGAATCTTTCGTGGTTTTGTTTGAAAACGGGACTGCCGTGATCAAGCAAAGCTTGTGTCGTCTCCTCGGCGCAATCTCGGCTTCGTCGGAAACGAGGGAACTTTGCGCGATGATCGGAAAAAACCGACGTTTTCTACATCGAGTCGTTTGTCTTATTCATCAGAATTCGGAAGCGTCAGAGGCCGGAATCGAAGCCGTTTCGGCATTGTGTGGCTTGGAATCAAACAGGGAAGAGTTGGTCCAACGAGGCCTAATCAATAGCCTGGTGACATATATTTTGAACTCGGAATCGAAGGAAAGAAGCGCGGCGGCGACGGCAATGGCGACGATAGAACAAGTTTTGGGGATCGAGGGAGCGAAGGAGGAGCTGATAAACGATCCCCAAGGCGTTAGAGCGGCGGTGAAGATGGTTTTCAGGGTGTCGGATCATGAAGGGAGTGAAAGTGCCTTGAACTCGTTGCTAATGGTGTGTTGTGAATCGTTGCAGGCGAGGGAGAAGGCCATAGCTGCTGGGGTTTTGACACAGTTGCTGTTGCTGCTACAAAGCCAGTGTAACTGTCGGATAAAAACAAAGGCAACGGCATTGCTGAAACTGTTGAGGTCCAAGTGGGACGAGGAACAATAACATGATGTTTTTTTAGGACAAATGGATTCAGTTCCCTCTTCCCTCTATCAATTGGTTTCTTGCAGAAAACATAGCAATTTTAAGCAAATTTGGCTAAGTTAGTGTAGTCACACTCGAGTTGAGATGTATAAGAAGTTTGGAATTCAAATTCCAACATTTGAAATCTTTTAAAGAAGGAAAATTATGCAAGCTTCTCGATAATTAAAAAAATAGTATAATTTTACTAACAATCTTTAGAATATGTAATTAAAAACTCTCAATTGATATTCTACTTTCTTTTTTAAGTCGTAGATTGAAAATTTGTTACGAATGAAAGTTTTTAACTATCTACTTTAGAGATTGTTGATCGATAGAAAAACTACTAAATGGATGCAAACTCAATTTCCACATCATTTATGTTATCCATCATTAAATAATATGTTTGCATGTAGAGAAGTGTCTATCATTTTTAGCAATTCTCACATGTGATAAAAATAATCAAGATTCAAAGTTTGAATCTTCTCCTTCCAATCTATAATTTTAATTTTCATCATATTAATCCGAAGGAGCACTGTTTGCTTTGACCCACCAAGAATTCTAAGAAACATTTTGGTGGGAATTTCTTCCTATCTCACCCAAACACTTTCAAAATTCTTTTATTCTTTTATATATATTCTGTGAGCAAAGCTAAAGCTTAGTTATGCAGTGTATCTTTTTTTTTTCATATAACCTAAATTTTCTCTTAATAATTTTGTCATTTTGTCATTTTCTTTAATTTTTGTTTAACCGGTGACGATACTAATCTTAATATTAATTGTCGTCTGCTGATGTTTATTATTTTTTTTGTTTTTTTCATACCACTTCCATTGTTTTCTTTTCATCTTGCAGTTTTTTTTTTCATTTTAAATAAGAATTTTTGTCCCTGTGACACGCTTTTCTCTGCTCTTATGGCACGTTCTCTCTGTTCTTGTGGCATGATCCTTATGGCTTTATGTTTTGGTGGTCGCACAAAGACCCTCACGACATTAGTTTTCTGATTGGTTTATCGATGACCACGTATAATTATAGCCCCTCTTTGATAAAAGGTTGTTTGCCAATATAATCAAAATTGTGTAGCGAAACAGCTTGTCAAATAGTTTGATTCGCTCACCACTCCTTTATCACTTCGTAAAGCGTCTCGTTCGACAGAGATAAGGAGTTCTATGAAGGTTATTGAGTTCTTTTGATGTTGGACGTCACTCTCAAGGGAAGATTTGTTTTTCTTGTATCTCTGCATTTAATATTGTTGTTTTATGTACGAGTTTTTTGGTGACTATTGTCCCTAATTTTCTCTCTATGCTGGGATGCGTTATAATTCTAATTCATTCCATCGTTTTTATTAATGAAATTCAGTTTTTATTCTTAATTTTTTTTTTAATTTTTGTAATAATCAATAAAAATATAATTTGAGGATGGAGTGATTAGTTACTTAAAAGTTACTTAGAAATTAATTTTAAATAACTTGATAACATAAAAAAGGTTAAATATGTAATTTTTATTGGTTGAACTATAAATGATGTGGTAACAAGGGTCTATAAAATATTTTTTTTGTTCAGGACAGACTTGGATTATTAAGATGGTTTATGCATGGTTAATAGAATCGAATCGAACCAAAGCAAATTTAATTTTTTTATTTAGTTTATAATTAATTTAAATATTTTATAATGTAGAATAAATATTTTATGCTTAAAAAAGTGAAATAATTTTTAAAATAATATGTCGAATGAATTTATTACAAAATAAAATAAGAAACACTTCAAACAAAATGAAAATGTAGCATAAAATAAAAAAAATGAAGGGAAACAAAAAAAATTAGAGAACGAAATATTAGACCAGCAAAACATGTCTAATGAACTGCAATGATATAGATGAAACGAAACACTAAAGAAAAGAAGCAAGAAACATAACTCATTGTCTCTATTCACTTACACACTTAAGGATCGAAGTAGGAGTGATGAGCGAAACCAACGATCTTGAGGCTACTTTGTAAAACATATATGACTCATGAACCACAAAAGGAGATCAGACAACTAAAAGATCACCGATAATCGCAAATAAGAGATGTGCGTCAAGAGTTAACAATCTAAGAACACAAATCTATCACAAAAGTAGGCGAAAATGTGTCATAAGACATAAGAACGCCACTAGACAAAAAAAAACGTGACACGAAATATATAAAAACTATAAAAAAATCAAAATATATTAAAAAACAAAAGCTGGATATAGAAAATCAAATGAAAAAAAATATAAACGGCCGATAACTAATACTAAAGTTAGTGTTGCCGCCGAATAGTTAAGAATAAACAAAAAAAAGAGATGAAAAAGAGAGGTGAAAATCAACTTTAGATATAATAGTTCCATAATGTGTTGTGGTATTGTCAAAGAGCTCACTCGTAGGGGGCTTCTGCTGTAGTACTGCTTTTAATCTCACCTCGACGATATCTATTCCCACCGTCTAAATTGATAAAAATTCCACTTTTAGATAATGGCCACCAACTGTTTGATTAAAATCCAAAAAGACAAAACATCAACACCAGCGATGGAACATCCAAGTTTTGGTACATTCGGTGGTTCTTTTTTTTTTTTAATAACAGATATACCATTCCAAACTGATTTTTTTGGGTTCCGTCAGCACATTGTTTTGACTTGAATACAGTTTGGAAGCACATTTGGGGCACTCCCCCAAAAAGAAAGAATCCAAAAAGAAGTGCACCTTTTTGGGAGAAAAAGGGACCTCAACTGTCCATAAATCAACTGGAGTTGTTTATTACTTGAACTTTAACAAAGAACGGTCCACTTTCTCTGCTCTGAAAGTGAATTGAAAAGAAAGAGATTGAGAAGTTTCTTTTTTGCAAAAACTCAAGGTTAGAGATAAACGGAAGTGCACGTTTGCTTTGCTTGCACCCGCCCCACGCCTACCGTGTGCTAAACGACCGAATCTACCTACTTTTGGGCAAAGGTCAAAAGTTGGGTGCCTGCATTTTCATGCACTGATAACACCCTCACTTGTGCTTGTTATTCCGATTCCACGACCTTACACCAGTAATTATGTTATTTAAATTCAGATTCAATAGGCGAAATATAATATATATATATATAGGTGATTATACTATGCACTGGCGGTGAAAATATTTTGTTTATACAAACGTCCTAATTTTAGGGGTTAGAAATTTAGTTTAGGGGTTTATGTTTACGTGCTTAAAATTTAGGGACTGTGGTTTGAATTTAGAGTTTAGGATTAGAATTTAGGGGTTATAGGTAAAAGCTTAAATTCCTACCATATTACCCTAAAACATAAACCCTAACCTATAAACCCTAAATTCTAACCATAAACTCTAAATTCTAAACCCCAAAACTAGATTCATAACCCCTAAAATTAGGATGCTTATGAAAACAAAATGTTTCCACCACCGGTGCAACATATATTTTCCCATATATTAAAGGGAATTATAGTTAAAAATAGTAGTCAACATATTATTATTATTATTATTATTATTATTATTATTTAGAGATAAAGCAACATTTAGTTCTTGAATTTAGTAAAAAACAATTTCAATTTAGTAGATCCCAACAAATGGTTTCAATAAAAAAGCTGATGATGTTCATCATAAGAGATTCAAGTTCAATTACTCTGTCTACAAGGTGTTTGTGCATTGTTAAGGGTTAAGGTTATTTATGAACATCTAATACATCGTAAAAAATCGGTGTTTAAACTTTGTTCCAGGCTAAATCGGTGCATAATGTTTTATTCCGTTACTCAATTCAAGTTTTTCCGTCACGACTATTAAAAATATTCCGTTAGCCAATCAGAACATGACACATGACCTATTTTTGTTAATTTCTATAATTTTTATTTTTTTAAAAATAAAAATCTTAAATTTTATTAAAAAAATGCAAAAATATTTATTTTCTTAAAAATAACCCTAACCCTAAATCCCAAAAACCTCCCCCTTTGACCACCGATTCAACCACTGCCGGTCACCATTGTCTTCGTCGGATCCCACGCCTGAAAACCCTATTATCTTGTTGTCGAAAATCAACGAATGAATCATCGATTGCACTGTAAGCGAACACCCAATGATGAAGAAAAAAGAGGTCGATTAGGTTCCAACCAACAACTAGAGGGTGGGAGATGTCAAACAGTGAGGTATATGACGATTGAGCGGTGAACAATGAACCACTGACGTGTGGTGGATGTAGGACGGTAAGGAAGATGTGATTTGAGGGTTTGATTGAAAGAAATTGAAATTTTGAATTTTTTAAAGAAGATCATATTTTTGAACTAATTCAGAAATATAAAAAATAAAAAATAGGCCGCATGTCATATTATGATTGGATGACGTTTTTTTTAATGGCCATTGAAGAAAAAATCTGATTTGACTAATAAAATGAAACATTAGGCACCAATTTAGCCCAGAACAAAGTTTAGACACAAAACTGATAAAATGGTATAATTTAGGCATATTTTTGACATTTAGGCCATTCTTTTACCTTAACAGTTGAATTTGGATTCTGTTAAAAACTAAATTATACGATAGAATCCAAATTTAGGGGCTAAGTAAGAAAATTTTGTCAAGTTTAAGAGCTAATGTGGACAAAATGCATCAAGTTAAAAAAGTTACATAATTCAAGGACTAATAAAAAAATTAAGAAACCAAATTGAAAAGTAGACATAATGACAAAATATGCCCTTAATGTTTCAATGAATAATTACTTTTTACTTACTATTTTTTTGAAGCACTTTAGCCTTCAACGTTTTATTTGAAGGAAATGACCATTCTTTTGATAAAAATCATTAGTTGACTAATAGTAATGGTCTTATTAGTTCAACTTCGAACAAACTAAAATTTGGTGTTGTGAGGACTCAAACTAAGACATAGAAATATTTCCTCAATGCCTAACCACATGAACTTGGATTATTCTTGAAAAAAAAATAGTTAAAACCAAGTTCACTTAAGCTTGTTCATCTCTTCCTCTACTGCAAGTTCGAAATCCCAACTCAGTGCACACAATGTTGCAATCTTATCGTAGAATTAAATTTATTAAATTACTTTTAATTAATATTAAGATCAAACTGATAGAATTTATAAATAATGAGGATCAAATGTGTTAATATACAAAACTGAATCTGTTTAGCTTTTATATCAACATTTTTGTTAACAATTAAATATAGGTGGTTTGATTGAAACTAAATTTAAAATTTAATGATCCAATTAACAAAATTTTTAATTCAATAGTCGAAATAAAATTAAGCCAATAATTTAATGACATTGGAAGTAATTTACCCTAGAAACGAAAGGGGTTGGCCCAGGCCTACCCTATGCCTGTCAAAACATTCCCTATAATCACAGATAACCTAAAAATGTCTCCCACAGAGAAATTTGAGTGAATGAGATGTTTATGGCTGGATAAGTCAAAAGGACACAAGATTAGAAAAACCTAACAGAAGTTGACATTTTTCTTATATAGATAATGAGGTTAAATTACGTAGACTTCGTTAAAAATTTCTTTTAATTTAAGTGAGAAAAAGAGTACCCACAATAATATTTATAGAAATTGAAATAAAATCAAACGAGCAAAGCTCGACATAAAAAACATAAACAAACAACACAAACAAGCAACTCAAACTCTCATACCATAAACTCAACCACCCGAATCAACATGTAGGCGAAGAACAATCCCCGACATTGTTCCCCTCGTGGCATCTTCTTTTAATTAAATAGATGTTTAGTATTTGAACTATACATTATTTTTTAATGCGATACATATAATTATTAATATAATTTGTTATCGGTTATCCGTTAATTGTCAAACATAATTATAATTTAAAATATTTTTATTTGTTGGCACGATTATTATGACAATTTTTAGAAAGTTGTGAGTTTAAGTGCACTTAAATACATTTATTTTCGTTTAAAGAATTGGGGTAAAAGCTATGTTTAAAGATTTAAAATTTTGGAGTTCTTAAATATTATAATTTATTTAATAATACGAAAGATTTAAGGATTTGATGGATAGTGGCAAACAACCGCATCAAAACCAGTCGTAACAAAAAATTAAAAAATCTAAAATTTCATTTTTTTTGAAATTATAATAACGTAAAAAAATATTTTTAAAAGTCATAAAATCCTAAAAACTATATAACATTTTCAAAATTTAAAATTCAATTATTTTCTTTTAAAATTATATTAAGTTAAAAAGAATATATTTTTAATTTAATCTTTAATAATTTCAAGGTGTTTATATTTTTAATTTTTTGAATTTATATAAAATATTTAATAATTTCAAAAAATCCATCTAAAATTTATAGAATTTTCTAAAGTTTTAGAAAATTATAAACATTATTGAAATTAATTTCAACATTCCATGAAATTTATAATTCCTATTTTTTTCTTTTTTTGAAATATTTACATTTTCTGAAATATTCTAAACATCTTAAAATTTTCAAGAAATAGATTTTTTTTCATATTATTTTAATTTCACAAAACAAATTTCAGTTATTTTGGAATTTTTAATTTTTTAATCTATTATATATTTTTTTATTAAATAGTGATATTACATTTCCAAGACATGTGTCGGGATTTGAACCCATATAAAACATGGCAACATGAATTGAATATTTTTGGCCACTAGATCAATTAGTAGAGCTCTTGTTATATATTCTTTTAAAAGATCATTTCATTATCCTATGCTATAGATGATGTGGCATATCATCAACGACGGAATTCAATGGGATGAGATATGTCCCTAATTTTTTTTCCCAAAAACTTCAATTTAAAAAAAAATATAATTAGAGTCTTTCAAATATTTGAATGCCTCTAAAATCTTTTAAAAAAAATATTATTTTGTCTTTTAAAATTTTAAAAATTTCATCAAACCCCTTCAAATATTTGAAATATTTTTTTATTTTTTTATTTTTGATTAATATATATATATATATATATATATATATGTATATATTAAAGAAATAACATGACAAATTTTATCATTTTAATTTTATGTTATATATATATATATATATAGGTAGTCCCAAAATCAAACCCACTGCATTTTGTACTATCTTCTTTTTATGTGTTGCATATTACCTTGTTACGACACAAGCTAATTTGGATTGAGATTTACAAATAGAAACGCTTGAAGTACACGTATCCTCCTTTCATTGCTTTTAAATGTGATGCTCTGTATACAATATGCACACGGAATTAGTTATAACGTAGATGATTGTGTAATAATTTAACCTTATTTGAACCAAACATTTTTTAAGGCCCTAAACAAAAATTAAAAAATAGACTCATATGAAATGAAATATTATCTCATTACTTTAAATAATTAATTTAATATTTCATTAATAAATTACAGAAACATGATTAAATTTTGTCAACTACATAATTTTTATTGTATTGTTAAAAAATTTGAAAGAATTGAATTGTGAGTATGATATGTTGCTTGATTTTAAAAAACAAATATAAAAATTTGAAGAATATTACATTGTTTTTTGTTATTAGATTGAAGAAGAATAACAAAGAGAAATAAATTTTGAGAAACACAACTAAATAATGAGATTTGGGAAAGAAAATTAAATTTTACGGTTAAATTAATTTATTCATTTGATAAATTAAAAAATATGTTTAAATTAATTCAAAATATAGAACTTAAAAATAAAGATAATTAAATTTTAGGGGCTCTGGGCTGATTGGGGCTTGAGCGGTCGCTCTAAATTCAACAGTTCCAACACAAATGATCATACAATCAAGAATTCTACACCATACCATTTTGAGAAATAAACTGGATTAGCAACCGTGCAATATACTACTTACAGGAGATTCCAGCTTCATATGTAAATGCAAATTAAAACTGTAAATCATCGTCGGAATCGGGAGAGAACCACCGTGTTTGGGGGTTTGAGATTTGATTATCAGCAACAACCGCTCCCAGCTGCATCGGGTTGTGGCTGCGTCTGTTTGAAGATGTTCTTTCTCACACCTTTGGAGCCCTCGGCCAAAAGGCTCGGAGTTTCTAGAATCTGCATCATCATAATGTCGTCTTGTTAAAAGTGCAAGTTTCGTGCCATAATCATCGGTCCTTGGCTAAGGAAACCGCTTGAAAAATAAAAGAGCAATGAACAAGAGTTCAAACAAACAAACAAACAATATCTGCTTAACCGCCGATGTTTCCACTAATATTCATGGCAATCGACTGCTATGACACTTATAACAGCAAGCAAGACGAGTTCTACAAAGAAACCTAAAATACCTGCTTAAAGCAGGGAGGTAAGAAATGGTTCATATTTCAACTGCCAATATTTTAATAGGAATCGACTGCTTATTAGCATCCATTACATTCACAATTACAATAAACACAATCGGTTTAGAACACATTTGTAACCGCAATTTATATCCAGGTTTAAAACATCTTTGATATAATTTCACTAATAGCCTGCAGCTCACTAAAATTTATTTCTTGAACCAAGGCATTGTGGAGAAAGGCAATAAATATCAGAACAAAACAGCAGTTAATTTCAATACCTTCATAACAAGCTCATCGAAGCACTGCTGTACATTCGCGCGCGTTTTAGCACTACATTCGATGAAAAGGCAACCACATTCTCTAGCAAAGTCTATTCCCTCTTTCTTGGTTACAACCCTCTCACTTTCCTGAAAAAACATTTGATGATAACCAATTTCAAAGGCTCGAATATGTGGCACCAATTACCAAGAAACTGAAATAATGTAAGTACTTATAAATCACACATTCGATGTTAATGAAAATATGTAAGAAATAGAACCCTGAAACGTATCTACAAATACTAAGAATAACAATTGAAATCATAAAAGTTTACAGACTTAACGAAACAAATATCTAAATAAGCATATTCTCGCAATGCATCATACAGAATACAGTGACAATATTGTTAGATGGTGTCTTTCAGATTGAATAATAAGGTGTCGCCATTGATATTTGATTAATTATGCAGTATGCATACAATCCAAACATGAAAGTAAAACAATGTATGAAGGAAGAGGGAAAAGGGGCACCTTCACCATACAGTGACTCAAACATTTCCTAACATGCCCATACACATTACAAAAGCTTCAAATTGAATATTGACATGAAGTCAAGATATGAGCATATAGCACACCAAATGCAAGTTAAAAACTTACAAGTTAAATAGACCATGTCAATTATGCGGTATGCATACCCATGTCTCCGTTGTGTGTATTATGCATACACATGTGATTTTCAAAATTAGCTCATTAAGATGAAAACTACAGGACCATTTTCACTCCATATTTCTCTAATTATCAAATACAATCTGTTTAAACACTGCACTTTTATGAACTTCAGATTTTACACTAAGGTGCGCATTTGGTATAGGGAAAGTAAGATTAGCTTCAATGATATGATTCACCCCTAACAAGATTACTTAATGTAAAGAAACAGAATTTTTGTATTCTGTATTCAGTTTATTCACTTACATAAAACTTCGTTACAGACTTCCTTTAAAGACTCTAAGAGTAGGACTTTCAGTTACATTAGGAGTCCTAGATACATTTAACTACTAACTCTAATCTCTTAAGTAGTAGACTTTAATTACAATTACTAAACTAGAATTATTTACAACACTACTTCTTTACTTGGATAAACTTACACTCCCCCTCAAGCTGGTCAATCATACATTGTATAATCCCAGTTTGAACATAAATCTATCAAACAAGACTTTTGGCAGAGCCTTTGTAAGTATATCTGCCACATGTTCCTCCATTGGGACATAGGATAGTGATGCAACTCCACTTGAGAGTTTCTCTGCTATGAAGTGTCTATCTATCTCAACATGTTTTGTCCGATCATGTTGTATAGGATTTTTAGCAATCTGGATTGCAGACTGATTGTCACAAAAAATTCAAATTTTTTATCATGACACATTCCAAGTTCTTCAAGTAGTTTAAGTAGCCAAATCCCCCGACACATTCCTAAGGCTAGAGCCCTGAAATCAGCTTCTGCACTACTCCTTGAGACCACTGTTTGCTTTTTGCTTTTCCATGTCACCAAGTTACCCCAAACAAAAGTATAGTAACCACTTGTAGACCTTCTATCTCTGAGTTCACTGGCCCAACTTGAGTCTGAAAACACCTTTACACTTCTGTCCAGGCTCTTCTTAAAAATCAAACCATGTCCTGGCGTGCCTTTCAAATACCTCAGTATTCTTTTTTGCAGCTTCCATGTGTTCCTGTCTAGGGTCAGTCATATACTGACTAATAATATTAACTAGAAACGAGATATCTGGTTGAGTTAGGGATACGTAGATCAACTTCCCTACTAGCCTTTGGTATAATCCTTTGTCTGCCTTAGGGCCAATTCTGCTTTGCTAAATTTCAGACCAGCATCCATAGGAATCCCTGCTGGTTTACAACCCATTAACCCAGTTTCTTCAAGCAAATCCAGAACATATCTTCTTTGATTAATGACCAGTCCCTCGCCAAATCTAGCCACCTCCATGCCTAGGAAATATCTGAGTATTCCTAGGTCTTTTGTCTCAAATTCCTTGCTCAACAGTTTCTTTAATTGACAAATCTCATCATCACATGTTAAGATTATATCGTCCACATAAACTATCAAGATAACTCTTTTGTTATTTGAGGTTACCTTAGAGAACAGTGTATGGTCAGACAAGGACTGTTTGTAACCTATTTTCATGATAACTCTGGTAAATCTCTCAAACCAAGCCCTTGGTGATTGCTTTAAGCCATAGAGTGATTTGTTGAGCTTGCAAACCTTCTGGCTATTTCCATCATCCTCTAGTCCTGGTGGAATCTGCATATAAACTTCTTCTTCCAACTTTCCATTAAGAAAAGCATTTTTAATGTCAAGTTGATGTAAATTCCAGTCACAATTCACTGCTAAGCTTAATAAAATCCTAACAGAATTGAGTTTAGCTACTGGAGAAAAAGTCTCCTTATAGTCAACTCCATAGGTCTGTGTAAAGCCTTTAGCAACTAGCCTTGCTTTGTGTCTCATTATACTGCCATCAAAATTAAATTTAAAAGCAAATACCCACTTACAGAATTAAATTGAGTCCAAGTACCGTTCTTATTCAGTGCCTCAACTTTTTCTTCAACTGCCCTTCTCCACTTAGGACACTGTAGGGCTTCTTCAATGGTTTTAGGAATCTGTTCTTCATCTAAACAAGTTGTAAATGCTTTAAATGATGACATCAACTTTCCATACGCAACATACCTCTGAATAGGGTGTTTAGTACACTGTCTAACTCCTTTTCTCTTAGCAATAGGCAAACATTCAAATTCAAGCAAATGAGAAGGAATATCAGTTGAGTCATTACCTCCATTTTCTTCACAAGCAGCCGGACTCAAGTCCAATTCTCGACAAATACCAGATTGCAAAATGGTCTCGGGAATTTCCCTTCTTTTTCTGGTATAAACTTGTAGAGGTTTAAGAGGCTGTAATGGTGACTTAGGTAGGTTTTGTAGAGTAACAAGAGTAGATGTTGGTGAAGTAAATATTTGGAGAAGTAGGTGAAGGACTGGGAACTTCAACAGGAACTTGGGAATCAAGTAATAAAGGATAACTAGGAGGTACAAAATTTGAGGAAGTGGAGGGACAAACCTAACTGTGAGTAGGTTGAAAATCAATATAATCCCCCTAAGTTGCAGCCTTAGGAAAATAAGGATCCTGTTCAAAGAAGGTAAGGTCTAAGGAAGTAAAAAAAATTTGAGTAGGTGGGTGATAACATTTGTAGCCCTTCTTTAGTGAAGAATAACCTACAAAAACGCACTTAAAAGACTTGGGATCGAGTTTAGTCCTAGACGGGTCTAAATTCTGCACAGTGCACCCAAATACTCTCAAAGGAAGAATGGAAGACGTTGGTTTAAAATGTGGAAAACTTTCTAAGAAAACATCCTTAGGTGTTTGAAAATTTAGAACTTTACTAGGCATCATATTAATAAGGTGAGTAGCTGTTAACAAAGCTTCACCCCACAAATACTTTGGTACATGATTTGTAAACATTAAAGCTCTAGTGACTTCCAATAGGTGTCTATTTTTTCTTTCTGCAACTTCATTTTGCTGTGGAGTGTTAACACAAGAACTGATTTGGACTATCCCTTTTTCTATGAAGAAATTACCTAAGGACTGTGTAAAAAACTCACCCCCATTATCAGATTTAAAAATATGAATTTTGCTTTTAAACTGTGTTTCGACCATGTTGTAAAATTTTTGAAAAACAATAGACACCTCTGACTTTTCTCTTAACAAGTAAGCCCAAGTAGTTCGACTATTATCATCAATGAAGGTTACAAACCATCTACTTCCATTAACATTCTTCACCATAGGACCCCAGACATCACTATGGATTAAGGAGAAAGGATGTGAGGGTTTATGAGATAAGGGTAAATAATGAGCTTGTGTTTGTTTAGCAAGTGGACAAATATGACATTTAAAAGAAGATGGTTTTTTATTAATAAACAAATGTGGAAACATTTTTGCAAGGTAATGAAAGCTAGGGTGGCCTAACCTAAAATGCCATAACATTACAATATCAATCTGTCCTAAAGAATTAAAACAATATGGAGAAGGAATTTTTGCGGAAGTGTTGTTGCTGGAAAGAACATAAAGACCACCTTGCAACCTAGCATTGCCAATCCTTTTCCTCGAAACCAGTTCCTGTGAAAAACATTACTTATCAGTAAAACAGAAAGAACAATTATGATCCTTAGAAATCTTGCTCACAAAGAGTAGGTTACAATCCAGACTAGGCACAAAAAGAACATCATCAAGAATTAGGTCACTATTTATAAGGATAGAACCAGTGCCTTTAATTGATGCAAGAGAACCATTAGTTGTTTTAATAGAACTCTTTGAGCAAGAAGTAAAATTAGAGAATAGTTCTCTGTTACCAGTCATGTGGTCAGAAGCACCAGAGTCAACTATCCAAGTAGGTGTAGTTGTAGTGGAAAGAAGAGCAATGAAGGAGGATTTGTGCTGGGTACCTTCATCTAATACTAAGGCCAGATTCCCTTCACTGCTACCATTGAATTTGCTAAACAGTTGCTGCAGCTCTAGCATCTGTTGTTTAGTAAAACCACTTGTTTGATTAGTGGTGGCTGCATTGGAGTATGACTCCCTAGGTGCCTTCTGGACTGGAGGTTTCCAATCTGTTGGTTTGCCATGTAACTTCCAACAGGCTTCTTTCAAGTGTCCTGGTTTCTTGCAGTAATCACACACCATCTTTCCCCTTCTTTTTGGAGTAGAAGAAGTCTGAGTAACCAAAGCAGAGCTTTCAGTTACAGTAATTTCAGGAATCATATAGGACCTACTTTCTTCTCTTTTGACCTCGGAGAACACTTCCCTAAGAGATGGTAAAGGGATGCAAATAAGGATTCTGGATTTGATAGGATCCCACTCTCTATTTAGCCCATTCAGAAATTGAAAAATCCTCTTTGCGTAGTGATTTTTCTGTATAACACAACATCATTGGCAATCTCCCATTCATTTGCCTCATATAAATCTATTTGCTGTCATAGATTTGTTAGAGTAGTGTAAAACTGTGTCACAATCACCCCTTCTTGCTTAAAATTAGAGGCCTTGCTTTCAATTCCAAACAACTCATTATTGTTATTGGTGCTAGAGTAGGTGCCTTTAACAACATTCCAAACTTCACTTGGCTGTTTCATAAAGAAGAAATTGAGATCCAACTTCTGGAGACATAGTGTTGAGCAGCCAAGACATGACCCTGCCATTCTCTTGAGCCCACTTTTCAAAACCCTGGTCATCAGCAGAGGTTTTTTAATTTTCCCAGTAATATACCCTAGGGTTCCTCGGCCAATAAGAAAAATTTTAATAGATTGTGACCGTTCAAGATAATTATTGCCCACAAATTTGCGAAAAGTAACAGTCGAACCTGTTACTTCTGAAAAATCTGCCAGACCAACAGTGGAGGTTGAGGAGGATTGCAGCTCACTCGATGGTGATTGTGTTTGAGTTTCCATCAAGGGAATTTTGCGATAGGACCGAAATTAGACTGATACCATGTAAAGAAACAAATTTTTTGTATTATGTATTCAGTTTATTCACTTACATAAAACTTCGTTACAAACTTCCTTTAAAGGCTCTAAGAGTAGGATTTTTAGTTACATTAGGAGTCCTAGATACATTTAACTACTAACTCTAATCTCTTAAGTAGTAGACTTTAATTACAATTACTAAACTAGAATTATTTACAACACTACTTCGTACTTGGATAAACTTACACTTAACATATTACCGGTGATATTAGATGCTTATGTTTGGTTCAGATGGTCAAAATGTTAGGTTCACATGTTTGATTGCATGAATGTAAGATTCCTTATGGATGTATTTTACAAATGGCCCTTTAAAACAAAAGGATAAAACCTGAATAAATGAAGTTATCTCATTATCCAATAACAGTATAACACAGTACCAAACAAAGAAGTACAGGGTTCTTTAAATCATAAAATTATTCCAATATATTTTTTTCAACACAATAGGATAATCATAAAAGTTTGAACCATGGAGGTGAAAACAAATGTCGTCGAGCTCCTTTAAGAACCCTAATAAAGCCTCCATTGGATCCAGTGCAATAATCATTGCCACTCATGAATTGAAAATAGCATGATAAGTCAAGACAACTCAAAATCCTGAAACAATACTGTACGCATCTATGTTGTTGGACTTGGGAGCGTGTCCGATGTGGGTATGTATTTGGCCTGGTATAGTAGGATTTTTTTTAAAGTTTTTCACGTATTTGGAGGACTCTTGGGGGGTTCTTGTATCCATGTGTTGGACATGGGTACTTCAAGAAAAAAGAAAAGTCAGCAACATAGGGTAGGAATAACAGGGGAAAAGAAGGGTTCTGCATATAGATGCAAATTTCCAAAGATGTTCAATGCCCATCCCAACTTTATCAACAATTTTTTGTAAGTTATCCAAGAAGTGTTAGAGCTTGAGGGGGAATGTAAGTTGACGAGAAGTGTTAGAGCTTAATTTAGTATGTAATTAGAGTTTATTTCTAAGTCAGTAGTTTAGATTTATTAAAAGTCTTATTTAAATTATGGATAAATATTATTTAAATTATAGATAAAAGTATAATTTTAGTTATATTAAAACTCTGTAATTGCCTATTTAAAGGCTCACCTTATACACATTTGATTAAGAAGAATAAGAGAAAATACAGAGAAACACATTGTTCTCTGTTAAAAATACTATTTTTGTTCTATCGTTAAATTCTAGCTTTTATATTTTATTGTTCATTGTTCACCGGCATTCATCTTCTCCGGCCACCATGGCCCCTTTCTCACATGGTATCATGAGCCAACAACGGTCTTGATCACGTCACCACTGCTGCCATCTCTAATCTGAAACAGATCGACGACGATTTGATTTTTTGGATGTACACATTTTTTTTTCTTTTTTGCTATCATTAGGCCACACTCGTTCCTCGGCTTCTCTCTCGTTGGAATCTTACATCTCTGGTGAAATTTCTACTCATTTAATTTTGCTATTTTGTTCTCTATTTAATGGTTCTATCTCAGCCATCAATTATAAAAGATAGGAGAAGAGGTTCTAGTTTAGCCTTAAAAACTAGATAATATTTTTTAAATGATTCTACATCAAAGATCCAAGCTGGAATTCTAGTTTGTGCAACTACCAGCTTGAGGGGAGTGTAGATTCCTGTGATCATTGTTGAATGGAAGCAGTTACTTAGTCCGTGAATGATAGAAAAAGCTGGAAGACATCTCAGAAGATTCAAAAACCTGAAAAAGATCATCACTGACAGAGGAAAGCTGGAAGACATCTAAGGATGGTGCAGAAACCAATAACAACAGTAAAGTTAGTAGACATCTCAAGAATGATGCAGAAACCAGTAACATCGTTTGCAAATTTTCAACAATGGTTGTTCAAAGAACAACATGATTATGTCCTAGTTGTTCAACACAATGGCTCCCAAAAAAGGGGAGATTCTTTCTCTAAGAAACAGCAGAAGAAATATGAGTAGGGCGTCACATCCAAGATCCAAGCTGGTGCTCTACTACGTTTGCTCACCAGCTTGAGGGGGAGTGTAAGTTATCCAAGAAGTGTTAGAGCTTGAGGGGGAATGTAAGTTGACGAGAAGTGTTAGAGCTTAATTTAGTATGTAATTAGAGTTTATTTCTAAGTCAGTAGTTTAGATTTATTAAAAGTCTTATTTAAATTATGGATAAATATTATTTAAATTATAGATAAAAGTATAATTTTAGTTATATTAAAACTCTGTAATTGCCTATTTAAAGGCTCACCTTATACACATTTGATTAAGAAGAATAAGAGAAAATACAGAGAAACACATTGTTCTCTGTTAAAAATACTATTTTTGTTCTATCGTTAAATTCTAGCTTTTATATTTTATTGTTCATTGTTCACCGGCATTCATCTTCTCCGGCCACCATGGCCCCTTTCTCACATTTTTCCATAATTTTTAATCCTAACCTCTACGTTCTAATTGTCGTGGGGCTAGGATTAAGCCTAACAAACCGTGCGGCCTTAGACACGAAAACTTGAGTTGAATGTCTAAGTCAGCCTAGAAACACTTCAAGGCACAAAACAATAGTGAATGTTACCAACCCAATCATGCAAAGTCCCAAAACCTGACTAAAACGAACTAACAAAAGCAACAAGTTGCAGCCATCATATCAAAAAACTGAAACCCATAACCCAAAAAACGCCACAAATGTATCCAATTCCAATATCCAACATCTGAAACCTTAAAACTCGAGCATCAAAACATGGATTACATAGCATATGAAATTCTCTTATATTGTTGAACAACATTAGGAAGAAATGCTAAAGTGGAGAAATGAAATAGGGTCGAAAAAGAAGGGAGGCACTAAGGGAGTATTGGAAGAAATACCCCTGAAGCCTTGGCAATGGGTTTATTGACAATGATGGCGTTCAAGGAGTTGCAAACTTGGGCTAGGAGAGAGAAGCAGTTAGGGTGACTAGTAAAGATGAAATTGTGACTGAATTAGTTTTTGGGTTATCTTTGATTACACTGGTATGGGTTTGCATCATTAAAGAGAGGAATGGATAAAACAGTCCCAAATGCCACTATAAGTAATGACATATAACCTAAGGGTGATGAGGGTATGTGATTCCCTCAATGGGAGTGAATGGTGTCACTATAGGTATTAGGTAATGGAACATTTTCAAATTTAAAATATGTTTTTGAAGCAAGCATTGTTATCTCAAAACAAAAAACTCAGATTCCGAGGAGTAATACTAGATTATCAGACCAAATTGCCCTCAATCTATGTCTATTGATAAAGTACAATAGAACAAACAATTCCCATTCCTCACCGAGCCTCAAATATGTAACAAAATTGCTTAATTTGATTTTCCATAGGTGTCACAGAGAAAAACAATTGTTTGTTACAAGAGACAGTGATCAGCACTATTAAGGACTAAGGGGGAGAACATCGAAAGAGGGGAAGAACAAAGCAAAATGTTAAAAGGAACTCTCATTTGGAACCAAGTCCAAAGTGTCATAAAGTCAAAAGGGGAATTAGAATTCAAATATCTCAGTAAAGCTACCTTATCAACTTTGTTTCCAACAAGCATCTTGATGCAATCTTGATTTGTTGAGTATAGTTCGACTTCCTTGGTCCAGACTTCAGAAAGACTAGTAAATGTCTCCCTCCGTGTTACATCATAAACTGTTGAGATCAGATAAAATCTCAAACTGAGTTTCTAAACAAGTTAAGAGCAGAAATACATACTAAGTCATAAATTGGCCAAAATGATAAAACCTGAATTTCACACACTGCACACTTAAAGAGCTTAGAATTGAAGAGCATCTAATCTTTAATCCAGACCAAGGCAATATGTAAACATAGTAACTACAGCAAAAAAAGGGAAACAATACCATATAATAGGGGGAAAAGTGCATTTAATTTGACATAATCATGATTTTACCCATGACACGGGAGCTACTACTATTATGCTGTTTTCTTATTTTGGTTTTCTTTATTATTTATTATGCATATGGATTTAATGGCTAGGATTACACGTTATCCTACTAAAAGGTAGTCTTATTGATGAATTTGATTATGGAGAGGAGGAAAGCCCTTTTCACGATACAAGGCCCACAAACTGCTATACAAACCCCTTAAATTTAATAGAGTGGAATTAAAAATGAAGTTTTAGATTTTCATGGTAAGATGCATGTGAAAGTTGACAAGGATAATATTCTAGACTCTATTTATGATGAGTATTCTGGAAAAAAGTGAAGAATTTGACGTGTATCTAGTTCAGTGAGAGTCTTTGGTTGTTCATAGAGTGACGACGGCCACATCCTCGTGAAATGGAGGATTGGAGGTGAGCTGGAAATATTTTGATTATCTCGAGGGACACAAGGTTGAGTGATGACTCCAAAGTGGCATCAAATAGAGGAGCCATTAAATTGATCAGAAACACTTTTTTTAAAATTTACTTCAAAAAATAGAGGTTCATGTAACCTACATATTTCAAGAGGTCTAAGTTCCATATTACTCATTTTCAACCTTAGTTCTATTGTTTGCTTTCTCTTTAAACAACACCAACCCACTTAACAATTTTCTTCGTTCGAAGACAGTTCCTTCTCATTGTTTCCATTCAGTTAACATTATACGAAAATGAAGACTAACAACAATTCTTTTTTTTTTTTGGGGGGGGGGTTGTTTGAGGAGAGGAGAGGGTAGAAGTGAAACACACACACAAAGAAACATTAGAGGCAAAACAATGTTTATTTCACTTCCACAAATTTACAAAAGAAATCTACTCAAATGAGAAATTAAAGTAGTAAATTTTCCCAGGAAAATAGGGATAATAATTACCCATAATGACCCCTTGTGCACCTCTGTAGTAAGAGCTTGTCAATGTTCTGAATCTTTCCTGTCCAGCTGCATGAAAATTCAGCATAGATAAATCAAACTTTCTATCATGCAAAACTGATTTACATCATAACAAATAATCAGATCAATATGATTCTTATAGCAATTCTTATAGCAATAAGACCACTCATTAAAGGCATAATTGAGTAATCTAAATAGCAAGTCTAGCCAAACTAAATGATGCAGAGAATGACACAAGACTTACCACATAATTTGCATCATTCACAAATATTTCTACAAAGGACATGCTTGCATCTCAATTCAATGATTTTAAAGGCAAACAAAAGTCCAGCCAATTGCAATGTCATCTGGTAAAGTAACGATAAATCTCAGCTCCTTTATGTAATTTTCTATCCCAGAGCACGATAGGATTAAGTTGGTTCTTAAAATTTCATCATGGTCATGCCGAATATGAGAGCAGACAGTGCCTTTCTGCTTTTTCATTTTCACTTTGAAAAGGCTACAAAAGCATATCAATTGTATGTGCAAAATTAAAATGAGTGCCACCAATGGAACAGCTCTATTTGACAGCATTGCAAAGTATATAAAATTGTGAGTTATCCGAGAGAAATTTCAGTGTTTGTAAATAATGTAGTAATTATCCTACTTAAAGTTTATCTCCCTAATAGATTAGATTTTATCCTTAGTAGGACTCCTTATTGTAGTTAGAGTCTATCAACTTAGTAGATTAGAACTAGAAGTTATCTTAAGAAGGTCTTCTTAATGTACTAAAAGACCTAGAGCCTATATAAGTGTGTATCGAGAGATGTAAAATATTATTGAGCAATAGCAGAAAAGTTTTGCATTCTTTTCTGCATTCTGTTTTTTCCTTTTAAGCAGAAACTTCAATTCTGTTTTTTTTTTTATTTTTCTGCATTCATCAATAAAAATTAGCATATTGATGTGGGTAGCATACCCAATTCCCCTAGGTTCCAGTTCTTTTATTCTTTTGCTTCCTTTTTAATTTATTTTAATGACTAGAAAAATAATAATAAAGACTGAATAGCAACCAGTTAGTTCCAATTCGAGTGGCTTTCCCCTAACCACAATTCGTCTATGATTCTTTAATATCAGTACAAAAGGAAGTAGCAAAAGCATCACTCAAACGGTGCTTGAGTATACTTAAAACTATTGATTCTTTTCAAAAAGCCTTAGCACTCATCAAATATAGGAGAGACACAACTCTGTGGTTTCAGAAATAAAAATGAAGGTCCCCCTTCTAGAGTGCTCCACAAATACTTGAGAGTTACAGATGATAGATTAACAGGGAAATTCAAGTTATGTAGCACCAAAGTAGAGAATGCAGCAATCATTGAAAACCCACTTCCACCATATATGAATATTTAGGTTGATAGCGCGTAGATTAGGAGTTATAATTTTATCCTAACTAGTAGTTTGATTGTAGCAAACTCTATCTTATTAAAAGATAAGATACCTATCCTTTAGGTTGACTACTCAATGTAAAACTCTGTGTAAAAGTCTATAAGTAGACTATTTCTGTATATGAATAAATATATAATAGAGAATATTAAGACTTTGTTTTTTCTACATGGTATCAGATTAGGTCGATCCTCTCTTCCAATTCCTTGAATTTTTTTTTCCCAATCCCTTCTACCTCGTCTACATATCCATGGCTATGACAGAACCTTCCGCTTCTGAAGTTAGCTCTCAGATCAGCCCTCGTCCATCTAATTTTAATATATCCAAAAGACCCAGAATTTAGAAAGAAGCACACGTTGCCTCTCCTGACAGTTCTTCCAGCAGTTTTATTAAACAACAAATAGAGGAACTCCAACAGATTGTCCGTCATATGACCTCTAAATCCACCACCAATGCATTTACTGCTGCTGCAGGTAGAATTTCTTGCTTGGCCACAGTCAATTCCTTGCATTGGATAGTAGATTCTGGTGCTTCTGACCATATGACAGGAAATCTTAGACTCTTCCATGAGTACAACATACAACAATCTGCTTCTTCTATCAAAATAGCAGATGGCTCTTTCTCAATTGTGAAAGGAAGTGGATCCATTAAATTAAATGAAAATATTGTGTTATCTGATGTACTTTATGTCCCAAAGCTTGCGTGCAATTTGTTGTCTGTTAGGTTGTTGAAGATGTGAAGTGTGATGTTCATTTTGGGATTGATGGTTGTGTTTTTTAGGCACAAGGCTCGAAAATGGTGATTGGCAGTGCTAGGCTGCATAATGGACTCTATATCCTTGATGGACTATCTCCTCAGAACCAAGTTATTTTTGTCTTAAGTCTCCAGCTTTTTCCACTTCTTTGTTTTCCAGTGATATAATGATATGGCATTTTAGATTAGGGCATCCAACCTTTTATTATCATGCAAATTTGTTCCTAAATTATTTATGAATAAAAGCCCATCTTCTTTTACTTGTGAAGCATGTCAAATTGCCAAACATACAAGACAACCATATGTTTCCTCTACATTTAAACCTACTTCACCTTTTTCTATAATACATAGTGACATTTGGGGCCCTTCTAAAGTGACAAATATCTCTGGGTTTAAATGGTTTATTTCTTTTATTGATGATCACTCTAGGACCACTTGGACTTACCTAATGAGAGAAAAATCTGAGGTTGAACCAATTTTCAAAACCTTCTATAAAATGGTGGAAAACCAGTTTGACAAACAAATAAAAATAGTGAAGAGTGATAATGGGAGTGAGTATCTTAGCAAATCTCTTGGTTCTTATTTTAGAGAGAGGCATTTTTCATATCACCTCCCGTGTCAATACTTTCCAGCAAAATGGAGTGGCTGAGAGAAAAAACCGACATTTACTAGAGGTAACTAGGTCCCTTTTGTTTTTTGCTAATTCACCTAAGTATCTTTGGGGGGAGGCCCTTCTTACTGCCACCTACCTAAGTAATAGGACGCCTAGCAATACCATAGGATTCAAAGTTCCTACTGATACTCTTTTGCAACACTTTCCACATTTCAAACCATTGTCCTCGGTTCTTCCTTTTCGCATCTTTGGCTGCACAACTTTTGTTCATGTGCACAACAACAATAGAGGCAAACTTGATCCTAGGTCCATGAGGTGTGTGTTTATAGGGTACTCCTCGAGTCAGAAGGGTTACAAATGTTACTCACCCATTACAAAAAAGCCTATGTTTCTTTTGATGTTACTTTCTTTGAAAATTAGCCCTATTTTGCTGGAACTGAAATACAGGGGGAGAGATATACGAAATTTCAGTCCTTACATAATTTACAGCCCATTCCTCCCTTGCTTGTTCTTGATGAAACTGTTGTTGCTGCTCCCAATAATCCAGTCCAAAGCCTAAAACTCCCAGCCCTCATACTACACCAACTCCATCACTCAGATCCATACCAAACACATCTCAGAACTCCGTAACCCCACAACTTGCAGACAAACAGCCCAGTGTCTACACAAGGAGAAAAAGAACTATCACAAAAGCAATTAGTCGGCCTAGCACTTGCCAAGACCTAATTTTGAGTCCTGCTACTATGGAGGAAGAAGCAGGTAATGATATCCCACAGAGTTCTGCTCCTGTTAATTTAGATGATTTTCCTATTGCTATCAGAAAGGGGGAAGGAAATGCACTGCTCATCCTATTAACAGATTTGTTGCCTATGAAAAATTGTTGTATGATTTTAAGGCTTGTACAGCTAATATTGACAGTGTGAAGATTCCCAAGATAGTGGAAGAAACATTTGAAAATCCTGAATGGAGGAAAGTTGTTGAAGAGGAAGTCAAAGCACTACAAAAGAACAACACTTGGAGTTTAACTAAACTGCTAGAAGGGAAAAAAGTGGTTGGGTGCAAGTGGGTCTTCACAGTTAAGTACCACTCGGATGGGAGCATTGAGATGTACAAGGCGAGGCTAGTAGCTAAAGGGTTTACTCAGTCGTATAGAGTAGACTATCAAGAGACCTTTGCACCGGTGGCCAAATTAAATGCTATCAGGGTGTTGCTCTCATTGGTTGTTAACAAAGATTGGACATCAAAAATGCATTTCTAAATGGGAGTTTTGAGGAAGAAGTGTACATACAGATCCCACCAGGTTTAAAGGATAATTCAACAGAACAGAGGGTGTGCAAACTAAATAAATCATTGTATAGGTTGAAACAATCCCCAAGGGCATGGTTCGACAGATTTGTTAAAGCCATGGTGCAGAATGGATTCAGGCAGAGTCAGGCAGACCACACTTTATTTAAGAAAGTGGCACCAAATGGTAAGAAGACTCTTCTGATTGTTTACGTTGATGATATGATTATCACCGGGGATAACATAGAAAAAATTGAGAGACTGAAAACGGTTCTGGCAAAGGAATTTGAAACTAAAGACTTGGGAAGTCTTAGGTACTTCTTGGGAATGGAAGTGGCTAGATACAATGAAGGATTAATCATCAATCAAAGAAAATATATCTTGGTTCTCTCACAGAAACTGGAATGCTTGAGTGTAGACCAGCCGACACTCCAATGGATCCAGGCTTGAAATTTAGCAAGGATGGCATGGGTAATCCTGTAAATAAAGAATCCTACCAAAGGTTGGTTGGAAAATTGATTTATCTCTCACTCACCAGGCCTGATATAGCATACTCAGTGAGCATAATCAGCCAATACATGAGTGATCCTCGAGAAGAACATATGGATGCGATCAATAGGGTCTTAAGATACTTGAAGTTTACACTAAGTTTTGGACTCATTTTAAGGAAAAATCAGGACAGATCAGAGAGGATTTACACAGACTCTAGCCGGGTAGGAGAATTGACAGATAGAAAATCTGTGAGTGGCTATAGTTCATTTGTGTGGGGAAACTTGGTCGAAATGGAGAAGTAAAAAACAAGATGCGGTATCTAGAAGCAACGCAGAGGCTGAGTTTAGGGCAATGGCCCTTAGAATATGTGAAGGAATATGGCTTAAAAAGCTCCTCACTGAACTGGAGTTAGATGAAAAACAAGAATTTGAGGTTTTCAGTGATAGTCAATCAACAATGAGTATAGTTAGGAACCCAGTGCAACACAACAGGACTGAGCATATCGAAATAAATTGACATTTCATCTATGAGAAGGTTAATAATAATGTTGTGAGACTACACTATATTCCCACTAAGAACCAACTTGTTGATATCTTCACCAAGGCACTTCCAAGTAGGGTGTTCAAAAAATACTCGACTCGAACTACTCGACCCGATTGAAAATTACCGGATATTTATTTGAAAATACCCGAATTTTTTGGGCCGGGTACCCGACCCGTAATTTTTCTCGGGTAGTCGGGCCGGGTCAAGGCCGAAATTTTTTTATAATCGGGTACCCGACCCGGTAATTTTAATACTTATATATTTTATATTTTAAATTCTATTTTTATTTTATGTTTCTTACTATTTTTTCCTAAAATTAATTTTAAATCTTGTGTTATATACTTTTAAGTTTTAAAATTTTCAAAAACAATTATATTAATTTGTCAATATGAGATTCGAAAGAAAAATCATGTTCGAGATTAATATTTTTAATACCTTCTTTTGTCGATAAACTTTAATACATATACATATATATATATCCAAATATTTCTCTCTTAAAACTAACCCCCAAATCAATAATTTTTGTGTTTGAAATATATATCATGAAATTTTATATGTTTCCTATGTATTTTTTTCAAAAAATAAATTTAAAAAATATATAAAAAAGTGAACTGGGTACCCGAATCTTGCGGGTACCCGGTTTGTATGGACCAGGTAACGGGCCAAGGTTTCACTACCCAAAAATTTCGGGTACCCGGATTTGAACACCCCTACTTCCAAGAGTGACCTTTGATGAGTTTTCATCCAAACTGGGAGTTTAAAACATATACACACCAGTTTGAGTGGGAGTGTAGGTTGATAGCGTGTAGATTAGAAGTTATAATCTTATCCTAACTAGTAGTTTGATTGTAGCGTAACTCTATCTTATTAAAAGATAAGATACCTATCCTTTAGGTTGACTACTCAATATAAAACTCTGTGTAAATGTCTATAAGTAGACTATTTCTGTATATGAATAAAGATATGACAGAGAATATTAAGACTCTGTTTTCTACATATTAAACTCCAAGAGAAAACAGAAAAAATGCATTAGCAAGCTTTAGGAATTACCTGTATCCCAAATTGCAAGCTTCATCTTTTTATCCCCAGCATTTACATATTTCACCTTAAAATCAACACCTACACTAGAAAATAAGTAGATTCTAAATCCGGAAGTAAAGATAGGTAAGCAGATTAATGATTCTCATAATCAGTTTAATGTGACATTGAAGGCTTACAGAAATCGAATAGTTTAACCAAGACAAGGTTTTAAGATCACAAATACATACTTGACTCCGGATAAAATAAAATTTATATTCCTCTTCTACCGTCTTACTGTTCACTCATCATATTTCCTTTTCTTTTTATCAGAAGACAAAACAAAATTATCCAAAGAACAAAAAAAAACCCACAGAAAATGTAAAACATATTTCTCATACCCATAAAACAAACAATTAATTTCACATATCCAACATTTGAGATCCAATGCGATTAAATTCTAGCATTTGGAAGCTCTACTCTTAACCATTTAGATGGTTTTGATTGATAAAACTAGAAAAATGCGAGTGACAAAAGCATCCATACAAAAGTAAAATCATATACTTTCTTTTATCCAAAAGGAAGCCTATATATCTTCACGTTCCACGGATCAAGACACTGTCGCTGTAAATTATAAGACATAAAAAAGAAGAAGAATAGTTATGAGTGCAATTAAAAATGAATACTGACCGATAGTGGGGGAGAGTTCCTCAAAGGAATCGGAAGTGAAACTTAAAAGAAGACTACTCTTTCCAACTCCTGAATCTCCTATCATCAGCAATTTGAACAAGTAATCGAACTCCGGTTGATTCGACGACGACTCCATTTTCTAATTAATTTACCTGTTAAACTAGATTCGAATTAGTTCTTTCAGATAATACCAAATTTCTACGATCGGATCTCCCAAACTCAGCGCCCTCACCCTCTTTTTCACCTCATTAACGAATCTAAACCTGCAAAAATGGCATCAAATCATAAATATATCCGGGTCGGGTGAACTTAATGATTTATCTTTTCGAGTACCCGAAGCAATCATGGACATCTTTAGTTTGGAGCTAGATGTGTTTGATGGGCTGGATTTGGAGTAGCTTTATGCACGGTAATAAAATAATAAGGGTTGGCATGGGTTTATGACTGACCCGAAAATTAAATACTTAAACTTGACTTGACTCGGTTTATTAAAAAATTTTAGGGATTTATTTGTAAAAAAATCAACTTTAATGACCTACTTGTAAAACTTTATATAAAGAATGAGCATTATTGTGAATATCATTCAGAAATATATGAGAAAGTTATATTATTAGTTTCGGGTCGGGTCAAATATTTTTTACCCTAAATTTAAACCTGACCCAAAATCACCCTTAATAAAAAGCTGACCCGACTTGAACCCGAATTTTTTACAAAAGAATCAGACTCAATCGGGCAAAGTCGAGTAAGATGTCCATCCCTAGTAATAATATACTTTACTTTTAGGTTTGTGTTATTTAAAGAAAATATTTCCTCTATCATATTAAATTTGTCCAGTATAAACCTTTTTTATCAAATTTTTTTAACTTCAAATATTTATGACTTTAAATTTATTATGATAAAAATAAAAAAATATTTTTAAAACCTTCAATTAAGTAGTTCGAAAATATATATTTTATAAAAAATTAATTAATTAAAATATTTTGTAAAACCTAAAATTAATATATATTTTATAATGAAAGTTTCTATAACTTGTGAAACCTAAAATTAATATATTGATAAATAAATGAATGGTAAAAAGACTTGAGGTATAATTTTGGCTTTGTAGTAATATCAACTCAATAATGTTGCTTTTTTTTAATTACACCAATTTATCCCATGTAGTCTTTTTAAAATCAACAATGTTGGCCACTCTCTTTTTAATTCATCAATTTAGCACACAAAGTCTTGAATTGCGTTAATCTCACCCTTTGATTTTTCTTGACTAATAGAATTGTTATCACTCGTTGCTCTTTTTCATATAAGGCACTCAATCGTTAATTAATTAACAGCTTTTGAGTTAGCATGGACATGCCATTTTCTTTAATAAATTAGTGTACTCCAATAAGATAGTAACATGTCAATTCTGATGACATGGCAATACAATTGTCGTGAATGTTTTTTTAAAAAATATATGTAATATTAAAATGAATAATTAATTCTAAAACTCTTTATTCGTATTATCACGTCATCAAAACTGACTCATCATTATCGACACAATAAGATAGTTGGTGATAATGATTGATGTGAAAGCAATTAGCGACCACGTGCACAAAATTTAACAGTCTTGTCAGCCAATAACAGTCAAATAATGAGATCAATACAATTTAGGAGTTCGATGACTAAATTGATGAAATTAAAAGAAGGAGAGAAATATTGTTGATTTTGAAAAACCATGAAATCTAAATTGATGTAATTAAAAAAAGATTGGCAACATTATTTTTTAAATGTCGTTTTTTGTATTGCAATAAAAATGAAAAGAACCAAAAGAAAACAGTCAGCCCAAACGGGCAACAAACCCAACAACAAAGGCAAAAAAAAAAAAAAAAGACAAAAAAAAAAACAAAAACAAAAACAAAACAACATAACACTCCTTCCACAGATCAAGAAAGGGCAAATGTGGGTTCCCCTTTAGAAGGAAACTCTGAAATCACCCTAAACCAAACCACACCTTTAGATCGCACCGGCCTGAATTCGATCTGCCTCAGCTATGGTCAAAACATTTCGAGGAGCTTCTTCAATCCAGAACCCATCCTCGTCTCGTCTCTTCTCATGCATAGCCATTGCATGAGCTGCTTAATTTGCAGAGCGCGGGAGAAGCTGAAACGACATCCTACAAAAAGGTGAGCAATACTCTTTAAATCACTTATCATCATTCAAATTTCAGAATAGTCATCCGTTGTAGCTTCAATCTTGTGAATCAGCGTTCTTTGAATCACTCTCAAGGATTACTCGTTGAAGCCCTAACTCTTATGCAAAAAAGAGTGCCTTTGCTTTGGCCAGGAACACCGACACAAAATTGGGTTGTGACTGGACTCCAGCTCCCATGTTTAACCCCATGTTGTTTCTGATTATAAATCCTGAGTGAGCTCTGTTTGATGCAGGTTTACAACATGAATCTACATTAATTTTCACCCAATTTGTCGAAAGGGGAGACCAGAAGACTGGCACTGAAGACGGACCTCGCTGGGAATGGCTCAAGGATGCTTGAAATTCTTGGGAATAGCTATGCACAAAGGTAATAATATGCTCAACCCCTTGTATTTTACCTTCATGGAGCTGTTTATTTCTAGCAAACCAAACTGCCCACAATGTGTATGCTATAACTTCCTTTGTACAACCTCTACAATTTGTAAATAACCAAAATAGGCATTCAAAAAAAGATAATTGATTAGCATTAATCAGCCATGTCACATTCAAATGGGACCATACTTGCTTTACCATACTGCAGTCTCTAAAAATGTGTAAGGCTGACTCAGGGGCTTGAGCTCATTTTAAACACTTAGTGTCTGACACCACTCTTTTTCGGGATAGATTCTGTAATGCAGGCAGATAATTCATAAAACTTTTCATGCAAACATTTTAACCTTAGAAGGACATTGTAGCTCCCACACCCGCTTGAATAATCTCTTCTCTTCCAAACTAATATTGTGGTTGCCCAAAAAGAATTTATAACCACTCCTAATTGAATAAATTTCAGAGCGTTCCCCTCTCTACACAATCTTGTCATGAAGCTGTGATTCTGATAAGATTATGTTGAGAATAGCATTTGCCTCATTTCGAGGAAATGAACTAACAATTAACTCCCTGTTCCAAGTATTTGATTCTAGCAAGATGGGCAACATTGTTAATTTGAGATTACTACAAGGCCTAATAAAACTATTTCAGTTTTGTTACGTAATAAAAAATATAATATATATTCATTTGATCATTAAAGTTTCCACAAATACATCCATAAATGTGAATCAAATTGATATGACGGTTTATGTGTTCAATTTAATTTATATGTAGTGAAAAAAAAAATATTATTAAGGTATCAAAAAATAAAATTATATGAATGTAAAATATAAAACTATGACCAATTATTAATTATTGATTTCCTTTTGTTACATAATAACCGAAATCGCACATATTGTTTTTTTTTACATAATCACAAATTCTTCAAAATCAAGCAAACATTACATGAGTGCCCTCAAATCCGAGGGTAAAACAAATGCACAGTTCATATGGGCGGGTTTAAGTTATGTTTAGTGAGGTCAACTTGTTCTAGAGAATTCTTGTAAAAATAGAAAAGTTTGAGAGTAGAGAGAAAAATTAATATATTTTAACCCACTTGACTTCACTTAGTTTATTTAATTTTAATTTTTTTAAACTCACTTAATACGAAATTTAAATCTGTCATGACAGCTTTAACAACCCAATTAGCAGCAGCGTTACTAAAACGTTTAACAAAAGCAAAGGAAGAAAAGGGAAAGGGGAAGACATCACTATAACATCATCTTCAATTGCACACGTTGTTTTAACGTCTCTTGTCGGTATGCCATTGATACTTGTTTCAAAAAGGACTTATATCTAACTATCATTTTTAGTAGATAAAACGTTAAAAAACAATTACAAGTTAACAATTCATGTTTCACAATATGTATAAAAAAATTGTATATTTCTAACTCTATCTTTCTCTCTCTATATAATACAAGTCACTAAATGTCAACTACTGAAAATATCGCTCAAAAAACATATATGAAAAATTAATTTTTAAAGAACAAAAACCATAAAAGTTGATAAAAATTGTAACTTATAATTGGAATATATTTCTAAATTTGTTTCGCTTTTTTGTTTTTGGGTATACATTTAATTGTCAATCAAGACATTGAATTTGTGGAGTTCGAGATGTTTCCAGATGAAACATACAATGTATTTCACTTCCAGTAGGTCAAAAAGCAATGGATTGAAAATTGTGAGGTCCAACGGTCTTTGTCAACTGCAGCCGATGATGGTTGGTGGTAAGCGGCGATCATTGTTGGATGACTTTGGTCGGATTCACGAGGTTAAAAAGTTAAATTGATATTTTATCTAAAGTTTATTAGTCAAATTAGTATTTATCTAAAGTTCAGGGGTTAAATTAAAAACTAACCCCTTTTACTAACGTGATACATCATCAAACTAACAACATTTAATGTCCCAATGACAAAAATGTTATAAAACGATAATACAAGTGAGCAAACATTATAAAACAATAACGTAAGTGACCATAACGTTACTTATTTAAATTCAGTGAGCAAAAGTAAACACTTATGAAACGACTATGGGTGATAATGAGCCTGAACGGCTCGTGTGCTACTCGGGTTTGACTCGGTCAAAACTCGGCTCGAGTGAGCACGACTCGGGCTCAGCTCGAGACCTCAACAAGTGTGGCCGAGCTGACCCAAGCTCAGCTCGAAAAGCTCGTAAACAAGCTCGGAATAATTATATATATATATGCTACATAGCACTAAAAGTAATATGTTTAACAAAAGAAAGCAATAAAATAAATTAGGGAAAATCCCTAAAAGCAAATTAACTAAAATAAATTGGGCATTTTCCTGAGTTGGTTGTAGTTTAATTTTGTATTTTCTTTGATTATGTGTTTGTATTGTAAGAATATTTCTTGGTTATTTGGATTAATCTAATTTTTGGGCTATATTTTCTCCTTTTCTCGACATTGAATTTCGTTTCAGTGCTGGTTATGAAAGATGTTTTTAATGAGGCCCCATCTTTTATAAAAAAAAACTATAGTAAAATTGTCTATTTCGAGTCGAGCCCGACTAGCTGCAATAATATTGTTTCCGAGCCGAGCCTGGCCAAGCTCGGGCTCAGCTCGTTATCCACCCCTAGAAACGACAGTGACCATTGCGGTAGTTTATCTTTAATTTTATGGTTCGACTACAAAAATAAGTACTTAAATTATATTTTTTGTATTAGATGTCTAAATTTTTTGTTATAGTTGATATCTAATGTTTTTGGTTTGAGCCACAAGGTATCCACCGCCGACAGCAGTGACTAATCCCCTCGCCGCGGTGCTCTCACTAAAAGGTAAACATATGGTCATGAAATATATTCTATTTTCATTGGTAGGAATCAGACTCCTGATCTCATGGTTAAGGGATGAGGTGAGCAACTACCCCACCACATTTCATGGTTTGAAATCTAATGTTTTATTTTGTTACTATTTTAAGGACAAACGGTTAAAAAATCTCACTGAATAATAATTTTGACATGTGGCATAAATTTTAATTTCATTCAAAACATCTAAAACTTTTAATTTAAAAAAACCCTTAAAAGTACCCCTTACTTTTTAAAAATCCTAAAGCCTTTTCCCTCGTCTCAATGTATGTCGTCCCCGAATGCTATCATAATGACGAAGTCTCCTCTCACCGCAAGTAAGACTGTTCATAAAAATCCGAACTAATATACCACACTGAAAAAATTTTAAAAATTAAAATAAATTATGAGTAACCGTATCAATAAAAATTAGTAGAAATGGGAAGGTTGTCGTACTAGTTAAACTAACTAAATATGTTTTGATTATGATTTTTAATTAAACAATTAACCGAAAAACCCGATAAAAAATTTAAAACTTAATTTTATAATTATAATGAATTATTAATTATTAGTTAACCATATTGATTATTAAATTATAATAATTTTGAACCCATTCATTTAACCTAAAAGAAATAAGAGAGGGAATTAAAATTTTAGGCTTGAGGCGCTTAAACTTTTTAAATATAAATATTAATTTTTTTGAATTTATTTGGCTGATTTTTTAAGCTATTAAAATTAGTAATATATATTATTTATAATACTAAATGTAAAATGATTCATGCTTAGCTAAGTAACCATACCGAATAAACTGGTTAACTATTTAGGCATTAATCAGTTTAAATGGGACGGTAACTATTTAAAAAAAATGTCAAACCTTTTATTTCGATAATCGTACTGATAAATCGTTCCGATTCAGTTGACTGTATATGAACACTTCTAACCACATCACATGATTCAGGCCCCATTTAGCATTGGTTATTAAAAGTGTTTTTGGGGCCAAAAGCACTTTTGAAGGCAGAAACAATGTTAAACAACCATCTTTTGGAGAAAAAATTGCGTCTGAAAAGTGCTTTTAAACCCAAAAGCAAAAGTTAAAATTTGTAGCTTTTGTGGTTGGAAAGTACTTTTGGGAGTTAAATTACAATTTTAACTTTTATTTCCTATTGTGTTTATTTATAATTTATAATTTTTTATGAAGACATAATTATATAATTAAAATTTTATTTTTTAGTTTAAAAATTATACTATATATTTATTTATGTCAGTTTTTAAATAAAATATTTTAAATTTATTATATTTTTATGGAACATGTACAATTGTTAGAAAACTATGTATTTATTATATTTTTATGATAATTTAAGCTGATATATTTCATATTTTATAACAATAAAGAATTTGAATATCAATTCTATATACATATACAGATATATAACTTACAATATCATGTCTAAAATGATTATTTATCTTCTCAAAAGCATTTTTTAATAGTAGTACTAAAACTTTAAATCTCAAACTCAAAAATCTAGAAGTACTTCGAAAAAGTACTTTTTTGTACTTTTTTAAAATAATGCTAAACTGACCCTCATTTCATAACGCAGCTAGTTCGCCGGTTGCGTTTATCATTGGTGACCCTATTCGTTGTTTGTCGATTCTCTACCACGAAAGAATATGATAATTGGTAGTAGGGATCTGGTGACATAAAAGATTAACAATAATGGTTGATTCAGTGATGACATGATATGGATTTTGGATTTTCGAATTTTGAGATTAAGGTAGAAATTGTATAACAATTCAAAAAAGAGAGTAGAAAATGTATATTATAATTTAAAGTATATATCAGATATTAAGTTAAGAATATAAAAGAAACCATGTGGCATTTTAAATGGCAGGAGGATTTGTCGGGTTTTTAAGTAAAACAAAACTGATTAATAAAAGATCTCAAAAGATTTTTTTTTACGAGAAATGATATATTTAGATAATTTAACATCAAAACTGAGACTAAATGTTTAAAGATTTTTGGCTGGAATAATTTTTTTAAATTTTGTGGTCAAAATATGTGTTTTAATTGACTTTAAAGCATATTAAAATCGACAAAAAATGATGGACTCTAATGTACAACAAGTTATGGTACGATTATGGTGATGCACAAATCGAAAATGTTATCCAACAACTTAAAATGTTACATTTTTTTGTAACATTTTAAGTTGGTCATCTCACGACAAGTATTGATACTCAGAGCCAAATTTTGATACTTAACCATCAACCTAAAATGTTATCAAAAAGTGTAACATTATTTAGTTGGTAATAACATTTTAAGTTCTATTTTGTAACACTTCGGTTGGTGACGAACCGTAGCCATACCGTATTCTACTACACCTTCTTTAGACATCAATCTCATAAAAATGATATAGTTTGAACATTTATTTTAAGGCATTTTGTCATTTTAGCCCTAAACCACTTTTGAAGCATCTAACCCCTCATGATTTTTTTTTTCTATGCAAATACACCCTTTGATAGACAAAACTGTTAGTTAACTAACGATCAACCGTTTTCGCACAGGTTGATTTGGTATGTCCACATGTAGTGTTGACGTGATAGTTTGTTGACATCACTTACTTTTTAAAAAAATATTTATTTTTTGCCCAACCAATCATAAGTTGCCACGTGTTATTTGATTGGGTACGAATAAAAACCCAATGCATTAATCCTTGGTTGAGGTTTGGACCCAAGTCTTTGGGTAAAGCAACCAGACAACTTAACCACTAGACCAAGTAACCTCATTTGATACTTACTGGAGGTAATAACTTTTAAGCAAGCGGAATCTCCTTCGCCCTCTCTCAGAGCTTGTTGATCTGCTCTTAAAATCCATCGAAATTAGGATCTAGGAGAAAGTCGGTAGGCTACCAACATTTCTCGACCAGTTTCAGGTGAGTGAGAAGGTTGTTCTCAGCACATCCCTCCAAGGATTTGAAGATCTCAACCTTATAAGCGGACATCGAGTGGGTGATTTGAGCAGGCACCTCCCTTCGAGGCGCGAAAGGCCTTTTCAGATTCCCAACATCTTCGCATTCAGTAAAAACAAAATCAATTTTATAAACACATCACAATTTTTTTAAAGCCCCCCCCCCCCAGAAATCCCTTCTTTTCATTATTGATTCAGACTTAACCCGATAAATAGAGACCAATAAAAACATTAAGAACTTCAAGAGCACAAAGAAACATGAAATAAAAGTCTCGAAATCCAAGTTATTTAGACAAAAAAACAGAAACCCACATCTAAAATCAGCTTTAACTAAAAGAAAAGATTAATGATCCAAGGAAAATGAATCAGCATAGAAAGGGAGTTTCCGAGATTTCGAGGTGATGAGATCGAAATTCAAAGCCATTTTTGCCCTGCTTAAAATAATCACGTGTTGGGTTTTTCTTAAAAAGTTATAGCGTCCAGTAAATATCAAATAAAGTTATTTGGTCAAGTGGTTAAGTTGTTTGGTTGATTTACCCAAAGACCTAGGTTTGATCATCAACTAAGACTTAATGCATTGGATTTTTATTCATACCTAATTAAACGACATGTGGCAACCTATGATTGGTTGTGAGAAAAATAATTTTTTTTGATTTTTTTAAAAAATAAGTGACGCTAACAAACTACCATGTCGTCCTCCACTATACGTGGACATGCTAAATCATCCTGCTATGTGTGCAAGAACGATTGACCATTAGTTGACTAATGATTCTATCCATTCAAGGGTATATTTGCACCTAAAAAAAAATTTGAAAAGTTAAGTGCTTCAAAAAAAGATTTAAGGCTAAAATGAGAAAAGAAAATTGTAAACGGGGCAAAATCTAACTCTGCCTTATTTTAATAATATTGTAATGTTAATTAATAAAAAATAATAATTTATTTATTTTTATCCAAATGTATCCTCAGTTCCCGAAAAACAAACGAGATCATCAGCTCTCTTATCTGTATATCTATAAACCACTTAAAGACGAGGTCAGCAAAGCTTCACTTTTAAAAAGAGAATGGATGGCATTTTCTTCTTCTGCTCTCTCTCCCGCCTCTTCTTCTTCATTCCTCTCTTCCTTCACACACACCTACACAAGAAGCAAACCCCGTCTCCGGTTTCCATCAATCGGACTAATAAAAGCTGCTTCTGAGTCTGAAAAAGGAAACCCCACCGCTACACAGACCAAGAAAGCTGAAGAATCCACCAATGCTCAACCTCAACCTCAAGCCCCTGCTGCTAAGCCACCTCCCAAAAAAGCATGTTTATTCCAGTGAGTTTTCTATGAAAAAAAAAACTTCCTTCAATTATTGGTAAGTGAGTTTGAAATGATACAAGTGGGTTTGGTTTTGGGCAGTGAAGAAAGGTCAGGTTGTGAGGGTGGATAAAGAAAAGTATCTCAACAGTGTTAATGTAATTGAAAAAATGATTTTTTTGGCTATATGGATTGTCTTCTTCTTGTTGTTACATAGTTTGCTGAAAGTGCAAGGAATTGGATTTGATTGTTTCTTTAAATTTCTGCTTGAACGTGTATAAGCCTTTTGCTGCTTGAACGTGTATAAGCCTTTTGCTGCTTGGACTTGTATTGTATCTTGGTTTAACAACAAAATAAGTTTCAAATTATATCTCACTCTTGATGTTTAATTTATTTTAAATAAATTATTTTTCTGTTTAAAATAAGTGAATAATATTTTATTTTAGTAATTTTAGATGTGCTTGTTAATTACTATTATTTTTTATTTTTTTATTTTTTAACTTAATTTTAATAAAAAAATTAAATTTTATAATTTTCACAAAATAGTCTAAAATCCCTAATTTAAAACCTAAAATTCTCAAATTATCGTCGTTGCTGCCATTGACTACCTCGTCGAAGCCCATCATTGTCACCTTCGGATACCACACACTATTTACCCCAACTACTCATCGTTGAAAATCGACAATAAATGTGTCAATTAACTTCCTAACGTTGAAGGAATCGAACTCGTGAAAATTAGCTGATCAACACAACTACCGTTGATTACCATCGATGAGTGGTTGGAGTAAATAAGAGAAAAAATTCGGTGGTAGTAGTAATGGGCTCCGGCGAAGAAGTCAACGGCGACAACTGAGGTAATTTGAGGATTTTTGAGTTAGGAATTTGTAAAATTTTAAAGTGTCATTTAAAAAAAATGTCACTTGTCATGCATTGTTTAAGCACCAAAAGTAAATATGTATAGTTTTTTTAACTACCGTTAATGACTTAGACACTTTAAATTTATGAAATTAAACGTTAACACTTGTTTTGGCTAAAAAATAGTTTAAGCACAAAAATAAAAATGTATAATTTAGACACTTATTTTAATACTAAATCTATTATTTTCTATAGCATGAAATTACAAGGATACCGACATTTTTTTATTATTTTGTTTTAGTATATATCTCTAGGACATCCCCCCTATTACAAAGGCTTGGACTACATATATGAAGCCCGTGGTGAGGTGCTACTTTCGGGCCATTGAGTACCAAAAATTTCTCCCCTTCTTTGTTTTGTTTAGGACACCTTTGTTGGCCGTTAAATCTTTTGCAATCTGCTTGATGATGTTAGGTTCTGGATCTGCGTATTTTTGAGACCGGATAATACGCACTTGTAAGAAATTTTCTCCGCTGCATTTGCCTTATTACTTCGATTCTCTACCCGAAATTCTGCTAATTTGGTTTCCTCCTTGTCCATGAAATTTTCGTTCTCAAGCTTAAGCTAATGTGGCGTAATGATGAACTGTTTTATTATACATATGAACATTTTGAGAACTTTAATGTTAATCGTTACATGTTTGCCTGTTAAAAGAATAATAGTTTTCGGCAGCTATGGCGATTGTACTCTGTTCGGGGCGTTGAATCAATCAAAGCTAAATCTAACTAAGCATGAACATTTTACAGGTTGCATGGGTCGGCATCCCAACTGCACCGGCTTAGCTTCACACGGACATGCTTATCATGGTACTGTACTACTGTTAATAACTTGTTTCATTGTCTGATTGATATACACTGCATGCCGATTTGGGAAACTAGACCTTTGCCTAGTTTTAGCGCCGGTCACGTCCTCGGTCTGCACTCTTGAGCTCCTTCATACTAAATGAACCGATATCGTGAGGTTATTAGTTTGGCAAAACAGTACTATTCGACTTTATTTCAAATCTTAAAATGCAACCTTTCTGTTTCTTTATGCATCAGTTACTGCAAAATTAAGCTACCACAATGCATTCAGTATGCCTATTTACTGATAAAGATTCAAAATTATAAACAAATCTAGTTCGAATAAGCACGATGTCTGCATATACTTGAAAACGCTTGTTCCTATATGAGCTTGGCTAAGTTATTGGATGAACAATCAACTTTTAGCAATCAGACATTGAAAGAGTTAGAAATAATTGATAAATATGGAATGAAATGGGGTGAAACAGGTGGTTACGTCCGTATCCAATATCAATGGAGATGGTGGTGGTGTTTAATTTTCAATGTCAATGGTGGAGTGGGGTCAGGTCAGAGCAAAGTATGCCAAGGACGGGGTGCGGTGGATATTGCAATATCCGCCTCTCCTCCTGCACTGCTCCACTTCATCGCCATACCCTATACACACACACACACACACACATATATGTATGTATGTATGTATGTATGTATGTATGTATGTATTGATGTTGGAAGCATTTACACTATAGTAACTTTGGTGCCTGGTTCCTGTTCTTGTTTGCAGTCTGAGAAGCTGAACTATGAGAGATTGTGAAGCAGTTTTCAGAAATGGTTCTAATTTACTTACCATGAGTTACCAATATTGTGTAATTCACAAATATATTGTATAAAAAAGCAAGGAATTGAGTTTAATATCCACCTTGGCATGTATATTCCAAATTCAATATGCATCATAAAAGGCATCCATTCATTAGTTTGGTTAATATCCACCTGAAATGAACTTACGAGATGGGTTTATTGGTACCAAATATCATTAGGTAGCAATGTTGGCGTGTTTGGTATGATATTGTTGTTAAAAAATATTTTTAAATAGATAAAATATTTATTTTAGACAATTTTTGAAAATATAAAAGAAATTGGTGATATAAATTATGATAAATGAGTAAATTTATTAAGATTGTTTTTGGCAAAAGTCGAAAGTTACATATTTCAGTTTTTGAAAAATATTTTTTAACAAAGTTAAGTACATTTTTGGCCTCAAAAGCCAATGCTATGTATTGCTTTTAATCTCAAAAGTGCTTTTGGAACTCGATGCAAATTAAAGTAACATAATTCAAGATTCACTCATTGACTTAGGTCATGTTTTTTATTGCTTTTCAAACTGGCTTTTGGCTCTAAAAGCTGGGTTGAGTCCAAAAGCAACGAAAAACAAGTAGCTTTTGAGGCCAAAATTGCTTTTCAGCTTGGTTTGAAAAGTGCTTTTCAAAAGCGAAAAATTTAGCTTTTAGCTTTTTTAAAAGTACTTTTAAGTAAAATTACTCATATATCATCGTTTATATCACCAATTCTTTTATATTTTTAAAAAGAATATCCAAAAGATACATTTTATTTACTTAAAAACACTTTTTGATAACAATACCAAACAATTCAAAAATACTTTTTAAAATCACTTTTCCAAATCACTTTCGCACTGCATTTTTCAAAAGCAATGCCAAACTATCCCTTAGTGGCTAAGGATGCTTGTATTTATTCCATCTTGTATGAGTTTGAATTCCGATACAGGAATGTAATATCTCTCTATTTAATATAAAAAGTAATATTATTCATGGAATACCCAAATATAAATCAATTCTGCTTATAAAAACTACCCAAATTTATTATATACACAAGTTTATTTTTTAAAAAAATTAAAGTAAAAAGTAGAGTGAGTAATATTATTCTTGGATATTTGAATCTCAAATCTATATAAGTATACACATTATTTGCTTTAATATTTTTACTATATTTTGTTACACCATAATGTAGGCGAAAGAAAACATTTAAGGCAAGTAAAGGTACAATGTACAAAAATGTATTTTTATTTGACAATATAATTAATTTGGTCTCTATTTATTTTTTATAACACTTTTGATCTTTGATGTTTTATTTTGGACTAACATAACTTTTTAATGAATGAAAAGAGTTAATCGATCAACAGTCAACACCTTACGCTGACTCGGTCAACCAACATGTCATCACATACTATCTGGGTATCGCCATATGTATAAAGATGTTGATGTGGCATAATGACACCAAAAGAGGTACTTGGCCCAACAGTTAAGGTATCAATAACCCCATCCTTCATAGGTTCGATCCACGCCCTAGTTAGGGATGACAATAGGTCAGACTTGGATCAGACTTTATAAAGTCCAAGTCCAATCTAATTAATAATCGGACCTAAAAAATTTAAGTCCGAATTCAAGTCCGAATACATAAATCTAAGTTCGATCCAATAAAATATCTAAAATCTAAATCAAAAAGTCTGGATCCAATCAATTTTTATCTTTTTTTAAAGTAACATCTCAAACAAATATCTTTAAATAAAAAAATAATTTCTATCAAACAAATATATTTAAACTAATAGCACAAATAAATCTCAACAAATATTACAATATAATATAAAACAAATTAAAGTAATAACTCCAACTTTAAAGATATACATCTTCATTTAAAAATATTAGTTGTATATAAACTTAATTATCAATTACTCTAATGATTCATCTCCAAGTTCCACGTCTTCATCCTCATAAATAGATCCACATTGAAAATCATCGTCAACTGTAGTATCTAAAAAACAAATAATATTAAAAAAATAAAGTAACGAATAATTCAAAACTACTAATTTATTAAATTTGAACACATATCTTTTTTTCTTTTGATAATTCATCTCCTAAAAGAGAAGAAGATACAAAATGAGTATAATATTTTTCATCTCCCATTCCTATTAAGATTAGAACAATAAAAATGAATAAATTTATTCTTTTTCATAAAAAAATCTCAATTGAAAATACATAAAAAAATATAAATATCAAGAGTACATTAAACCGAAAATTTAATGTGAAAAAATATGTAATGTAGGATAAGTCATTGATGCTAAACAATAAAAGTTGACTGCTAAATATACAAAACTCTCTAAACTATTTAGATGATTTTTTTAAAAAAATATTAATGATTGTTAGATCTCTCATGCCTTTATATACTTTGTAATCCTAATTCAACTCATATTAGGATTTTAATATATATATTAATATATATAATTCTAATTTAACTTTAAGTAGGATTTCAATATATATATATAATCACAATTCAAATTAATTAGGATATATATATATAATATCAATTTAACTTAATTATGATTTCAATCTAAGAGTTTTAAATGTTTTTATTTGGATTCATTTATGAATCGGGCTCGGATCGGATATGGATTTGGATCGGATTCGGGTTGGATCATGGCAATGTCCATATCTAATCTACCTCTTATTAGGACTCAAACCATTTTTTTCGGATTCGGATTCGAACTTTTTTTGATCGAATTTGGATCAAATTTTTTCTTCGGATTCGGATTATATTACCATCTTATTCCTAGCACCGGAATGTCTTCGTACCGTTTCTGTTGTATAGCAATGAAATCAAATATACAAGTTAGTACATGGACTAAGCTTTGGAAGCAATTGATTATAGCAGACAAAGATTGGGAAACATGCAGTTGTCGAACCATTGTGCAAACAATTTTTGAGGGTGTGTCGAGTTGGACAAGCTAACCAAATCCGTATTACGATTATCAAATTGAAACATGTTTTAAGACTTGCAATAAGGCTATATAAAAACCCAGATTTATTTTATTATTTAGGAAGAGGAAACAGAAAAGCAAGAAAATACTTCATTTCAGTGCATACAACTGACAGCATATAATATCAACAAAATAGCAACATATCACCCACCATTTAATAATATGAAGTGCTATAATTGATGAACAGGCATAAATAAGAATAGAAAATTTACCCCAACATTGTAAATTAATATATTGAGTTATTGATAATCGAATTTGGGTTAATATTCTGGACAACCGAGGCATAAAAAATGCAGCAGAACTGATATCCCAAAGAATAAAAAATTTACCCCAATATTGTTGTATTCCCAGAGCCTATGAACCCCATAATCCACAGTCTGCAAAAGTGGAGTAAATTGTATTAAGAATCTTCACCACTCCTTTTCATTAGAACAGAACTGAACAACAACTCATTTTAAACATTATTAGAAACTCGGCATTCGCAAAAAAAAAAAAAAACAAATAATCAATGAAAATTAACATAACGCAAAACAATAATACTCCAATCAGTAAACATCAGCTAATTATAAACATTAATAGAACCTCAGAATTTACAATAAAAAAGCCATATAATCAATGAAACCAATAACATACCAATTGGTAAACTGCAGCTATTTTTAAATATTATTAGAAAGTCAGAATTTACAATTAAAATCCAATCAGTATATTAAAAAGTCCTGACATTTTTTTCCTAAAAATCAACAAGAAAATTTAATAGAAACAACGGATCGAAATTGGAAACGATAGAGATTCAACACGAAAAGGATTTAAAAGCTCACTTGTTCGCCGAGGAAGGCGCCGGCGATGACAAAGGTAACGTAGACGGAGTTATGTCGCATTATGACTCTGTAGAGACCTTCAAAAAGGCCTCCTTGACCTCGAACGGTGGTCAGTTTGCAGCAGGGACGTAGGCGCATCGGCGATAAAATCGCTGGCGGACGGTGGCTAGTGGCGGCGGCGGCTGAAATCGCAAGGAGGAGGAAAGGATTTAAGTTTTTTCTATTTAGAGATTAAAAAATAGAATATGTATGACAAATAATTTAATTGAAAATTTATTTTTAAATAATTATTAATTATACATTTAGTCTTTAATTTTTTTAATTTTTATGAATTAATTTAATAGTATTGGGCACTGTTCATCGTTAACGGTGATCAACATATTCATTGCAGACTCATTCGTCAATTTAGCTGATGAAGAATCGCTCCTGCAAGAAGGGAAAAAAAAGGCAAAACCCTTTCCCACAAAAACCGCTGTACTAACCTCCGGTCATATGCCACACGTCATGGGTAGCACGGAACTCGGGTGCACCGGCTCTTCTCCTAGTCTGTTCATTGTCTCCTTCCTTACCGCCAACTAACCTTACTGTCTCTCATCTCACTTGTATAAATTTCACTTCTCGGGCAAAGGCGTTCTTATGGGACAACTCTCACTCCATCTCTCTTTTTCCTGCTTCTTGTATTAAACGTAAGAATTTTCATTCAACTAAGGCTTTTCTTTTTCTGCGTTTTCTCGTCTTCCAAACAGAGTTTAAGCTATATCTTTTTATTTTTATGAAAATGAGGATTTTTTTACGTATAATTACTTCCAGTTTTTCCTTTTTTCCGTTTATTTTCTTTCCTTTTCTCAGCTGTAATTCTCATATTCATATATATATATAAATGATAATAGTTTGAGTTGCACTTGAATGATTGTAAGTGTATTAATATATGTCTGATATGTTACATTTTTTCTGCACGTTATTCATGTATGTATCTTTTGTTTTGTTTTGAATGAGGTTTGAGCAGTAGAGAGTTGAGAAAGCTTGGTTTTACGTGATGGCGAATCCCGAAACTCCTACAGGCCCGCAAGGGCTGTCAAGGCGGCCGTCGAGGAGCGCGGCAACCACGACGTTCTCGACGGAGGTGTTCGACAACGAGGTCGTACCTTCCTCGCTTAGTTCGATCGCTCCCATCCTCCGTATCGCCAAAGAGATCGAACCTGAACGCCCTCGTGTTGCCTATCTCTGTACGTCTATAAACATTGGTCTCCATTTTCAAATGTTTTAAATTTTCAAGATTAAAATGTAAAATTTTTCTTGTTGTTGCAAACAATAAAAAAAAAACAGGTAGATTCTATGCCTTTGAGAAAGCACACAGGTTGGATCCCAACTCCTCCGGACGTGGTGTTAGGCAGTTCAAGACTGGTCTACTGCAAAGACTAGAGAGGGTAAATTTACATGCAAAGAAAATAATAATATCAAAACTATGCTTCGTACCAGTGTCATAAATGATGAATTTTGAATAATAAATTTTGATTCGATTCGGAGAATAATTTTGGACACAGGACAATGCATCGAGTCTTGCCTCTCGGGTTAAAAAGACTGATGCAGCGGAAATTGGGAGCTATTATAAACGATACTATGAACACTATGTTAGAGCTCTGGACCAAGGAGACCAGGCAGACAGGTAAATTTATATCACAAAATGTATGAACCAACCATGAACCAACATTAGTTTCCAAGAACTTGACCTTGTACGTCAACTACTTTCTTACAGAGCTCAGCTTGGGAAAGCTTACCAAACAGCTGGAGTGCTTTTCGAAGTGCTCTGTGCAGTTAATAAAACTGAGAAAGTTGAGGAAGTTGCTCCCGAGGTTAGTCCTGTCCTGTGTTTCGGTAATGTTGTAATGAAATGGCATAAGAATGTATTTTAATGATGTTTGGTTGGGCAGATTATGGCAGCAGCAAAAGATGTCCAAGAAAAGAAGGATATCTACACTCCCTACAACATTCTTCCGTTGGATGCTGCCGGGGCTTCTCAGTCCATCATGCAGCTTGAGGAGGTTAAGGCTTCTGTGGCTGCACTAGGGAATGTTCGTGGCTTGAACTGGCCTTCAGGGTTTGAGCCACATAGGCAGAAAACTGGAGACTTGGACCTCCTGGATTGGTTAAGAGCCATGTTTGGATTCCAGGCATGTTCTGAACATAGGCTTGTGGTTGACTAAATAAATGTTCTTTTTTCTTCTTCTCAAAATAATCATGCATTTGGCTTACATTGGTTACTGCAGAGGGACAATGTCAGGAACCAGAGGGAGCACTTGATTTTGCTGCTTGCCAATAATTATATTAGACTCCACCCCAAGCCTGAACCTCTTAACAAGGTAAACATTAGTGTTTAATCTCTTCTTCAATGGAAGCGTAGCGTGTACATCGATTAAGCTTGTTTCTTTTATGCAGCTCGATGAACGAGCAGTCGATGCTGTTATGAGCAAGCTTTTCAAGAATTACAAAACATGGTGTAAGTTCTTAGGACGCAAACATAGTTTAAGGCTGCCTCAAGGCTCTCAAGAAATACAACAGAGGAAGATACTGTATATGGGATTATATCTTCTCATCTGGGGTGAAGCAGCTAATGTTCGATACATGCCGGAATGTCTATGCTACATTTTTCATAATGTGAGTGTTCTTCGAATATATCTAAATATATGTACTTTCTTGTACTTTGACTTACATCCCAGGATATACTCAGATGGCATATGAGCTCCATGGCCTGTTGGCTGGAAATGTTAGCATAGTGACTGGGGAAAACATCAAGCCCTCATATGGTGGAGACGACGAGGCATTCTTGCGCAAGGTTATAACACCCATTTACTGTGTGGTTGCAAAGGTATGCTTGATAATCGATTTACCGGTTGTTCTTGGAGTACAAACATTGCGTTCTAGGTGCAAATAACAGAGTTCAAATATTGCAGGAAGCCGAAAAGAGCAAAAACGGAACAGCTTCTCATGCAGACTGGTGCAATTATGATGATCTGAACGAGTATTTCTGGTTCGTATGGTTTTACTATCAAATTCTAATTGGTTTGGGGTCTCTTTTTTATGTTGTAACTTGTAATTCGATTTTGCTGTATCTTTTTCAGGTCTGCTGATTGCTTCTCTCTCGGATGGCCTATGCGTGACGATGGTGACTTCTTCAAATCAACCCGTGATGTGGTATTACTTTGTGTTGTAAGCACTATTCTTGAATAAGCAAGTGATTGTGTACTTAATTACAACTACTATACCAGGGAAATAAGAATTGCAGAGGAAGTGGAAGCCCAGGCAAATCAAACTTTGTAGAGATTAGATCATTTTGGCACCTCTTTCGAAGTTGGGATCGACTCTGGACATTTTATATTCTCAGTTTGCAGGTATTGAACGTGACCCCGGCTCTTCGATTTAGATGCTTTTACATGTTAATATTCCAATATCTTGTGTGCAGGTAATGATCATTATTGCATATAGCGGAGCTACGGTACAAGAAGTCTTTGAAAAGGAATTATTGTATGATATATCAAGTATTTTCATCACAGCAGCCATTCTGCGTTTACTTCAGAGTATGATGACTTTGTGCCTTTGTACAAGCTATTTGGTGTTATTGAAAGAATCCATTAAATATTCTCCGAAATTCGGTGCTGCTTTGTTTCAGGTATTTTGGACCTTGCTCTCAACTTCCCAGGATATCATAGATGGAAATTCACTGACGTATTGAGAAACGTTCTCAAGATCATAGTCAGTATTGCATGGGTCATCATTCTTCCTCTGTTCTACGTGCAAGAATTCTCTTTCGTCCCGAAGAACGTTAAAGATATGCTATCCTTTCTCAAGCAAGCCCAGGGAATTAATCTTCTCTATGTCATGGCTTGTGGGCTATACTTGGTCCCAAATGTCCTGGCTGCTGTTCTATTCATCTTTCCAATGCTCCGGCGTTGGATCGAAAACTCAGATTGGCACATTATTAGGTTACTGATGTGGTGGGCACAGGTACCAGATATGTTCCATCTCCACATACTTCATTGTTACCTTCTTAAATCAGATTTCCTCATATCGATTTACACCGAGCTTCCGTGTGTGCAGCCTAGAGTTTATGTTGGGAGGGGAATGCACGAAAGCCAGTTTTCACTTATAAAGTAAGTGTGAACGTATATATATACACACACACACCTCATGCATCCATTTTTAAGGTTTTGAAATCTCATCATGTTTAAATACATTCCTCTTTCAGGTATACTCTTTTCTGGTTTTTCCTATTGTGTCCCAAGTTTGCATTCAGCTTTTTTGTCCAGGTGATCTTGGTTGCAGCTTTTATTGTGTCATTCGAAATGGACATCCGGTTTCTGTTTTAACCCCTTAGCGCTTTTTTCCTCTAGATCAAACCAATGGTGCAGCCGACGAAAGACATAATGAGCATTCGTCGTGTTAAATACCAATGGCATGAACTTTTCCCTAAGGGTACTTGTTTCCTTCTTTCCCCTCTTTTTTATTACCCTTTTTACTTGTAATGTTTTGTTAACGGCTACCTTGTCATTACAGTTCAAAACCACCTAGGAGCTGTTGTGTCACTTTGGGCACCAGTAGTATTGGTGTGTTACTATTTACTTCCTTTTCTTCTATTCTTTTGATCAACTTATTACACTGAGAACATGTCATTTAGTTTTGGAATTTCTTGCAGGTTTATTTTATGGACACTCAAATTTGGTATTCTATTTTCTCAACCGTATCCGGTGGTGTCAGTGGAGCTTTTGATCGCCTCGGAGAGGTAATCCTTTCGAATTCCATTTTATTTCTTGTTTTACAAGTCTTACACTCTTTGTTTTGGTCAGATAAGGACTTTGGGCATGCTAAGGTCACGGTTCCAGTCCTTGCCTGGTGCCTTTAATGCATACTTGGTACCTACCGATAAGTCGCAGAAGAGAGGATTCTCTTTATCAAGGCGGTTTGCCGAGGTGACTGCAAACAAAAGAAGTGAAGCTGCAAAGTTTGCTCAGTTATGGAATGAAGTGATTTGTAGCTTTCGTGAAGAAGACCTGATTAGTGACAGGGAGATGGACCTTTTACTCGTTCCTTATACTTCGGATCCTAGCTTGAAACTGATTCAGTGGCCACCGTTTTTGCTGGCAAGCAAGGTCCGTAAGCTCCCTCGGACTCGGACTCCCATTCCGTTTAGTTACTCGAGTTTTCGTTGACTCCATCTCTTCTTCCACAGATCACAATTGCATTGGACATGGCAGTTCAGTTCCGCTCCAAGGACTCCGACCTTTGGAAACGCATCTGTGCCGATGAATACATGAAATGTGCTGTGATTGAATGCTACGAGTCTTTCAAAATTGTCCTAAACACTTTGGTGGTCGGAGAGAACGAGAAAAGGTTTGTTATTCTTTATTGATCTTAGTTTAAGGTTCTATCATTATTCAGCTTCAACGCTAGTATTTCTGATTGTACCTACTGATAATTTAACAGGACCATTCGAATCATCGTCAAAGAAATTGAGAGTAACATTTCGAAGAACACCCTCCTCACGAATTTCAGAATGGCTCCATTATCTGTTCTTGTCATGAAATTTGTGGAGCTTGTCACAATCTTGGTCAGTTCGATACGAAAAACAACTAACATAAACTATATCTTTTACTTTTGCCTGTATACATTTGTCGTTGATGCTTGTTTATTTTCATTGTATTGCAGAAAGACGGCGATCCATCCAAAAAGGATTCCGTGGTTTTCTTGCTGCAGGACATGTTGGAAGTAGTTACCAGTGACATGATGGTGAACGAGATACGGTTAGTGAACTCTGTTTTAATCGGTCCGGTTGCCCTTTTACCACGAAAGCTTATGTTCCTCCTTGCTTGTCGTGTCGTACAGTGAACTAGTAGAGCTTGGACAAAGTAACAAGGAATCCGGAAGGCAACTCTTCGCTGGTACGGACGAAAAACCGGCTATCATGTTCCCTCCGGTGCTAACCGCACATTGGGTAGAGCAGATACGTCGCCTTCACATCCTTCTGACAGTCAAAGAATCTGGCTCTGATATACCAACGAATCTTGAGGCACGTAGAAGGATTGCCTTCTTTGCAAATTCATTGTTTATGGATATGCCGCTCGCTCCTCGAGTTCGTAACATGCTCTCCTTCAGGTACTTTTGTGTTTCCTAAATGTAGTCATCGAATATATATGTTCTGGTTGCATTGATCTTACCTTCTTGCTATTGTCAGTGTCCTGACTCCATACTACAGTGAAGAAACTGTCTATTCCAAAAGCGAACTCGAGATGGAAAACGAGGATGGTGTATCTATCATTTTCTACCTGCAGAAAATCTATCCAGGTTTGTGATATTGTTAACTTACATACTATTATATCCTGAGATTTTCATTCTCTTTTAGATAAATTCAACTCCATTGCTGTCATTGGCTTTGTTTAGATGAGTGGAACAACTTCATCGAACGCCTGAATTGTAAGGAGAACGAGATTTGGGAAAACGACGAAAAGATCTTGCAGCTTCGGCATTGGGTCTCCTTCAGAGGACAAACTCTCAGCAGGACAGGTACTTTTTTTTTTGACAAATAGCAGGACAGGTACTTGATGATGCTCTAGTTTCTCCCTTTAATTCATACAAGTTAGTGTAGTTATGCAGTTAGAGGACAAATTTTACACCAACAATATATATATGTATGTATGTCTGCTGGAACAGTTAGGTGCTTAATTCACTCTTATTGGAATTGCAGTTAGAGGGATGATGTATTACAGACGAGCTCTAAAAGTTCAGGCTTTCCTTGACATGGCTACGGAAAACGGTACGCGCATAACCTTTCTCTGTAAAGCATTTTTGTCCATCATCGTTGCAAGTGTTTATAATACGACTTACGTGTACTTGTGTGAACAGAAATATTAGAAGGATACAAAGCGATCTTAACCCCGTCCGATGAAGATAAAAAGAGCCAGAGATCCCTCTATGCTCAGTTGGAGGCAGTGGCTGACTTGAAATTCACTTATGTTGCTACCTGTCAAAATTATGGGAATCAGAAAAGGAACGGTGACCGTCGAGCAACCGACATCCTGAACTTGATGATTAAGTAAGTACCTTTAGGTGTTTTAGTATGACATCTTGAGCTCTGTCCCTTTCTAACTCATTTTTTCTTGTACAGTAATCCATCTCTTCGTGTGGCATATATCGACGAAGTTGAAGAAAGGGATGGTACCGGAAAATCTCAGAAAGTTTACTATTCTGTACTGGTTAAAGGTGTTGATACTCTTGACCAGGAAATCTATAGGATAAAGTTGCCTGGAAATGCAAAGTTAGGAGAAGGAAAACCTGAAAATCAGAATCATGCTTTAGTTTTTACTCGTGGAGAAGCTCTTCAAACTATTGATATGAATCAGGTAAGGCCATAGAGTTTGACAATCATCCAAGTGGTAACACTTTTTTAAGTGGATCCGATGACATTTCGAGGCAATTCGTTTCCAGGACAATTACTTGGAAGAAGCATTCAAAATGCGTAATCTTTTGGAAGAATTTAACGAGGATCATGGAGTAAGACCACCTACAGTTTTAGGAGTTCGTGAGCATATCTTTACGGGAAGGTCCGAATGAACATTATTACTATTGCTTATCTGTGTAGATATCTGTTAGTCACTTTTATGAACTTCTATCTTATGCTTTGAAATCTCTATGTTGCAGTGTCTCATCTCTGGCTTGGTTCATGTCGAATCAAGAAACGAGCTTCGTCACCATTGGTCAAAGAGTTCTTGCAAGACCACTCAAGTATGTTGTAATCTATTAAAGTGATCTCCATGTTGGTTCCGGGCAATATATTTAACAAAAAAAAATATGTTTAATTGGTGGATTGTAGGGTTCGTTTCCATTACGGTCACCCGGACGTGTTCGATAGGATCTTCCACATAAGCCGTGGAGGCATCAGCAAGGGTTCTCGTGGCATCAACTTGAGCGAGGACATCTTTGCTGGTAAAGATCTTACATCAATGCAACCACTTAAGTCTTGTTTTTCCCTCTGATATTTATTCTACTTTTAACAGGCTTTAACTCGACCCTGAGACGAGGGAACATCACTCATCATGAGTACATTCAAGTCGGGAAAGGTAGGGATGTCGGGTTAAACCAAATCTCTCTTTTCGAAGCTAAAGTGGCTTGTGGTAATGGGGAACAGACACTCAGCAGAGATATCTACCGATTAGGCCATCGCTTCGACTTCTTTCGCATGTTGTCCTGCTACTTCACAACAGTCGGATTTTATTTCAGCTCGATGGTAATGTGCTTTCGATGAACTCAAAAGTAATTCGTGATTTTATTTCGTTCAAAAGCTAATGTGAGTTCCTCCATGTTATTGTGCAGTTGATTGTATTTACAGTCTACCTTTTCTTGTACGGAAGGCTTTATTTGGCCTTAAGCGGTTTAGAGGAGGCAATATATAAGTTTGCTTCCGCTAGGGGAAACAATGCTCTAAAGGCAGCATTGGCTTCACAGTCTATAGTTCAATTAGGTGTGCTAACGGTACTGCCCATGGTGATGGAGATCGGATTGGAACGAGGATTTCGAACTGCATTAGGTGACTTCATAATCATGCAGCTTCAGTTGGCGTCCGTGTTCTTCACCTTCTCCCTCGGAACTAGAGCACATTATTTCGGTCGCACCATCCTGCATGGTGGGGCTAAATACAGAGCAACAGGCCGTGGTTTCGTGGTCCGGCACGAGAAATTCGCGGAGAACTACCGCTTGTACTCGAGGAGCCACTTTGTAAAAGGGCTGGAGCTAATGGTGTTGCTTATATGTTACAGGATCTATGGTTCCTCGGCAACTGATGCCCTCTCTTACGGACTCATATCATTCTCCATGTGGTTCTTGGTTTTATCCTGGCTGTTTGCTCCCTTCCTTTTGAATCCATCGGGATTCGAATGGCAGAAGATAGTGGAAGATTGGGAAGATTGGTCCAAGTGGATTAGCTGCAGGGGTGGCATCGGAGTTTCCTCGGTTAAGAGCTGGGAGTCTTGGTGGGAGGAAGAGCAGGAGCACCTGCGCCACACCGGGTTCATGGGACGTCTCCTCGAGATTATTCTTTCGCTTCGATTCTTCATTTACCAGTACGGAATTGTGTACCATCTAAACATGACCACTAGTAGCAAACAAGGTATTCGACTGAGCATCATGGTGAGTATCACCCTTTAATCTTAACATCTCACCTGTCTTTTTTAAGGCCAAAAGCCGGATTTCAAATGCGGTTGCTATTGTGCTTGGTTTCAGGTTTATGGTCTTTCCTGGCTGGTCATTGTAGCCGTGTTGCTTATTTTAAAGGTGAGACTCAATTCCAAAACACCATATAATTACCTCTCTGAAAATCCGGTGCACACTTGCAGATCGTGTCGATGGGCCGAATGAAGTTCAGTGCGGATTTCCAGCTGATGTTCAGACTCCTCAAGCTACTCATGTTTATCGGGTGCATAGTCACCATTGCAATGATGTTCTATTTCGTCGACCTCACCGTCTCAGACATCTTCCAGAGCTTACTAGCCTTTATACCGACGGGGTGGGCTCTTCTGCAGATATCGCAGGCGTGCCGGACATTGGTGAAGGGGATCGGGATGTGGGGATCGGTTAAGGCACTGGCAAGAGGGTACGAGTACATGATGGGGGTGTTTCTGTTTGCACCAATAGCCATATTGGCATGGTTCCCCTTCGTGTCAGAATTCCAGACCAGGCTGCTCTTCAACCAAGCCTTCAGCAGAGGCCTTCAAATTCAACGTATTCTGGCTGGTAGCAAGAAGCAAGCCTAAGCAAAATTGGAAAATAAAACCGAACCGCATGCCTGATCAAGTGAAGTGAAGAAGATGCCACTAGGTTGAACCGCCCTATAATAAATTTATGTAGTGGTTTTTAATTTTGTCGGGCAAGAAAGCAAGTGAATCGTCTTTATTTTTTATTTTTTATTTTTTCTAAGCACCCTCGATGTAGCAGCTCTGCTTAGTTAATAAAATCCAATGCCCTTTTGCTTTTAAATACTCATCTTCAAATATAAAAGTAAGATAAAACTGTTGTTCCAAAAAAAAGTAACTGTGACAATGAATTCAAAATTACATCTTTACACAAGGGTAATTATACCATACGCATACACCGGCAGTAGAAAATATTTTATTTTCACAAATGTCTTAATTTTAGAGATTAAAGATTCAGTTTAGAGTTTAAGTTTATATGCTTAGAATTTAAGAACTATGGTTTGAATTTAGAGTTTAGTGTTAGAATTTAAGTGTTATAGGTAAAAACCTAAATCCCTATTATATTACCTTAAAATATAAACCCTAACCTCTAAACCCTATACCCTAACACTAAATCCTAAATTCTAACCATAGACTCTAAATTCTAAATCCCTAAACTAGGTTCTTAACCCTTGAAATTAGGGCGCTTGTGAAAACAAAATATTTTCACCGCCTGTGCATCATATATTTTCCCATAATAAAATTGTGTATAAATTTACAAATATTCTCATGGGTAAACTACTGGAATGGTCATTTATATTTAGTAAGTATACACTTTTGGTCACCGATTTTGAAAATTGACCGTTATAGTTACTTACGTTTTCGTTTTTAAAACATTTGGTCACTCAAGTGTTAATTATTGTTAAACATTGACAATATGCTGACTTGGCTCAGTAAAATAAATAAATTACTTAAATAATCCTTAAACTACTATTTTAATCATCAAAATTAAATAATTTATATAATTACACATTTAATTTCTATATTTATAAAAAAAATTATTTAGGGCAGAAATCTTAAAGCACACTGACAGCACATATAGATCTCTCAGAGCTGTCCATTTTGACCAAAATTTACTGAGAAAGTAGACTTCACTCATTTTTCCATTACTACATAATTATCAGATCTCCTCCAAAAAAAAATCAAGCAAACACAAATGTAGGTGAGATGTTTGTAATTCAAAACCATATATGAGTATATAACATTGTCTTTTAGCTTATACTCCTCATTTGTGAATTGTGTGTATATATATAAGGATGAGATCCAGTTATCCTGTAAAATTTAACTAGTTTTATATTAATCCATAACCATTGGATAAGTAAAATAGATGAATAAGATTAGAAGAAGAATATGTGGAGACTATCCCTTGAAAAAAATAGAGTTAATCTCATCCATTCATTTTACCCATCTAATGACCATAAATTAGTGTAAAACTAGTTGAGTTTTATATAGTATAAGTGGATCCTATATATATATATATATATATATATATATATATTAAGGTAGCACATGAACGAAGAGGACAAAACACTAACGGTAAGAAAAAAAAATCAACTATAACCATGTAAGTTGTCTGAAATGAGTCTAATGTTTAATGTTTTGTTTTGGTTGTTTGTAACGAGCCTATTTTGTAGTTAAATAAAACTACATCGTTTTAATGTTAGGGGAAGAGTTTAAACACCTGATTGTTGTTAGTATTGGTGTTTAAGTTTTGTTAAAACGTTGTGTTTAGGTATGTAAGGTTAAAAGAGCGTGTTTTCTTCTTTTTAATCTTATCTGAGAAATCAATGAAAATATTCTAGCCGTTCCTCTCTTGGCTATTCTACTTCTTTTCGCATCTTAAGTCTTATAATCTTCTCATCTATTCTTCTAATTCTGTTTCCTTGAAATTTGAATTCTTACATTGTTTTTAGATCTAGAAGATAAATCCAAAGACAGTTTTTCTTCTAGTCCTAGAAGATCGAAAAGTAAGAAGTTTAAATTGAAGTCATTTGTGTTCTCGTGCAATGGATATGTTGCAATGGGCATGCTTCTATAGTACAATCTATTTGAGTAGGGTGAGGAGCTCTCATAGAGGACAGCAACAGCAGCATTGGGCTCGAATGATGAAGATGAAGAAAGAAGATATAGCTCGAGGTTTCGTCGTTAGTCCGAAGTCGAATTCGGGTACTCGTGCAGGGAATAACTTAGTTTTACCACCAAGTGCTGCAGCAAGCAAAAAAGAACAATGTAACACCAATGAAAAGAAAATAAATGCTTAAAGAGAATGATGGTGAAGGGGAAGATGGTTTCAACGGCGGTAGAAAAGATGGTTAAGGGAAGAAAAAATAAAAAAATAATAATTATGAAAGACTAAATGTGTAATTATATAAATTATTTTTATTTCGGTGGTAAAAATAAGAGTGAAGTAATAGTTTAGGGATTATCTAGATAATTTATCATTTTTTACTGTACCAAGTTAGCATGCCTTCGGTGTCTAACGATAATTAACACTCGAGTAATTAAATGTTCAAAAAACGAAAAAGTAAGTGACCATATCGGTCAATTTTCAAAATTAGTGACAAAAAATATATTCTTACTAAACATAAGTGATCCTTATATGTACATAAGAACTTTTACCAGCTGATTTTGACGGCATAAGTCAATTTATATTAGGGGTGAGAAATGGGTGGGAATATTCGAAAATCGTGGGGATTTGAATTGACTGGATGAAGAATAACTGAAGTCTCCACCCACAAGAACAAGGATAGGGACGGAGAAGTTTTATCACTGAAATACAAATGGGGAGGGGACGAGAATTTCTATATACGAACTGTGAAAATATTTGAACCATAACCATATAAATAACCGTAGGGATCTAAAAAATCCGCAAGATTTTTTACAAAATTTTTAAAATATACATACTTATTTATCTCTATACTCCTAATATATATCTTAATAAAAAAACATAACTATATTAATATTACTTTAACTTTTTCTCAAACATAGCCGCACTCAAGTTTCTCAATATGTTTTTATCTTAATTTTTAGATATAAGCTAAAATCTTCTTTTAAATCTTCTCAAACACAACACTCTTTTAGTCTTTATCATCTCGTAACTGTTTTCAATTAAAATATCTAAATTTTATATTTTAAACTAAATTAATCATTTATTTTGGTTAATAAAATAATGATTTTATTTTATTTTTTTTAAACAAAGATTTCTAAAAACAACGGAGATCCACATGAAAAAAAAATATGAGAACAAGAAAATTTCTAAAACTATAACCACTAATATTAGTAACAGAATGGGAGATACAAAGTCATCCCCACCCAATTCTCGCCCCTAATTTAGGCAGCAATCTTATAATTGGAGAAAAACACGTCGATCCTTCTGTGTTGTAGATGCTCATGCCGGTGCTACATATTTTTCTCGGAATTTACAGCATATTTCTACCCGCCCTGTTATAATTTATTGGCTTTCTGGTTCTCGAGTCCTTCCAAATTTTGAAAAAATCAATATGAACCTAGAAGTTATTTATCATCAAACGTGCCTCTCAAATTGAGGGGGGAAATCAGTGTAGGTCTCCGCCTTTCATTTATCATTATGACACGTTTAACTGATTTTACTAGAAAGTTTGAGAGCTTAATTAATAGTTTGAGAAAGTTCGAGAGCTTATTTAATTTTTAAATAAAAAATATTTAAAAATAAAAATATTAAAAATAAAAATGCTATTAAAAATTTTAAAATATATTAAAAAATAGAAATTAGTAACTATAAAGTGAAATATATTATTAAAAAATTAAATCTAAAAAAATTATAAAGTATTAAAAAATTATAAATTATAAAGTGAAATAGTTTACCCTTAGTTAATCATATTAGAAGTTATTTTTTAATATAATGATGTGATTATATGTTCATTACTTTTTCTTACTTTTTTGACGAGATATGTATATCTTGCACATACTAGTGTTCGAACACGTATCTCTTAAATTGAATATCCTCTTATTTTTCACTAAAACCACTCGTTGGAGATTAGGTCCCGAAAGAGTAATTTTTAAAAGTAGAAATATATCGAAGGCAAGTAAAAACGTACAAGTCATTTGATAACTAGTGTTCAAAACTTGTTTAGCATGCTTCTCAACCATATTCTTTCTGTACTTTCTTTGATGGGATGATAATGCATTTGTATCATTTTGAATCTCTTCAGAGAAAGTGTCTTAAAAAAAATCAAATAAATTTAGACTTATCATTTACAAATTTTATCAATTTGATCATATTTTTATTAGAAATAATTTAATATTTATACAAATACATTTGAATAATTTAATAGTGCACTAATTCTGAGCTTACTCTCGGCTGTATTTTCAACCGGAAGCTTTTGGAAATGAAGTGTGTATTTCTGCACATAAAACCAATTTCGACACACATTCAGAAAGCATAAAGGACTAAATTTATTGTTATACTTCATTAAAAAGTTATTATAAAAATGTTAGAACATCGTTTAAGCAGATTCAAAAATGTTATGCCCTTATTCAACCATTTCAACAGGTTAAACCCTTATTGAATAAATTTAAAAAATATTAAACTACCATTCGACCAATTATGATGAGAAGTGAAGAATATGAACATGTTCATCGATTTTTCGACGAAGATGGAGATGTGAAAATTTCAGGAGAAGAAAAGATGAAGGATTTGAAAGATGTATGATGGACAAGGAAGTGGGTTCATAACACACAAAGGACTGAACAAAATGCTCAAGAAACTTGGGAAGTGAAAGTCCATTGATGAATGCATGGTGAAAATTAAGCAATTTGATCTCAATGGTGATGCCGTGATGGTTTTATCAGCTTTGATGAATTCAAACTAATGATGCACTAATAGTCCATGGCCATGGCTGTAACACCCTAGACCGGTATGGGCGACCAGACCCGATCCGAGAGGCCAAATTTGGGTCGTTACAATGGCTGGCCATGCTTCTTTCTTTCTCTATTTCTCAGTCATTGCTTTGTATCTATGACCCTTTCATATTTCACAGGTTCATCATTCATTACATGTATATATAAACAAGTAGGTATAAAGTACAAACCACATCATGTATTGCACTGCCATTGATTGATTGATAAAACATGATCCACACTTCACCTTCTCTTCTAAAATCGCTCAACTACATGTACGTGAACCCCGAAAAACATGTTCAACCAAGTTCTCACTTCCATAATCAGATTAACATCTCTAGTCATATCTAGGAAAATCTAAGAGCAGCAGAAGGGATTTTGCAAGGAAAATTCGTCTTCGAGATTAACTATTCATACATAGACATGTTTCACACACTTCAGTTTTATGGACCGGGACTAACCTCCCTTCTTTGTATGTACACGAAATTGCGCAGGCAGGTTCATCCAAGATCATCTCCAGACATGAGATCAAAATTCAGTGTCAAAACAAGATACCATGATCTTTGAAACCATGGACCTCGCGAAAGGGATATAGCTCAAGCTATACCTGTAGATCATGTAAAGAAACAGAGAGCGTAAACATCATGGTTTACCCTTTAACGGGAAGGAAAAATGTATCATTCGCAGACAAGAATATAATAGTTAACAGAAAATAATGACAATCAACGGATTCAACTTCCATACAGGTGAACTCCATCTGACAGGAGAGGGAATTACAACAATGGTTTTGTTTTATTATTTTATTCTTGTTTCCATCTAAAAGGTGCATTTAGAAAGGAAAAAAAAAGCAGGCAATGCTTCTAAAAATTAACTTCGAGGAACATGATGCACATTTTTTTACCGTAAAATGACTATTTTGAACTGGTTTTTCAAGTTAATAATTCTAAGTTTTAATGAAATATGGTTTACTGTGCTTTTGTTCATGATAACCTCTGAGGAAGCAAAAAAGAAAAATCTAAGCAGGTGTTAGGTCAAGGTGAGTTTGAGTCAAGATACTGAAGAGTTGGGGCAGGCGAAAAACAATCCGAACCGGTTATCATCCCTAAGACGGATGTAGAGCTGAAGGTCACCAAGGCTCTCCAAGTTGTTAAAACTAGAAAGCTGAAAATTGTCGACGTAAAACTGATTGAGACTGTGAGTGATGAAACATTAGAAGGCCTCAGGTGTTCAATCAGACTATAAGTTTGTTATTTAATGCAAGTACATGCACATGTATTAAAGAAGGAAACTCTGAAAATACATTTAGAGATTTAGAGAACGCATCAGAGAAGGTCTACATAACACAGAAAGAATAATAAGATGAGAACAAAGAAATAATGCATCCTTGACCCAAAAACCAAAATGTTGCATCAATTTCATAGATAAAAACCTAGTGACATCCAAGAGCTGGATGTATCTAGGGCAGTGTCTAGGTGTATAAAAAATCATAAACAGAAACCACAGATTTATGGTTCTTTTTAAGTGCATCGGGTGTATAAGAAATTAAGTAATATTTTGTTTTATCTAGAATCAAATTATCCATTACTATTGTATACAGATATATTTACTGATTTAAATATTCAGTTTAAATTTCTTTTCAGTTAGCTCGCTCACAGAATAGGGAACGACATATATCCTAATCTATAATCAGTCCCTCAAGAGTTTGATGCCCAAAAGTTTGTATCCTCTCTCAACAGATGAAGTTTCTTAATTTCATTCTGCGAGTCACCTAATTCCCATGGTCAATATAGAGCAATTACTAAAAGCATGCATATCAGAGAGCATACAAGACGAAGTGCTATGCTTTTTTCTGAATTTATTATGTCTCATTCACACATTTTCAATAGGAAACCGCAATCATGTTATGAAGATTGAAGAGTAATGAACACATATATGACCAATTAGACTTCTCAGAAAATGGATCTGTCTTAAATTTTGTGCTTCCCCAGGTAGTTTGTAGACCAAAATATATCCTATGAGTAGAAGCACAGTGGAGGGAGCTCTTCTTCCCATTCACAGGGAATCAGAAAAGGAATGTAAATGGAAAGGAAAGTAGAGAAAATTATCTGATCAAAGAGGCAGCGACTGATTGCTGCGTATGGCTGCCACCACATTGGAGATGAGTTTTGGCAAATAAGTACAAGGGCAAGGTTCATTTTCTATTAAACTAATCAATTTATTAAATTTGAATGGTCTTTTTGCCATTTCCAACTAAAAGAAAATCCTATTTTGATCATTACCACAACACGAACAATGCCATTTTAAGAACAATATTTGTTTAAGTTTACCATGAGAACAATGCAATTGCAAACCAAACACAAACCACAAATTCAGAATCTCACGTCCTCGAGAATTTTACTTGCTAGTGAATAGAAGACACGGATGCAAACCAAATCCAGTAGTATCTATAATGTAAGATTCTAGCCTAAAAGGGAATAGAAACTAAACCATAACCCCTGACATATGCTTCCCACATTCGTAGCATGGAACTTTCAATAAGACGAGAAACTAACATATTCTGAGCCAAAGCATTTTGCTTTCACCAGTGGTATATGCTGCCTACTCATTTGTTTCAAATGCTATAAGTGACAGATAACAATTGTTTGGCTCTTCGGAGAACCATAATTCTTTTGCAATATGGTAACATGTTAAAACCATAGATAGTAAATCGAGTTTGACATACCAAATCAGTGCACCAAATTCTAATATGATGGCCAGAAGTGTCAACAGCTTGTTACGAACCTGTTCAATAAGGAGGGAGTGCTAAGTTTATAACTTAATCTATTACATTCCACAATAAGCTAAAAAGAATGTAAAAGAAAAAGACATGCAGAATTATAAAAGTGGAAAGTAAAAGGCTGATAGTAACTCACATAGAAGGCACAAAACAGAGCAACAATCATACTTGCAAGATATATAGCTGTTGCATATATACGAACAGGATCAAGCATCATTGACACCTGCCTTTTGGGGCCAATGAGGAATGCTGTGCTGCCATACAAAAGACTTGAACTTAGCATCTGAAATAAACACAATATCCACAAAGAAAAATTATGAAAGAAATAGAGCTACTTTGACAAGGGGCTACAAACACCAAAAGGCTGCATAAACGCTTAGGTATAAACAAGCAACAAAGCTGTAAAAAGTTCAGAAACGAAAAAGTATCTCAAAATAGAGGTTTATGAATAAGATTGGAGAATTTTTACATAAAGAAGCAACAATAATGACTTAAAACATGAAGAAGGTGACTAAATTTAATTCTTAAAGGAGCAAAAGTTACTAAACTTTAGAGAATTATAGTCTGGCTCCGCATGGAACCAGCAGAACTTCATTACATACATGAACCCATGATCAAGAAGCTCAGCATGAGTCCAATTCAACTTTGATAAAAAAAATTAAGTACTAAGATCCTTCACTCAAATAATAATAATAATAATAATAATAATAATAATAAAAGATCAAACTTAAAATCAATAGAATGCATGAACAACGCTCGCGCACACACGCATATATGAACACACAAACAATTAAACCTGTTATAGTTTAACTAACAATTTAGGAGCCTGACAAATAAATATATAAATTTAGATACAAACCTTCCAAGTGCAAGCAAATTGCCAAATGTAAATGTGATTCCAAACTTGATTGGATGGAAGAAAACAAGGATTGACTGTGAGATAAACAAGAAAAAGTGAAATTAGATTGGTCTATTCAACATCAAATTCAATGAAGCTAAGTGAAGCAAGTTAATAACTGCATATAAAATTTTAAAGCAGTCTTGAGGACTGAACATAAAAGTTTTCTGGCAAAATAAAGAAACAATACTAATCACCATCTTGATATGTTGAAAAAGTGAGGCAAGTGAAACAACAGTTGGAAACATTTACATTTCACAAGTAAATAATATTCTAGGGAGGCTATTTTATCTTAGCAGTGGAAGGAGATAACCAAATTTCCAAACTTCTGATTAAAGGAATCTACTCAAAAATAATCAATGCAACCATACATCAAACAAACATTAAAGAGAAACAATAGCAAACACTTGCCAATACTCGAGAGGATGTGAGGTAAGAAATTGTTAATTAGCCATCAAAATTTTGAAGACACGCTACACATCTTATTTCACACAAATCTCAGTCTCCCAAGCAAAAGCAAGCTTCCACAGACAAGAACTCATTATACTGAAAACAAATAAGAACAGAGTACATCTACATACATGCATACATACAATTAATATTATATGGAAATACTTACCAGGAATGTGCAAGCTAAGCCAGCAGCCAAGCAGATCGCAAACCCATAAAACCTCTAAAGCACGAGAGAAAGAAAGCAATTAGTTAAAATAAATTAGGCTCCCTTTTTATCCTTACTTTTAACTTTTAAAAGAGTTACTAAAAGCATAAGAAGAGGATGCCAAACAAAATCATAATTATTAAAAGAACGAGGAAATCACTAAAAAAATAAACACAGAGTCTAATATATTTATTCAATCTAAAACGAGCAAAGAGGAAGCTAAGTCAACTCTAGTTGAATGTTTCCCGGATCTCAAGTTCGAAGAAGATTATGCAAATTCCAACCAATTTAAGCGAATTTCAGCGGGAAGAAGCAAATAAGAGAAAGCAATAGAAAGTGAGAGAGAGAGGGGAAGCAAGAAACCTGTTTGGTTGTCAAAGTGCACTGGCGATTGAAATCGTCCATGAAAGATAATGAGTTTCCGTCTTCTATTGCAGGATGTTCTTGTTCATCTTCCACCTCCATTCCTACCAGCATTTTCATCTTCTCAAACGCATTGTTCATCTTCTCCATCTTTTTCCTAATCCTTCTCTCCCGGGAATTCCTTTGGTTAGATTGGATCTGATCCACTCTTTGCTTTACCCTTCGGTTGTATTCTCTGTTCTTTTTGCTTTGATTTTAAGAAATTTTCCGAAAGCTACAGTACTCCCAACTTCAGGTTATTTCCTGGGCTGAATCTCATATTGGGGCTCACTTTCTGCACTCTTATTGAATTCTATAACCGCAACGCTAAACCCAAACCAGTTTATTCAAATCCGAGTTAAATTCAGTTTTATCATAAAAATCAACATATGAATACAAACAATTTAAATCTAATCAACTCAATTTTATTATAAAAAACTTAACCATCAGAAATGGGTTTAAACTATATATTTTTTATTCAGTTAAGTATTTAAACTTATAAGTGTTTAATATTTACTTTTATAATTCAAATAAGGTTTTCTCGTTCTTAAAAAAAATTATCATCCAATTATAGCATGATATGTGGTGATTTTTTTTATTTATTTAATTTTTAAATTTCTTTAAAAATTTTAAAATTTTAATTTCTTTCAATCAAAACCTCAAATCATATCTCTCTCACCGTCAAACATCCTCCTCACATCGGTGGTTCACCGCTCAAATATATAGTTTAAAATTAATTTTTAAGGTATGTCACGAAAAATATTATTTGAGTAATATAAAATGAAATGTTTGGTATCTATTTAGCGTGGAATGTAGGGTATATAATTTGTAATTATCCAATCATTAGGACTTTACAATCCTCAAAATTTTTGACTTAATAACAAATTTAACTTTTAATATGTACTATATTTTTTAGTTTGATTTTCGATCTTCAAATTTTAGTCTGTTTATTGTTTTTTCGTACAAAAAAGCTAAATGAATTGTTAAAATTTTAATGGTGCTAATGTGTTAGCTCGCATGGTAGTCAACGTATACTTCAATATTAGATTGGATAATTAAAAAAACCTTTTATGAGCTTTTTTAAATTCATTTTTCAATAAAATTTATATATATTTTAATTGTTTTCAAGTATATTAGACTGTCATGCGAGTTTTACTTCAACGTCGCTAAAATTTTAATATTTCAATCAATTTTTATAATAAAAAATATAAATGAAAAATATAAGTACGGCAATTAGGTGGATACATGTTATCAACTAATATCTAATGAAAATTTCAACAAAATAGTTGACAGATAAATTTTTATTAAAATGATACTATTAATTTAAGAACGCGAATAGAACATGAGATTATTATTTGTGCATCTATTACTTAATCAATAAGTTGGTGGTGATGAAGTTGGTGTTAAGGACGGAGCCTGAATCGAATATTAGGAGAGATAAGATTCTATTAAGTTTTTAAATTTAAAAATTAAGAAAGATAATCTTTTAACACATTTAAAAATCATGACGGATCCTCTTTCAAAAATATTACGACGGATTAAAAAATAAATAGATTTCATACAAATATTTTATCTTCATTTTGATCTTTAATTTTTTAAATGTTTTAATTTCTTTCTCAAAATTTAACTCTCATTTTACATTACCCTCAAATTTTATTCTCAAGCTATGATTCATTTTATATTGGTCCTCAAACTTTTGAACATTCTAATTTCATCCTTAAATTATTAGTATATGCTAATCATATCCTACATTAATAAAAAATTTATAAAAATTGTTAATTGTCATGTAAACACTGATGTGTATTGTGTAATTATATGATGTGGCATACATGATAATTTGAGAATGAAATTAGAATATTTAAAAATTTGAAAACCGGTTTAGAATGATGATCACAATTTGAGGATGAAATTAAAATATTCAAAAATTTAAAAATCAATTTAAAATAAAAACCGTGATTTTAGAACAAAATTAAAATATTCAAAACTTGATGGACCAATTTAAAAAAGGGTCATAGTTTTGGAAACAAATGGTACAATCAACTTTTTTTTTGAATAAAATCCGTTTGGTAATATAAATCTGGGAAAATAAATTAACAGTACAAAATAACCAAAGTCAAAAACAAGAAGACAAAAAACACAATAACCAGTCAAAGCACAAAATGTTTATAGATATTTTTCATTATCATCATAAACTGTGATAAAACTCGGTTTATAGTAAAGTTGTTCGGATGTTAGTTTGATTTGTCAATTTGAGAGTTCAATTAGTTATTTAATAATACGAATTTAATTATTGATTTGGATTGTAACTATCAAAGTAATTGTAATTTCGAAATAATAATAATAATTTAAACTTATTTTTAAATATAAAATTACATTTTTCACCCCCGACTATTGATAAATTCTAATTTGATTTAATTTTAATTTCATACTGCATCTTTAGCTGATACGATTCAGGTTACATAAAATTAATTTGTAGAATTGCAATTTTCAGTTAATTTTGCGGCAATTCTGTCGCACTTCTCCCTTGGGGCCTTCCTTAACATCAAGCCTCCCCATTTTTACCATGGCCTGCTGGAAATCAAGGAAAAACCTTGCTTCGTTCATGGCGTAACCATTAACAATGGCCCTCGTTGCGGTTGTCGAATACAACACTTGATCCGAAAAAAGAACCCCATTTTTTCTCGTCAATGCATCAAAGTAAGCATTGTCGAAACTGTTTGGTGTGTCATCGAAAGTTTGCTCGGCATTATCGCCGGCACCACATGTCTTTGATAATTCCTTGGCGAAATCAGGATCCAGTGTCGGATCTTGGTTACTCAATCTGTTCTTGAAAAATGAACACCTTGCCACTCCTAATGTATGCGCCCCTGTATTAACATACGCAGTCGGTAATTAATCCGTGATACCAATTCAATCGAACAATTAACATATAATATCAATATAGATTACCGGACAAAGCAACCATATCTGTAGTAGTGAAACCTCGCTGCCCAAAGGCGTTGATGAGCTGAGAAGTGTTGAAGAAGGGAGAAGGCAAGTTGATTGTGTCTTCTATCTTAGACCTCCTTCCATCTTTTCTTCCTTTTGGTATATCATATATTGGACCCCCTGCCTGTTTTTCACCATCCATTGTACAACTTATAAAACAGTAAAAATGTAAGGAAATATGAAATTAATTTAGTATTACGTACTTTCGTAACTCTTTATATGATTAATATTTCGATGATAATATTTCATGTTCTATTTAGATAAATCATACATGGCGAGTTAGTTACCCAGAAAATTGCATCCCTAGCAGCCATTGCAACAACATCGGCACACGAAACAATGCCGGGGCATTGCTCTTCAAGCTGCTCCTTTGCATCATCAATAACCTCAAAGCCTCTCAAGCTCAGGTTCGCAGGGGAATCCTTTTCTGCTGTGTTATCCCTCGTTGAATCGACGAGAACGGACCCGTCACATCCCTGTTCGATTCACCACGTATTAAAAAATGAGTCGGATCGGTTCATCAGAAATGAAAAGGAGAAATTAGGTACCTCGACGAAGCAATCGTGGAAATGCATTCGAAGCAAGGCAGCTGCCTGAGTTGGGTCATTTTGCAGAGCTTTGTTAACTGTGTTCTTCACGATTGATTCGGCAAATGGGCAACTGGTGATGTAGTAGTCCATGCGGAGACCATTTGCGCCGCCGATGCCGATCAGTATCACCACCATCACTAGCAACATCGCCATCGCGGTTGCAATCTTTGCTAGACTCAAAGGCGAACCAATGAACTGAGAGTGAATTCAAAGGCAAGTTTAGCTTGCTACAAAAGTGGAGAGGATATGCATATATAAATAACTTTATTATATAACACACTTGTAACCTATGATATTTATACAATAAATGAATTAGATAATATTATCCTATTTAAATATTTTAATTCACTGATATATAATCAATACATCAAATATAGATCTTGATATATACATATTTATGTATGTATATGACAATAATTTTATTTTGGTCCAAAAATGAGATCAAAGTTAGTGGTTTGTTATTGATCTTCCACCAAATGTTTTTTTTTTTGCACATGTATCTTCCACCAAATGTGATTAGTAGTGAATAAAATAATATGATCAATCTTAATTAATTCAATTGCATGTAGGACTACAAGCAACACATTCACTAAACTTGAGTTTGAAGCTCATCTTAAACATTTTTTTTTTAATAATCTGAATAAAATGTAGTATTTGTTTAAATATATTTTTAACCCTTTAACAATATACACACACATTGTAAATATTGCAATTAAATTTGGGTCTCATAAGATGAACATCATCCGCTTTTTCACTGGGAGCACTTGTTAAGTTATATCTTAATCTTGAAATAACAATAACTTGACATAAATGTAGAAATATTGTTAAAATGTAAAATATATCGAGGATTTTCATTTATTATAATCATCAATATTCAACTTATTGACTAATTTCAAATTGAGTCTTGCAGAAATTTACTCTATTAAGAATGTCAAAATTTAAAACTCCTGACATGTTTAAAGGATCTAGTGTATCACCCCACTAGTAATTGATTGTTGGTATATTAAGAATTTTCAAATAAGGCAAGTGGAGGTACATGGAAATTGGCACGCAGCTGGTTTCCATTCTGAATGGCTTAGTTGCCCTCTATAGTGGAGACTGTGGAGTGGAGTGGAGTGGACTGTGGAGGGAGCGGGTCCAGCGGGATTTGTAATGGTATTTCATGAAATGCGTATGCGGAACAAAAATTATTTATCTCTTTTGATGTATTTTTTATATTTCAACGCTAAATATTTATATTTAAAATTTAATTTTAAATTTTAAATTCAAAAAATACACTATAATTTTTAGTTCTTTAAATTTTAACTCTAGATTAATTTTTTAGTTGGGCATAAATAAGTACACAGAAAGAAAAAGGATTTCTATTAGTACGCGCCACCCAAATGTCATTGTCCTATTTCAGTTGTTTCTACGCGTATATCTAAAAGCAAAATAGATATATAGCTAAAAGCATCATAAAAGAGTCTCCTGGATTCCATTTTCATATAATGTTTAAGAATAGTTGTGTCTAGTCTTGAATATTGGAGCTCAAATTCAATTTATCTTTTAAATGGATCCATCTTTGTATAAATCTATTTTGGTTTTTAAATTTTTTAGGGTAAACATCATCATAGTCACTAAATTATTCTCGTTTTCTGTTTTAGTCATTAAATTATTATTTTTGATAAAGTAGTTACTAATGTTACGTTTGTCTTAAACTGAAAATTATTAAAAAACTAAGTATCGATACTTATTTTGTAAGTATCAATACTTGCAGAAAAAACTCAAAAAATCAACCAAAAATGTTATGAAGAAGGCTAACATTTTCAATTCAATAACAAGTTTCGATACTTATTTTGTAAGTAACGATACTTTGTGTCAAAATTGTCGTCTTTTAACTGCACCATAAACATGTCGCACGTTAGACTCCCCTCTTACACTTTTTTTAACTTGCATTATAAGTTTATTAGGCCACTGGGTACCTATTAGGCCGGTTTTAAACACCCCTAATCAATATTCTGTATCCAAAACTGTCTTGTATTATATTGAAGGCTTAAATGAAAAATAAGTACACAAAGTATACATCTTTTGAACTTTAGGTGCCTAAAGTATTTTTTGCTAAAAATAGGTGCCTAAAGTTTACACCGTTGCAATTTTAAGTGCTTGACCATTAAGAGACGTTAAAAAAATATGTCAACCAAAATTATGAATTTAGTATAAACAGCAAAAAAATATATAAATATTTTTGAATAATTTTAAAGTAATTATAATATAATATTTATTTATATATATTTTTAATTATTTAATAAGACACACATATCTTACGATAAAATAAATATATCATTCTTTTTCCGATCTTTCATGTCATTGAAAAAGTTAGAAGCATGAGCCTTGAGATGTGTGAGGGTAGCTCGGGTTCTAGGGCTGAGCATGATTAACCGCAAAATTAAAAACCGATCCGAACCGAGGCTTTTGGACGGTTTATGGTTCATAAATTTACGAACTGTGGTTAACCGAATCGAACCGAATTTGATTTTTTACTTAATTTATAGTTATTTAATAATGTAAAAATAAATATTTTATACTTACAATACTATAGATGCATTTTTAATTATTATTTTTACTTAAAAATTTAAATTTTTAATAAATATTTATGAAAAATACTTTAAAACTCTAACTTTTTAATGTTTAAAAGTCATCAAATAAAGCTATTTTGTCAAAATAAAATATAAAATTTCAAAAATTAATGTTAATATGGAAAAACAGAAAATTGAGGTTAACCGAACCGAAAACCGATACTTACTAAAATAGCTTACTGAATTAAATCGAAACCGAACCGTATACACCCCTATGACGGGGTCTTCCACATAGATTCAAAGAGAGAACAAATCTAATTGGGCTAAGCGAGTGGACCAAACAAATGGGGTCATAAACATTGAGTCGAATGAGGACATAAATGGGGAAGGCCCTTAAGTATGGATGGGCGGGTCGTGTTAGGTTTTTTACCCACCCGAACTCGGCCTAAAATTTATATACCTAAACCCGACCGGCCTATTAAAAAAATAAAATTTAGGGCTTAATTGTAAAAAAATAAATTTAGGGACTTAATTGTAAAAAAAGTAACTTTAGAGATTAAATTATAAATAAAAATTCAATTTTAAGGACCCAATTATAAAAATATATATAAAGATGGGTATAATTACAAATATTCCTAAAAATATATGGGAAAATTACACTATTAATATAAAAGGGGTATTATTATAAATCTCTAAAAAAATTAGGGGAAAATTACACAATTAGTCTCGGGTCGGATATTTTCACCCTAAACCCGACCCGAGTTCGCCCTTTATAAAAACTTGACCCGAACCCAAATTTTCCATTAAAAAATCCAACCCGGTCGGGCAGGGTCGGGTCGGAACCCGACTGGATCGGGTAAAATGTCCATCCCTAAGCTTGACTAGTCAAATTCGCTACTTTAGATGTTTGGTAAATAGCAGATTGTAATAGCGGATTGGGTAAAACCTCTGATTTAAAAAAAAAAACTCATTTTAAAAACTTTTGAGTTAGAAATTTAAATAAAATACTTGTAAAGACTATTTTATCCTTGATAATTATAATTTTATTTTCTAAATAATATAAATTTAAATAACTAATAAAATTAAAAAATAATAATTTCTTAAATAAGAAAATTTTTATGGACAAATAAGTATAATTTTATTGAAAATAAAAAGTTAATATATAAATTATTATATATATTTAAATTTAATAATTATTAAAATTATACTAAAAAGAAAATTTTATAAATAAAAATTAATATATACATCATTCATGCTTAATAATAATATTAAAAAATTTAATTTTTATAATCCAATTAATATTAATAGTATAAAATATTAATAATTAATAAATTATTTAAACAAATATTAAACATAATCATTTCTTATATATTATTTTATTTTTTCAAATAATCAAATAATTATTAATTATTAATTAATTTTACTAAACACTTTTATATAATCAATTAATATAATCCACTAAATAAATCAACCAATGCTATTAATTAGCTGTCCGCTAATTAACAAACAAAATATTTGTAGTCAAACACCAGAAGTTTCCTTATATTGAAAAAGGTTATATAATCGAACACCGGGAGCTTCCTTGAGTGGACTCTTCGTTGTTATAGTTCGAAAACGATAGGATTAGCCTTTTTGTGAAATTTCGTTGTTATGGGAATCATCATTCTTTGTACTACTTAATCCTTTTTTTCATTTTTTTTTCACTTTATAAACTAAATAAACTTGGCAAAAAAGTATATACAGAGAAACAAACCAACTGCCTTGATGACTTTAGGCCAGTTTCTTTTTATGTACACGTTGATGAAACCTCTGTTAAACACTGCCCCACCACATTTCAACGATCATGAGGAGTCAACTCCTTGCTGCTGCATCTGTTGCAAACAAACTTGGCCGGCACTGCTTCGGAATCGTTAATTCCCGAACACCTCGTGTGCTGCCACACCCCACATACATCACAAGCCAACATCCGTTCCCCGTCATCGTCCTTGGCTCCACATTTGCAAACCACCGTCCAGCTTTCCATCCCTCTTTCCATCCTATATTTACTAAGCCCGATTTTCCCGGGACATCTCCCTTGGAGTCGAGCTGATCCCGTTGACCCTATCAAGAGCTTGACCTGGGTGGAATCCTCTACACGACCAAAGCCAAGCAACTCCTCAGCTTGGAATCTTCTGAATGCCAAATATACTTCCTGGAAAGCCTTTGAAGCTTCAGTCTTGAGGTCTGATGCAGTAGCTTTTACCGGTAAAACTACTAGTTCTGCAGGTGGATCCGGGGCGATTTCTTTATGTAGATCTGTAAGCTCCAACTCGCATGAGATGCAAATTAAAGCTCCGTTCCCATTGGATAGGGTCTCATTCTTGTAATGTTTCACAAATTGCTTGCAATCAAGGAGTTTCTCCGCTGAGCTGATGGCAAGATTTCTAATTTCATCAGGAGGGCACATCGACATGGTTTGAGGATGGAGTATGGATTCGTACAGGAATTTAAGATCCTGCTTAAGAATTTCCTCGCATGGAGGACAGTTCGGAACATAAGTACCATTCCCACGGGTGCTTACAGAAACATTTTGAGGCTCAAGCCTGTAACAGATGAAAAAATATATTGTAAAAGAATAAACAAGTGCATTTTGGACAAATAGAAGGAAATAATAATAATCCTATGATTAGTAAATTGTTCACAGACTGAAAAATCTGATTGCTGCACGGGCGAAAGACATGTTTGTGTGAACTAGGCATTTAAAGACATCAAATCCCATACCTATACTCAAGAGAACCTGAATCAGGATTGTGTCTTGCATTGACAACCCTTCCTTCTGCTGCCACTTTCCCACGAAGTTCCATGAGGCAATTCTCAAGGAGAGCTGGAGGAGCAACTCTGCAGACAGCTCCCCTAAGTGCACGTGAACTTACCCAGTTGGACCCAGATACTGCCCGAAGCACTCTAAATACAGCCTCTTCAACGCGTACAAGATCAGCTCTACTCCATTGTAAAACCCCTGAAGAAGTACGTTGTCTCTTGAAGGTAGCATCCCCAACCCTTGAGGTAGACTTACGAGCATCATGGATCAGTCTCATCAGAAAACAAAAGAGGTCCTTTATATTTACAAGTTTGCTCTTTGATAAAGACTGGTAAAATGAGATGATGCCCTGAAGTCGGGTGCTGGGTTTCAATCCTTGCGGCAGAAAGATGGATAATGGAAGGCTAGAAAGAGTTTCAACAGCTGATTTATAGGAATCAGCCGTCAAGGCAAAACTACCAGCACCAAATTCATAACCCCATTCCCCATACCATGGACGACCTTTCGTAATGGCATGAAGTAGTCGGTACTCCAACCCATACTTTTTTGAAACATCCATCACGCTTACTTTCCTGTTTGTTTGATAATGCAAAACAGCAAAGACAATAACTCAATAACATAAATAAATTCAATCCCAAAGCTAAATGCATCCACGTAATATACACAAATGGATCAACTGTATTGAGCAACACAACGAAAAAAAATACTGATCATAATATTATCTAAGAAACTTCACTGCAAAGACCCTAAATAGGAGAGACATATACAGAAAATTATCAGCACCAAACGACATGCTCAACCAGATTGAAGAATACGATTTGCAGGACAAGGAGAGTGGTCATTCTTGGACATATACGATCAAATTTGCAATGAAACAAACCACTTAGATATCTAACCTGACGGCAAGGGTTTTACATAGTCGGTCCCAGAAGTTCATGATATGACATCCTGAAAGAACCCTTGAACCCCCTTCCCTGCCATTGACCCTAAGAAGGTGGCCATAACCATTAGAATGGATTACACCATGTAAAAGATGAGTTGTGTCTTCCAATTGGTGATACACCCATTCCTCAACATCATCTGTAGTTGTCATATGGCTGCATGACTTGCACCTAGAATAAAAAACATACGATGCAAAACGAAGTTAGACACGACAACTCGAACAAATTCATGCATGCCATGCACCATAGCTCGTAACACATGCACACGTAGATTAATGGAATAACCTTAATTCTGACAGGTGCAGTATATCTCCACAACGCACGCATGGTTTATGGTAGCCACCGATGGAGTTGCCGTCCGCCTTTATGATGAAGTGGTAGCGTTTTGAACATACCGGATGGCCGCTCCACCCTGGTAAACCCCCCAACAAAAAAACATTATTTAGACATGACGTTTCAATAAACAATTGGATGAGGAAGAAGTGGGGTAGGGAGATTTTACTAAAAAATGTACAGAAAATAAAAATAAGTTCAAAAATACGTGGATGATGAGGTGTAAAAAGACCATTGGGTAAGTAAGCCCTAATACGAATAGATGGTGACACGTGAAAGTGTTTGATTAGTCTTATTTAGTAAATATAACTTAAATACGAAGTAATGAGATGGGTATAATGGTAAATAACAATGCATAAAGATGCAATGCCATCTGTTCCGTAGCACTAAATGATGGTGTCCGGTCAACATCCACATATTTATAATATTAAAATACTTTTAATTCATTAATTATTCCTATCAATACACTTCTCGTTTCGATTATTTTTCTCACGACATATTGACAGCTCACAAACAATTTTTTTAACTCACCTAACACCATTATTATTATTATTATTATTATTATTATTATTATTATTATTATCCATAGTCTAATATCTATTTCCTTGTTAATTTTACAAATTGTCGAAAAATAGCACTAACAAATTTCGATTTTATTTTTAGTATTATTAGTAAGCATCATTTATTTAGTAAATGTATTTCCCCGTTATCTAAGGAAACTGCAACCGGCGAAAAAACCGAGAGCAACGTAAACGGAGAAAATGCCTAGAGATGCGTGTAAGACATAGAACCGGACAATGACCCGGTCCGAGTCCACTCACCAACGACTCGGCACTGGTCACAGTAGATGGATCTAGATCTAGCGACGTCCTCCTCCACCACGTCTAGGCAGACCACGGCGGAAGGATCGGAGCTTTCCGTTGCGTCGCCGATTCTGAACACGATCTGCCAGATCATGACGTGGGGGAAGAGCGACGAGAGGGGCGGCACGAGCGCGTGCTTCGACAGGAAAGACCTGATGTTGGCGCGAAACGGCGTGGTGACGCCAGATCCAGAGGCGGAAGAGGAAGGGAACGTGAGGAAGTCGTAGAGATCAGCCGTTACTCTCCTCTTCATCCTTTTCATCGGCAAACCGATCACAACCATACTTAAACCGGTAGCGGCGCGTGTATCCGACTCAGAGCGCGTGAGAGAAGACGGAAGGAGAAATCAAGTGGATCTAACGGAATAACAAGGATATCAGCTGAAAAAAGGCGAGGAGAACGAAGAAGAAACAAAACAGAGGAGAGGGAAAAGAAGAAAAGAGATGTTTGTTTAGCGGTTAGTGTTGAGATGAGGGAGAGAGCAGGCTTTGGTGTATGATCATCAATCAATCAGTGTTTTGATATTATGATTATATATGATCTGATATTATACCGCGATATTATGGGAATTTATCAGCCGAGATTTTATTTAAGTCGGTTTCGTTTGAAATTTGGGAACGGATATCCATACAATACGACTTTCTTATAAAGCATTCGTTCTGCTGCTTTTAATCCTGTCCGTCCGATTGGCGGAGTAAACGACAAGGAGCTTGTTTCTTGCTTTGGAAGAATCGTACTCAGCGTGGAATTTGAATAATGGGAGATGAAAATTTTAATACTTGCAATAGATTTCCTAATAAGTCGGTTATTAACTACTATTAAAAAAATATTAATCAATGTAGGAGATGCATTTCGTTTTAAAATTAGGATGTGTTTTTTATAATACTACTATAATTACGTAGGGTGCACGTAAGTATTAATGTATAATTTAGAATATATTAATTATTTTAATATTTAAATTTAGATTTTTAACTATAATCTCTTAAATAATTTTTTTCGAATATTTAAATTTTAAAGATCATCTCTTGAATAATTAAATTATAAAGGTTGTTTTGAATATTTATTATTCATGGATTATTATGATTAGAATTTTATGTATGGAATTTAACTGTATGGTTTAAATAAAATGATAAAATTTATTCTATTTCGATCAGTAATTGAGTATTCGATCTTTACTTTGAATATAAAGCAGTTTTAAAATTTATGGTCAACATCTATTTTTATATGAACAAACAAAATATAAAATGATTATACATTAAACTCACTTTAATGGGTATCATAAAAAACCAAAGAAAATAGGCTTAACTATAAAGTAGTTGCCCAAACTTTATTATTATTATTATTTGTAATAGATGTATAAAGATTTTTCTGTTGAAACAAGTGCCTAATATTTTATATTAGTCCATTTTAAGTCAATCTGTTAAAAAAAATAATCACCAAACTATAGCGTAACACGTGATTTTTATTTTTTTATTTTTATTAAAAAAACAAATTAAAAAACATCTCAAAATTTTAAGAAATTACAACCACAGTCACAACTCCCTAAATCCCAAAATTGGCGATGTTGTCATTGTCGATAGCCTCGATCGACCTCACCACCGCCATCAGAGGCCCCTCTCATTTCTTCAACCACCCATCGGTAGTGACCGATGAGAGACGTATCGATTGGACGTCGAACAATGAACGCGAAAGGGTTCAATCGTTCGACGTTCGATTAGCATGTCTCTCGCTGGTTACCAACGATAGGTGGTTGGGGAAAATGGGTGAGGGCCTCCGACGACGGTGGTGGTAGGGTCCGACAAAATTAACGATGGCAACAACGACATCAATTTTAGGATTTTTGGGTTTTAGGACTTTTTTAGAGATTTTGAGAAGTTTTGGAATTAATTTTTTAAAAATTATTTTATTATTTTATTTTTTGGAAAAATAAATTGATTAAAATAAGATACATGCGTCAAAATTCTGGTTGAGTAATGAGTTTTTTTAACGGTGTTACCTTAAAACAATAACGAAATGAAACTTTAGATACTTATCTCAACTAAAAAATACTTTAGATATCTATTAAAAAATATAGTTTGATTATTTATTTTATAATTAAGCCAAAAAAATATGAAAGTATTATAATATTTAGATTTGAGTTCTTAACTATTTCAAAAATTAATTTAATTTTAAAATTATTTTGAAAATTACTCTCACTCCTATTACATGATAAAGGTCGCTAGCATAAACTAAAAGTACACATAATGGAAAAAATAAAAGTAAAAAAACTATGCAATAGAGGGGGGGGAATGTTTTTTTTTTATTTAAAAATTAAAATTTTGTCCTTATATTTTGTGAAAGTAGGTTGATTTGGAATTTTTAACTGCTAACTTAGTAACTATAAAAAGATAATATATTATCTCTTTTGGAGAAAATCTATAAATATTGATTTAGAGTTTAGTTTTTTTTTCAAGTATAGTCCTTCTTATTTTTTTCCCGAATCAGTACATTTGTTGTAGTACCCTAAAGGCTGGTTCAAGAGATTCCGACTTTAGGTTGTAAATTATAAAAGGCTCAAACTTTAGGTATTTTTGGGGCTTTTTGAAAAAAGTATTGTTTATAGTCGGATTCAGCTGAATCCGACTTTTAGGGTACTATAGTAAATACAATGTTTCGGGAATTAAAATGAGAAAAGTCGTATTTTTTGGGGAAAAAACCTTAAAACTATATTTGAGTAAAAATTCCATATCTTTTTAGCCCTCTATGTTTCTTTATTTTTTCAGTCTGGCCTTATAATATTGTTAACACATATGATTGTAAATGAATTAAGGGTATCATAAGTCTTTGAACTTTTGGAAAAAAAATCAATTTAGCCCTTGAATGTTTTTTTGCACCCAATTAATCTCCCGAACCAATAAATAAACTGATTAAGTCTTTTGACCAATTTTGATAACCAATTTTCACGATTTTTTCTTGAGATATTACTGTCACGTGACACACTACAATTCTGTAATGTGACATTTACATATTTTTTTAAAAAAACTATTTTTTATTTTATAAGTTTTTTTATAATTTTTAAAACTTTAAAGAATTATTTAAATGAAATATTTTTTTGGAAATGAAAAATGACAACAAAATTGCACCAATTGATCTAAAAAAACTGTTAGATTTAACAATTAATTTTGGTTAAAGGGTCACTGATGAAATTTTAGAGTATAAGTGATTAATTGAATGCAAAAAAGTTCAAGGGTTGAATCATTTTTTTCCAAAAATTATTATTTTCTAATTGATGGTATTTTTAATTATTTTTAAATATTAAGCGTCAAATTGATAAAAAAAATGTAATGAAATGAATTAAAAAAGTTAGTCATTTTCAATATAATGTAAACACTATAAACTATTTTTTTAATGGGTAAATATGATAAATTATACGGGATAGGAGGTCGATAGAAGTCTCGTTAAAAACATTCTTAACCCTATAAATTATTTGAAGTTGTCTGTGTAAAAATTGAATAATTTTAAGGCAGTTGAAATTGGGTTCTATGTTACCATGTACAAATACGAGCAAACATGAGCAAAATTTAAAACATTTTTAATCCAATCGAATTTGAACAAATAAGATAATATGTTAATTTCAAATCGAGCAAAATTTGATTCGAGATTTAATATAAAATTATAAATTAAAAAATAAAAAGTATTTAAATGTAAAATCATTTTGATCATTATTAATTTAAATTATAAATTACAGAAAATTATTAGATGGATCCGGCTCACTTCGTCATCCATGGTCTCAGTCAATAAGGTTCATTCATCTCATTTTTTTCTAGGTGAATCTTCATCTATTTCTTCATATCAATAAGAAGTGAGTATTAATTAATTATGGCCATGTTTGGTAAACAATTTTTTGAGTCAAAATTAGAGGTTTGAAGCATTTTTAGAGGTTTGATCAGTCAAATCCGCTAACTTAGATGTTTGGTAAATAGATAATTGTAATAACGGATTGAAGTGAAACCTCTCTTTTTGAAAAAGCTCACTTTATGAGCTTTTTGAGTTAGAAATTTGGATAAAAGACTTGTAAAGACTTTGTTGTCCTTGATAATTATAATTTTTCAAATAACATAAATTTGAATAACTAACAAAATTAAAAAAATAATTTCATAAATAATAAATTAATATATACATATAAATTTAATAATTAATAAAATTATATTTAAAATATAATTTTATAAATAAGAAATTAATATATACATTTAAATTTAACAATTATTAAAATTATATTAAAAAGATAATTTCACAAATAAAAAATTAATATATATATTATTCACATATGTTTAGTGATGATATTAAAAAAATTAATTTTCATAATATAATTTTGATTTCATTCTAATTTTATAAATAAGAAATTAATATATACAATGATTTATACCACATCACATTTTTTTTATATGCCTTTAATTTTATAAATAATAAATGAATGAGTAAAATAAATGACTGAGATTAATTCTATTTTTTTCAGCCATTCATTCATCTATCAGGGTTAAAAAAATGTAAAACTTAAAAAATTTTGCACCATCTAAACGGACCATATATATACAATGTGTGTGGGTGCGCACAGACGAGAAAACGATTTCAATCCGACTAATTAATTATGAAGCTATCACTGTGTTTTTAATGTCAAAGTAAACCCAAGGATTTCTGCTGACCAACTATGGTTTCTTTTTATTTATGAAAAGGGCCAAGCTTTAAGTTTACTAGATTCTGGGCGTACGAGTTATTTTTTGTTTTTTGCGCGAAAGCTTTTGAAGGAATGCTTCAGCGAGATGCGGAACACAAATGGATTAGTACGCTCAATGACTGTACCAGACATGGTAGGCATTCCGAAGCCTTATCCCTTTTCATTCACAAGGTGCGGTGTTTATCCAGTTTTGGACTTGATCACCAAGTTTTTGCACCTATTCTTAAATCTTGCGCTACCCATCGGACCACCGGTTTGGGAAGGGCTCTCCACAGTTGTATATTGAAGCTGGGTCATTTCCATTGCCAAACCGTGTCCAAAGCACTGCTTAACGTGTATGCTAAGTCTGGAGCTGTCCTTGATTGTCATAAGTTATTCCGACAAATGCCAACTTTGAGTCCTGTGGTTTGGAACATTGTCTTATCCGGGTTGTCGGGTTATCGAGAATATGATGATCAAGTTCTTGGTTTGTTTAATTCAATGCGTGTTTCCAATGAAGTAAAGCCAAATCCTGTTACATTTGCCATTGCTCTCCCTGTGTATGCTCGGTTAGGAGATATATATGGAGGGAAGATTCTGCATTCCTACGTGATAAAGTCTGGATTGGAGACACATAGGAATGTTGGGAATGCATTAATATCGATGTACGCAAAATGTGGACTAGTAAGACCTGATGCTTATGCTGCTTTTTGTAGCATTTGTGACAAAGATGTTGTCTCGTGGAATGCAATCATTGCAGGTTTTTCTGAGAATAATTTCTTGGATGACGCGTTTAAATTGTTCAGGGAGATGCTGAAAGGGCCAATAGCACCTAATGATTCAACGATTGTGAATATTTTACCTGTTTGCTTTTCTTTCGCTAGCAATGTTGCCTGTTACTTGGGGAAGGAAATTCATTGTTTTTTACTGAGAATGACTGAGATGGGAGGAGATGTTTCTGCCTGCAATGCCTTGGTGGGCTTCTATTTGAGAGTTGGGCACTGAATCAGTTTTCCGAAAGATGGAATTAAGAGATTTGGTTTCCTGGAACGTTGTTATTGCCGGTGTTGGAGTATGCTCAAAGACCAATCATGAGATGGTTGTAAAAGACATACTTATAATATCTTGTTTATTAATATAAAGTCATTATTATTATTTCAGTATTATTCTGTGTATCTATAAATAAACTGAATTATAATAAAGTCCTTAGAATAATATAGTTATTCTTGAATGTCTTTAGTCAAGAATTATTGTGGGCTTGAACAACAATAATGTATTAAGACTAATATGTAGTTGATTGATGACAAAATGTTGTCATTGACATGGAGATGTCAAAATCAATACATAAGTATGTGTTTGGGAACAACATACTGGGATGACCCGCTATGAGCATGTTTCTTGGATTATTATGTGACAGTCACAACATTGCTTATGGTGATAACTACATGTATGATCCTCAGACTTGAGATCATCATTATTTCAACATCGTGAGTGACATATTTTGATACGGTCAAACGTGTGTCGTAACTGACTACACTATAAAGACTGATGTTGGATATGTCATAATCCATGTAGCGAAATATGGTTGATCAAGATAGGACTTGTCCCTCATACATAATAGGAGTAATATCATAGGCCACTTGATTGAGACTAGAAAATGCATGACCATTCTCGAATAAATTGATATGGGATATCATAATTATTCGTTTATAATAGTCTACTCAAGATATCAAGAAACATTAGATGGACTATACAAGTGTGACTAATCCATAACTTGTCTCCAATCTTGATATGAGGACAAAATGATGAAATACATAAAAGAAGTTAATCACGAAAAAATGTTAAATCGAACCACAATTTCATGTAACTTAGGTAGCAATGATGTATTGCTAGATGCTACTCATTGCTTGTAATATTAGAATTGTTCTGGATATTACTGCTAATGTTACATGAACCTACAAGGGTCATATCCTATGATTGAAACGGACAAATATCGATTAGATAACATGTGTACAAACTTGTTGTACACGTAATTAGCGAGAAATCGAAATTGTTATAATTATTGTAATTATAGATAATTTCATTTTTATATATATGTTAATATTTGATAAGTTATTGTAATTATCAAATATTATTAAAGTATATATATATATATATATATATATCTAAAAGAAACCTAATTAAAGTAGAATAAGATTCTACATATTTAATTAAATTCGGTTAAATATATTGTATATTTAAGAATCCGAATTTAATTAGAATTAGGTTTTTAAATGCTATATAAAGGCATAAGATCTAGCAGCCATTCATCTCTCGTTTTTGAAAAACCTCTCTAATAGTTAGAAAAGAGAAAATATTGTTTGTTTTATTTGGGTAGACTGCGTAGAGGTCGGAACGCTATTGTGACGACTCGAATTTGATTTGGTTATCCCGAATTCCCTACGGATTTCTAGATTCCAGATTTATTGAGGTAACATTTCATCCTTTATCACCCCGAATTCATCTATTGTACATGGATCACTGGTGGATTACGCCGGATAATTTTTTCGCTGCGCCATGGGATGTACTGGCGTTTCCCAACAGTGGTATCAAAGCCACTTGTACGATATGAATTCAGACTTAAATACTTAGATGATGTTTTTGTATGAGATGCATGTTTTAGTTTTTATGTTTTGACGAGTATGTGATGTTTGTGCGAAACGTAGAAATTGAATCCAGTCACGATTAATATGTTAATTTATTTTAGCAAGTTTTTACGATCGATGGTTAAGTGTTATTCATGTGTTTGTTGCGGTAAGCTTTTGATAATCATATATTAATAGTTGACATGATGAACATGCGGTTAAGATAGCAAATAGTTTTTGGCAAAGGAATAATGGTTGTTCTAGAGTGAAAAACCTTAGGGATTGAAAAATCCCAAAAACACGAATTTGTTGATAAAAATTATCAAATCGTGAGGTTTTTCTATAGTAATTGAAGTGCCAAAATTAAAAATTTTCCCGACATACGGGCGGACCAGACGGCCCAAGATCTACCGAACCGCGTAGGCAACAAAGTTCGTAGGAACTATTTAGGTAATCTTAATTAACAAGATAAAACATGTGTATGTTTTGGATGATATGCACGGTGTTTGAAATACATGGTTATAGCCCAAATAGCCTATTTACTTTGGTTTTATATAAATACGGCCTGCATGTCATGCCTTTCTTTCTTCTGTTGTAATTCTCTTCTTATCTTACTCCATCGTATGTAAAACGAGTTTTCGAAAAATTGCAATATTTATAGAGAAAGCGTGGACCAAAGGAGCAGACTGATGGGTCGATCAAATGTGGATTAGGTGTTTGAGAAGCAAGTTCTATCTTTAGTAATTTTGGTTCTCCCTTTGGCTTATGATGGGCCAGCTTAGTTTTAATGGCTATAACCATTGCATTTATATTTACTGCTTTACATGTATGTGATACAATGTATGTTTTTTAGCATGATGGTAACTGATTAGATCATAATAGAATGGTGAGATTAATATAACAAAACCCTATATTTAATTAAAATTAGTCATCCAATATTAGCCCTCGTTAAAACCTCGATCGGTACTATGTAGGTTTTGCCAAAGCAAAATACTTAGATCTATCCTGGTTAAATGCGAAGAATAAGTAAGTGATATTCACTGGTAGTAATATTGGTTAAACTAGGTTGTTCTAATAAGATTAGAAACCTAAAGACTAATGATTGTTCAAGAACTTTGGTGATTGAAAAACAATATGAAAGTGCATGTCTAGGATTGGTTCTTTGAAAGACTTGGTATTTAAGCGTGCCCAGTACACTATCTCTCTTACACAAGTTACCTACTTGGCGCACTGTTCATTATTGTTATTTCTATTAGACCATATGAACTTTTTGTTTTGGACAAATAGTTGTTCATCAAATATAGGAATTACATGAGATGTAATTAGCAAGTGTTGCTTACATAATAATTGAATTCTAGAAGTAAAGCCAAAGCTGACTTAGAATAAAATGAAATATGGATCCTTACCCACTAAAAATACTTTTAGCAAGTTTTTTTTTTATTTTGAGGGTTTTTAATAGTGGGAATGTTATTACTTTATAAACATGATAAATAGGTACTTATAAAACATATTTTATCATTGTAGATTTATGGCAAACACATTATCGTTGCGATCCATCCTTGAGAAGGACAAATTAAATGGCTTGAACTTCCTTGATTGGTTCCGCAATTTGAAGATTATCCTCAAACAAGAACGAAAACTAACAATCGTCGAAGAACCTGTCCCTAAAAAGCCAATAGATGATGCCTCTAAAGACGAATTGGAAGCCTTTGAAAAATACTCAAGTGACATGGTAGATGTCGGTTGTTTGATACTTGCAACCATGACCCTTGAGCTTCAGAAGCAATACGAGGACATAGTTCTCTCAATAATGTTTTTTATGGTACGGCTCAATTAATCAATGACCTCTATATCTTAGATCAAGACAATTCCATATATAACATAAATACGAAAAGATCAAAAACAAATGACTGTAATCAAACTTATCTCTGACATTGTCGCTTGGGTCATATAAGTGAGAAACGCATATCAAAACTTCATAGAGATGGATTTTTGGATTCTTTTGTTTTCGAACAATTAGATATTTATGAACCTTGCTTAATGGGAAAAATGTCTAAATCACCGTTTGACGGTAAAAACGAACGAGCAAGTGATTTATTAGGTCTAATACATAGTGATGTATATGGTCCGATGAATACACAAGCCAGGGGAGGGTTTTAATACTTCATTACTTTCACTGAAGACTTCAGTAGATATGGGTACATTTACCTAATGCATCATAAATCTGAAGCCCTTGAAAAGTTCAAGGAATTTAAGAATGAAGTACAAAACCAATTAGGAAAGAGTATCAAAGCTCTTCGATCAGATCGAGGAGGAGAATACTTAAGCCTAGAGTTTGATGAACTTCTTAAAGGATGTGGGATTGTCTCACAACTTACACCTCCAAGTACTCCACAACATAATGGAGTCTCTGAAAGGAGAAATCGAATATTGTTAGACATGGTTCGGTTAATGATGAGTCATGTTGATCTTCTAACATCTTTTTGGGGACATGCGCTAGAAACAACTACTTTTACATTAAATCGTGATCCATCTAAATCGGTTCAAAAGATACCATATGAGATGTAGACTGGGAAACGTCCTTGTATGTCTTTTATGAAAATTTAGGGATACGAAGTTTATGTTAAACATAAGATGTCTACAAAACTCGAACCTGAATCTCATAAGTGTAATTTTGTAGGGTATCCTAAAGAAACAAAAAGATACTATTTCTTCAATCCATCTGAGAACAAAGTGTTTGTTGCTCGAACGAGAGTCTTCCTCGAAAGAGAATTTATTTTTAGAAAAGGAAGTGGGAGAAATATTAAACTTGAAGAAATTCAAGATCAACCACAAATCACAAAACTAGAGATTGAACAACAATAAGTTCCACAAATAGTTGAGGAACATCCAATCGTTCATGAAACACAACCACTGCGAAGGTCTATGATAGAACAAAATGGGCCTGAGAGATATGGATTTCTTGTCACATTGCATGGAGATGTTCTTGTCATAGACCAAGATGAGCCTAGGACTTATCAGGAAGCAATGGAGAGCCCAGACTCTGAGAAATGGCTAGAAGCCATGAAATCCGAGATGGATTCCATGTCAGAAAACCAAGTATGGATTTTGGTTGACCCATCCGAAGGAATTAAGCCTATAGGGTGCAAATGGGTTTTCAAAAAGAAAACCGACATGGATGGCAATATACAAACACACAAAGGGTGATTGGTCGCTAAGGGATTTCGTCAAATTCATGGTATAGACTATGATGAAACCTTTTCCCTTGTTGCTATGTTTAAATCTATCCGGATATTACTTGCAATAGATGCATATTATGATTATAAAATCTGGCAAATGGATGTCAAAACCGCTTTCCTTAATGGAAAATTAGATGAGGATGTGTACATGACACAACCTGAGGGTTTTGTTGATCCAAAAGATTCCCTAAAAGTATGCAAGCTACAAAGATCCATTTATGGGTTGAAGCAAGCTTCTCGAAGTTGGAATCAAAGAGTTTGGTTTCATTAAAAATAAAGATGACCCATGTGTTTTCAAGAAAACTAGCGGGAGTTGTTGTCACTAGATTTTCACCTTTGTTTTAATTGTTAATTTAGTATTAGCATGTTGTAATTATGTGATATTGATAACATAGTTAATGTGTTTAGTAGTAAATATTAATGTTACTAATAACATAGTTAGGGGTCACATAGTATATAGTTGATGTATTTATGTTACAAGATTAATATAGTTTAGGTCTCATATAATGTGTTACAATGTGTATAATTGTTAGTTTATGTACCGTATATAGTTGTAGTTAGGATTAACATAAATTGCATATTGCATAGTAGTTAATATATTAAAACCCAAAAATATGAAATGCATAGCCCATTTATAATTTGAAATAAATAAAAGGTCCATTAGGAATTAATTTTAAATCCATTAGGAAAATACAAAAAAAGTCCAATTTACAAAGGGCCGGTTGGCCTGTTTATAACAAAAAAACCCATAATTTCCGTTTTATTCTTTTACGCAACCAAGGGGAGACCTTTGGATCTGCCTGGAATCCAACGGCGCAGATCGCGCTAGCTGGGGAAGATATAGCGCCTCAGCATCTCAGCCGCACGATCATGATGCTATCCAATGGCCCAGATTACTTCGGAGTGTTCATGCGGATCACCACTCGCGCGTGGCAGCCACGCTCACGACGATTCAACTCCAGCCGACTGCTTCATCTTCTCCGATGCGTCACTCGCTCCGATCGTTCCTCACCGGCGCTGTTCGAGTCATCGAAAACATACAAACAGAAGAACAAATGGGCTAAATTAGGGCAGAAATAGGTTAAGATAAAATCAAATAGGGATTTAAAATCCCTAATTCAAAGCCTTGGCGAGAATCAAGCTATGATTACATATGCAAAAGCCAATTCAAAAAACCAGAATCCCCAAATCGGTGCCATGGCAAGAATCAAGCAAATCAGAGTGGAAGAAATCATGGATCTAGGCTTAGGATTTAGGCAATTCTTGTACTATAAATAGCACTTTAAATCATTGTAAATAAGAACAAGATTTGACACATGAACAATTTCATACAAGAATCACACAAAACCAGTAAATATACTAGCATTCAGAAGCAGTAAGAGCAGGCAGTTGTAATCGACATTCAAAGGCAATAAAGAACAAGTTATGGTAATTTCTTCCTATCTATTTACTTTTAATTTTAGTATAAACAAAGAAGAAAAGAAATTTTTTTTACCTTTTTGTGTTAGAAACGTCACCGGAATCTGGAAATGTTGCCAAAATCTAGAAATTTTGGTCGGAATCTGAGAATTTAGCCACCGGCAACGGCGGCCGGCGCCGATGGATGTTCATCGTGTTCTTCATTTTATGAAGAACACGATGAACTGGGCAGAGAGTTCAAAGATGAAGCATTTTGATCAGTTTAGATGAAATATGAAAGAATGGAAATTGTTTGTTATAACAGCTATTTATACTGACCCGTTTGACCCAACCCGAACCCGGCTATAACCCGCGCCCTTCTTTCCCGGATCTCACGCCCCAGCTCCTCAGCTTTTAATTGTTTTAATTTCATCCCTTTTCTTTTCAATTCAGCACCAAACTTTTAATTGTTTTTTGAATTATCCCCCACATTTTGGTTTTCTTTCAATTTAATCCTTAATATAGATTTTTTTTTATTTTAAAAAAGATAAAAATCTAATTCTTTTACTTATTTAATCTCAATAATTGCTTAGTTATTTATTTTATTACTTAATTAATTATTCCTTTTATGCCTCTTATGTATAATTGTATGTATGTTAAACTTTAGGATTAGGGACTTAAAACTTAGATTAGTTACATGTATGTTGTAAAATATTCTTCATTTCAATAAAATACACTTAATTATATTTAAATCTTAATAATTAAAAGGAATGTAGATATTTCTCTAGGATTATTCACTTCTAGATTTTAATTAAAAGATTTTAACACATTTAATTGTCTTGTTTATTTGTTTAAAAAAGTAAAAACTTAATTAATACGGCGTCTTATCAAACGGGAATGACGGGTTAGCGCCAGAAGTGTTGACGGTGATTAAAGTTTATTTCCCGGGTGATAAGGCTGTTAAAATAGATTTACATTCATTTTATGGACAAGTAAATCGAAATTTTGTGAGCTTGCAAATTCCAGTTTTAAAAATGCTTTTTTGAAATCAATTAAGGTACCAATTTTTGGGCGTTGTGGGGGTGCTAATCCTTCCCCACACGTAATCGACCCCCGAACCTATTTTCTCATGTTTTCGTATACCAAAATATAATTTTGATAAATAAAACGTTTTATCAAAATACCCTTGTTTTAAAAGTGATCCAATCACACTTTTTTAAAAAAGATTGGTGGCGACTCCGTGATTTTATAAAGTTTTCCAAAACGTCAAAACCTTCCTAAAAAAAGGTTGCGACAGCTTGGCGGCTCCGCTTGGGAAATTTTGTTTTTTTAAAACAAAAGTGGGTCAGGCCACAAATTGTTTTCAAAATGTTTTTAGAAAAAAGAATTTGCAAGTTCACAAAGGTTTCAACTTATTTGTCCACTTAATGAATGTAATTCTATTTTACGCATTTAAAAAATGTTGCAAAAAGCTCTACCCAATTGTTAAGTGAAGGGAAAATGCTTCGCTCATGTTAGAATATTGATTCTCCGTATGAGCCTAGCAAGTACCTTCGGGATTCATATGCCTCATGTCTTTGTAAGGATATTAATTCTTCGAGAAGACATAGGAAGTGAGTCATCCTGAATTGAACTTGGTTCGTGTGAAGCCTATAATGGGTGAGAACCAAGGGCTTTGCTACCCTTAGTAGGGGACAACAAGGACAACTCAGGTACCATTTAGAACCCAACTATTTGAGAATTTAGAGCCTACCCCAATAGAGCCATATGGAAAACCTAGGGTTTTGAGTCTGGTCAAAATCATTGCGGATAATCCTTGGAGACATGTCCTGGAGTGTTGGAATGCGCTACCCAGAATTATTCGTGAAATTATTTTGCTCTCTTTATTCTGTTTTTTTCTTCTCTTTTTTGTCTTGTTGTTTTGCATATTCATTCATGCATCATCATTCCATTTCATTAGGTTTTGACATTCAATAAAGCTGTTTCTAAAAGTAGATATTTTATTAAACTAATGTTATTTTGTTTGCATTCATGCATTTGCATCATTCTTCTGTTTGTTTGGTTGTTTTCTTCTTTGCTTTGCATTGCATTCCATGCATACATGACATAATAAGAATCTAACTTAAAAATGACAGGAAAAAAATCAAAATAGCAAAAACAAATCACAAGTACGGTACTCGGTCTCAAGCCAGAGCAATAGAAGACAGGGTGATGGCATTAGAAAGCAACCATAAGAGTACCCAGGATAGGTTAGACAAGCTGGAGACAGATTTGAAGCAACAAATAGAATTAGTTCATCAAAAGACGGTTGGTTCAATTGCAGCCATGCTAGGCTTTAAGGACCCTGACAGAGTGGAAGCTGGTGAGGAAGCTAATGCTATGCCAAAATTTCAAGGGATAGCCTTTGTTCATCCGAGCATACAAAGGGAAGCTCAATCGTCCAAGGTCAAAATTTCCCCACATTTTGCTGAAACCTCAGCACAGAATGATAGGAAGATAACTTCTGAGGAAGTCATTGAGGTGTCTGATCTCGATGAAATTGCAGACAAAGTGAAAGCTAAAAAGAAATGGGATGATCGTTATAAGAAATTAGAAGAAATGATTAAATCATTCCAAGAAGGAGGCATATATGGAGGGGTGGATGCTAGGGATTTGAGCCTGGTGACTGATCTGATGGTGCCACCGAAGTTCAAGGTCATTGACTTTGAAAAATATAATGGAACGACATGCCCTGCAGCACATCTGACTATGTATTGCATGAAGATGTCAATGTATCTAGAGAACGAGAAGTTGCTTATCCATTGCTTCCAAGACAGCTTAGTAGGGTCAGCTACGCGCTGGTATACGCAGCTAAGTCGAGTGAACATCTGATCATGGAAAGATCTGTCCAGAGCCTTCAGTGAGCAGTACAAGCATATTTCAGACATGGTACCAACTTGTTTAGTTCTGCAAGGATTGGAGCAAAAGCATCATGAAAGCTTCCGTCAGTACGCAGAGAGATGGAGAGACGTAGCTGCCCAAGTCCAGCCACCATTGTTGGAAAGTGAGATTACCCTGATGTTCATGGAGACATTAAATGGATCTTTCTACGATCGTATGCTCAACCATGCCACAAAGAGTTTTGTGGACATGCTTATAAATGGAGAATTGATACTTGCAACAATGAAAAATAGAAGGTTGGACAGCGGGGAAACTAAGAAACCCTACAAAAAGAGAGACAATGAAGTCAATGCTACTAATGTCTATAATCCCAGCTATTCAAAGCGGGTAGTCTTCAATAAACCCAATATCTCGACCACAGTTCCAGCAGTCACAAATCCTATAAAAGAAGAACGAAGGTATCAAGGGAGCTCAAAACCATATTTTCCTCCTATCCCGATGGCATACACAGAATTATTTGCTGAATTGATCAAATCCCAGATGGTGCTGCAAAGATATGTTCCTCCATTCTCACCACCATATCCACAATGGTATGATGAGAAGGCACAATGTGAATATTATGCAGGAGTTAAGGGGCATACCATAGAAAATTGTACTGCGTTCAAAAGAGTGGTAGATGACTTAAGAAAATCTGGGATGCTATCATTCGATCTGTCAGAAGATAAAGGAAACCCTGCCAAATCATCAAAAGGCAGGAGTAAATGCAATCATTGAGGAGGAAAGTAGGATGGTCAATGAATGTGTTGCTGAAGTTAGAGCTCCCATGAGGTGGATATGGGCTCAAATGGTGGCAGCAGGGGTGTTAGAAAAAGGGACCCATAAACTGAAAATTAAAGAAGAATCATACTGTGAGTACCACATAAAGGAAGAACATGAGATTGATTGTTGCTTGGAGTTCAAGCGACTAATTCAGGACAAGATGAATAAGAAAGAACTTGAGTTCTTTGAGAAAGAAGACACATAATGTTTGCTGGATGTGTGTGCATCAGATGAGTCATCCTCTGGAAGAGATTACACCGGAATGAAGCCTTTGGTGATTAAAGCTAAAATAAGAGTTGGTGAGCCAGCAAGGAATGTGACCCCACGGCTCATAATTAAGGCACCAACGCCAATTCCCTACAAGGACAGCAGACATGTCGCTTAGAATTACACTTGTGAAGTGACAGCCCCAGGAGAAACGTCTACTCAAGAAAAGGAAGAATCGGTCAATGAGGTGAATCGTTTCATGAGGAGTGGAAGGCTATATTCCCAGCCAACAACAGAAGATAGAGATTCGGCGCAAAGGAAGGCTGCTGCTGAGGAGCCCAAAAAAGAAGATGACATAGATTTCTTCAAGGAAAAACCAACAACATATCATGAGTCTGTAAAGGAATATGAGGCTCAAGAATTCTTGAAGATCTTAAAACACAGTGAATACATTGTTGTGGAGCAACTCTATAAGCTTCCGGCTCGAATTTCCATGTTTTCGTTGCTATTAAGTTCTGAGGGCCACCGTGAGGCCTTGTTAAAGATTTTGAACTGGACATTTGTATCAAAGGAGATCACAACTGATAAGATGGATATGTTAGTCGGTAACATTGTCGTTAATAACTTCATCTCGTTCAATGATGAAGAGATACCGAGTGGAGGAACAGGAACTTGCAAAGCTTTGTACATCACCACCAGATGTAAGGGGCATATGTTACCAGGTATCCTAATCGACAATGGGTTGGCACTAAATGTTATGCCACTAGCTACACTGAAGAAACTGCCAATAGATAGTTCTCATATGAGGACTTATCAAAACATGGTGAGAGCATTTGATGGAACTTAGAAAGATGTGTTAGGGAAATTGAGGCGCCTTTGCAAATTGAACCAGTGACCTTCGACGTTGAATTCGTGGTCATGGATATAGGAACTAGTTATAGTTGCTTGCTTGGGCGCCCATGGATTCATGCAGCAGGAGCAGTTCCATCTACTTTACACCAGAAGCTAAAGTTTGTGATCGATGGACAATTAATAATTGTTAGTGCAGAGAAAGAAATCATTACATCAGTAACCACTGATGCACCCTTCATTGAGATCGATGAAGGTGTGCTCGAGTGTTATTTCAGGACATTAGAGCTAGTCAATGCAACCTTTGTCACCGAAGGAAACAAGGTGCCAGAACCGAAATTATCAAGCTGCATAAAAATGCAGGTAAAACAAACGCTCGGGAAAGGAGCTAAAATCGGAAAAGAACTTGGAAGAAGACATCAAGGAAGGTTGTATCCTGTAGTAATCCCAGCGAAAAAGGATCCGTTTGGGTTTCAAGCCCAACAAATGGCAAAGAAGCGTTGAAATCAGAAAGTATTAAGAGAGGAGAAGAGCTAGATTGAAGGGAGAAAAAATCGAATGGGAACCAATGACATTCCCACCCCTAAACCATAACTGTATATCTAGAGGTATGCTAGATCCAAATACCTCAGCCAGTGAAGAAGGAAAAGAAGAGAGCACTCTGTGTGAAGTATTTGAAAAGCTTAGCATCAATGCTATGACTAACAATGAAGAAGAGAACCAGTACCTGTCAATGATCCGCCCTTGCTCTGAGCTTGACAATTGGACTGCTGAAGAAATTCCTCTAGTCTTTAAGGCATGTTCAGAGTAATTCTCAAAACTAACCTCTTTGCTCCATGCCCAGAGACAATAGGGGACCTTATGTAAAGGGCCTATGTCAAACATTTAATTTGAATTCAATAAAAGATGCATTTCCTTAAATCTTGTGTAGCAAACTTTCCTTCCATAACCAAAACCAAATAAAAACCATAAAATTAAAAGCATAAAAACATTCCATTCATTTTGTTTCTTCCCTTTGTATATATCTTTTGCCTATTTCCTTTTCAAGTCTTCAGATATCATTAATTTAAATGAATCCAAGTCTGACTTCAAGGTGGATTTTGAATTGCCTCTATGCTTGGAAGAAATTGGAAATATTGACGATGAGGAAGAATATGATGTACCCAGTGATATGCTCAGAATGGTAGAAGAAGAGAAAAGACAGATTCTGCCGCATAAAGAGGAACTGGAGATATTAAACCTCGAAACCGCAGATGAAAAGCGAGAGGTGAAGATTGGTACTACCATCACGGCTAAAACCAGACAAAGTTTGATCAAGCTCTTGAAAGAATTTAAAGATATTTTTGCTTGGTCGTACCAAGATATGCCTGGCCTTGACACAGACATCGTCATACATAGGCTCTCTATTAAGAAATGATGTGAACTGGTAAAGCAAAAGCTTAGAAGAATGAAGGCTAAAACACTCCTCAAGATTAGGGATGAAGTAAAGAAGCAATACGATGTAGGATTCCTCAAGGTAGCCAAGTATCCAGAATGGGTGGCGAATATTGTCCCGGTACAAAAAAAGGATAGAAAAGTACGGATGTGTGTTGACTACATGGACCTTAATAAGGCAAGCCTAAAGGATAATATCCCGCTCCCGCATGTTGACACTTTAGTCGACAACACGGCAGGTCATTCACTATTCTCTTTCATGGACGATTTCTCCGGGTATAACCAGATTAAGATGTGCCCATAAGACATGGAAAATGCGACTTTTGTGACGCTATGAGGGACTTTTTGCTATAAAGTGATGCTCTTTGGACTTAAGAATGCAGGGGCAATCTATCAGAGGGCCATGGTCACTCTTTTCCATGATATGATGCATAGAGAAATAGAGGTATATGTCGACGATATGATCGCCAAATCTCGATCTGAAGAGGAACATTTGATCAATTTAGAAAAGCTCTTCCTAAGATTGAGAAAGTTCCAGTTAAAGTTCAATCCGACTAAATGCACATTTGGAGTCACATTTGGAAAATTATTAGGTTGTGCTGTAAGCAAAAGAGGAATTGAGATCGATCTTGATAAGTTAAAAGCCATACAGGAACTTCCCTCACCTCAAAGACAAAAGAAAGTTCGAGGTTTCTTGGGATGGTTAAATTACATCACACGTTTCATTTCTCATCTAACTGATAAGTGTGATCCAATGTTTAGGCTACTCAAAAAGAATAATCTAGGGACTTGGGATAAAGAATGTCAAGTGGCCTTGGAAAAGATTAAAGAACAGCTAAGCAATCCTCCAGTATTAGTACCACCTGTTTCAGGGAGACCATTGATCTTGTACTTAACGGTCTATGAAAATTCCATAGGTTGTGTGTTAGCACAACATGATGATACTGGAAGAAAGGAAAATGTGATATATTACTTGAGCAAGAAGTTCACTGATTGTGAAACCAGATATTCGTCAATCGAAAAGCTGTGTTGTGCTCTGGTTTGGGCAGCCAAAAGGTTAAGACAATACATGTTGTATCACGTTACATGGCTAATCTCAAAGTTGGACCCACTGAAGTTCATGATGGAAGCTTCAGCCTTATCAGGAAGATTAGCACGATGGTAGATGTTATTATCAGAGTTTGATATCCAGTATGTGAGCCGAAAAATGATAAAAGGAAGGCTATAGCAGACTTTTTGGCAAGTCGCGCCTGTGATGACTATGAAGCATTAAACTTCAATTTTCCTGATGAAGACTTGATGTGTATCACAGAAGATGATGAAGCTTCAATAGAATCTTGGGTTATGAACTTTGATGGTACAGTGAATGCATTAGGAAGAGGTATAGGGGCAGTCCTGGTTTCACCAGAATGAGATTATTACCCTTTTACTAGTCGTTTGAAGTTCTTCTGCACTAATAATATGGTGGAATACGAGGTCTGTATAATGGGACTAAAAGAAGCTATAAGAAGGAAAATTCGTACTTTAAGAGTTTTTGGGGACTCTACATTAGTCATTTATCAGATACGTGGTGAATGAGAGACAAAAAGACGTAAAGTTGGTGGAATACCACAAGCTGGTCCTCGAATTGACCAAGGAATTTAACAAGATCACTTTTAAATATCTCCTCAGGGAAGACAATCAAATGGTTGATGCCTTAGCCGCCTTAGCCGCCATGTTCAGGGTAAATGAAGGATCTAAGATGATGCCCATTAGGCTATATATGCTCGACTCCCCAACTCATTGTTACAACGTGGAAGAAGAAATGGATGGATTGCCATGGTATCATGACATCTTGCAATATGTAAAATTTCAGCAATACCCACCCCAAGCTACAGAGAATGAAAAGAAAATAATCAGGAAGATGGCATCAGGATATGTCCTTGATAGAGAGATTTTATACAAAAGAAGTAGTGATCAAATGCTTCTAAGATGTGTAAGGGAAAAAGAGGCACAATTGATTGTAGAAGAAGTTCATGAAAGAATTTGCGGAACTCATCCTAGTGGTTTCACCATGGCCAGGAGAATCATGCGACTTGGATATTATTGGTCAACTATGGTGATTGCATCAACTATTCTCGCAAATGCCACAAGTGCCAAATTTATGCTAACAAGGTTCATACGCCACCTCAATCTCTTCATGTTATGACAGCCCCTTGGCCGTTCTCCATGTGGGGCATTGATGTTTTCAGTCAGATTTACCCTAAGGTATCAAACGGGCATCGTTTTATCCTAGTAGCCATTGATTATTTCACGAAGAGGGTAGAAGCAGCCTCGTATGCAAATGTCACCAGATCCACGGTGTGTAAGTTTTTGAAAAAGGAAATCATCTGTCGATATGGCTTGCCTGAAAGTATCATCATCGACAATGCTTTAAATTTGAACAATAGGATGATAAGTGGAGTCTGTGAGCAGTTCAATGTTAAACATCATAATTCAGTGGTATATTGCCCGAAAATGAATAGGGCAGTGGAGGCTGCGAATAAGAACATTAAGAAGATAATTGCAAAAAAATGATACCTATAGGGATTGGCATGAGAAGCTGTCGTTTGCCTTATACGCTTATCGAACTGCTGTAGCGATGTCCCTCTCGCTAAAAAAAACGAGATTTTATTTATTGTTTTGTTTCATTTTGAAAATAATGTCTTCCGTGGGGTTTTAAAGAAACCGCGTTTTATTTAGAAATTGGAGTCGCCACCGGCCACTTAGGTAGGCCAGACACCGTAAAACCAGAGATTTTTAAACTGTTGGGTTCGGGAGTCGGTTACGGATGGGGAATGATTAGCACCCCCACACCGCCCAAAATTGGTACTTTAATAATTACCGCTTTATTAATATTAGACTTTTTGGATTAAAGTGACGGTTAAATTAAGATTTGGTTGTAAGTGCGAGTAGATTTTAAAGGCCCCGTTATCCGAGAGCAAATGCCCAACCACTATCACTACGCCTGATACTGGCCCCGTTTGCGCTCGGATAAAAGGGCACCGCATTAACATTATATACTTCGATATACAATCTTAGTGAGCAAAATATAAAATATGGCAAATAATTCAGATACAATAAAAATAAATATTAACATGATAAAATACTAATCTAACATAAATAAAATACTAATCTAACACATACATACATATATACTATGAACAAAAGAATTAAAAGACAAAAAACATGATATCACGAAAAAAAATGAAACAAACTAAAAGCATGCTATCGTGTGGACATGATACACAAATGAAACTAAAACATATAAAAGGCATGTATACGAACAAACTAAATTAAAACACGAGGGCATGATATCACAAAAAAAACGTGTGTTGTAAAACATAAATACACATGTAATATGAGAAAAACATACATGAAAGTATGAAAAAAACATATTAAAAATGCAAACATACTCAAAGAGAATAAAACATGCTAAAATATTTAGAATACGAGTAAACAAGCTAAAGGCCATATTAACCTAATGATATACAAAAAACGAGCATGAAATAAAGAGGTGACAAGAACGTATATAACACCTATGTAAAAAAAAACCACAAATCATATTAATGCAAAAACATTAAAACATAACTACTTAAAACAAAATAATAAACAACAATATGGGACTGGAATAGAATAAAATCAAAACAGAAAGCTTATAATTTAAATAAAAAATGGCATTTAGGGATCTAATCAAGAACTGGGTAAAACTTATGGGGACTGAAGCTGTAAAAAGCCCATGCGGCAAGCTTGAAATGGAAAGTTCAAAAATGCGGAGGTCCTCGGGGCGTAATTTGACCATTTGAAAACGGATGTCGGATAATTTCGGGACGAAATTGGAAAATTTGGAAATATAAGATGGACTAGGTTTGCAATTAACCCAATGGGCAATACCGTTTTGAAAAATCCCAAAACGCTGGATGATTTATGATGCGATTAGACCATTTTTAACAGAGGGGCTTGCCTATAAATCCCCTCAACCGGCCTCTCATCTCTCATTTTCTTATTTTTTAAGCCCTAAGATAATAACCCCCCACTCTCTCATTTTCTCTCAAAACCAAACCTCAAGCCTTTGATGAACCCAGAAACCGGCGGCCAACCGCCGTCTCCTCCGCCACTGGCTGCCGCTAGTCTGCGCCGGCGAACCTAAAAAAACACCAAACGATCATCGCTTCAACCTGAACCCGAATCTAAACTTAGATTTACACGGAGACTCCCCCTCTTTCCTAGATCTGAGAAAATACGAGACGAAAAACTATTTTTTTCTTTTTTTTTGAAAATAAAAAAGAGGCCTAAAAGGATCACCATGTTCAGTTTTGGAAACTGATGCGGCTTATTACTGGCAAGGGGAGACCCACCGACAGTGAGGGTAAAAGAACTCTCAGCTCCTCTCCTTTTTTTGTTATTTCTAGAGTATATACATGCATGTAACGCTAAAGACAAATGTATACCTTTTTATTTTTTGTGTTCGAAAGATGAACAAGAGAGTGAAATCTCTTTTTTTTTGTATTTTTGAGAAACTGGTTACCACTCCCATTTTTCCTGATACATATCTGATACATATATCTTGTTCATCTCCTTTTGTTTTTGGTAGGAATAGAAAATAAAATACATATATGTTGTCTGGTTTTGGTACTGATAACCCATTCTTCTCTGTTTTTTTTTTGCACGCCAACTGAGCACGGTGGTTGAGCTGGTGGTATGGTAAAGCATGGCGGATGTGTCATTTGGCCAGACCGAATCCTAGCTGTTGGATCAGATCTGATCCAACGGCTGGGATCACTTGGGGCACGAACAGTCATGATTACTTCTGGTGGTTGATGGAGATGATGACACGTGGCGTATGATTATCTGAAAGGTCGGCTAGTGTACGCCACGCGCGCGTGGAAGTCCGACAGCCTCTAGAGTGAGCTACACGCGCCAGATGAAGAGTCCTCTTGATTGATTTGGAGCCGTTGGATCAAGATCTAATCCAACGGCCCAGATTAGGCTGTACAAGGGATAAAAATTATTAGGGTTTAGATAACTGATATGTATTAGGATTTTGTTAGGCTTTAGGTTTGGGCCAATCAGGCCTTACAATGTATTTTTTGGGTTTTACAATGGACTGGATATTAATTTATTTGGGTTTAATATTTTTTGGATTTTCATTTTAATTTAGCCCAATAATATTAATGTTGATGTTAATACTAGTAATGACAACCATACATGCACATATAATATACACACGTACAAACATGCATACGAATATTAATATATTACACATTTTAATTAATATCATATACGATCATACATACATATACAATCATACACATAGTCAACATAAATATCCACACATACATATATTACGTATACATTAATCACACGTACACATACATCTATGTAAACATGCGATAATAATATTAACTGATTATTATATTAGCATGGCACAATATTAACAAACACATATAAAAATGAGTGATTACAGTTGCCCCTCTTTGCTTGTTCTGGTAGAACAAGAACAAAGCAAAGATCGTAAGCACTCATTTTTATCCGACTTCCCTATTTGTAGCTTTGGAGTCACGTGTTCTTCTTAAACTCTTCGTTCTCCCTTTTTTCTTCTTCTAGCGGTGATACCCCATTTCACTGTCGGGTTCAACCATTCCAGCCTTTCTTTTTCTGAATTTTTGGTTCAGGGTTCTAAAGTGCCCTTTCGGGTTTTCACCTTAAAATTTTTTATTTTTGTGTTGTTTTTTTTTGCTTTTTTTGTTTTTGTGTGTTTTTTGAGGTGCCCTTCCGGGTTTTCACCTGAGAAATCTCTATTGTTGTCTCAAATTCTTTCTTAAAAAAAGTAGGGCATATACCATTGGTCATCTTACCCTGGTACTCGAAACCTTCTGCTCACCCTATTTCAACATACATCATGCAAACAGCTGGAGGGCAAGGTTAACATAATTTTCTAATCACCTGCATCTTTAGGGTTAGATCACAGTAATGCTAAGAAATCTCTTGTTTATCATAAGTCTATGTTAACTTATTTGCATGATGTTTATGGCTAATAACAAGAAGACAAGGAATGAAAGCTCAAAAATGTGATTTTATTATGATTAAGGATTTGGAACAATTTTGAGAAGGTCATGGCAAACTTGAGGAAAAGGAAAAACCAAACATGAAATGCAAAACATCCAGTATCCACAGTATGAATGATGCACGATCCTGTCAACCAGAGTAGAATATTTGCCTGGAACTTCTTCTTCATGGGGCTCATGGGGACGTCTCCTTTCTCCGGAGGTCCATCCTCCTAATTTATTTGAGTCGCCCTTTACGAGTTTTTGACTCGGATCCTTCCTTTGCTTCAAGACGCCATTTTCGGGTTTTCGCCCTGAGTTCTCCATTTTTTGTTGTTCTTTTTGTTGTTTTTGTTTTTGTTGTTTTTGTTGTTTTTGTTGGTTTGAAACGCCCTTTCAGGTTTTCGTTCCACCTTTCTTTTTTCTCTTTTTTCATTCTTTTTTCTTCTTCCTTTTCAAACATAGTATTTCTTAACGGCATCAGAATTTACAGGATTTTTCAACTCATCTCCATCCATTTCGGTTAAGATTAAGGTTCCTACTGAAAAGGCCTTCTTAACAACGTATGGCCCTTCCCAGTTGGGCATCCACTTTCCCCGAGAATCTTTCTGAATCGGGTGGATCTTCTTAAGCACCAGATCCCCATCTTTGAATTCTCTCGGGCACACCTTCTTGTTGTATGCCCGCATCATCCGTTTTTGGTACATTTGACCATGGCAGATGGCCTTTAGCCTATTTTCTTCAATGAGATTCAACTGGTCGAATCTGGCTTGCACCCATTCGGATTTTTCCAATTTTACTCCATTTAGGACCCAGAGCGACGGAATCTCAACCTCAATGGGGAGTACTGCTTCGGTGCCATACACTAAAGAATAGGGTGTTGCCCCTGTCGTTGTGCGAACGGATGACCTATATGCGAAAAGAGCGAATAGCAACTTCCCGTGCCAATCCTTATAGGTATCCGTCGTCTTCGCGATGATCTTCTTTATGTTCTTGTTTGCAGCTTCCACTGCCCCGTTCATTTTAGGGCGATAGGTTGTAGAGTTATGGTGTGTTATCTTGAATTGGTTGCACAGCTCTGTTATCATTTTGTTATTCAGATTGGAAGCATTGCCGATGATAATCTTTTCTGGCAAATCGTATCGATAAATGATCTCATTCTTTAGGAATTTGCATATCGTCGTCCTTGTGATGTTGGCATAAGATGATGCCTCCACCCATTTAGTGAAGTAGTCTATGGCGACCAAAATAAAACGGTGCCCGTTGGAAGCCTTTGGGTGAATCTGCCCAAGAACGTCCATGCCCCATGCTGCAAAAGGCCACAGAGAATTCATGGTGTGTAAAGGTAACGGAGGAGCGTGAATCTTGTCAGCATAAATTTGGCATTTGTGGCATTTTCTGGCGTAATCGATGCAATCTCCCTCCATGGTCGACCAGAAATAGCCATAGCTCGTAATTTTTTGGGCTATAGACAGCCCGTTGGCGTGCGTCCCACATAGACCATCGTGTACCTCCGCCAAAATCTCCATCATCTCATGGGCATCCACACATCTCAATAATGTATGATCATGGCTTCTTTTATATAGGATCTCCCCATCCATAACGTATCTCGCTGCCATTTTTCTGAGTGTTTTTCTGTCATTGTCATTTGCTCCTTCAAGATACTATTGAAGCTTGACATATTGCAAGATGTCATAGTACCACGGGTTACCATCAATCTCTTCTTGCACATTACAACAATGATCCGGCCTTTCAAAAGTCTGCATCTCAATGGGCTTTATTTCTGCCCCCGTGTTTGCTTTGAACATAGAAGCCAAGGTTGCCAAGGCTGCCATATGATTTTCTTCTTTGGGAAGGTAAGTGAAACTGATCTTTTCAAACTCCTTGGTGAGCTCTTGGATCAATTCATAATATTTGACCAGCTTTGAATCCCTAGTTTCCCATTCTCTGCGCAACTGGTAAATCACTAAGGATGAATCTCTGAATACTCGAAGTTCCTTAATCTTTCTTTCAATAGCTGTGTTCAGTCCCATAACACAGGCTTCATATTCAGCTATATTGTTGGTGCAGAAGAATTCTAGTCTGCTGGTGAAGGGATAGTAGACATTCTCTGGAGAAATCAGCACGGCCTCTATCCCGTGTCCAAGGGCGTTGGAGGTTCCATCAAAGTAAAGCTTCCATGAGTTGTTATCTGAAACATCTTCCTCGGTTGTAATACACATCAAGTCTTCATCCGGGAAATTAAAGTTCAACGACTCATAATCGTCCGAAGTACGACTAGCTAGGAAATCTGCTATGGCGTTTCCCTTCACGGCTTTCTGGCTTACATATACAATGTCGAATTCGGATAAGAGCATCTGCCAGAGGGCCATCCTCCATATTAGTGCTGGCGCTTCCATTAGGAACTTCAAGGGGTCTAGCTTAGATATCAACCATGTGGTATGGTATAACATGTACTGCCTAATCCGTTTGGTGGCCCAAACTAAAGCACAACATAGCTTCTGAATTGGTAGGTACCGCGTTTCGCAATCATTCAACTTTTTACTTAGGTAGTAGATGGCTCACTCCTTCTTCCCCGACTCATCGTGTTGCCCCAATACGTAACCTATTGAATTCTCAAAGACTGTCAGATAGAGGATTAAAGGCCTGCCCGGTACCGGCGCGACTAAAATCGGAGTATTCGTTCTAAGTAGTCTAAAGACTAGGCCACACCTATCTGTTAACTGGGAGATGAAACGAGAGATATAATTTAGCCTCCCCAAAAAGCCACGAACTTCCTTTTGAGTATGGGGCGGTGGGAGATCCTGGATGGTTTTCACCTTATATGGATTGATCTCAATCCCTCTTCTGTTCACCACGAACCCCAAAAGTTTTCCAGATATAACGGTAAAGGTGCATTTGGCTGGGTTAAGCTTCAGCTGGTATTTCTGTAGTCTCTGTAATAGTTTTCTCAAGTTCTGTAGGTACTTTTTTTCTGTTCGGGATTTAGCGATCATATCATCCACGTATACCTCTATTTCCTTGTGCATCATGTCGTGGAAAAGAGTCAACATCACTCTTTGATAAGTCGCTCCCGCGTTCTTGAGCCCGAAAGGCATCACCTTGTAGCAAAAAGTGCCCCATATGGTCACAAATGTGGTTTTCTCAATGTCGTTTGAGTCCATCTTTATCTGGTTGTACCCCGAGAAACCATCCATGAATAAGAACCATGAGTGTCATGCGGTGTTGTCAACCAGCGTGTCAATATGTGGCAGAGGGAAGTTGTCTTTAGGGCTAGCTCGGCTGAGATCCCTATAATCTATACACATACGGACCTTCCCATCCTTCTTCGGTACTGATATGACGTTTGCAACCCATTCAGGGTACTTGGCCACCTCCAAGAAGCCAGCATCAAACTGCTTTTTCACATCTTCTCTGATCTTTATCAACATGTCCGGTCTCATTCTCCTGAGTTTTTGCTGTATTGGTTTGCATTCTGGCAACATCAGCAGTTTGTGTACCACCATGTCAGTATTCAAACCCGGCATATCTTGATAAGTCCAGGCGAAAACATCCTTGAATTCCTGGAGTAGGGCTATCAGTTCGTGCCTGGTTTTTGAGGAAAATGTCGTCCTGATTTTTACTTATTTTCTCTCTTCTTCAGTCCCCAAGTTTACAACTTCTGTTTCTTCTTGGTGGGGCATGATTTACCTTTCTTCGTTAGCCATCATCCTCATCAGCTCTGCAGGGACATCGCATTCTATCTCATCATCCTCTTCTTCGATTCCTGCTGATATCTCGAGATATTCAAAATCTACTTTGTGATTGGACTCAGCATCATTCATAGGGTTAATTATGGGAGACCTGCATTAAATGAGAACGAATGTATTGGGAAGAGAATGGTTTTATATGATGTGAATGGATATGAATAATAAATGAATGAAATAAATGAGATGTTTGCCATTTGAGAAAACGAGGAAGGTATCTTTTCATTTCAAACAAAAAGCTAACATAGGTTCCCTATACAAAAGATCCCCATTGTTTATGGGCAGAAAACAAAAAGGTTGATTCGGAGCATTACTTTGATCTAGTCCTAAAAACCACAGGTAGATCAACGTGGCTCCAGTTATCAAGAGTTTCCCCAGGGCGGCAAGGGTGGATGCTGGTCAACATACTACTGACTTGGTCATTTCCAGCTACCATGTTGATGGACATCCCCTCAAGTGATTCACTAAACAGTTCTTTCTCGTTGAGTATGTCATTTTCCTTAATTGCTTCTTCGACTTCCTATCCTGGTCGGCAGAATCCTCAGAGACAAAAGTGTTTTTCAAACTAGGGAAAGATATTGGTCTCCATGGAATGTCCTCTCCCTTAAATTTGGCTCTTCTCTGTTCTTTATTTCTCTTGTATTCTTCCTTTCTGTACTGGACACTTGGTTTGTAACCCAACCCGAAATAGTCCTTCTTGGTTATTACACTCTTAGCTCGGAGGCTCTTTTGCAATCTTCTCGCTAGCCCTCTTCCTGCTTTGGCTCCTCGGCCCAAAGTTTCAGCAACGGTCATCATGGTGCAATTAGATAATCTGGGGCAGGGGATCCGATTACATTCCGCGATGAATGTGGCGTTCACCAGCTCTAATGCTCGAAAAGAGCATTCTGTGGCATCTCATCACTTTGGATGTAGGGGGCATCTGATGTCACCGAAGCAATGATCTCTTGCTCAGCCTCCACTGTGACCAACTTGCCTTCGATCACGAATTTTAATTTATGGTGCAGTAATGATGGGACGACACCTGCAGAGTGGATCTATGGCCTTCCTAATAAGCAGCTGCATGGTGGTTTTATGTCCATCACCATGAACTCGACCACGTACTCAGTCGGCCCAATCAATAGAGGCACATCAATCTTTCCCAGTGTTCCTCTTTGTGTGCCGTCGAAGGTTCTCACGGAGTTATGACAGGGCTTTAGGTGAGAATTATCTATTGGTAGCTTTTGCAGGGTCACCATAGGTAGTACGTTCAGTGCTGACCCGTTGTCAATCAATACCCCTGGTAACACATACCCCGTGCAGTGGGTCATGATGTTAAGAGCTTTGGTGGACCCCATTCCTCCTTCAGGGATCTCATCATCACTGAATGTTTTATGGTTATAGGCGGTGATATGCCCCACTATTCTGTCCAACTTTGATACAGAAACGTCCTGGGGTACGAAAGTCTAGTTTAGCACTTTTAAGTGTGCCTCATGGTGTTTTTCTGAACTCAAGAGCAACTCTAGCACTGTAATCTTGCCGGTTGCTTTCGTAGTTGTTCCACTACGCTGTACTCACTATGTCTCAGGAATTTTAGAAATTCTTTGGCCTGAGCCTCGGTTACTAGTTCATTTATCTTTGGAGGTGGTTCATCACCGAATATTTGCGCGGGGGTAACCGATGTATCATTTCCTTTATCTTTGGCCACTTCAGCAGCCTTCAAGGTCTTTGAGGAGTAACATCTGCCGCTCCTCGTGAAGTGGCCCACCTCACCGACATTCACATCATTCTTGTCTTGCTCGTCTTTCGGTGTAGGCTCAACCTTCCACTCTTTTATCTCACCAGATTCTGGCTTTTCTGGTATGGTCACATTTACAGCATAGTTCTAGGGAGTTTGTCGTATATCCTTGAATGGGAACGGGGATGGTGCTGAGATGATGATCTTGGGAGTCACCTTAGTAGTTTCTGCTTAGGAGGAACTTGCACTCTCCGGCCTGGAGGATATGCCAAAAGGTGTGTCTCTCATGTATTTAATGTTGAGGCTGTCTGTCATATGTACGTCTGACCCATTCTTTCCTATAGGCTCTTCGAAAAACTCTATTTGCTTGTCATTCATCAATTGTTGCACCAATCTCGTAAACTCGTCGCACTGTTGGATGTCGTGTCCTCCATCCTGATAGAATTTATAGTACGCTCCACATCCCTTTTGTGTTACTACCATGCCCATGTCGATCAAGCGGGCCATGCACAATTGCTGAAATATCCACTGTAAAGGAGACTTGATTTCTGACACATTCTCCTTAACCTTCATGGTAGAGCACTCCTCAATAGCATTTACTCCCCTGTTCCCGTGATTAGGCAATGGGTTAGTAGCTACACTTGGTTCTTCAAACTTCAGTATCCCAGAATCGGTTAGGTTCTGCACGAGCTTCTTGAAAGCAAGGCAGTTCTCGGTGGGATGACCAGGGGCACCACTGTGATAATCGCAATGCATGTTCGGGTTATACCAGAATGAGAATGGCAGTTTGAACGGAGTAACATAGTATGGATGGACCAGATCCGCTTCATACAACTGAGAGTAAAGATCAGAGTACGAAACGGGTAGTGGAGTAAAAGTTTGCCTCTCTTTCTCCTTTCTCGGGGTTCTCTCATCTCTTTGGTTCGAGTTTTGTGCTTTCTCAATAGACGCTTGTGGCTGCGAGACTGTAAAATTCTTAAGGGCGGTGTAAGTATTGGCATTCTGAGAACCTTCTCTGCTATCAATCCTACCGCTCTTGATTGCCAATTCAAGGGACTCCCCGGTCCTAATTAAATCAGTAAAACTCTGTGTCGTGTTATTAATGAGGCGATCAAACAGTGTCCCCTTCAGAGTATTAACAAATAATGGTGTAATTTCATTTTCTGGGAGGGGTGGCTGAATCTGGGCGGCCACTTCCCGCCACCTCTGAGCGTACTGTCGCAGACTTTCGTTAGACTTTTGCCCCATATTTTCTAACATAATTCTGATGGGCGTCATGTCTGTCACGTGCTTGTATTGCTCGATGAATGCTCTTGAAAGATCTTTCCAGGTTTTAATGTTTATTCGGCTCAACTGGGTATACCACCGCAGCGCTACCCCAGTCAGGCTGTCCTGGAAACAGTGAATTAATAGTTTCTCATCCTTGAGGGAAGCCGTCATCTTCCGACAATACATTGCCACGTGCGCGGAAGGACACGTGGTTCCATCGTATTTGTCGAACTCCAGTGTTTTAAATTTTGGTGCCAGGACAAGGTCGGATACCAGACTTAAGTCACTGGCATCGCCTCCCGATTCTTCCATAGTTTGCAGGGCTTTAAAATTTTCTTCCATGAGGCAAAACCTCTCCTCCAATTTCTTTTCTACCTATGTCATGATCCTCTCGACCAAGTTCAGGTCTGGCACCTCCTCCTCGTAGAGTGCTTCTGTGTCAAGGGGTGGATTCTCAGGTGCCCCTACCTGAAGATTAGCAGGCATCCCAGCAGGGTCGATATATACCCTTCTGGCCGGATTTGGCGTAGCCGGTTGAACCTTGCTGTAAGCTGGGGTATCTTCTGGCTCTTGAGCGACTTCTCCTTCGGCTCTTTTTCTGAGGCTCTTAGCCAACAACGTAATTATGTCGGACACTATCGACGCTTGTGATTGTGCAATCTGGTTACTGAGGCTTCTCTAGGCCTCATCAAATCTTGCTTCTAGATCTCTCTGTCTTTTCTCTAGACTGATTATCCTATCTTCCATGAGCTTGCTTTGTAGTCGGGTAAGGTATGGATGATGAATGATTGCGGCTTAACTTCTATTTCCACACTGCCACAATATTTAAAATATTAATATGATTGCAAAGAAAATAAATGCATGTATAATGATGCAACTTTCATGATGCAATGCATGAATGTATGTAAATAAAGGTATTGATTCCGCTGGTAATCACCTTTTTGAACTACTTCCACGGGAATTAAAGGATCTAGATTACAATAGAGTTCATATTACACAATGAGGGTTCCTAATACAAAAGAGTCCTAATTATAACACAGAGTCCTATAGATAAGCCCTAGCTCTATCTCTTAATTTTCTAATAGCCCTGAGCAGCTTGATGAACCTGTGTGCTTCTTCCATGCCTGCGGCTACGAAAGGTCGGAGGGCTTCGGCAGCTAAGTCACTCACATGCCCTGCGACTCGCTGTATGTCCACCATTAGGTTCGCATAATATTGGTCCTTATCCTGCACCATCCGGGCAGCATCACGCAGTCTTCTTTGCCAATAATTGTCTCCTCCGGCTGCAGCCTCTTCGAATACTCTGATTCTTTCCCTATAATCCTAATCAGTTGCTTCAAGTGACTCAATCCGAGCTCACAACGTGCCTACTTCACGCTCCCTTTCTTGTAGTTCGATGAAGCCATTCCTCTGACGGTAAGTTTGAAATGAGTGTTCTAATTCTGCCAACCTTCCCTCTAACTCGACATTCTGACTTTGGCTCTAATTCAGGCTTTGGATGGTGTCGTCGTATAACCTTTGCATCTCTAACAGTTTATTCCTGCTACCCATGGACCTTCTTTTCCAAGTGGCGGTGTTCTCTCTTTTGTAGTTGACTACTTGTTCTCCTTTGCTGATCTCCCACCTAGTTCTTTCCTTTTCTAGGTCGATGGCCTCCTTGAAAGACCGCATTTCCTCCTCGATAGCTAACCTGCAGCTTTCTATCTCTTTCTCTAACGCTCGCTTGCCGATCTCTAGTTCTTCTTCCACCAAACGGATACCATTCGTTTTTTCCTTTTCCACTACTATGAACTGACTTCGGCTGGCCTTCTGTACTTTTGCTTGGAGTAGGAGGGTATCATTCTGGTAAAGAACTTTCTTCTCACTCAAATCCGCATTCAATTTCTTCAATTGCTTAATGATATCGTCCCGCTCGTCGACCTCTAAGCTCACTTTATAAAGCTCACCCGCATGCTGAGTCTGTTGGGTTTCTATCTTCCTCCTGATTCCTTCGAGTTTGTTCCGTAAAATATCAGCTTCAGACGGTACTACCCTTGTAAGCTCCTCAAGTGACACAACTGGTCCCTGATCGGGTTCAGGAATCTTGTTATTAATCCTCAAACGCCTCCAAAGATCGTAGTCCGGAGTGGTCATACGCTCGGTGTCTCCTTCCACTCTGATCCGATAATAATGATCCCGGGCCCTCATGATAGTCTGAACCTTTTCCTTGAACTCACCTTTGAAAAGAAATTCACTTTGGCTCAATCCAGCGGTATTGGGAACAAACTGTCGTGATCTGAACTGTCGGGACACCAGAAGCAGAGCACAAGCAACCCCACCATGTAGCCCCAACATCATCAACCAGTTGTGATCACCGCAATTGTACAAGAAGTAATTAACTTTACCGAGCCACGGAACTCTCCAGACTATGTCTTCATCTTGAATATTCCTGAAGAAACTAGACCATCTCTTCATCTTCAAGTTTTCTCGCCACTCTTTTGCTAAGAACTCTAATAAGGGCAAAAAGCCTTGGAAGGATATCCCCGGTAGGATCCTCGTCGGTGTCTTCCACATATGGCTCTGAATCTATACATGTAACAGCTGTGCACATCCTCGAAAATGTTCTTCTTCGTGCTTTCGACTGGCATTTAAAGAAATAAAGGTCTCGGCCAAGATCATTGGTACTGGGTTTATCCTCCGTTTCATACACTCAAACAGGTCCAGAATGGCTATATCAATGTTCCCAAGAGCTCTCGGAAAGATCACCAAACCATATATTCCCAAGGCAAATAGGTCTATCTTCTTTCCCTCGTCTAGATGTGCGGGTATGATGTCTCGAATACTTTCCCATGCAAAGACTGTATTGTCTCCTCGAAGTTGAATTAGGCCATTAACCCAATCGTCACTCATTCCGGCAAAGGTTTTGAGCTTCGAAGTGTAATTCTGATTCCTCAGAGGCTTCGCGTAGATCCAATCTTCCTGAACGTTCTTCTGATTAAGTAAGGCAGTGTATTCTTCTACTGTAGGCATCATGTCCTGTCCATTGAAGGTGAAGCAGCAAAAGGTAGGATTCCAGAACTAAAAAATACCTCAGAGCAGGGGCTGGTTAACCCGAACGTATAACAGTTGTGCAATGTTGCCATAACTATCGCAGAACATGTCCTGTAGTCTTCGGTCTCATCATCCCCAAATGCTTTGAATGTCCTATAAGTTGTTCTGTTGGATACTCACATAGGTGTACCCAGCTACTACGCACTCGCTCGGCAAACTGTCCCCTTGGGCCTTCTGATTGACCTTTAACCAATGCTTGGCTGACAAGTTAAGCTCATATTTCCTAAGAAACCTTTTTTCCATGGTGAAAGGCTTTCTGATCGGGTAAACCACTTGATCCAGTACCTTTATGTAATGCAAATGCAATAATGTATGAACAAAGCAAAAGCAAAAAAGAAAACAAGTCAGTACCGGATAAAATTAATAAATAGATAAATAAAAGGACGGATTAAATAGAATAAACACACAAAACAACCCTATTTATCCCATCTAAAACCTAAGGTTATCCGCATGGCTCTAAAGGGGTGGGTTTCTATGTATTCTCTACATGCAGTCTTGGTTCTAGTAGGTACCCGAATTGTCCTTGTTGTCCCCTACTAAGAGTAGCAAGGCCCCCGATCATCACTCATTATAGGCTCCTTTCAACCGGGTTCAATTCAGGGGGACCGATTAGCTTATGCCCGTACAAAGGAACGATATCCTTACGAAAGCATAAGGTACTCGAGCCCCGAAAGTACTTGCTAGGCCCATACGGGAGAACGATATCTCCACGAAAGCATTAGCGTTTTCCCCCACTTAAAATGGGTTTATATGCCATATTTTAAATGCGTTAAAATAAACACGCACTTACAACTGAATATTAATTTAATAGTCACTTTAATCCGGAACTTCTAATATTAATAAAGTGGTAATTATTTGAAAAAGATCGACTCACTTTATTTTGAAAACCAAAAAAAATCCCCAACAGAGTCGCCATCTGTAGCGATGTCCCTCTCGCTAAAAAAATGAGATTTTATTTATTGTTTTGTTTCGTTTTGAAAATAATGTCTTCCGTGGGGTTTTAAAGAAACCGCATTTTATTTAGAAATTAGAGTCACCACCGGCCACTTAGGTAGGCCGTACACCGTAAAACCAGAGATTTTTATACTGTTGGGTTCAGGAGTCACCACCGACGATTCAACTCTGGCCGACTGCTTTATCTTCTCCGACGCATCACTCGCTCTGATCGTTCCTCACCGGTGTCGTTCGAGTCATCAGAAACATACAAACAGAAGAACAAAATGGGTTAAATCCCTAAATCGGGGCAGAAATAGGTCAAGATAAAATCAAATAGGGATTTAACATCCCTAAGCCTTGGCGAGAATCAAGCTATGATTACATATGCAAAAGGCAATTCAAAAAACCAGAATCCCCAAATCAGTGTCATGGCAAGAATCAAGCAAATCAGAGGGGAATAAATCAGGGATCTAGGCTTAGGATTTAGGCAATTCTTGTACTATAAATAGCACTGTAAATCATTGTAAACAAGAACAAGATTCGACACATGAATAATTTCACACAAGAATCACACACAACCAGTAAATATACTAGCATTCAGAAGCAGTAAGAGTAGGCAGTTGTAATCGACATTCAAAGGCAATAAAGAGCAAGTTCTGGTAATTTCTTCATATCTATTTACTTTTAATTTTAGTATAAACAAAGAAGAAAAGAATTTTTTTTTTACCTTTTTTGTGTTCGAAACGTCGCCGAAATTTGGAAATTTTGGTCTGAATCTGAGAATTTCACTGCCGGCAATGGCGGCTGGTGCCGGTGGATGGCGGCCGGCACGGCGAATGTTCATCGTGTTCTTCATAAAAAAGAAGAACACGATGAACTGGGCAGAGAGTTTAAAGAGGAAGCATTTTGATCGGTTTAGATGAAATATGAAACAATGAAAATTGTTTGTTATAACAGCTATTTATACTGACCCGTTTGACCTGACCCGAACCCGGCTATAACCCGCGCCCTTCTTTCCCGGATCTCACATCACAGCTCCTCAGCTTTTAATTGTTTCAATTTTGTCATTTTTCCTTTCAATCCAGCACCAAACTTTTAATTGTTTTTTGAATTATCCCCCATATTTTGGTTTTCTTTCAATTTAATCCTTAATATAGATTTTTTTTATTTTAAAAAAGATAAAAATCTAATTCTTTTACTTATTTAATCTCAATAATTGCTTAGTTATTTATTTTATTACTTAATTAATTATTCCTTTTATGCCTATTATGTATAATTGTATGTATGTTAAACTTTAGGATTAGGGACTTAAAACTTAAATTAGCGACATGTATGTTGTAAAATATTCTTCATTTCAATAAAAATACACTTAATTATATTTAAATCTTAATAATTAAAAGGAATATAGATATTTCTTTAGGATTATTCACTTCTAGATTTTAATTAAAAGATTTTAACACATTTAATTGTCTTGTTTATTTGTTTTAAAAAGTGAAAACTTAATTAATGCGGCGTCTTATCAAACGGGAATGACGGGTTAGCGCCAGAAGTGTTGGCGGTGAATAAAGTTCATTTCTCGGGCTATAAGCCCGTTAAAATAGATTTACATTCATTTTATGGACAAATAAATCAAAATTTTGTGAACTTGCAAATTCCAGTTTTAAAAATGTTTTTTTAAATCAATTAAGGTACCAATTTTTGGGCGTTGTGGGAGTGCTAATCCTTCCCCACACGTAATCGACCCCCGAACCTGTTTTCTCATATTTTCGTGGACCAAAATATAATTTTGATAAATAAAACGTTTTATCAAAATACCCTTGTTTTAAAAGTGATCCAATCACACTTTTTTTATAAAAAAGATTGGTGGCAACTCCGTGATTTTATAAAGTTTTCCAAAACGTCAAAATCTTCTTAAAAAATGGTTGCGGCAGGAGCACTATTACATTCTTGGTATTGTATGTGGATGACATACTAATAATAGGAAATGACATACCTACCTTACAGTCTGTAAAGACTTGGTTAGGAAAATGTTTTTCTATGAAAGACTTGGGTGAAGCAACCTATATATTAGGAGTCAAGATCTATAGAGATAGATCAAGACAACTTCTAGGACTAAGTCAAAATACATACATAGATAAAGTACTGAAAAGATTCAGTATGAAAGAATCTAAAAGAGGATTCTTACCTATGAGACATGGTATTTCGCTCTCGAAGGAAATGTGTCCTTCAACACCTCAAGAGAGAGAGCACATGAGTAAGATTCCATATGCTTCGGCCATTGGATCTATCATGTATGCCATGCTATGTACACGTCCAGATATATCATATGCACTAAGTATGACAAGTCGATACCAAATAGATCCTGGTGAAGGTCATTGGGTTGTAGTAAAAAAACATCCTTAAGTACTTAAGAAGAACTAATGATACATTCCTTATGTATGGAGGTGAGGAAGAGCTAAGTATAAAAGGTTATACTGATGCAAGCTTCCAAACTGATAAGGATGATTCTCGATCGCAATCGGGTTTTGTGTTTTGCCTTAATGGAGGTGCTGTAAGATGGAAAAGTTTAAAGCAAGATATAATAGCAGATTCTACAATAGAAGCCGAGTAAATTGCAGCAAGCGATGCTGCAAAAGAGGCTGTTTGGATCAAAAAGTTCATATCTGAACTAGGGGTCGTGCCTAGCATATCAAATGCTATAGTTCTACGTTGTGACAACAACGGAGCCATTGCACAAGCAAAAGAACCCAGATCTCACCAGCGATCCAAACACATACTTAGGCGTTACCATCTCATTCGTGAAATCATTGATCGAGGAGATGTAGAAATATACAGAGTACCAACAGATAACAATATTGTCGATCCATTGACAAAGCCTCTGACACAACAGAAACATGAATGTCACACTAAGTCTCTTGGTATTAGATACATAAGTGATTGGTCTTAGTGCTAGTGGGAGATTGTTGGAGTATACTCAAAGACTAATCATGAGATGGTTGTAAAAGACATACTTATTTTATCTTGTTTATTAATATAAATCCATTATTATTATTTCAGTCTTATTCTGTCTATCTATAAATAAATTGAATTAAATAAAGTCCTTAGAATAATATAGTTATTCTTGAATGTCTCTAGTTAAGAATTATTGTGGGCTTGGACAACAATAATGTATTAAGACTAATATGTAGTTGATTGATGACAAAATATTGTCATTGACATGGAGATGTCAAAATCAATACATAAGTATGTGTTAGGGAACAACATACTGGACTGACCTGCTATGAGCATGTTTCTTGGATTATTATGTGACAGTCACAACATTGCTTATGGTGATAACTACATGTATGATCCTCAGACTTGAGATCATCATTATTTCAACATCGTGAGTGACATATTTTGATACGGTCAAACGTGTGTCGTAACTAACTACACTATAAAGACTGATATTGGATATGTCATAATCCATGTAGCGAAATATGGTTGATCAAGATAGGATTTGTCCCTCATACATAATAGGAGTAATATCATAGGCCACTTAATTGGGTGAGACTAGAAAATGCATGGCTATGCTAGAATAAATTGATATGAGATATCATAATTATTCATTTATAATAGTCTACTCAAGATATCAAGAAACATTAGATGGACTAAACAAGTGTGACTAATCCATGACTTGTGTCCGATCTAGATATGAGGACAAAATGATGAAATACATAAAAGAAGTTAATCACGGAAAAATGTTAAATCGAACCACAATTTCATGTAACTTAGGTAGCAATGATGTATTGCTAGATGTCATTCATTGCTTATAATATTAGAATTGTTCTGGATATTACTGCTAACGTTACATGAACCTACAAGGGTCACACCCTATGATTAAAACAGACAAATATCGATTAGATAGCATGTGTACAAACTTGTTGTACACGTAATTAGTGAGAAAATTGTTATAATTATTGTAATTATGGATAATTTTGTTTATATATATATGTTAATATTTGATAAGTTGTTGTAATTATCAAATATTATTAAAGTATATATATATATATATCTAAAAGAAACCTAATTAAAGTAGAATCAGATCTACATATTTAATTAAATTCGGTTAAATATATTGTATATTTAAGAATCCGAATTTAATTAGAATTAGGTTTTTAAATGCTATATAAAGGCATAAGGTCTAGCAGCCATTCATCTCTTGTTTTTGAAAAACTTCTCTAATAGTTAGAGAAGAGAAAATATTGTTCGTTTCATTTGGGTAGACTACGTAGAGGTCATAACGCTATTGTGACGACTCGGATTCGATTTGGTTATTCCGAATTTCCTACGGGTTTCCAGATTCCAGATTTATTAAGGTAACGTTTCATGGATTTATTAAGGTAACGTTTCATCCTTTATCACCCTGAATTCGTCCCCTGTACATGGATCACTGGTGGATTACGTCGGATAATTTTTCTGGTGCGCCATGGGGTGTATCGGCGTTTCCCAACAGCCGGTTACGTGGCAAATGGTTATTGGCTGAGTGCTTTGGATTTGTTTCAAGAATTACTCTCTGTAAATATGTTTGAGCCAAATTCTGCTACTCTTGTTAGTGTTCTTTCTGCCTGTGCACACTTAAAGGATCTACAGGTTGGAAAAGTGATCCACGGGTATATTCTTCGGCATTTTTGCTTATATGCAAATACACAGGTGTCAAATGCCCTTGTTAGTTTCTATGCAAAATGCAATGACATAGGAGCCGCACATCAGACATTTTTGATGATTCCTTGGAGAGACTTGGTTTCATGGAATTCCATTCTTGATACCTTTGCAGAGTGTGAATATGATGCTCAGTTTCAGGGACATTTAAACTGCATGGTGGGGGAAGGATTTAGGCCAGACTTCATCACCGTCTTAGCCATAATACGGTTTTGTGTCCGTGTTTCTAGTGTAGTAAAGGTTAAAGAAATTCATAGCTACTGCCTCAAGGCTGGTATGTTACTAGGTGATTATGAACTTACTGTTATAAATGCAATAATAGGTGTATATGCCAAATGTGGTAAAATGGGATATGCTTCCAGGGTATTTCAGAATTTATCGAGAAAGGATTCGGTTACATTCAATTCAATAATCTCAGGTTATGTAGATTCTGGATCGTATGATGATGCATTTATGATATTTAATGGGATGTCTATAAGGGATCTCACTTCTTGGAATTTGATGGTTCAAGCATGTGCTGAAAATGATTTCAATGGTCAAGCTCTCAGCTTTTTCAACGAGTTACAAGCTCAGGGACTGAAGCCTGATGCAATGACTGTTATGAGTATTCTTGTATGTGCTCAAATGGCCTCTGTTTACTTGTTGAGGCAGAGCCATGGTTATGCTATAAGAGCTTGTTATCAAGATGCTCTAATGAATGGATCTCTTATCGATGCATATGCAAAATGTGGTAGCGTATGGATTGCTCATTAGCTTTTCCATTAAGCTCCTGTTAAGGATCTGGTTATTTTTACTTCAATGATTGGTGGGTACGCAATGCATGGTATGGGAAGTGAAGCACTTTGCCTTTTCTCTTATATGCTTGAGTTGGGGTTGAAGCCTGATCATGTTATCATTACTGCAATTTTATCCTCTTGCAGTCATGCTGGCCTGGTAGATGAGGGTTGAAAATATTTAATTCATTGGAGACTTCTCATGGGATGAAACCAAGCATTGAACAATATTCTTGCATTGTGGATCTTCTTGCTCGAGGAGGACGAATCAATGATGCATATTCTTTAGTTGCTGGTATGTCAGTTGAAGCAAATGCCAGTGTGTGGAGTGCATTGTTGGGTGCCTGTACGACTCATCACGAGGTGGAATTGGGTCGTGTTGTGGCAGATCACCTATTTCAGGTTGAAGCTAGTAATGTTGGGAACTATGTGGTAATTTCAAACCGATATGCGGCGGATGCTAGATGGGATAGTGTCATGGAGGTGAGAAAATTGATGAGAACAAGAGATTTAAAAAAACCTGCAGGATGCAGCTGGATTGACGTGGAGAAGAGAAATAATGCCTTCATAGCTGGAGACTGTTTTCATCCTAAGAGAGAAATCATCTATAGTACTTTAAGTACCTTGAATCAACAAATGAATGAGACATTTCTGTACGATAAGATCAATGTGTTCATGTATAGCAGTTAGAGCCTTATAAAAGAAGGATGATGCCATTAAAATGCCTATATCCCTAAATGTTATTGATCAAAATCTCGACAGACTGAATACTTTTGTTGGTAAGGGCATTCTACTTCAGTGGATCAGATCCGTTGGAGCCTCAAGTGAATCTAGTCTTAGTGGTTCAAATTGATAATCCTCAACTTCAACAGATGAATTGGATAGAAGCAGGCGGGAGCAGAAGGTTTCAGTTAACTATCGGAATTGATATTTTAGCTTCTGTTTTGATTTAGTTAACTGTAAATAAATCATTTAACTTTCTATATACAGTTGTTGACACTTATATCGTAATTTTCACTTTTGAAGGTGACTTTCCAATGACAAGGAACAAGAAATGTTGAACTACTTTATTCATATTTGTTTCTGAAGTTGAAAGAGTCCATAAACTACTAGCATGCTATGCCTTCTTAAGGAGATGGTGTCTTCTTTGTTCATTGTGTGAATTAGTAAGTTGAATGCTTCAAGTTATATATTATTTTGATGTTCAATATCCGAGAATTTTGTGTATCCTTTCTGCATAAGTTCAATATATATAAAAGTTCAAATTTCTAACAATGTGCAGTGTGCTGAAGTGGTCTTACTCGCTCGTTTGCAACTTCAGAAATATCAGGTTCGTCATACACTTCCTATCTTATCTTCGTGTCACCGTGCATCTGAAATATTTCTTTTTCTCCTTTTGATCTGTACCATTACCGTAGAACTTTCTATTTGTCTTGATCTTCATGTCCAGATTAACAAGCATAGTACTGCTTCTTATGTATGGGTAGTATGAAATTCAGTCAGTGTTAAGTGACTCAAGTTTAACTATATTAGCATGGTGGCTTAATAAATCAGAACTTCAAATCAAGGGTAAACTACCTATTTAGGCGAAAACTATGGGACCGGTTCTATTTTGACCACTAAACACAAATAATTGCCAATCAAATCACTAAACTTAGAAAATTTGATCAATTAAGTCACTGAAGTTACCTTCCAGATATAGAAGGGTTTTCATGTCTTCAAAAGATACAAGTTTTTAGCTGCAACAATCTCAAATATTTTCCTATACCGGGAAAATGTCCATCACTTGAAAAACTCAGCATTTACTGGAGTGAATAATTAAGCAAGATTGGAGGTTCGACGTTTACCCCCACTTGTCTCAAAGAATTAAATTTATACATATGCTTAAAAAAATTGATGGTGGCCTGGGGGTGTTGACAAGGGATGATGAATGTTGTGCTTTTGGATAAGTTGATAGAATTCTTAAATATGGAGGGTTAAATTAGTTGAATTATTTTTAATTAGACCCGATTGATAGAATGTGTAAGTAATAAGGACCAAATGTGTTATTAGCCAAAACTTAAAAGCAGTCACATCAGCAATTCCGTTAACAGTTAACATTTGGTGAGTTAATTGATCAAATTTCCCAAGTTTTTTTTCTTCTTAAATTTAATATGAACATTCTGTTTGAAGGTAGATTGATAAATTCATGGTTGGGGCATTTTTCCAGGATTTTAGAGAAGGAAAACAGTATTGCAAGAAAAAATTTATCATGCAAATGATAAGCATATTGATCACATATTTCTGATGGCAAGTAGAAGAAAATTATGGTATGTTCGAAAGCAAATTACAGCTTTCTATCTTGAAGAGAGTATACTTTCATGATCCTTCGGTTCCATGACTCGAAAAATGCTTCATGTTTGCATTCGTTCTGCACTCCGATTTTATTGTTATTTTGATTCTTTGAACATGTCCCATCTTATGACTCTTCCATGAATGCATGCATCATTGAAAGGCAAAAAAAAAATCATGCTTTATTGTGTGTTCTGGGAGATGTAAGAGGAAACAGAACAAGTAATTCCGGTTCTGTTTTCCCTGCTCGTGACCGCGATGATGGATGCAGATAGAAGCGTCTCTCTTTGATAGCTTTTTCTTCTTCTTCCCTGTTCAATTCTCTTTTCACTAATTCTTCAAACTTTTCATCTTCTAGCAAGGTTAGCTTGGAGAAAATTGATGATGGAGTCCCCACTGGACTTGCAAGAAGACTCGAACTTCTCGATTTTCCCGGCGATGTCGAAGGTTTAAAGCTCAACGGGGGTTTAACTATCTCGAGTTTCGGCCTCATCATGTTTTGTCTTCTTTCTTGGAGTTTCAAAATCGGCCTTTTCAAGCCGGGACCCTTTGTGCCCGCCGCTTGTGCCGGATCACCGTCTGATGGACCCGTTAACCGCTGCACAATCTCTTGGAAAGTGTTGGAGTCGGTTTGCACGAATGTGGTCAAGGGTTTACAACTGGTTGCAGTCCAGCATGCAGATTTTTCCATTGTCACTTCTATCTTTGAACAAGCTTTGATGTCCAATTCTTTGGCTCGTGACCTGCACCAATTTTATACACAAACAGTGATGAACACATATGTTGGGCATATTTTCAGTTGGTCTTAATATACCTACCTTAACCTGTCAACAACTTTCCTAGGTAAAAATCACAAGGTTTATTGAACAAGTAAATTGTTTCTGAATTTTCCTAAATGTACGTTCTTCTAGAAGCCTAATCCTCCGTTTGGGTAAATTAAATATATATAGTTATTGTAACCGGAGAATATTGGTTATTCTTTTGAGTTGAGTGTTCTGCACTTGTTGACTATTATTTACAAAGTAGACCTCATCACAATACTCAAAGCAGAGATTCACTTATATTAGTGTAAAATTAAGTTTTATATTATTTTTTGAGTTTTTATACTATTAATATTTTAACAAACTAAATGTTGGATTTCATGTTTTGTTCACTTAGATTATGCACGCCGAATTTTGAGTTTGACTCGATCAAAGTCCGGTCAAAACTCGACTCAAGCTTAACGATATCCAGGCTCAGCTCAAGTTGAACGAGCTCGAACTCGACTCGACGAGTCGAGCTCATTACTACCCGGACTTCACTAGATTCATTTATACCCCTAATTGGTACATATAAGTTGGGTCAAATAGTAGAAAAAAACCTACATAATCCTAATGCATTATGTACAGAAGGTTAATAGTTCACGGTTTGGTTGGTTCAAAGATCCTTAGTTTTTTTTTTTAAACCGAGGACTCAATTTGTGTGGAAAATAACAAAAACAATAACCTCATGAAAGAAAATGGAAGAAAAAAAAAGTACCTGAAATGTGGGTACGGTAATCGACGAGAAATGAAAAACAAGAAATAGGAAATCAACTGCGTTTAAAAGTATTAGGCTTAGCAATAAGGAGATGAACAACCCCTTTTTATATATATATTCATACAAGCAAAGAACCCTAACAACAAAAAACAGTTTGTATTTTGTAATGCTTAAGAAAGAAAGAGAATTGGTTGCATGGTAAGTTACAACTAAATTGAAGTTAAAAGGTTTTCCTGACCTACACCTCCCCCAGCCAGATTGGACTTTTAACATACATGCTTTTTTTATTCGGATATATTTATTTTATTTTTTATATATTTGAAGGATTTTTTTTACAGATTATAACACTAACATATATGGTTTACACACATATATAACGAATAAATAAATTGAGTAACTATTTTAAGGGAATGAAAAGCTGAAACAACATTAATTCAAACCATAACTGAAAATCAAAACACCTATTCAATTTTAGGATACATATGATTACCAGGCTTACATAGAGATTGGAGTAATCCTTATAGATGAATACAAATAAGAAATGTAAAATTTATCACATATTCATTTAATTACTATATTTATTTGTTTGATATAAATTAAAATACCTAAGAGTTCCTTGTATTATATTTATAGGATCATAAACCATTCAATATCTCTCAAAAATAATTAGAGTGCTTTAGTCACAATTCAAAAGTGAGCAGATCATAAGTTTTAAACCTACTAAGAACATTTCTTTCTTTCTCTTAGAATCCACTTTCCCTCCTCTCTAGGTAGAATTAAGATTAAAATTACAATGAATAATTAATACACATCTGCATAAGTATAATTGAACAATCACATAAACAATATTAAAATTACAAATACAATCAATACATTCATCTACAACCAGAATCAACAATTAATAATGAGACATTTTTAATTTATTGAATGTAAGATTACTTGTCACATTATTGAGAATGTTTCATTACATTTATCGATTCATTTGGCTAAAAATACAAAACTATAGTTTAGTTGGCGAAATGTAGAATTGCGGAAGAATACATTTTACTATGTTGTTCTGGTGATACATCATTTTAAATAAGATTAACCTTCAATACTAAATTAGAAGATATTGGTGTGAGAGTCTATAAAACTCTTTCCTTGAACTCTATCTAAATTTTTTATTGGCATAATGCTAAAAGTACCACTAACATTTGATTGAATTGTTATTTTGGTTCATATTCTTTTTTTAGAGCAATTTATTCCTGAACGTTTCATTTTAGGTCAAAATGGCTCCTCTGCGGATGAAATTTATTAGTCAACTGACGGTAAATAATTTAAAATGACTTAACAGAATGACAAGTTAGAAGAAAAATTATTTTATACTTTATACAATTTTATAAAATTAATTTTTGATTGATGTGTCATTCTGTAAAGTCAGTATATTTGCCTATATGACACTGCTATCGCAACGAGCACTGCGATGTAGGTTTTACATATCATTTCAAGCCATTTATCATTGGTTGGCTAACAATTTTCATCCGTATAGGGGCCATTTTGACCCAAAATGAAACGTTAAAGGCTAAATTGGTTCAAAAAAATAAGGGCCAAAATGATAATTTAGTCAAACATTAGGGGCATTTTTGGTATTATGCCTTTTATATTTAACAAATTAACAATACAATATATATATATATATATATATATATCAGGTAATTGTTCTATGCATTAGAATTAGTATTTAGAGTTTAAGATTTTGGGTTTAGATTTAAGGATTTAGAACTTATGGATTATTGTTACAATTTGAGGTTTATGATTAGAATTTGAGGTTTATGATTAGAATTTAGGGTTTATAGGTTAAACCCTAAATCCCTAACATATTACCCTAAAACATAAACCCTAAATTCTAACCACAATCTATAAACCTTAAATTCTCAAATAAAACCTTAAATCATAAACTTGAGATGCTTATGGATGTATCGAATATTTTTCCATATATATCAATATTTTTTTAAATGGATATTAATATATTTTTATGACATGTCTAGTATGTTCTATCTAATTTTGACATTTCTCGTATTATTAATATAATTAGTATATTAAGTAATATTTAAATTACACACATATATTGATATAATACATGCCTATTTTATGGTTTACGTTTGAGTTCGTGATTCTTTCTCCCAATAATATTATCTCTAAATTTTGAATTCAACTTCTTTTTTTAAAAAAATAGTGCGTCTTGTCATTGCATTCAATCTTTGTTTAAAAAGAACTAACTTTTATTAATTTAACTTGTAACTCAGGTAATAGGAAGTTTTTCGGGGGGAAACGTAAGAAGTTTAGGAACTTTTATTAATCCATTTTTTATAAAAAGATATTTTTTATTTATTAGTCAAATAATTTATATCTGATACTAAAAAATAAAAAAAAAATCTCTTGACACATAGCTTATGGAATTTTAAATTACTTCTCACAATATTTTCGGTAAATCAAAATAGGAATATTGAAACAAATTTAGCAACGTTTTGCCTTGTCATGGAAAGAAATCCAAAGACCCAGATTGGGTTTTATTTATAAACAAATAAAACCAAATCAAAAATGATAATTATGTCATTTTTATAGTAACATATTTATATTTCTTGAATGGCACATTAATTTCTTTCTAGATTTTAATTAAATGAGTTCATATATATATATATAACTCAAAACCTCCGACACAAAGCAAAAAATTCTTTCTCAAGTTTTTTTCCTATAGAAAAAAGAAGAAGAAGAGATTTTGGTATCAAAATCCCAAAAAGAAAAAAAAAACATGGCCAAATTCACTCTCACTCATGCCGTGATCCTTGCTCTTCTTTTCACTGGTTTGTTTTCTTTACCCATATTAATAATAAAAATTTCTTAGGTTGATGCAATTCTAATTAATGGATAGCTTGTCTAATGATCAATATATATACTTAAACTATATGTATGTTGATTTAGCGGAATTAGAGATTTGAATCTTAGTGTTGAAAATCTAAAAAACCGAGTTAAAAATATTATCCTTATTAGTAACCGATTTAGATTAGTCAACTAATCAATTAAATAGTGATGGTTATAAAAATATATAGATAAATTCAAATTTTAATTTTAATTTTCTTTTCTTTTTCTGATATGAGAATTTAAAATTTAATTTGGTTATTTCTTTTGTTCCAGTCATTTCAATGGTAACTCAGATTGAAGGTCAAGGAACGAATTGCAAACTAGAAGTGTTGGATCCAAGGAGCTGTGAGGTGAGTGATTGTAAGAACAAGTGTTTCCAAAAGCACCAGTCAATGGACGGGCGATGTCTTGTTAATGGAGGAAGCCCTACCGAACCTGCTTATGAGTGTGTTTGTCTTTACGATTGTCAGAATTAATTCTTCTTCTTTTCTTTTCTTTATCCATCATGTCTTAATAAGTAACGTTTAATATGAATAATACGAATCCATATGATAACGATAGAATTTTTTTTAAATTTCTGATTACACTTAATTTTTCTGTGTTCGCATAACTTCGAAAGTATTTTTAGAACTTTCATGTTAGGTAAATTCTGGAGGTAGCCTACAATAACAACTCTTTTAAAGAAGGTTTTTTCGGAAATAAATTTTATCGGGGTCTTTAGGTTGTCTTCGAAATAAATGTTGTCAGACATGCACTACAACATTCCGCTCACATAATCTGACTATAAAAGTTGATGCATAATCTATTTTTGTCTACTCATCCGTAAATTATTTGACGTCACTAAATTTAATATTGTCTAATCAACAACAATATTAGGGTTTTAAATACCCACTCTTCAATGAGAAAGTTCAACAATATTTGGCTCGAATGATTCGACCTGTTGACTCGATCAAATTTTTTTAAAAATAATTTTATAATTTTTTTGACTCTTGAGTCGCAATTTTTTAATTTTTTGGATACCCGACTACACAGATATATTTGAAATTATTTTTTATATTTAATAAATATATTTTTTATATTAAATTAATAAATACATATTTTTATATTAAACTAATAAAATATTTTAATATTTAAAAAATACATATTTTTATATTTGAATATCTATTTACCTGATTTTATGGGTACCCGTAACATTTGAGTACTCAATTACCCGATTTTACGGGTATACGATCAACACAGGCCGGCCGAACTACTATCTAAAAATTTGGATATCCGTATTTGAACACCCCTAATTATACCCTCTATTTCTCTTTTAATATTCTTTACCCCGATTATCATATAAAACCGCGACACCCGTTCTAGATATACAAGGAATAAATCGCCTGAAACCGTCGTGTGCGTTTTCATATCGACATCAACATTTCTGTACTAACGGGTTTCAAACCTGATCCTTAGATTGCCAACAAGAGAGCATTAAGAGAGTTGTTCTGTGAAAATTTTTACAAGTTGAGGAAGGAAATAAACATTTAGAATTCCCTCCCCTTGATTTTACATGAACATGTAGAAGTCGAATTAATTTTGCCATCTCTAAAATAAAAAGGAAATGTACCCTGGTGGTCAATGGTACGTCCCCTTTGGCATCATTATGTCCCAGGACTTGTATTGGAACTTGACTGTATATGCTTTTACCCAAAAGATTGTACTCAATCATCTCTGGATCCTGATGCCATTGCTTTCACCCAAAACATTTAAGTAGTTTATCAAAATTTCAATTCACTCATAGATCCATCAATTAGTTGAGTAATAAAAAATATTTATATTATCATATCTTATATGAAATTGAATTATGACATTTGTCTTGAAAATATAATTAACTTTTTTCGGTAAAATTTTGGTAAAAAAATAACTTTCCTTCGTGAAATTTTAATTCACCCAATAGTTCGACTTACATGAACTATTTTTATTAAAAAAGAGCTACATGAACTCGAGTCTGTCAGTGATGGAGGTGAATTCTAGTTAGGGATGGTCATGGGTCGGAATTTTGGCTGATCCGCATCGATCTGAAAATTTAACACCTTCACCCGATCTCGACATTTTATGATGCTTCACCCGACTTGTACTCGATCCAAATTTTACAGTAAAAATTCGAATCTGACCTGGCTCGACATAAATAAAAAATTAGTTTTTTTCATTTCTATTCAATAAAATAGGGAGTTAATTGAAAAATTACAAATAGATAGGAGACATTATAATAATTATTATATTTTCCTTAGACAAAATAGAGAAATAATTGAAAATATATATATATATATAAAGAGATGAATATTATAGCAATTATACCTAAATATTTAGAATAAAATTAAACTATTATTTCGAATTGGGTCGGATATTTTCTACTATAAATCCGACTCGTCCTGATCTCATCTTCCCAAAATTTTCTTTAAAAACTTGACCCTATATAATTATGTCAGATCAGAACCCATTAGGTCCGAATTAACCATCCCTAATTTTTTTTTGAATAGTCTAAAGGTGATTACAAGGTAGTATTTCTTCATACATATTCTTAACCCTTTGACAATGTGCATATACACCTTGTAGACAGAGCGATTTGAACCCGTGTCTCCTAGGATGAATAGTCTAAAAGTGATTACAAGGTATTATCTGTTCATATATATTCTTTACCTTTTGACAATGTACACCTTTTAGATAGAGCAGTTTAAAGACACGTCTATGTCTCTTAAAATAAAAATCATCTGTTTTTCTATCGGACCCTTTCACCATTCCTAATTCTAGTTATAAATCAAACATGGGTAACTTGAGAATACAAATATCTCAACTTGCACACCATTCACAATGATTACATATGGTATAATTATGGTGCACATCTCCGCTAGGGGGTGGGGGACAAAGTTGATGGGTAGGATCGGCCGTCGAAGGGATCGCTGCAAAAGGGCTAAGATTCGACGTACCAAAGGCTACAGCACCAAAAATCTCCTAATGAAACCAACACCAAAATCCTAGCTTCTTCTTCACAATCACACACAATACAAGCATGAGAATTGAGATGCAATCTATTTCCCGGTGTGAGTTCTAAGGCAACAAATCAGCAAGCGATCCCTCCAGATCATAGATCATCATTGCCTGATTGGCACAGGGATTAAACAACTCGACGTCTTTGTCAAGTCGTCCATGTTTCTACTTCGAATATGAAAATATTTTGATATACAAATTTGTGTCTATTGATTTTAGGCTTTAGGGTTTTAGGTTAAGGTTTAAGGGTTTAGTGTGTAGGATGTAAAATTTAAAGTTTATGGTTAGAATTTAGAGTTTAAGGTTTAAGTTATAAGGTGTTAAGGCTGAGGATTTAATTTTTAAATTTTATAATTTAAATATAAAGGTTTGCGTATTAAAATATAATCGTTTTGAATATTACCGAGGAAGAAAACATACATTAAAAAGGGTTTCTTCGGTTTAGGGTTCAATTTGATTTTAAAACAAGTTTTCTTGGGCTTATATTCAAGTGATGGTCTTTAAAAAGGTTTAACCTTATACTCTAATTGAATTAATATAATATCAAAATATTAGGGGTTAATTTTTTTTACAAAAATAAGATCACATTAAAATAAAGTATAATTGTTGAAGGTTAAATTTATTATTATGTCAATTTTATTAACAATCACGTTATCTAATATTAAAATTTTTAATGGTACTAGACTGATTTGTATTTTTTTTATAAATTGAGTGATCATTTTATAATTTTTTATAATTAAATGACTCAAAATAAATACCAGAGGACTATTTACGTGTTTTATTGAATTAAAAGTTAGTGAAAATAATCAGTGCGTAACATTTATTGTGAAAATTTTCACATATTTTACAACTTATAGAATGTGAGGTTCCCTAATTATTTTTAAAAACAGTCACTTTAATTTTAAATAAAATTTAATTTAATCAAATAATGTACTTAAATTTAATTAGTTATATTTTAAAAATCAAAATGATATAATAAATTATCAATTGATCTATTATGACGTGCGTTAAATTTTTTAAATAACACTGAATATAAATACTGATGTTATGAATTGACAATTGAACTCAAAAAGTTATCTTGTACTGATGATCTATATTATCTGAACCAATTTCATGGAAAAAAAATTATAAATATTATTTTAGGGTTTGTTTTTTAAAAATACAGTTCTTTTTTTTTCTGCATTAGTGCATTTATTACAGTACCTTAAATGCTAATTCAGGAGACTCTGACTTTAGGTTTTAAATTACAAAAATACCTTTAAAAGCAAGTTCAAGAGACTTCAACTTTAGGCGTTTTGGGAATTATATTTGAATAAAATAAGAAGGGCCGTAATTTTTAAAAAATACTAAAACTATATTTGAATAAAAATTCTCAGTTTCATAGATCGAATGACTAAAAAAATATAGTTCACTGTAGAAAATAAAATAATATAAATTCCGTGGAACAATCCGAATGGAATTATTTCGACTCACGTCCAATCTCACCTGCCATGATAATTCTACATGGCTTTTACTGTTACTTTTGATTGATGTCTATAATGTTTTTATTGTTCAATGATGCTTTATAATTTTAAATATAAATAATAAAATATTTGTATTTGTTGTATTATTTTTATAAAATTACAAACAGAATAAGATCAAGCCTTGAATAAAAAAGTATCATTCTCACTTACCATTAGGACAGTAAAATTATCGGTTGTATGTTATTTTATTGCCCCGTCGGGTTTTTAAAATTTTACTTTGATTAATTTAAATCGATTCGTGTTGTACACTTAATTATAATTGATGAATCTTTTAGTAAATTTTTTTGCATATATAATTTTTCGAACTCAAAATTTACTTAGACCAACTGTCGGTAATTATCGGTTGTATTTGTTAATTAATCTATAAAAATTTTACTAGATAATGAATCATTTTGACATGTAGTTTATATATTTAATAATGTAAAACTTCAAATTTGAATAAGTATTATGACTTAATCGATATCAACTGAATTAAAAAATAACTAAATCATTAAAATTGAATATAAAATTAATTAAATATTTAAGTATCTATAATAATTTTTTAGAATATTTTTTTGTGAATTATCAATTATTGAACGTTTAAAATGTCAAATTTGTTGTTGTTTATGAAAGTTTGTCAAATAAATAAAAATAAGGCTCAAGGATTATATGTGTCCTTGTAGTAGTTTTAATTTATCTATTTTGCTCATGTGATACTTTCACACCAATTTAGCCCCTAAAGTAGTCGAATTGCATCATCGTTTAGGGTTTAAGAATACTTTTATGCTTCATAATCACTTTAGATTGATAAAAAAAATTATTAGAGTTTAAGATTTAGGGTTTGAGGTTTATAAATTATGGTTAGATTGTCAGTCTAGAGGTAAACAGTGATCCAATTCGACTAATTCATGGGCCAAATTGATGCAAAAATACCATAGAGGCGAAATCGATAAATTGAGACTATTGCAGGGACAAAAGTAGCTCTTAAGCATAATAATAATAATAATAATAATAATAATAATAATAATAATAATAATAATAATAATAATAAATATCTAAAAGTAGTAAAAATAGTGATAAACATCATAAATCATAAATTTAACCTATTAAACCGTATTTTTTGAAAGATGACAAATAACTTATAAATCAAAGAATAAATTTAATACATTAATTCAAACTCTTTCGCTCTAAAACAACATGCAACTCGAAATACAATTTTAGAAACATCATAAATACAATTTTAATAAAAATATATTAACTTTAAAACATTATTTAAATATGGTACGAAATAAAAATATTTAATAAATTTAAACCAAAATATTTATATAGTTTAAAAGCGCAATAAAGGATTCATATGAACAAAACTTTTTGTTTCAAAGGCAATATAGTCCAAAAACTGAAATTGTACGATACTTAAGAAATTGGTAAAAATGACATTCTCACATTTTGAGAGGAAAAACCTTTTTGTTGGTAAAATATTATTATTCCCTAGTGTGAATCATCTCAAACCAAACATGATAATTCTTTTTTAGAAAATTAATATTTTGCGTGAACCAAATTCATAACCTTAAATATTAATTTTAAATTCTATTATTAGATCTTAAATTTTTAAATATATTACAAAAATAAGCATTAAATCTTAACCTTACATCGTGCAAAAAATGAACAAGACAGTTCCATTGGAACAAAAGTTTTATACCTCTTAACCATGTCCCACACAAAAAAATACTAAAAATTAAATTTTAAAATATAACTCTAAATCTCACATTTTAAAATTTAAATTTAACACCTTAAAAATATATCATACTTTTAATTCTTAAACACTAAACATAAATCATTACTTTAAACTCTAAACTTTAAACTCAGTTTTTAAAGAGAAGTATAGAAAAGAATATAATTAGAAGGAGATGATTTTCACCTGTTCCGATGGTCGATTATAACACAAATTTCCAAAAGAAAAAAAGAAGAAGCATACATGATTGTTTCTAGTAAAGTAAATTTTATTCATTAATTTTACAAATTGTGATTAACAATAAAATAAACATTACTTTTCTAAAATTACTAAAATGATTATAGTATACGTTTTTAATGGGTATTTTACATTTTAAATCACTAAACTTAATATTTATTTTCATTTATATTAGGAACCTTTAATTTAATTAAATTATATTATTCAACTTTCATTATTTATAAATTAAGTCACTTATATTGAAGTCGTTAAATAATTCTAATGAAAAAATAGAAAATGACACTTTTATTTAACATATTTTCACATATTATCAATAAATAATTTTCAATTTGTAATTTAAATATTTTTGATAGGAGTTATAGGAAATTTAATTATCTTTCCTTTGAATTTATTTAAATGAAATTTTTAAGAAAATTCTTACAAAAAATATTAAATTTATCAATTAAAAATTATTTGCTAATGCTATGTGAAAAATATGTTAAATAAAAGTGTCAATTTCACTTTTTTCATTCAAATTATTTAATGGTTTCAATATAAGTGACTTGATTTATAAATAATAAAAGTTGAATAATATAATTTGATTAAATTAAAGGTTTGTAATATAAATAAAAATAGATATTAAGTTCAGTGATCTAAAATATAAATTATTCTTTTTAATATATTTATTCTATTTTCTTCGTTTGATATATTAAAAAAATTAAGAGAGCCAAGGATTGATTATTTTGGGTAGAATATGGAGTGAGTGGACAAAAATCATTTTTTTTAACAATACTACAAAATCAAATCTTAAGCCCTATTTTAAATTATAAACTTTAAATCTTAAATTTTACTTACACAAAATGCTTTATATCATAGCTCTAACTCTAATATTAAATTCTAATTCTAAATTCTAAACTTAATTTTTTAATGATACGATATAAGTATAGATCGAAAAGGACACGGAAAATCTCTACTCCAAGTGAGTGTGAGTTAAGGTTTGAACTTTGAACCAGCGGGCAAGTTTACCGTTCCCTAAAAGGGCCAAACCAAACCCCATCTATTTCCAAAACATTTGCTAAACACATCCTCTAGAACTGGCTTGTCGCAATGGCCTCTCTTTCGCATTCTGAGAGAACCACCAAGGATAACCACAACTTCCCCTCTTCAGAAGACACCCAATGGCTTGAGTTAGGGTTAGGGTTCAGCATTGCACCAAAGAAACAACAAGACCTCCTAAACCATCAACCCAACATCCCTAACATTGCCGTCCCATTCCCAGTTTCAGCCTCAGCTTCTTCGCACCCCAAAGCCAAGCCGAAGCCACCCGGTAGTAGCAGTTTAGGGTTGGAGCTAGGTTTAAGTTTAGGGTTGGACCACCACGGAGAAGAAGAAGATCATCATGAGATCGCGTGGCGAAACCATCACGAAGATCATTACGGCGATGACGATGATTACGATGACATGGCGTGGTGGTGCCCGTGCCACATGAACAATCCTTCTCCAGGTGGGTTGAACAACGACTGGAAAATGCCGGTTCCCGATACTCCCCATGATTACTCCACGAGAACCAGACCCCACTCTGGCTTGTGGTTCACCCTTCAGTCCTACACCAACCGGTGAGAGCTATTTTTTCAATCTTACCATCATTAAAACACACCGCACGCTCTCTCTCTTCTTTCACATGCTCCATTCTCATCAGTGTTTCGTTTTATCCATCTCAATCAATCATCGTTAACCTCTTTTTTCTTCTCTTTTATCCATTTTCCCATATATTTTTACTACTGTGTACCCATTTTCCTTGATTTAGCAAAACATATATATACATATATATTGGTTTATTTTGATAATGAGTTAATTTGTAGATGCAAAGAACACATCCAGAGAGATAAATGTTTGTAAGTGAGGGATAAATTTATAAATAAATAAATTTTTAGAAATTTAAATAGAAAATAAAAAAAAATCTTCGGCGATTCCCTTACATAGATAGGCCTCTGAACACATCATTTTGAGTAATGCCATGGATAGAAATAGAAAGAAAACAATCCTCAATCCTCGAGGCTTGACCAATTCCATGATGATCCGACAGAAATTCATGTCTTGGTTTATGTAATGGTTATTGTATAAAAATTTTAGTAATATTTTTTGGAAAAGTATTCTATTTACTGACTATCGAAAATTTGTTTTCTACATGCACTTTGTTTTTAAAGTTTAGAGTTAAAATTTTAATATTTATGACTAGGTTTTAAGATTTAAAAATATATTTTATGGAAAATTTTAAACATTCTGTTGTTAAAAAAAAAAATTTCACTAGCCGGACATCAAATAATTATCCTTATTTAATAATATTGGCTATAATTGTGATCATAAAACAAGTAGGGTTTGTAATATTTGTTTTGCATTACCTACCATGTGGCAGGAAGGGGGAAGCGCTGCCTCAAATACCGAAGGCGTACATTAGAGTGAAGTAAGTTGGGGTGCACTTTAGCATTACACATAGTTGATCGTATCAGTACCGTCGTGTGTGTGTGTGTGTTTTCTCACTCTTTTTTGCCTATCTTTCAACTAGCTAATGATGGTGTTCAGCAAAATGAGTGAAGAAAAAGCTGACGTTTCTTTTCCTTTTGGGTTTTGTTGTTTCTTTTATATTAAAAAAATGAAAACAATTACTATAAGGGACGAGAACGTGACGATTTTCATGGTTAAAAAGTACCTGGTTACAAAGCTTGGTCTCTCCAACGAAGCTGAGGTAATTAATCAGTCTCTCACTCTTACTTTTTCTATTATTTTTTTCCGACAGCAAATGAACATGGCAATTGGCATGGCATGCATGGAAACGAATGTTGTTTGGTTGAACTGACAAAGCTTTTGTTTTGTTTTTATATAAGTTGGTCATGCAATTTTAAGCAGATAATAATGTATAGTATATGGTCATAATAGCAAATCACATGGCAGACGACAGATTTTTAACTCTTTTACCCTTTGGATTTCCATCAGTTAGGGTTTTTTCGTGTTGCTTCGTCACCTCCCTTTTCTATTTCTGACGTACCATTTTTTTATTAAATAGAAATATTATATTTTTATGTCAGAACTCGAATTTATATAAGATAAAATAATATAATCATTCTTAGCAGATAGAGATATGGTGCATGGGGCAGAGATTGATGCAGACACAAACATTGAAGCAAGTAAAGGATTGTGTGTGGTTGCCGAGCTTTGTTGAGTCCGACTCGTTCCACAATTACTCACTTCAAAGTGATTGTGTAAATAATCATTTGATGTCTTTATGCTACGGAAGGCGATGTGCTTTCAACTAATATGCACACGTTTGTGTCTCTATCTATATAGTATTCGCCACCTTCTTCAAATGTATATATTGATTTAGTTCAATTTCCGCTGTTGTAATTCGTCCCCCCCCCCTCCTGCATGTATTAACGTCCATGTTTAATTTTGTTTATTTAGTTCAATGGACTGTGGGGTGTACCTTAAAAATTTTAAATTTTTTATAGTTTAAATATTTTTTTGTATTTTTTATTCACAATCTAATTTCGCATCCATAAAATTTTATAATTTCTCCTCTACATTTCAAATATAACTTCCTAATAATTTGCACCTCTTAATAAAATTCTACGTACAACCCTGAATAGAGCTAGACACATGTTGCAGCAACGAGACATCAAATATTTTAATTATGTACAATACTATTTTTTTTGACATATCTTAATTCTAGTTATAGTCCTATCAAGAGGGGAGGCAAAGGAGGACTCTAGAGAAATGAATGAGGTGTTCCTAGTGGGTCTAAAACCCATTACCTAAGTAAATATAAATGAACAAAAATGAACAACTTTACCAACCAACCAAATGTGTTTGCTCAACAATATCAAAATTTTATGTATATATCAAATAAAAATTCTTTATATGCATTGAATCAAAGTTTATGCATATTTTTTTAATTAATATCTAATATTAACATCTAAATAAATATTTACTCAACTCTTCCAAACGAGGTTTTAGTTTTGTTGCACGAGAATTTGTCGATTGTGATGGATGGTGATTAATTGTCCCTTTGTTTGCTTGTAAGAATTACCAAGTGTACTATTTTTCCTCCATTTAAATTTAAAGAAGTTTTTTAACGAGACACTATAATTCGATTTGATTCTTCTTCTTCATTTATCAAAAAATTAATGTTAGATATGATACCATTAGCGAACACGTGAACCACGTATGCTGTATAGCATGATTGGACTTCATTCGATTGTATATAATTCGAGTTTAATTTTGGGAAAAAGCCTCATATTAAATTATGCCGGGCTTTATTTTTTTTTAATTTGGTTAGATAAGTAATAAGTTAACCGGGCTTAGCTCTTTTATTCTTAAGTTAATGGATTGGGCATTTCCTTATTCTGCACTCAATGGGTTCTTATTTTCACCTTGCCCAATCTACAACACATCATAGTCAGAGATGATCAAATCGAGTGAAAATATTCGAGATCAAATTAATATTTCTTAATTTTTAACTAGTTTACTTTAACTTTTTTATAAGTCAAGTAAAAAGAAATAAATATTCAACTTAATCCGTATACATTTATTTATGCTAAAGTAAAATAAATTAAACAAGTCAAATTAAATTTCAAATTAAAAATGATAGCGTATTTAAATTTTGCCAAATGATGAAAGAAGATGTTGAACGAACTACTATTTACAACTTTTCCAAACGTTATAATCTGAAACCCTTAATTTTTTTAAAATGGTCTAAAAATGATTACAAGGTAATATATGTTCATACATATTCTTAATCTTTTAACAATATACATACACTTTGTAAATAAAGCGATTTGAATTTGTGTCTCTTATAATGAACATTATTTGCTTTTCCATTGGGACACTTGTTGAGTTTATTCCCGAACCCTTAATTTTACTTAAAAGATTGAGTGTTTTATCTAAGTAGACCAACTAGTTATTGGTATATCTAAAATATTATATATTCATATGATTTTTATGTCTTAGTAATTTATTTTATATAGATTTGACATGTTTATTTGTTTCTTATCTTATTCATATTTAACATATGATACATGGGAACCCAACAAGTGTTTCAAGTGAAAAAGCGAGTGATGTTCATCCGAGAGATCCGGATTCAATCACAAAATCTGTAAGGTGTGAGCTTTGCTAATGGGTTAAAAATAACTATGAACGGATATTATCTTGTAATCACCTTTAGACTATTAAAAACACATATGAAATATGGACAAAATCATGTTTAGCGTGAGAAGAGCCCGGAGTCCTAAACTTTTGTGATCAACTACTTTTTTTGATCAACTACTTATTGGTCTTAATTAGTTTTTGAAACTAATAAATTAAAAGATGTCTTCCAAAATGTAAAAAAAGAGTTCAATTATTTCTTAAATTTCTATTAATTTTAGATTAAATAAATTAAATTGTAATTTTATCTTTTATTTTAAATATTTTTAAGTGTTAGTCAATTTTAAAATTAAACAAATTAAATTATGTTTTATTTTTATTTAAATACAAGTTCAAATCTTAAAAACAACATTATTAAGCAGACTCGCACATGAATATATACGGCAAAATGAAAATGCATATTACCAAAAAATAAATATTTCTTAAATTTCTATTAAGCTGATTAAATTCTGGTGTTAAAATTTTAAATTAATGAAGTAGTAAGAAGTAAAACTTAAAATTAATCTCTCATTCTCGGGAAGTGTTTTGTCTTTCCAGCTTAATTGAAATTATAAATTGACATAACGTTAAAAATAGTACTTTTACTCTTTCTCATTTTATTACTATTGTTTATATCTGTTCTGATGTCCTAAATTCCTAATACCATATTTTTCATTATTTCTCTCATGTTGTGTTAATATTATAAGATTTACTAATTGATTTAGTGACTAAAGATATTTATCTTATCATATTTTGCATGACTTTAAATCTCGATATAAAAATATATAAACTCACTATTTAATAAATAAATATTATTATGTACCATTACCATTAGAATAAGTGGTACGCCCCATATAGATATCTGGCTCTTAGAAATTTGAGGAGTATGACATCGCTTCTTTCGTCTGCAAGAAGTGGTACGCCCCATATAGATATCTCCTGTGGGGGCACTTTGTTAGCATCTTCTTTTTGGTCTTCCGGGACCGTATCGGCCTTCGCTTCCGGTTGTTCTTTAGCTGCTTCCGGCGATTGCTCTTGTTGAACTGAAGAAGAGACCGAAACGATAGTATCTTCGATGGCTTCCACAGTCTTGGCACCATCATCTTCAGCAGCAACTTTCTCTTCGGTATCTACCGATTCAACTGAGTAATGCTTTCTTCCTTTGGCGATTGATCCATTGTGTCGGCTTCTTCTACTGGTTTCGGCTCTTCTTTGACAGATTCATCCTTTGGCTCTTGTTGTTGTTGCTGTGGGATTGAAGACCCGAAAAACTCGTGCTTGTCGAGCGCTTCTCGAACAAGCACTTTAAGTTGTTCGACGGCTTTCTTTTGATTGTCGACAAGATCAGCAAGCCTAGTGCTTTCTTCCTTGTAAGAACCAGACTGGGGAACTTTTTCATCATCAGCAGCATTACCATTGGTTACCGCATCCGAAGTCTTAGTCTTGGGTTTCACCGGTTCTTCATCGCATTTGGGTACCGGGGGTGGGTCTTTGGCGGCAACTGCCGTGACCACCGGGGATTTCTCAGGTTGTGGGACGTCGGGAACATCCACCACCGGCACCTCGTCTGCCTGGGCTGTCTTTTGAACAACAAGGAGCAAATGGTGAAAAGCTTGTTTGTCGGCTAAGGAAGTCCTTGTATAGACTCAAACAGGCCCCTCGAGCATGGTTTATCAAGTTCAGAACATGTCTTCTAGAAGAACTAAAATTTTCAGCCTCAAAAGCAGACATGTCCCTCTATTTTTGAGATTTTAATGGTCACAAACTTTATATCATGGTGTATGTGGATGATGTTGTAGTGATTGGATCAGATGCTATTGAGGTAGATAAAGTCATTAAGAGAATCAATATTGTCTTCTCATTGAAGGATCTTGGACATCTAAGTTTTTTTCTTGGTATGAATATTCAGAGAACTAACAAAGGAATCATTCTGAATCAGCAGAAGAATATTTTTGAAGTATTACAAAAGGCTGACATGTAGAATGCTGCTCTAGCTCCAACACCAATGGTTTCAACGCTTCGCTTGTCAGCACGTGATGGTGTTCCACATCCTAATGACACCTTATATAGACAAGTGGTAGGCATGCTACAACATATTTGCAATACAAGGCCTGACATTCATTTTGCAGTAAACAAGGTTAGTCAGTTTATGCATTCTCCTCTAGATACACATTGGAAAGCTGTAAAACGTATATTGAGGTATTTGAAAGGCGCGATCAATCATGGTTTGTTGTTTTAAGCCTCTACATTATGTGCTAAGTTTGTGGGATATTCGGATTCTGACTGGGGAACTAATGTGGATGATAAACGTTCCACTTCTGGGTACTATTTATTCCTTGGCAACAATCTATAGCATGGAGTTCAAAGAAGCAAAGTGTGGTCTCTCGGTCTTCAGCTGAGGCTGAATACAGGAGCCTAGCCAATGCTATGACTGATGTAATGTGGATCAAGTCGCTTCTAGTAGAGATTGGAATTCATATTGGTGCAACACCATTTATTTGGTGTGATAATACAAGTGCGATAGCACATGCATCAAATCCTGTTCGTCATGCAAAAATGAAGCATTTGGAGCTTGATTTAAGTTTTGTAAGGGAGAAAATAGCAGAAGGTGTTGTGATGGTGAACTATGTACCAGCTGTTGATCAAATTGCTGACATATTCACAAAACCCTTGTCTGCTGCCTTTTTTGTTCGATTACGAGAAAAGCTAGGAGTATACACGTCAGACGATTTGAAGGAACCTTTACAAACAAGGTATTATGATCCTGCAGGCTATGAAGAAGTCTCTGAAGATGAAGTTGAAAAAGAACAGATCTGAGCGATGATTTGAGCGATCCTTTTTTTGTTTCTTTGATTAGAAGAAAAAAAAGGAAGTAGGAAGTGTATTAGATATAGTTGTACAGTCAGTTAGTCTGGTATTTCTGTTAGTAATCAGTTAGGGTTTTCTATCATGTCTTGCTCTATATAAAGTTGTAATCAATACTCAAGTTATCATCTTTAACAGTTAATGAAACAAGATTCTTTTTCTATATTCTCTCGTTTTCCTCCATCTTTCTATATTTCCTACACATACACATAAAAGAAAAAGAAAGAAGAGAAAAGTCTTCGTTATCTCATATTTTATTCATTATGCACGTTTGGCAACTAAAAGCTGGTACACATGAAATGTGTTTTCATTTAATTCACTCGAGTTTTTTTTACATAATTTAGTCTAAAGGGGAATAAAACAAATATTGTTAAGATGCATTAAAACACATGTATAACAATGGGATGATTTTACAATAAACACTATGTACCATTAATTATATGTATCGTAATGTAACATTAACTATTTTGATAATTTTTTAGATTATAGGGACCGAAAGCATTATTATTCGTTTTTAGAATAAAATTAAAAAAAACAATTTTTATATTACTTTTTGAGATTTTTTTCTTTTTGGGTAAAGTACACAAATGGTAACTAAACTTTGGTAAATTATTCAATTTGATAACCAAACTTTCAATTGCTTCAATGTTACCATTAAACTTTTAGTTTTGCTCCAAATTGGTCACTGACATGTTAACAGTGTTGGGAAACGTCGGTACACCCCATGGCGTAGCGGAAAAATTATCCGGCGTAATCCACCAGTGATCCATGTACAAGGGACGAATTCGGGGTGATAAAGGATTAAACGTTACCTTAATAAATCTGGAACTGGAAATCCGTAGGGAATTCGGAATAACCAAATCGAATCCGAATCGTCACAATAGCGTTCCAACCTCTACGCAGTCCACCCGAATGAAACGAACAATATTTTCTCTTCTCTAACTATTAGAGAGGTTTTTCAAAAGACCAGGAATAAATTGCTGCTAGACCTTATGCCTTTATATAGCATTTAAAAACCTAATTCTAATTAAATTTGAATTCTTAAATATACAATATATTTAACCGAATATAATTAAATATGTAGAATCTGATTCTACTTTAATTAGGTTTCTTTTAGAGATATATATATACTTTAATAATATTTGATAATTACAATAACTTATCAAATATTAACATATATATATAAATGAAATTATCTATAATTACAATAATTATAACAATTTCGGTTTCTCACTAATTACGTGTACAACAAGTTTGTACACATGCTATCTAATCGATATTTGTTCATTTCAATCATAGGGTGTGACCCTTGTAGGTTCATGTAACGTTAGCAGTAATATCCAGAACAATTCTAATATTACAAGCAATGAGTGACATCTAGCTCAATACATCATTGCTACCTAAGTTACATGAAATCGTGGTTCTATTTAACCTTTTTTCCGTAATTAACTTCTTTTATGTATTTCATCCTTTTGTCCTCATATCGAGATCGGACACAAGTCATGGATTAGTCACACTTGTATAGTTCATCTAATGTTTCTTGATATCTTGAGTAGACTATTATAAACGAATAATTATGATATCCTATATCAATTTATTCGAGCATGGCCATGCATTTTCTAGTCCCGCTCAATCAAGTGGCCTATGGTATTACTCCTATTATGTAGGAGGGACAAATCCTATCTTGATCAACCATATTTCGCTACATGGATTATGATATATCCAATATCAGTCTTTATAGTATAGTCAGTTACGACACACGTTTGACCGTATCAAAATATGTCACTCACGATGTTGAAATAATGATGATCTCAAGTCTGAGGATCATACATGTAGTTATCACCATAAGCAATGTTGTGATTGTCACATAATAATCCAAGAAACATGCTCATAACGGGTCAGTCCAGTATGTTGTTCCCTAACACATACTTATGTATCGATTTTGACATCTCCATGTCAATGACAACACTTTGTCATCAATCAACTACATATTAGTCTTAATACATTATTGTTGTCCAAGCCCACAATAATTCTTGACTAAGGACATTCAAGAATAACTATATTATTCTAAGGACTTTATTATAATTCAGTTTATTTATAGATACACAGAATAAGACTGAAATAATAGTAATGGCTTTATATTAATAAACAAGATAAAATAAGTATGTCTTTTACAACCATATCATGATTGGTCATTAGGCATACTCCAACAATCTCCCACTAGCACTAAGACCAATCACTCATGAATCTAATACTAAGAGACTTAGTGTGACGTTCATGCTTCTGCTGTGTCAGAGGCTTTGTCAGTGGATCGGCGATATTGCCATCTGTTGGTACTCTGCATATTTCTACATCTCCTCGATCAATGATTTCACGAATGAGATGGTAACGCATAAGTATGTGCTTGGATCGCTGGTGAGATCTGGGTTCTTTTGATTGTGCGATGGCTCCGTTGTTGTCATAACGTAGATCTATGGCATTTGATATGCTAGGCACGACCCCTAGTTCAGATATGAACTTTTTGATCCAAATAGCCTCTTTTGCAGCATCGCTTGCTGCAATATACTCGGCTTCTGTTGTAGAATATGTTACTGTATCTTGCTTTAAACTTTTCCAGCTTATAGCACATTCATTAAGGCAAAACACAAAACCCGATTACGATCGAGAATCATCCTTATCAGTTTGGAAGCTTGCGTCAGTGTAACCTTTTATACTTAGCTCTTCCTCACCTTCATACATAAGGAATGTATCCTTAGTTCTTCTTAAGTACTTAAGGATGTTTTTGACTGCAACCCAATGACCTTCACCAGGATCTACTTGGTATCGACTTGTCATACTTAGTGTATATGATACATCCGGACGTGTATATAGCATGGCATACATGATATATCCAATGGCCGAAGCATATAGAATCTTACTCATGCGCTCGCTCTCTTGAGGTGTTGAAGGATACATTTCCTTCGAGAGCGAAATACCATGTCTCATAGGTAAGAATCATCTTTTAGATTATTCCATACTGAATCTTTTTAGGACTTTATCTATGTATGTATTTTGACTTAGTCCTAGAAGTTGTCTTGATCTATCTCTATAGATCTTGACTCCTAATATGTAGGTTGCTTCACCCAAGTCTTTCATAGAAAAACATTTTCCTAACCAAGTTTTTACAGACTGTAAGGTAGGTATGTTATTTCCTATCATTAGTATGTCATCCACATATAATACCAAGAATGTAACAGTGCTCCCACTAGTTTTCTTGAAAACACATGGCTCATCTTCATTTTTAATGAAACCAAACTCTTTGATTGCCTCATTAAAACAAAGATTCCAACTTCGAGAAGCTTGTTTCAACCCATAAATGGATCTTTGTAGCTTGCATACTTTAGGGCATCTTTTGGATCGACAAAACCCTCAGGTTGTGTCATATACACATCTTCATCTAATTTTCCATTAAGGAAAGCGGTTTTGACATCCATTTGCCAGATTTCATAATCATAATATGCAGCTATTGCAAGCAATATCCGGATATATTTAAACATAGCAACAAGGGAAAGGTTTTATCATAGTCTATACCATGAATTTGACGAAATCCTTTAGCGACCAATCGCCCTTTGTATGTTTGTATATTACAATCCATGTTGGTTTTCTTTTTGAAAACCCATTTGCACCCTATAGGCTTAATTTCTTCGGGTGGGTCAACCAAAGTCCATACTTGGTTTTCTGACATGGAACCCATCTCGAATTTCATGGCTTCTAGCCATTTCTCAGAGTCTAGGCTCTCTACTACTTCCCGATAAGTTCTAGGCTCATCTTGGTCTATGAGAAGAACATCTCCATGCAATGTGACAAAAAATCCATATCTCTAAGACATTGCATTATCTCATAGACCTTCGCAGTGGTTGTGTTTCAAGAACAATTAGATGTTCTTCAACTATTTGTGGAACTTGTTGTTGTTCAATCTCTGGTTCACTGATATGTGGTTGATCTTGAATTTCCTCAAATTTAATATTTCTCCTACTTTCTTTTCTGAAAATAAATTCTCTTTCGAGGAAGACTCGTGTTCGAGCAACAAACACTTTGTTCTCGGATGGATTGAAGAAATAGTATCCTTTTGTTTCTTTAGGATACCTTACAAAATTACACTTATGAGATTTAGGTTCAAGTTTTGTAGACATATGATGTTTAATATAAACTTCGCATCCCCAAATTTTCATAAAAAACATACTAGGATGTTTCCTAGTCCACATCTCATATGGTGTATTTTGAACCGATTTAGATGGAACACGATTTAGTGTGAAAACAGCTGTTTCTAGCGCATGTCCCCAAAAAGAAGTTGGAAGATCAGCATGACTCATCATTGACCGAACCATGTCTAACAATGTTCGATTTCTCCTTTTAGAGACTCTATTGTGTTGTGGAGTACTGGAGGTGTAAGTTGTGAGACAATCTCACATTCTTTAAGAAGTTCATCAAACTCTATGCTTAAGTATTCTCCTCCTCGATCTGATCGAAGAGATTTGATACTCTTTCCTAATTGGTTTTGTACTTCATTCTTAAAAACAGAGAACATATTAACTAATTAAAGAATATAATTTTGACATTAAATTAATATATAAAGTGTAAATAATTAACGTGTAAAGTAAATAAAAATAAAATAAAATAAATTAAAAGATCAATAATTCTCTTCAAGGTTATAAGAATAATTAGAAGACGATATATTTCTTTCAAGGGTTATAAGGAAATCAACAACGTCCAAATGAGTTGGACCAACATCATCTTCTTTATTTTCGTAAACAAAATTTGCTTTCATTTTCTTTTCTTTATCAATCAATGACTGTTGATTTTTTAGCGTACGACAAGTACGAGACCAATAGTTTATAATGTCACATTGGTAATAAAAAGGATTTCACTTCCTTAGAATGATTTTTATTACTCTTGTCATCCTTATAACCTCACTACCGGTGGGTAGAAGTATTCTCAAAATGACCATATTTTCTATGTCTATATTCATTGCTTCAATCGCGACCACAACTATTATTGTGATCTTTATTCTTTCCATAATATAATCTCGCATTCACTTTAGGGAATGGAGTGGAGCCAGTGGGCCTTTAAAACTTTTTTTTCACGATATTGTGTTTGAGGACAACATTATTCGTGTGAAAAGTTGAGTATGTTTTTATTAACATATCCTCATCATTGATAATCGTATGGAATAAACATCGTGCTTGCATTCACTTCAGAGAATGCCTCCCACAAATTTTTTTGGATCAAGACGAATTTTCGTAACTTGAACTTGGGAGAAGTCTATAGTCGAGTTTTTCGACATAGAAAAATTATTGCTCTCAAGCAAATATAGACTTTATAATAGTCTTCTTGTAGATTCAAAATTACCTTGATTTACCATACTTTAAAATCGTAATTTAAAGAATAAAAATAAAATAGAGTTTACCGATATTAATTTTCCTCTTGAGGACAATGGAGATATAACAAATGACCATGACAACTTCTCATAATCTCTTTATGTCATGTTTCTTTCCAAGCCATTTAAAGACATGTAAAACTCAAAATACGGTTAAAAATATAAACTCTCATTTATAGAATAACGTAAATAAAAATTGATCTCAATATAAACATATTGAAGAAGCGTACCTCTTTAGATTTTATCGTAATTCAAGCCATGATTTTTAAGCTATTAAAGCATGTCATGTAAAACTCAAAACATGGTTAAAACTTAAAACACAATCTCTCATCAAATAAATAGTCACAAACTTCTTATCATGTATTATTATTAATTAAGCAGACTAACAAATAAATAATTTTTTTCAAAGCTTTCCTTGAAAATACTCAAAAACCGTGCGCAAGGGGATGTTAATTGTTTCAATAAAACAAACGTGAATAGTTGGGTACATATTATTGTTTTGTTAGGTTCATTTTATATATTTGAGTGACAACATGAACATGAACTTGATGTCGTGATTAATCAATCAGTAAAACGAACATCTCCATGTAATGTGACAAAAAATCCATATCTCTGAGACATTGCATTCTCTCATAGACCTTCGCAGTGGTTGTGTTTCAAGAACAATTGAGTGTTCTTCAACTATTTGTGGAACTTGTTATTGTTCAATCTCTAGTTCAGTGATCTGTGGTTGATCTTGAATTTCCTCAAATTCAATATTTCTCCTACTTTCTTTTCTGAAAATAAATTCTCTTTCGAGGAAGACTCATGTTCGAGCAACAAACACTTTGTTCTCAGATGGATTGAAGAAATAATATCATTTTGTTTCTTTAGGATACCCTACAAAATTACACTTATGAGATTTAGGTTCGAGTTTTGTAGACATATGATGTTTAACATAAACTTCGCATCCCCAAATTTTCATAAAAAACATACTAGAATGTTTCCTAGTCCACATCTCATATGGTGTATTTTGAATCGATTTAGATGGAACACGATTTAGTGTGAAAGCAGCTGTTTCTAGCGCATGTCCCCAAAAAGAAGTTGGATGATCAGCATGACTCATCATTAACCGAACCATGTCTAACAATGTTCGATTTCTCCTTTCAGAGACTCTATTGTGTTGTGGAGTACTGGAGGTGTAAGTTGTGAGACAATCACACATTCTTTAAGAAGTTCATCAAACTCTATGCTTAAGTATTCTCCTCCTCGATCTGATCGAAGAGCTTTGATACTCTTTCCTAATTAGTTTTGTACTTCGTTCTTAAATGCCTTGAACTTTTCAAGGGCTTCAGATTTATGATGCATTAGGTAAACGTACCCATATCTATTGAAGTTGTCAGTGAAAGTAATGAAGTATTGAAACCCTCCTCTAGCTTGTGTATTCATCGGTCCACATATATCACTATGTATTAGACCTAATAAATCACTTGCTCGATCGTTTTTACCGTTAAACGGTGATTTAGTCATTTTTCCCATTAAGCAAGGTTCACAAATATCTAATTGTTCAAAAACAAAAGAATCCAAAAATCCATCTTTATGAAGTTTTGATATGCGTTTCTCACTTATATGACCTAAGCAACAATGCCAGAGATAAGTTTGATTAGAGTCATTTGTTTTTGATCTTTTCGTATTTATGTTATATATGAAATTGTCTTGATCTAAGATATAGAGGCCATTGATTAATGGAGTCGTACCATAAAAAACATTATTGAGGGAAAAAGAATAACTATTTTTATTAATAATAATAATCTCAAAACCAATCTTGTCCAAACAAGAAATTGAAATAATGTTTTTAGTCAAACTAGGTACGAAATAACAATTCTCTAAATCTAAAACAAGTCCACTAGGTAATGACAAAGTATATGTTCTTATGGCTAATGCAGTAACTCTTGCTCCATTTCCAACTCGTAGGTCCACATCTCCTTTTGCTAATTTTCTACTTCTTTTTAGTCCATGTACAGAAGTACAAATGTGATAACCACAACCGGTATCTAATACCTAAGAAGTAAATGTTGATATATTAATATCAATAACATAAATACCTGATCCAGACTGTCCATTTTCTCTTGCCTTCTTGATGTCCTCAAGATAGATAGGGCAGTTTCTCTTCCAATGTCCAGCATTGTTGCAATGGAAACACTTTCCTTCTTTTGCAACTCTTCCATTGGGTTTCAATGCAGCCTTTCCTTTGTTGAGCTTTGGCTTTGCCTTGGTGTTGGGCTTTCCTTTTCTGTTATCTTTTCAGATAATCAGAATAGGTTTGCAACCAACCTTTTTCATGTTGTCCTTTGTTCTTAACATACCAAGCAACTGGGGCAACTATTTGTTAATTTCATTCATATTGAAATTAAGAACAAACTGATTAAAACTATCTGGCAACTATTGTAGGATAACATCAGTAGCCAATTCAACACTTAGAGGGAAGCCCAACTTTTCCAGGGTCTGAATATACCCTATCATTTTGAGAACATGAGTTTCCACTGGAGTTCCCTCAACCATCTTGCATCGAAACAAAGCCTTAGAGGTCTCATACCTCTCTTGACTAGCTTGCCCCTCATATAATTCCTTGAGATTTTTAACCATCTCATAGGGAACCATGTTCTCATGTTGCTTCTGAAGCTCAGGGGTCATGGTCGCAAGCATCAAACGACATCTACCATGTCACTTGAGTATTTTTCAAAGGCTTCCAATTCATCTTTAGAGCCATCATCTGCTGGCTTTTTAGGGACAAGTTCTTCGATGACTATTAGTTTCTGTTCTTGTTTGAGGACAATCTTTAAATTGCAGAACCAATCAATGAAGTTCAAGCCATTTAATTTGTCCTTCTCAAGGACGGATCGCAATGATAATGTGTTTGCCATAAATCTACAACGATAAAATATGTTTTATAAGTACCTATTTATCATGTTTATAAAGTAATAACATTCCCACTATTAAAAACCCTCAAAATCGAAAAACTTGCTAAAAGTATTTCTAGTGGGTAAGGATCCATATTTCATTTTATTCTAAGTCAGCTTTGGCTTTACTCCTAGAATTCAATTATTTAGGTAAGCAACACTTGCTAATTACATCTCATGTAATTCCTATATTTGATGAACAATTATTTGTCCAAAACAAAGTTCATATGGTCTAATAGAAAGAACAATAATGAACAATGCTCCAGGTAGGTAGCTTATGTAAGAGAGGTGGTGTACGGGGCACGCTTAAATACCAAGTCTTTCAAAGAACCAATCCTAGACATGCACTTTCGTATTGTTTTTCAATCACCAAAGTCCTTGAACATTCATTAGTCTTTAGGTTTCTAATCTTATTAAAACAACCTAGTTTAACCAATATTACTACCAGTGAATATCACTTGCTTATTCTTCGCGTTTAACCAAGATAGATCTAAGTATTTTGCTTTGGCAAAACCTACATAATATCTATCGAGGTTTTAACGAGGGCTAATATTGGATGACTAATTTTAATTAAATATGGAGGGTTTTTTATATTAATCTCACTATTCTATTATGATCTAATCAGTTACCATCACGCTACAAACAACATACATTGTATCACATACATGTAAAGCAGTAAATATAAATGCAATGGTTATAGCCCTTAAAACTAAGCTGACCCATCCCAAGCCAATGGGAGAACCAAAATTACTAAATATAGAACTTGCTTCTCAAGCCTTTGATCGGCCCATCAGTTTGTTCCTTTGGTCTACGCTTTCTCCGTAAATATTACAATTTTCAGAAACTCGTTTTACATATGAGGGAATAAGATGAGAAGAGAATTACAATAGAAGAAAGAAAGGCACGACACGCAGGCCGTATTTATATAAAACCAAAGTAAATAGGCTATTTTGGGCTATAACCATGCATTTTCAAAGACCGTGCATATCATCCCAAACACACACACGTTTTATCTTGTTAATTAAGATTACCTAAACCGTTTCTACGACCTTTGCTACCTACGCGGTTTGACAGATCCGGGGCCGTCTGGTCCGCCTATAAAGTGCGGACCTGGCGGCCCCGGTATGCCGGGAAAATTTTTAATTTTGGCCCTTCGATTACTATGGAAAAACCTCACGATTTGATAACTTTTATAAACAGATTCGTGTTTTCGAGATTTTTCAATCCCTAAGGTTTTTCACTCTGGAACAACCATTGTTCCTCTGCCAAAAACGATCTGTTATCTTAACCGTATGTTCATCATGTCAACTATTAACATATGATTATCAAAAGCTTACCGCAACAAACACATAATTAACACTTAACCATCGATTGTAAAAACTTGTTATAACAAATTAACATATTAATCGCGACTGGATTTAATTTCTACATTTCGCATAAACATCACATACTCGTCAAAACAGAAAAAGTAAAACATGCATCTCATACAAAATCACCATCCAAGTATTTAAGTCCGAATTCGTATCGTACAAGTGGCTCTGATACCACTGTTGGGAAACACTGGTACACCCCATGGCGCAGTGAAAAAATTATCCGACATAATCCACCAGTGATCCATGTACAAGGGACGAATTTGGGGTGATAAAGGATAAGATGTTACCTTAATAAATATGGAATCTGGAAATTCGTAGGGAATTCGGAATAACCAAATCGAATCTGAGTCGTCACAATAGCGTTCCGACCTCTACGTAGTCCATCCGAATGAAATGAACAATATTTTTTCTTTTCTAACTATTATAGAGGTTTTTCAAAAAACCAGGAATAAATGGCTGCTAGTCCTTATGCCTTTATATAGCATTTAAAAACTTAATTCTAATTAAATTCGAATTCTTAAATATACAATATATTTAACCGAATATAATTAAATATGTAGAATCTGATTCTACTTTAATTAGGTTTCTTTTAGATATATATATATATATGTACTTTAATAATATTTGATAATTACAATAACTTATCAAATATTAACATATATATATAAACGAAATTATCTATAATTTCAATAATTATAACAATTTCGGTTTCTCACTAATTACGTGTACAACAAGTTTGTACACATGCTATCTAATCGATATTTGTTCATTTCAATCATAGGGTGTGACCCTTGTAGGTTCATGTAACGTTAGCAGTAATATCCAGAACAATTCTAATATTACAAGCAATGAGTGGCATCTAACAATACATCATTGCTACCTAAGTTACATGAAATCGTGGTTCGATTTAACCTTTTTTCGTGATTAACTTCTTTTATGTATTTCATATTTTTGTCCTCATATCTAGATCGAACACAAGTCATGGATTAGTCACACTTGTATAGTCCATCTAATGTTTCTTGATATCTTGAGTAGACTATTATAAACGAATAATTATGATATCCTATATCAATTTATTCGAGCACGGTCATGCATTTTCTAGTCTCACTCAATCAAGTGGCCTATGATATTACTCCTATTATGTAGGAGGGACAAATCCTATCTTGATCAACCATATTTCACTACATGGATTATGATATATCCAATATCAGTCTTTATAGTGTAGTCAGTTATGACACACGTTTGACCGTATCAAAATATGTCACTCGCGATGTTGAAATAATGATGATCTCAAGTCTGAGGATCATACATGTAGTTATCACCAGAAGCAATGTTGTGACTGTCACATAATAATCCAAGAAACATGCTCATAGCGGGCCAGTCCAGTATGTTGTTCCTTAACACATACTTATGTATTGATTTTGACATCTCCATGTCAATGACAACACTTTGTCATCAATCAACTACATATTAGTCTTAATACATTATTGTTGTCCAAGCCCACAATAATTCTTGACTAAGGACATTCAAGAATAACTATATTATTCTAAGGACTTTATTATAATTCAGTTTATTTATAGATACACAAAATAAGACCGAAATAATAATAATGGCTTTATATTAATAAACAAGATAAAATAAGTATGTCTTTTACAACCATCTCATGATTGGTCTTTGGGCATACTCCAACAAACAACAGTTAAAAGGGTGACATGACAGTTGAAATATTTTATATAATAACACATTTAGTCATCCACATTTACACATTCAAACAATTTTATCCTAATTCGAGAAAAAAATTTAACCCTCATTATTTACACATTATTTCAATTTGGGACTATTTTAATTAAAAATAATTTAACTCTAAAACCAAAATCCTAAACCTTAACCCTTAAACCATAAACACTTAAAACCAAAACTTATGTTTTATTTATATATGCAGAGGTTAGAGATACAATTGCTTCCTTGACTGCCAAGGACATAACAAAGGTGATAAAGAATCTTACTTGAAAGAAAATTTTAAAATTTATTTTATCCTTCAGTTTTGGTTCAATGCTGGAATTCGTCTCGATCGCAGTATTCAGTGCATGTAATATGTAATAATTCATGTTGTGGCAGATTGTCTTGAGTTTATGAGGGTGTATTCATTTGATGCAATGAAAAATTCTCAATTTAGCCTTGTATGTGTCTTTTTTTATGTTATTGGGATGTATAAATGTATCCGATACGGTTCGGGGTTTTTTTTTCCTTCAAATTTGCAACAGAAATATGCAATTATAGACTTAGAATTTGGAAACAGAATGTTAGGACATTAAAGCCAAAGAGAAAATATTACAGAAATTTTGGTTTTGCAAATTAGTGTAAATATGTGTAGAATTAGGGGTTTATAAGTTTAGGGCTTCGTTTTAAATGTTTAGGGTTTTTGGCTTACGATTTAGTGTTTAAGGTTTAGGATTTTGGTTTTAGGCTTTAGGGTTAAATTATTTTTAATTAAAATTGTCCCAAATTGAAATAATGTGTAAATAATGAAGGTTATTTTTTCCAAATTAGGACAAAATTATTTGAATGTGCAAACGTGAATGATTAAATGTGTTATTATATAAAATATTTTAACTAAAAGTTTAGTTATTAAATTGATTAATTTACTAAAGTTTAGTTATCTTTTGTGTACTTTATCCAAAAAAATCTGAAAAATAATATAAAATTGTTTTTTTTAAAATTTATTCTAAAAAAGAATAATAACACTTTCGGTCTCTATAATTTTAAAAAATATTAAAATAATTAATAATATATTTTGGTACACATAATTAATGGTACATAGCATAACAATGTAGAATAAAAATTGACTAAATTTTATGCATTGCAAAGTCTTTTTGCTAGGCATTTTATATGGATGTGCATGGACCCATTTCTAATGAGTTTCGACCATTTTGATTTGATAGTGTCAACTATTTTTTTAAAAAATGAATTTGGGTTGGGCGGGAAGTTATTGAATATCAGGTTCAGGCTTAGAGTGAAAAATATCTAATCCTACTCGACTTAAGATATTTATATAATTCTTCTATATATTTAGGGTGATTGTTATAATGTTCTTTATCTTTATATATTTTCTCTTTTTAGGTAATTATTTGATGTGCCGCCACTAAAAAGTATTTTTTCCACAAGCGGACTTCTAAAGCTATCACATGTCCCTTTTAAAGGTCATAAACGTTAACCCTAAACTCTAAAGTTTAAACCATAAAATACATTCTCAAACATTAAAGCCTAACTACAAACACTAAAACCCTAACCCTTAACCCTAACTTAAAATCTAAGCACTTGTGGAAAATAAATTTACCACCGTCAGCGCATAGAATATTTTCCTTTTTTCAGTTACATCTTTAATTTTATCAAATAAAAATGAAGAAAATAGATATAATGACTATAAATACACATCTTTTATATTTTTCCCTATCATCCCCTTTTATTTTTAATAAAATGAAGATATATAATTTCTATTTGTTTCTGGTAAGATCGGATCGAATTCGAATGAGAGATTTATATTTTCAAATCGGATTTGGTCATTTGGGTTGACAAAAAACTAGATTTGACTCGTGCTCATCCCTAAAATTCATATTTATTGGCTGATAAATGTCGCCTTCTTAAACAAGAAGGCGCTAAAAATATTCTAAGGATTGAAGTTATGGAAAATATATGTTTTCTATTATTTTATGCTGGAAAATATTAAACAAGCATGCTTAATTTCACTATGAAAATTAAACTCTAAATTTCTAATCTTAAAAAATTAAATCCTAGTTTATAAATTTTAACTACAAAACTTAAATTCTAAACTATATAATTTAAACTCTTATACTCTTAAACTCTAATTTAGACCCGCTTGTGGAAAATATTTTTTCCACCGTTAGTATGAAATATTTTTCAAGTTAAATTATAAATTTTTGAAAGATAAAAATGTATTTTCATCGTTTTAAGTTTAAAATTATTTAATTTTACGGTACGACTAAACTGAAATTTAATAATTAAAGGAGTTAAAAGATAATTTCATTATTTCCTTAGCTTGAAAACTTAAAAGGTAAATAAATTTTACTATTTAGAGAGGTTCAATGACCCCTACCGACTCTTTATCTCCACGTCTACTCTTGAATAATTAATAGTATATATTGTTGTGAATAAAGTAAAGATCAAGAATAAAATAGATGAACAAGAACAAGATGAGAAACAAAGAGAGAGACTTGTAATATATTCTCAAAGTATGTTAGTATACAATGTTTTCCAAACTCTATATTTATAGGCATAAGATGGAAATCATAATAATAAAGTACATTAAAGTCTCATTTAATATATGGATATCCACCATAAATAAAGATATTCATAATATAAAGTACATTAAAGTCTCATTTAATATATGGATATCCACCATAAATAAAGATATTCATAACACTCTCCCTTGGATATCCATAAAGATAATGTGCCTCGTTAAAACCTTACCTAGAAAACTCATTGGGACAAAACCTCAGTTAAGGGAAAAAGAGTGCAGGACGTATTTACTCCTCCTCATGAAAATATCACATAAGATCTTTGAATATTCATAATTCAATCTTGAATACTATTTTTTTAAAGATCGCGAGGGATGAAACTTTGGAGTAATATATTTCATGATGTATCCACCTTGCATTATCTCTACACAAGATAGCTTTGTATCATATCTTGTGAAAGTAAATCACATATCTTCTGGATATGTTGGGTCAATGGTCTTAGCCAACCACATTTTTTGGCTTGCCTCGTGCGTAACAATTATTTCTACAAGATTTGAGGAGGCATCGACAAATGTTTGAAGATATAAAGTTAATGATCTTTTTATATTCATGGATATTTCTTGACCAACTAATATATGGTGCTTCAAGACCAAGAAAATATATAATTATCTTTATTCACATCCTAAAATCTTACAATTATTGGGATACTCAATAGATATGCTTTATCTATATTTAATCTTCTTCAAGATTCTTTCAGCTTATGTCCATTCATAGACAAAAACACACGTGCTTGATCTTTAGGTCAAGATAAAACCACGTCTCAAAATTCTTTTTCTCAAATACTTTCATTAAATACTTTGAAAGCTCTTTATGTGTTTCCAATTTGAAGCTCTTCAAGAGTTATGATATTCAAATTATTATAATGAATCTTGATTCAAACTCCTTTATAAAATACATAAGGAAATATGATCATTCTTACAGTATTTCCTCAATTAGTACTCATTAAGGCGATTATACCAAGTGTGCCAAAATATAAATATTCAAGGGCCATATCTAAATAAATTTTCTCAGAAATTTCCAAATGCTTCTAGCATTTTAAATCCGTCAATGATAACTTTTCTTTTATAGGGATCCACAAAATGATTAGACGCATATAAAATATTTCATAACTGCCAAAGTAATTGCATCCACCACGAAGTAATTAAAACTCTTCATAAATCATAATTCAAGTCATATTTACAACTACTTATTTGTGTCTCACTTGCATTACACATTTAGGTGTTTGGATTGTTGGTCCAAATACTTCTCTTTTAGAAGTTCAAAGCGTATTTCTACATTGGCCAATTCAATATCTATACTTTTGAATAGATTTCTATACACGATCCTCATTTTGTTCATTTACTTCTATAGAAACATTTTTTGAAAAATCGTTGTCGATAACTTTTCTATTCCGGTTCCATTCTCGTAGTGACATAACTCATCGTGATTTCTTCAAGATTTCAATCTTTATTTCAGGTACCTGAAACTCTTCAAGAGTTTTATTATTAGTTATGTCATGGATCTCTTCAGGAGCACCCGCCTCCAATATATGACCATCTCATACTACTTTCTATTTACGAGAATTTTGATCATTGGAACCAATTTCAACTATCATGCTCCAGTCATGATTTACATCTATTCGCTCTAACATGTATTCAAATTTAAAATATTTTCAGCTAGTATATGAGACTTGATTACTCTCATTAGGTCAGTAAATATGTCTGGCAGTTGACATACAATAACTTGAATTATTTTATGAACTTTTAGATTATATTCAAGGATCTAAATAATGATAATTCATTTCCTTCTTTATCCAGCTGATTATTCTCTCCCCCTGATGTTGAGAAAAAAATATCATCTCATAAATGATTTTCCAATTATTGTTTAAGAATTTAAACATAAAGGAGACTCGTACTCAATATATATTCTCAACCCTTTTTATTTACCCATTTTGTGCGTTGTGGTAGAGCAATTCATATCGCACATTCAAAAATTATAAAATGGGAAATGTATGACTTCTGATCAAAACCAATCATAACGGGGAGTTTATTATAACTCGTTGGCTTGATGCGTATAAGTACTGCTATATATGAAATATCATATAGATAATTTTGTTCTCATAGTTTAGCTATTAAAGAGGGGGCATCCAATTAAAATTTTGCTAAACTATATTTTTCATAATCAATAGGCTTTGTAACAACCGATATAGCCTAAAATATAAACCCATTAGCTTTTGCAAGACGAATAATCTAACTGCATAATCTGAATCCTTTTATAATCAATCTCACAAACTTCTGGTTGTAAGTTGATAAAACAATGTAGATGCATCTACTAAAATCATATAAAACTTTCCTCATTTGTGGATAAATGAGCCCATATTTGATTCAGATATGCAAGACATGCAGTCTCAACTTTAGTACAATAACTTCAAGTTCTTTTGGTAAGTGCGATCTTAATCATTTCCTTTGAGAACAAGCAACACAAGAACTTCGTGTTCTTTTAGTAAGTGGAATTTAATCAATTCCTTTGATAACAAGCACCACAAGAACTTCAAGTTCTTTTAATAAATGTGTATATAAATCCCAATAGCTTTCACATCATTATTGATCAGGATGGTCTAACCGATCATGCCAACTATATATACATGTGTATATATCTCTGAATTTGTAAACTTCTTGTTTACCATAACATGTGATTTAATCTCAATTGTACATGTGTGGTACAAAATTTGAAATACAAGTTTCTTTGAAATTTGATAATACATTGTCCACCAAAAATTGTTCCTTTGAATAGGAATATATTTAGCTCTCTCGGAGCTTTCAACAGAAATTATTCTTTTGGTAGCATTATATAACTCTTCTAGAGCTTTCAATTAATTTTTTGGCTACCAGAACTTATCCATATTGGCTTATTTCAAATTTCAATTGATAACATATATTATCTATAATTCTCGAAGGATTTTTTTGCGAACTCATATTGCTCTCTTAAAATTTCCACTTCTAGTGGTGACGATATTATTACCATTAGAGATAATTATTACAATATTCGCAATGCTGCACTTTTCATAATGTGCTTTCTCTCGAGAACTTATTGCTCTTCTGAAGCATCAATATTTTTAGTACTTTGAGATATAGTACTCACATTATTCCCTTACATTTAAATGGGAAAATATATCTTATACTTCTGTTGAGCATAAATCGTCACCATAGATTGTATTTGACAAGTAATCATGTGAAACAAAATAAATAAATGTCATAATATATATACAAACTAACATAAAACAAAGATTTAATCCTCGTACGCGGCATTGTTAAACCAGTTCACAAGGTCCTTTAGAAACCTCCTTTGAGACCAGTACCTCGCAGAACAGAATGTCCAACCAATATATTTGGATTAAACCAACAAAAACAGAGAACATATTAACTAATTAAAGAATATACTTATGGCATTAAATTAATATATAAAGTGTAAATAATTAACGTGTAAAGTAAATAAATATAAAATAAATTAAATTAAAAGATCAATAATTCTCTTCAAGGTTATAAGAATAATTAGAAGACGATATATTTCTTTCAAGGGTTATAAGGAAATCAATAACGTCCAAATGAGTTGGACCAATATCATCTTCTTTATTTTCGTAAACAAAATTTGCTTTCATTTTCTTTTCTTTATCAATCAATGATTATTGATTTTTCAGCGTACGACAAGTACGAGACCAATAGTTTATAATGTCACATTGGTAATAAAAAGGATTTCACTTCCTTAGAATGATTTTTATTACTCTTGTCATCCTTATAACATCACTACCGGTGGGTAGAAGTATTCTCAAAATGACCATATTTTCTATGTCTATATTCATTGCTTCAATCGCGACCACAACTATTATTGTGACCTTTATTCTTTCCATAATATAATCTCACATTCACTTTAGGGAATGGAGTGGAGCCAGTGGGCCTTTAAAACTTTTTTTTCACGATATTGTGTTTGAGGACAACATTATTCATGTGAAAAGTTGAGTATGTTTTTATTAACATATCCTCATCATTGATAACCGTATGGAATAAACATCATGCTTGCATTCACTTCAGGGAATGCCTCCCACAATTTTTTTTGGATCAAGACGAATTTTCGTAACTTGAACTTGGGAGAAGTTTATAGTCGAGTTTTTCGACATAGAAAAATTATTGCTTTCAAGCAAATCTAGACTTTATAATAGTCTTCATGTAGATTCAAAATTACCTTGATTTACCATATTTTAAAATCGTAATTTAAAGAATAAAAATAAAATAGAGTTTACCGATATTAATTTTCCTCTTGAGGACAATAGAGATATAGCAAATGACCATGACAACTTCTCATAATCTCTTTATGTCATGTCTCTTTCCAAGCCATTTAAAGACATGTAAAACTCAAAATACGGTTAAAAATATAAACTCTCATTTATAGAATAACGTAAATAAAAATTGATCTCAATATAAACATATTGAAGAAACGTACCTCTTTAGATTTTATCTTGATTCAAGCCATGATTTTTAAGCTATTAAAGCATATCATGTAAAACTCAAAACATGGTTAAAACTTAAAACACAATCTCTCATCAAATAAATAGTCACAAACTTCCTATCATGTATTATTATTTATTAAGCAGGCTAACAAATAAATAATTTTTTTCAAAACTTTCCTTGAAAATACTCAAAAATCGTGCGCAAGGGGATGTTAATTGTTTCAATAAAACAAACGTGAATAGTTGGGTACATATTATTATTTTGTTAGGTTCGTTTTATATATTTGAGTGACAACACGAACATGAACTTGATGCCGTGATTAATCAATCAGTAAAACGATATATAGATAAATGGAACATACCAGATGTAGTCGCAAAATCAAATTGAAATCTTTTTCGAGAACCACCAACAAGAACCATGATAATCGAGCGAGATCGTGCTGATAACGTGTTGTGAATAAAGTAAAGAGCAAGAATAAAATAGATGAACAAGAACAAGATGAGAGACAAAGAAAGAGGCTTGTACTATATTCTCAAAGTATGTTAGTATACAATGCTTTCCAAACTCTATATTTATAGGCATAAGATAGAAACCCTAATAATAAAGTACATTAAAGTCTCATTTAATATATGAATATCCACCATAAATAAAGATATTCATAATATATATATATTGTTCTTTTATGACAAAAAAATCTTTTTGCCGGGGATAAATTACAAATATCATAACTTAGCTTTTTTCTCAATCATATTTTGAGTACTGAATTTCAAAATTTTAAATTTAATCACTAGATTTTTGAATTACTTTTATTTTGGTCAATTTATTGTTAAATAATTATGGATGTTATGACATGAAAAACGACACCAAAAAAGTGTTGTTTTGAAAAAATATAAATTTATATCAAATCGACGTCGTTTAAAATTTTTATAAAAAGTTATTTTCCTCTCTTTTTTCTCATTTCTCTCTTTCTTCTTCGTTGTAAAATAATTATTTTGATTGATGACCTTTCAAAAGTTACAAAATAATAAAATTACAAGTTGGTCATAAAATTATATCGAAGTGTTATAAAAAGTTTATTAAATTAATTAAACTATTACATTATTTTATAACGTCTATAAATCATTTTGTAACTTTTGATAAGTTAATATTAAAATGACCAATTTTCATAATTAATGTCGGTAGGTGTATTTTTTTTCGAATTGTCGGTGGATGTACTTTACCTTTCAAAATTATATTTTGGCACTTCCGTGAATGAATATTAACAAATCTTGAGGATACAATGTCCTTGAGTTGAAATTGGTGGAAGAAATTTCTACGGAGTTGATTTCTTGATACTCAAACAATTTGAATAACCTGTCCTATAGTAAGATCAATAATTATAACAATAAAATACTTAAATCATTATTCAACTTTATTTTTAAATTTATTTGGTCATTGAATTTTCAAAACGATCAATTTTATTGTTAAATTTTATTTTTTAATATATTTTAGTCACTTTAGATTATTTTATTAATATTTTAATATAACTTGACATATTTTATTATTATTAAATATAAAAATTAATTTAAAATAAAAATAAATTTATATTTTATTATTATTAAATATAAAATAAAATAAAAACCTCAAATCCCTCGAACACTCAAAATCTCAAACTACTTTTATTTTTATCGGCCATTTACTCTTTCGTCGGCATTATCTTCACCGACCACTCACCCCTTCGCCGATAAACGACACGTTGTATGGCCCCATCTCGCCAAGCATCGGGGACCTTTCCAAACTCAACTACCTTGACCTGGCATACAATAATTTTTCTGGGAATATCCCTTTTGAGCTTTGCTTATTGAAAAGTCTCTTTTTTCTCTTTGGGTTTTAATTCAATAAGCGGTTCTATTCCACAGGAAATAGGAAGGTTGAGTACAGTTTCAATAACTTTTTTCACAAGCAACACTCTAACTGGTCTCATTTCAACAAAATTTCGATCCTTTCTAAGCTTAACAACTTAGACCTGTCACAAAATTATCTCACTGGTACAATACATGTTTCTATTGGAAGCTTACAGAATTTATCCTATCTTGACCTTTCAAGAAACCATTTAGCTGGTCATATTCCGATCGAAATCTTTAACCTTTCTAGACTCACTTTCATACAATAAATTTTTTGGGAATATCCCATCTGAGATTGGTTTCTTAAAAAGTTTTGATTTGAGGTCAACGCTGGCGGAGGGATGGGTGGTCGGTGAGGGTGAAAGTGGTTTGAGGTTTTGGTTGTCGGAGATTTGAGGTTTTTATTTTATTTTTTATTTAATAATTATAAGATATAATTTATTTTATTTTAAATTAATTTTTATATTCAATAATAATAAAATATTCCAAATCATATTAAAATATAAATAAAATAATTCAAAGTTATTTTATTTTTTATTTAATAATTATAAGATATAATTTATTCTAGAGCAGTCCACAGTTAATCCTGGAAAAATTACATGCAATGTTTACCGTTAATGTTTGAGGTCTTATAGTTCAGAACATCAATATTTTTAGCAACGAAACAACAATTATCAGCTATAGAACAATCTTAAAGCCATGAAGGCAAGAGTATTATCACACAACAGTTTGATGAAGATTGCATTGCTTACTGGATTTGGAACTCTCCACTTGCATGGACTTCCTTGACCCGCTTATCGTATTCATCTTCTTCATCGTCTTCTTTCACTTCATCGTCGATGTCTTCCTCTTCATCCTCGTCTTCGCCCCAACCAAAGCCCTTGACAGGCACCGATGCTGGAGGTGGACTTCTTGCCTCTTCAACGATTTTCATGATCTCGTCCACACTTTGAAGAGAAAATGTAGGGTTATCGCTCCGGTAATAAGCAGCTTGTGCTGTGTCCGTTAGCTCTCCCGGCAAGTTCTTCAAAAACCAAGGATGGCTTTTTATTTCTTGAACTGTAATCCTCTGGGGAAAAAATATAGAGGAAATGGCAAAGAGTTAGCATCTGAAATTTCAATAAATGAACCTCCAAATATCAGGTCCATTAAACATGCAATCGGCAAAACAAATCCAGGCTGCTATGATGCTACCACTGGTAATAAAACAAATAAAGCCAACACCATTTTCATGCAACCGGAAGATCGGCTTCCTACCAATCAGCTTTTCTACCTAGAACCAAATTGTCTTGAAGTCAGGTTGATGTGCTAATAATTATAACAAGAAATTGCATATGCATCACAATGCTTAACATGGCAGACAATGGAGCAAGGTTAAAAGAATGAAATATCATGCTTGTAAGGTTTTAGACAGTCGTTCGCAACCAGCAAAAGCATGAATGTGGTGCAATTGCAGTGTTTGACCAATTAACTAAAAATGACACATACCTTGGATGGATGTGCAACAAATATGCGAGAGAGGAGGTTCCTGCAATCTTGAGATATATGAACATATTCCGGAATTTTGTACTGAACAGCCATTATTCTCTGCTCAAAAATATTCACAAGCAAAGGGATTATCATACGGAATGGCAATATCTTTATTAATAAAAACGACATGAAGAAGACGCAGACTTGCATTCACCTGAATTGTTTTCCGAAAATTCCTAGGGTCCTGGTGATCTTCAAAAGGGTATGCTCCCACCAGCATAACATAAAGGGTAACTCCACAGGACCATACATCTGCCAACTATACAAGAAAAGACATGACTTATGGTCAACAATAAAGATATTCATAAACTTGGAGCATTTGAAGTTATATTATTCATAAACTTGGTGACTTCGCAATAAAAGCGGAAACGATATTGCTTAAGCATTTTATGAAATTCTTCCATACCAATTAAGCTGTACCCCATTGCTAAGATATACAAACACACAGAAGCTAGTAATAATCAACCAAGCAATCCCACATTGTGCAGAACTTACTACAAAGAGCAGATCCAAAACGACAAAGTTATTTCACATACAAAGGCCAAATGCCTTTGGAAGTAACTAATAAGTAATTTGAACTTCAAGAAGGTCACAATTACCATTTATGGGCATCAATCAATCTCCAAGCAGAGCTACAGTAAGCTAAATTAACAACACAGAGTCATTCAATAGCCATTCTAATTGTAGCTTGGCTAACAAGCATCCGATATAGAATCCCGTAACAAAACAAAACCACTAAGCAAACCTTTAAATTGCGTAAAAATGATAAATTGCCTGGTTAATGCTCAAGTCATTTCTTTATTACTAACATATTAAGAAAAGAATTAAAATGCTGAGCTGAAGATCTAGATTTATTTCACAGTTCATATAATACCTTTCCATCATATTCTCGTCGCGATAGAACTTCCGGTGCTATATATGCTGGAGTTCCAACTGTTGATTTGGGTCTTGAATGCAACAGAGAAGACTGCGACAAGTGTTATAAAAACAACTTAATGATCGAAAAATCATAAAGCAACTTACAAGTAGGGTACACTCGATGTAACTATTCCCAAACCTTGGAGTAACCAAAATCGCAGATTTTCAAGCGCGGTGCAGGTCTTGCATCTAAAAGTGTATTCTCTAACTTCAAATCTCTGTGGCATATTTGCTGCAAACAAGAACAGATTACAACACAGAAATAAAAATAGATTTAGTCTTACATTTGGCATGCACTAAGAAACATCATGGTTCGACTTTCGAGTTTAAATTACCATAGAGTGACAGTAATTGACACCTGAGATCAACTGCTGAAAGAAATATCTAGCCTGAAGATATAGAGAAGAAATACAACAATCAAGCACTAAAACAAATTGTTTCCAAATAAAAAGTGTGAAAGAATAGATTACAAGTCCAAAGATTCAAATAGCAGTCCACTACCACAATATAGCAGTAGCGGCACAGTGCGAAACTCCTATTCGAATTGCATCCATTATGTCTGCAACCGCAGTTTAAATCCTTGATTACAACAAAAAAAAAATGGAAAGAGGAAAAAGGACCTCATCTTCACTGAATCTACCAGCACTGCAAATCCGTTCAAAGAGCTCACCACCAGCAGCATACTCCATCACAATTGCTAAATGGGTAGGCGTCAAAACCACCTACAGTATTCATATCCCATCAAAAATAGAATCATCGCAAATTTAACAAAAAAAAAGAATCAAGAGATGATATTTGCCTCCTTGAACCGAATTATATTAGGGTGTCTAAGAGATCTGTGATTGATAATCTCTCTCGCCACATTCTCATCAATCTACAAACAAAAACAGCTAAGCTTTGACTGAGATAATACAAGTAAAAGCATGAAGCAATAAGAAGCCAAAATTGGCAACAAAAGAAACAAACCTTGTGGCCTCTCTCAATATATTTCATAGCAACAAGCTCCTTGGTGTCCTTGTGTCTGAGGAGTCGAGCAACCCCAAAATTGCCGGCTCCCAGATCTTTGACCACCTCATATTTCTCCATTTTACCGGCTACTGCAACGATATCAAGTGAGGAATCACTGTGTACGTAGAGAACGAGAGAGATAAGATTTGTTGATTTGATAGGGAATTTGGAAATGCTACTCTTTCTTAGTTTCTTTCTTGCTGTTGTTTAGGTTGGAGTGGTAACTACCATACCGGTATCGTGACTCAGTGGGAGAGAAGAGATTCAAATCTGATACGAAGAATAGATTCATACATATATAGAGAGAGATGCAGGGACCGGGAACTAGAGCACGTCGAAAAGAGAGTGAAAGATTTGGGTTTTTTTTTTTCATTTTTTAATCTCAAACTTCAAACAAATATTCTAATTAATTATTACCATAACAATCGAAACACTTTTTTTTGGTTGAATTGTTTGTTTGATTGTATCAATATCATATCAAAATCGTTACAAATTGATACAAATTCTACCAGACGATTAAATTAAATTATATATTATTATAATTTAATTAGTTAAATATTACTCGATAATTAAACTCAACAAGTAGTCCAAATAAAAAAGTAGATGACACGTGTTTAACTGTTTTGTCTGTAAGGCATGTGCACGTTATCAAAAAATTAAAAATATGTACGAAGAGATACTTTCTTATAATCATCTCAAAAAAATATTTAAATTTAAGGGCCAACAATATAAATTATATGTTTTTAAGAGATTAAATTACATTTTATCATTAAATCAACTTAATTCTTTTTTAATTTTTAAAAATTTTAGAAGGGTCGTAACCCTCTTTAGTCCTCACCAGGTACCATCCCTGCATATTACATTAAAATTACAACCTATAAATTAATCATTATAATATTTAGGTTAACCATGAACACGTCATTCATAGTATTAATTTATTTTTATCCATAAAAGTAGATAAAATTAAACCATGTAAAAGTTTATCTAATGCAAAATGAGACATATAGTAAAAATATGATCCAGTTACACAGTGTAAAAAAATTTAAATTTTACACGTTTTTTTAATCGTTAGATGGGTGAAACGAATGACTGAGATTAACAGTTGAATATGTGAAGATTATTATTTGGAAAAAAAAGAGAGTAAGAAATTAATCTTGGTCTTCGATTTTTCTCATTTAAGGATAAAAAAACGTGTATAACTTAAAAGCTTTTATAGAGAGAGAGAGTTAGCATCTACTTATATTATATAAAATACAACTAGTTTTATATTAACTTATGGCCATTATATGAGTAAAATGGATAGACGATATTAATTCTTTACTTTTTTTCAAGTGATAATTTTCACATATCTTTCTAATTTCATTCATCTATTTTAATCATGTAATGGTCATGTATTAGTGTAAAATTAGTTAACTTTTATATAATATAATTGAATCTCATCCTATATATATATCCAACCTCAAAAAAACAATATAATAATGGAATAGGTTTGATTGGGGTGGGGGATGGGAAAGAGACAAGTGGAGCTTGAATCCAATCACTGCCTCTGCAAGACTGCAATCACAAGTGTGAACGCCATTATTTTATGGTTTGAATTTCTCGGAACTGGGTAGGGAGGATGAGAACGAAGAAGTGGGATCTCTAACGCCGAGGTATTAGGGCCTCCCACACCGACTCTTTACCGCTTTCCTATGTAGAGCCTAATAAATATTAATTCATGCATGTTAAATTTGGGTGCCCACAAAACATGGTCCTCCATTTCAAATACATCAACTATATTAATTTCAATGTTCAATATATTTGTCGTTTATTCATTATAAAAATGTTTGACACAAATACTGGTAGATTTGGACATTTTATGTCAAGATTAATTATCAAAAAAAATGGTTGAAAGATTTATTCACTAAAATTAGACCTAGAATATAGGTCGGTCCGAATTAATTTAGATAAAACTCCAAAGAACCGAAAAGAAGACTAAAAAATAATTATCAAAAAGTAATTTTAATAATAGTTTATGGCCATGTTTAATAAATAACAGTTTAAACTAAAATTAGAGGTTTGAGCTAATTAATATTAGAGGTTTGACCGGTCAAATCCGCTAATTGGATGTTTGGTGAATAGCGAATTAGGGTAATAGCTCTAATTTTGAAAAAGCGGCTAATAGTAGCTTTTTTAAATTAGCAGTTTGACATAATAGTTATAAAGACCCTTTTACTTTTAGTAATTATCAAAAACCTCCAAATAACCTAAATTTAACATTTTCTATTTTAATTTTTCACTATTACATATTTATATTGTGATATTTGTAAAGTAATTTTTTTTTGCACATTTATAATTTTATTTAAATTTAATAATTAATTAAATTGTATTAAAAATAATTATATAAATAATAAAATAATATATAAATCCTTCAAATATGCTTATTATTGTTATATTTAAAAAAAATTATAATCTAATTAATATTAATATATACAAAATATTTTGTTGAACGGTAATAGATACAAAATATTGATAACTAATAAACTATTCAAACAAACATTGAAAATCATGTTCTTATATGTCATTTTGTTTGTTTAATTATTAAACAGCTATCACCTATCAGTTAATTTTACCAAATACTTTTATACATTTAGCTAATACAATTCGTTAATCAAATTAACTATCAACTAATATAATCCGCTATTAACTAATTGTCAAACAGGGCCTATATCATAATTTATGATTATAAACTTTGGCTCTTTATTGTTAGGTATAATTTTAAAGTCTAAGCTATACTCTCTGTTTATAGCACATATCCTATTAAATATAATTAATAGTCAACTAATAACCAATCAATATAATCAATTAGAAACTCAACCGAATATCACCAACTAAATTTTGGATCAATCTCTACTTTTTAAATTTTCATAAAAAAAAACTAGTGAAAATTTAGAATTTTGATTTTCTCCAATGTAATTTTTATTTATAAATACTATAAAATTTTTAAGGAATGTTGAAAGTTACAGTGTGAATTGCTCAAATAATATTGTTTGGAAATTATATTTGTTAAAGTAGTGATCTACAGAAATTATTTGTTCATTTAAGGATAAAATTATCTGATTAGTGGAGTAATTAATAGAATTGCTAAAGTGACACGCAATAGTGTTTTTATGCTTGAAGTCGGCATATAGTATTTTCGACTTCTATTGATATTGTAGCAATGTCCATAGTTCTAACAAATAATTTTTGACACACTTTATTTTACTAATTACTTTTTTCAATATTTACGTGATTTAAGAAATAAGAATTAAAAAGATAATACTAAAATTAAATAAATATAAAAAGTAAATTTATGTGTTTCAAATTGTGGGTGTAAACTGACACCAGTGGAGAGTAGGCAGTGAACACTACTCACAGGACCATTGGTGCAGACATAATTTGTGCTTGACATGTTTGATTTCTGTTGGCGTATTTCAACTAAAAATTGAAACTAATATTCTATTAAACAAATTAAAACCAATATTATTGTTTGAATGCACGAAGAATATAATGAATCGCTCATCCGGAAGGTTGTGAGTTCTAAAGGTATTAGGAACATAATTTTCTTTTTTCTATTCTCTTAAATAAAAATTATTTAAAACATTAATGAATTTTAAAATTACATGGTTGATTTTTATTAGTTTCCTTATAATGTGAAGGATTCTTCTTAATAGTCCTGTCTGAATAGAATCAATCTATTAACTAGTTTGAAGATTGAAGCTTGCTTATAAATACTGTTTTATCGTAGGAATTATGACATAAATCTTAAATCCTGCACTCTTAAAAACAACGGACTTATTTAAGAATATAATTTCTATAAACCCTAAACTTTGGTTCTTAAAACCTTAATTCTTAAACTTTGATTCTTAAAATCTTAACTGTAAACTATAACACAATATCATGAACTCATAAACGCTAACTTATAAACCTTAAACTCTAAACTTAAAACACTAAACCATATAACATAACTCGTTAAACATTTAATCTTAAACCATAAATATATAACATAAATCTTAAACTCTAAAATATGTATTGTTATATTGACATTTACTTGAAAATAACACATGTGAGTGAAAATGTTATTCATAAATAAGTTATTGTTTTCGAAGGAATCATCTTACATAAAATTATTATTAAATGTTCCTCATTAAATGTCACATGAAATCTTTTATTTAATCAAAATTATTAAATGCTCATTATCTCATATATTGCGGCATATGTTAGACAATACCTGCCCATTTCATTTCTTCGGTTGCTCTTAAGCTCGTAAATGAACCGAACAAACATGAATAATGATATATTTATGTTCGTTTATTTAAGTTTAATCGAACAAATGAAAATACATGAACAACTAAACAAATATAATTTGTTGTTCGTATTCGTTTGTTAAGGAATGTAACTTATTCATGTTTGTTCGTTAAAATAATAAACGAACACAAACGAACGAACATAAAAGAATATATGTGAATAAATTTAAATGAACGTACATATGTGAATAAATTTAATTTTTTTAAAATATATATATTAATTTTGTTATGACAAATAATACATATAAATGGATATATGTGAATGAACGTTCACGAACATAAATGAACGAACGAGCCATTTATTCTTATTCGTTCATTTAATTAAAGAAACATAAAATATTATTCATTATCGTTCGTTTAATAAATAAATGAACATAAACGAACTTTACGTCGAACGGTTCACTAAACATTTAGTTCGTTTACAGCCCTAATTGCTACTTTCTTTTTTCTTTTCCCCCTCGTTTCGTTTTCATTCTCTTTTTTTCATTCCAATAAATATATGTTAGACGATCTTCAAGATACAAAATTCTATGTAAAAAAAATGTTTACAGTGTAGGTTCACGCCCAAATAATTTCATCTAATCTCCGTTAGTTTTAATTACAAATTCTGTCTAAAACTCTCTTTTTTAAATTAAATGGTTTTCTTCGTTTTTCCATGGATTGTTTCTAAAATTTTACCATAGATTTTTCAAGTGTTTGTTCTTTGATTCGAAGTTTAATTTTATTTTAGTTTTCTATTTCTTTGTGTTGTAAATCGATTTGGACAAATCTTGAAACGCAAATTGATTTCTAAATCTGAAAACTCTTTTTGTGTATGAAAATTCATATTCTATTTTCACTTCAAGTTTTGATTTGGAAATCCTAACCCAAAATCATTCTTCAATTTTGTTTTTTACCTACGATAACGTATAAGGTTGGGTCGGCTTGAGATCAGGTTTGTAGAAAAATTTTGAGGCCGGAGTTGTGTTGTGTTATGTTAAGAGTAAATCTGGTCATGGTCAAGTCAGACAAAAACCCACTTGTCCCGTCCCGTTGTAATCTCTACACTAAGGCGGGGTTTAATTCACATAATATAATGTTAAAATTTTCGAAATGATTCATTACTTAACATGTTATTGGGAATGTTATATTATTTTATTTGGTTTATTTGATAGGAAAATAAAATTACAATATTTAGTTGATAGATTATAAAATTATCAGAATGCATATTTTACAAAATTATCTTCATGATATATTTTCTTTTTAACTACTCATACTTCCAATATTAAAGTGAAAATATTTGAATGAAAATTTATAAGAAATATATATTTTATATTATTTTTAATTTATATATGTTTCTTTTATAAAGTTCTTACACAAATAATTGAAATATAGTTTTTAATGTTATATTACATTAAATATTTTTTTATTTATTATAAGTATATATTAGAAAAATGCAGAAAAAAATAAATTTATAAACTTTTGTAATAATCATAACATTAGCTACTAAATCAAATATACTAATAACTAACTATAAATATTATATTTATATGTTTTATTACTTAATTTACATTATTTTTAAAAATAAAAATCATTCTTTAAAATCTAAAATTTCAAACAAAATTTATAAAGTGATTTAAAATTTAAATAATACAGATTTTTACCATATAAATAAAAATATTATTTTTAGAGAAAAAATATTAAAAATTATTTATAATATTATTATTATTTAATAATGCGTGTGGTTTATATATTTTATTATGCAATAATTTAAGTTAGATAAGAAATTGTTTTAACATATCAAAACAAAAAAATATATTGTCCGATAAATAGAAAACAATGATTTATTTTAATACGAAATATTATTTTAAGGGTATTTTAGTCTAAAGTGGTGGGAATTGTTTAATACCTAAAAATAGGTTGGGAATGGCATTTCCACCATTTTGGGAGAAAAAAAAGCTAATATTGAGAATATAGAATTACCCCTACAGGGAATTATTCAAAACCGAACAGTGAGTATGTAATTCAAGAAAAAAATTATATTTTTTGGTAATGATATTTTTCGTAAACCAAACAGCCCCTAAGTATTTATCGGAGGCCCGAAAAGAAGAATAATGTTAAGTGTTTGTGTACGAGAGTATGTATGCGATGCATGTAATTGAGATTTATATATATATATATATATATTGTACTGTTAATTTATGAGCGAATTATTTTCTAAACTGGACTCTGCAAAGATATTATTTGATTTAAATTGCGTAAACAAGTATATGTGTGGTTTCTATATTTGTCATATGTGTTTATAATAACAGTGATCACTATCCCTTTAGGCTTTGCTAAGCAAAAATCGTACTAACATCAATTATGTCATATCAATGCCTTATTAGTTTGAAGCTTTTACTCGTAGAACAAGTTAATATTTTGAAAAATAAGTTTAAATACACATATTTGTAGTTTGTGTTTATCACAATTTAAGTTCCATATATATGACATATTTTAAGAGTACATACTTGATTTAATTTAATTTATAAATACGCATATATGTATTGATTTGAAATTTTAAGAGGGCAAATAAAAAATTCAAATATCTTAAGGTGAGCAAATAATATTTTTTAAAAAATTAAGGGGTCACATAATAATTTTTCAACTGAGGGGACATGGCCTCTCTGACCCTCACGTAATTCTGCCTTTGGATGTGGATATTAGCTTGGTCAATAATTGTTTTTAAATTGGATTTTGTTTTCACACAGCTTAGAACTTGAAAGGTCAAATGACACTTTTAATCCCTGTAATTACATAAAAATATAACGTTAAATGGTCAATTCTGCTCCTGTAATAATCCGAAATCAGCAATGTTACCATTACTTTTTATTTTTTGTAATTTTTCCCTCAAAGTCAGTCAATTGCAGCAATGTGCCTTTCGACCTGCGTTGACCGTTAAAGTGCTGACGTGACAGTTAACGATTAAGTCATCCATATAATTTTCCCCTCAAAGTCATTCAATTGCAGCAATTTTGCTCTTGAAGTCATTTAATTGCAACAATTTTGCCCTTGGTTTATTTAGTTTTTGAATAAAATTGATAAATAATTTAATTTTTTGAGTTGAACTTTTAAAAATAGAATATATAAAAAAATAATTAACAAATTGGTGTAAATATCTTTTGGGTCTCTTATAATTTTAGAAATAAGCAAAGTGAGAACTCTCATAAAAATTAAAATATTCTTCAATTTAAAAAGAAACTATAAACTTAATAAAAATAAATAAGATATTCAAAAAATTTATTAAAAATAAGAACTAATGTAAAAATTAAAATATATTAGAAATTATAAAATGATAAAATATAAATATAAAAATAAAAAGTATTTATAAAGTATTGAAAATTAAACAATTTCACTAAATTTTCTTTCGCTTTTCTACATCAAACTTATGTTTATTAATATTTGATAAGTTTTATTACTACTCTAATGGAATGATGATTTTAAAAATATGTTTAAGGAATATTAGTTGGCTTAACATAACCAGAAACAGCTGAAGACTTTTTAATGGGTTTTTTAATTATTTTGAAATTTTCATTTTTTTATATTTAAAACTTTATATTTATGTTTTATCATTTGATGAAATTGTTAAATTTTTTAATACTTTATAAATACTTTTAAATTTTTGTATTTATATTTTTATCATTTTATAATTCTTAATACATTTTAATTTTTATATTTGCTTTTATTTTCAATATTTTTTTTTGAATATCTTATTTATTTTTATTAAGTTTATAGATTTTTTTTAAAGAAAATGAAGAATATTTTGATTTTTATGAGAGTTCTCACTTTGTTTATTTTTAAAATTATCAGGGACCTAAAGGATATTTACATTAATTTGTTAATCGGTTTTTCATATATTCTGTTTGTAAAAGTTCAACTCGAAAAACTAAATTATTTATCCAATTTTATTAAAAAACTAAATAAATCAAGAGCAAAATTATTGTAATTGAATGACTTCGAGGGCACAATTTCATGTTTGACTTCACTGTTAACTGCCACATCGGCACTTTAACGGTCAATGTTGGTTGAAGGGAAACATTGCTGCAATTAACTGACTTTGAGGGTAAAATTATGGAAAATAAAAAATAAGGGCAACATTGCTGATTTCAAATTACTGCAAGGCCAAATTTTACCCTTTAGCCAAAATATAACTTCAACAGCCACAATAATTTAGTTTCCGGTCCAATTTATAACGTTGTAATTTCTCTTCGGTTAAAAATGATGGGTACGGATATTTATGGGCGGAACCACATAGGTAGTTGGGGTGTCTAATGACACCTTAATTTTTTTTGAAAATTATATTTTTCTATATAATTATTATAAAAATCTTAATATATATATATAATTGACACTCATTTATAAATGAAATGAAACCCTTTTATAAATAGAATAACACCTCGTTATAAATAATTAACCCTTCTTAAATATTGTTCAGAAAAATGACACCTCTTAAATAAAAAAAAATAGGTGGCCAAAGTTGAATTAAAAATGTTTAAAAGGCCAAAGCACAATTTTAACATTGTTTAATTTTAAATTATGCAATTTATGAGGGGACTAAATCATAATATTATCATTTTTGAGAGATCCACATAATTTTCTCGTTTTATTCGGTATGTGAGGGGCTCTTGCCCCCTGTTACAACTTTTTCCCTTATACTGACTCTGTCTTGATTGTACTAATTTTCTTACAATGTATATATATCTTATAAATAAAATATTTTAAATTCGAGTCTCCTAAAAATAAAACAAAATTTAGTTCTCGAAGAAGCTGTGGGTTGTGGCCCATATTCTTATTTTGGTGTAATAGTTGTAGGGATTTTAGAGTTACGATCCAGTACGTTAATATTTAAGGCATGTTTAATCACCATTCATGACTCATAAGTAGAGGTGGTAAATTGACCTGAGACTCGAATTGATTTTATTCGATTTGATATCTGATATTGACCCGAATATGGTGATTTAAAATCTAAAACAAACTTAACTGAACTAAAACTGTCCCGATTTTTAGTTGAATCGATATAGACTCGATTCGATTTTCGACCGAACCGACTTTCAAGCGTACCAAATGGACCCGTACCGGAAGTAACTCAAACCGAAGGCAACCTGAAATAAAGAAAAGATATTAAAAGAAATAATGAAAGATTTGATGTGAATTGTCGCACAACTCACCAAAATGTCAAATATATTTGCTTTATAAAGCCATACACGAGTTTAAAAAACTAATTCGGCCTGAAACCCGACTAAAACATATCGATCTCCTATTGAGACGATCTTAACCCGACCCAAAACTAAAAGGCCCGATGTGACCCAATCCGACCCGATACTCGACTCGAATCACTATAGACCCAAATCTAACCCGAACTAGACAAAATCTAACCCGAACTGAACCAAAACCGAATGTAGTCAAAACGAACCTAACTCAAACCAAAATGACCCGGTCCGAATGACCTGTTTGTCACCTCTAACTCATAAGTTGACTCTCATATTAAATGGATTGATCTTATATATATTTGAATATTTTGATTCAATTACAATATATTATTTTAATTCAATTTTAAATTTGGATAAATCTCATGCAAATTTAGATTACGCGAGGTGACGATCGACAATGATAATGGGTAAATTTGAAATTTAGGGATTATGATTTTGAGTGTTGTTTTTTAAATTTTTTAGGAATTTCAGATATTTTTAAAATTAGTTTTTAAATAATATATTATATTATTTATAATAAATTTTTATTTATATATAAATTTTTATTTACTATTTAAATATGTTAACATATTATTTTTATATTAAAATTATTTCTAATATATGTATATTAGAAATAATATATTTATATAGATTAATATCATTTATATAATAAAATAAATTGAATTAATCTCAACAAGAGTATGTCAAATACAAGTATATTAGTTGTGTTGAAACTAAAACAAAAATGTTAAGCTGGTTTAGTGATTAGAAGCTGATATTAGATTCTAAAGGTTCTAAGTTTAGATCCTTTCGAGTATAAATTTTCACATTTTTTACAGCAAATTGATGTTGTTTTGGGTCGTTTAGGCGTTAATGTAGCTACACCAAAATGACGATGTTGTTCATGTCATCGCCCTGTTAAGGAGTTAATGGCGGAATCACGTAATTGAAACGAAAACAAAAATTTAGTGTTAAAATTGAACCAATTAAAAATTCGGTGGTATAAACGAGTCATCACCAATAGTTTGGTGGCATATAGTGTAATTTACCCATTACTATAAAACCTTAAAAATAACAATAAGGCTTAACCATAAAATAAGTATCAAAACTATACTTTTTTCGGTTAAGTGCCTGAACTATTTTTCTAACAAAATAAGTACATAATGTTTCATTTCCTTACTCAAATTAGATTTTTTATCAACGACCGTTTCATCATCAAATCAGAACATGACACATGACTTGTTTTTTAATTTTTAAATTTTTATATTTCTTTAAAAATATGTCCTAAAGTTTTAATTTCTTTTAATCAAATCTTCAAATCACATATCTCTCAACGCCCGACATCCTTCACACGTTAGGGTTCACCGTACACCACCCAAACATTGTGTACCTCGCCATTGACATCCCCGACCCTCTAGTCGTTGATTAGAACCCAATCAACCTATTTTTTTCATTATTGAATGTTCGTCAACGGTTTATTCGTCAATTTTCGATGACAAGATAAATATCAAATGATGATATTTTCAGTCGTGGTGGTCCGACAAAGACAAGGGTGGTTGGTGGTGGTTGAATCAATGGTAGAAAGGAATGAATTTAAGGTTAGGTTTGAGTTTTATAGAAAAAAATAAATTTTTGCATTTCTTTATATAAGGGTTAGGGTTTAGATTTTTTGACTTTTTAAAAAAAATAAAAATAAAAAAAATAATAAAAATAGGTTATATTACATGTTTTGATTGTATAACGAAAATTTATTAATGATCGTAATAAAAAAATTTATTTAAATAATGATGTGAAATATTAAGCACCGCTTTGACTCGAAAAATAATTTAAGCACTTAACTAAAAAAATGTATAGTTTAATTTTTTTTTCTTACGGTTAAGCCTAACAATAATAATAGCACAAATTCCACAATTTAAAGAGTGTATTTAGAGTCTTCTTATGCAAGACGAAGGCATGAGATTGTTAAGGGTCATGCCCGATAAAATTATAGTTTAGTCCTTTAAATTTCCACTAAAATAGTGATAAAATTATCCTCTAGAAATTGATGGAATTTCAATTTAGTTCTATTAAAAAGTTATATAATAATAAGCTCAAACAATGACAGAATATATTTTAGTTTTTCAAATTTTCACAATTTAACTATAGTTTAGAGGTCAAATTATATATTGATCATTATTGTTAATGTGTCACATCTTCGATATAACGAGAAATAAACGATTAAATAACTATTTTATTATTCATCGAATAATTTTAATGACTAAAATAAAAATTCATTTAAACTTTTGTGACAATAATTGTAATTTACCCGAATTTTAATTGAACTTGAATCAAATCTAATACTTAATTCAAATCCAAAAGAAGTCTGCACTGAAAATAATTAAAATCTAAAATGGTTAGAACCAAATATGTAGTTTATATAAAAAAAACTGATGATATTTATTTTAAAAGATTCATGTTTAATTGTTTTATCTGTAAAGTGTATGTGTATTATCAGATAAAATTAAAAACATATAAATAAATACTACTCTAATTACCTTTAGATTATTTATAAAATAAATTTATTTATAAAAGAATATTTTCTGAAATCTATTCTCAGTATATCAAACATATTCAAAATAACCCGAATTCACTAAGAACCGGTTTATCTGTAGCGGTTTTCAACATTCAATCACACCCTTTCTTAAGAATGCCCGTTTCCTTACCCCCCCCCCCCCCGAGCTAGGTTTTCGTCCAATCTGAAGGACCCGCTTATTCCGAGCCACCATGGCGAACCGTACGGACCCGGCCGCCAAGAGCATAAGGGGAACGAACCCTCAAAACCTTGTAGAGAAGATTGTACGGTCGAAGATATACCAGAATACGTTCTGGAAGGAGCAGTGTTTCGGGCTGACGGCGGAGACGCTGGTCGACAAGGCAATGGAGCTGGACCACATCGGAGGAACATATGGTGGCAATCGAAAGCCCACTCCCTTCATGTGCCTCGTCATGAAAATGCTCCAAATCCAACCCGAAAAGGATATAGTTGTCGAGTTCATCAAAAACGACGACTACAAGTTAGTTTCTCAAAAACAATCTATTTCTCCCCCCCCCTTTTTTTCTTGTTTCATTTCCTCTAAATATTATGCGGCATTTAATTCCAGGTATGTAAGAGTTCTGGGTGCTTTTTATTTGCGTCTTACGGGGATCGATTCCGACATTTATCGTTATTTAGAGCCTTTGTACAATGATTATCGGAAAGTAAGGCGAAAATCACCTGATGGAAGTAAGTTCTTTCTTTTTCTTTACTTAATTTTTCTAAATTCTCCTTTTCAATTTTACTCTGTATCTATTGATGTGTGTATCGGTTTTAATGTATCAGATTTCATCTTGACTCATGTTGATGAGGTTATTGATGAACTTCTCACCACAGATTATTCTTGTGATATTGCTCTACCTCGTGTTAAGAAAAGGTAAGGTTTACATTTTTCTTCCTCATGGCCAGTTGTTGATTTCTTTGTTTATTTGATTAATGCCATCGAATTTGAATTTCTTATGATATACTAATTATATAAGTAAACTGAGCTACACCAACATATGTTTGTTCACAGTAGGTCTCGATTAAGCTCTTTATGCATGTTTCAACAGGTGGACTCTTGAATCACTTGGTGCACTGGATGCACGAAAAAGCGTGCTGGAAGATGATTTCGAGGAAGAGGAAGAGAAGGATGAGAACGAGCAAGACTGTTTAGAAGAGGAGGTGGCTCATGAAAAGGTTTGTAGAATAGTACTAATTTCGTTGATAGATGTTGTAGTTTCCCTTTTCTGATACTCTACTATCTTGTTTGCAGGATTATTACCGAGGGAGAAGCCCTGCAAGAGAGAGAGAACGAGATTACAGACGTGACAGTCATCGACACAGGTACCTTCCCTCAAGTTTTTTTTTTGCTTGAACATATTTGTTTTCCAGAACTTTTGAGGATAAAACAATAGAAGAATACAAGATTGTTAGTGTTGTTCTCACATCATGAACAAACAACTAACCTCGTCTACCTTAGGGCTAATAGATCATTTCAGTTGTAGTTTGCTTTTTTCGGGTTACCATTATGCAGTTTGTTTAGCTTTGTAACAGCTGACAGCAAGGCTTGCTGCTTACTTTAAGCATTCTACCACAATAAAATAAAATTGGGACATAAGTGGAAGCTGTTGGATGACTATGGTTCCTATTTGCGTAGGCATAATTGTTCCAATGTTGTGTTTCCCCTATGGCATTTAAAGCCATAGATGGGCTGAAAAGCTTCCTATACAAATTTTTTTGCGGTCTTGCCAGGTTTCTCTGCATTGACAGTGTGCAGCGAGAAGTATGATAGATCATACAATCTAAGCATTTGGTTCGTATTTTGGCTGATGATTTTCTTTTAACCTTCTAAATCTACTTCTGATTTGGCTTGCATTTGCACGGTCGTATTTTAGTTTGTAAATGATGTTTGAGAAGTCATATTACAATTCTTAAGGTAGCTTTAAGAGACTTGAAACAATTTTTTAAAGGTTATCGTGTGACATACATGACACTTCGGAGTCTTGGATGGTCGTCACTTCTGATTGTAATCTTTAATGAAGCTTTGTAGGACTCACATCAAATATTCAAGTTATGATGGCTTCATACATTTTTGTAACAAGTTTGTTATTAATGTCTTTGCAAGCATCAAGTTATGATGGCTTCATACAATAAAACATGCACGATGATGTATCTTTCCCTTTTCACAGGAATCGGGATTATGACAGAGATAGAGATTATGATAGAGAAAGGGGACGTGGTCGTGACAGGGATAGGGGTAGAGATAGAGATAGAGAGAGGGATCGTTATCGCCTGAGAGAGGAAAAGGAGTATGGCTATGAGAGGGAGCGAGATAGAGAGAGGGAAGGTAGGGAGCATGATAGGCGAGACAGGGACCGTGGCAGACGAAGGAGCCGTTCAAGGAGTCGTAGTAGGAGTAGGGACAGGAAGAGACATGCTCGCAGCAGCGTGAGTCCTAGAAGGCACGGAGCAGAAGATGATAATGCTCCGGAAGAGTCAAAGAAGAAGAAGGGAAAGAAGGAAAAGAAGGACGATGGAACGGATCACCCGGATCCAGAGATTGCTGAAGCCAACAGGATTCGAGCATCCCTTGGTCTGAAACCGTTGAAATTGTAAGCATGTTGGATTTTATATGCGGCAATATTAACTGTTATGCTGTATGCACGTTGGTGTAATTGTCTTGGCATTTAGTATTAATACAGAGCTATGTGGGAGTAAGAAACATATGATGATGATAACCATAACCATCTCGTTGATGTACTTGTTGCGTTTAGTGCATCACTTTTTATTTTATTTTATTTATTTTGGTAGTTCATTTATTCTATTATTTTTATTCAGAAATTGTATTCAAAAGATTTAGTTGCAAGATTTTCAAAGTTATCCTATTAGATTTTTATTAGGGTAAACAACCTATTTAATAACGTAACTATTATTATAGTTCCTGTCACGTGCTTTTTTTACAAATGTTTTTGTAACTTTAGTGATTGTTACTAAAGGAAAGCCTCATATACATTTTTTGTATAGTACGTGTCTATGTTTGGGATTTGTAGTTTTTTTCAACAATGTTGTCTCTAATGTTTGAATTTAAATTATTTTTTTGGGAGAAATTATTAGACGAGCATGGCTTATCAAATCAAGTTCGGGTACTTTTTACATCCCTAGTCGAGAAAAATCAATTTTACTATCCTAGAAAACTTATGTACACCAACTGAAGATTGAATTACCATAATCTAGAGAATATTCAAGATCCTTTGCCCTAAAAGATTCACGAGATTCTTCTCTAACAACGAGTCAATCGAATATTGACAAAATTGCCGTTCTCTTACACTAATTTCCAATAATATCATTAGTCAACAAAGAAATTTCCAATAATATCACATGTCACAATCGTTTATAACCTTCGTATAATGACATTCTATTTAATCCAAAACATGCCTTTCTCAATACTTCAAACAATAATAAAGTCCTTTTCCTTGAAACAGCTCTCTTACATACAAATACAATCCAAGCTATTGTTGGAAAGGTTGAAGTAGCCCTCCATTCTCTTGGTTTAACAACATGACCGCTCCTCCTCCTAACCTGGTGCCGATCGGCTACCAAGGCGGCACACCGTCAGTCCCGGTTTGGCTAAACAAAGGAGATAATGCATGGCAGATGATATCCGCCACGCTTGTCGGCCTCCAAAGCGTACCGGGCTTGGTCATCCTCTATGGAAGCGTTGTCAAGAAAAAATGGGCAGTGAATTCAGCTTTCATGGCCTTGTATGCCTTTGCTAACGTGGTTCTATGCTGGGTGATTTGGGGTTACAAGATGTCCTTTGGGCATAAGCTTTTGCCTTTTTGGGGAAAAGCGGGGCCTGCCTTGGGCCAAAAGTATCTAGTCAATCAAGCTCTTCTGCCCGAGACGACGCAGTACTACGGCGACGGACGGCTCGAGACGGCAATGATTACGCCGTTTTATCCCATGGCCTCCATGGTTTGGTTCCAGTGCGTGTTCGCGGCAATCACGTTGATCATACTTGCGGGATCGGTTCTGGGGAGGATGAACATAAAGGCATGGATGGCTTTTGTACCACTTTGGCTCACTTTTAGTTACACGGTCGGCGCATTTAGCTTGTGGGGTGGGGGATTCTTGTTTCACTGGGGAGTCATGGACTATTCTGGTGGTTATGTTATTCACCTTTCGTCCGGGATTGCCGGCTTCACAGCCGCGTACTGGGTTAGTTTTCTAATCTTACGGAATTATATACTTCCAATACATCATAATATATATAACCGTGCATTAATTCAATGCAGGTGGGGCCGAGATCGAAAAAGGACAGGGAGAGGTTTCCGCCGAACAATGTTCTATTGATGTTGGCCGGAGCAGGGCTGTTGTGGATGGGGTGGGCCGGTTTCAATGGTGGCGATCCGTATGCTGCAAACGTTGACTCGTCCATGGCAGTGCTGAATACCAACGTTTGTGCAGCTACTAGTCTCCTTGTTTGGACATGGCTTGATGTTATATTTTTCAAGAAACCCTCGGTGATTGGTGCGGTCCAGGGCATGATTACGGGTCTTGTTTGCATCACTCCTGGTGCAGGTATTAACCACCTTTCAACTCTTTCATTTTTTTAATGTACTAGCATTTTCAATTGTCTTCTAAGTCAACTTGCACGTTACATTGATTAAAATCGAATTAACCGAACCGAATTAATCAACTCGTGTTAGTTTAATCACTTGGCTCGACTAACCAAATTTTACTCGACCCTATGTAGGTCTCGTGCAAGGGTGGGCTGCTATAATTTTCGGAATTCTATCGGGCAGTGTTCCGTGGTTCACCATGATGATCGTACACAAGAGATGGACACTCCTTCAACATATCGATGACACACTCGGAGTGTTTCATACCCATGCCATCGCCGGACTTCTCGGCGGTGCTCTAACCGGTCTCTTTGCTGAACCCCAACTTTGTGACATGTTTTTACCCGTAGCAAACACGAGGGGCGCCATCTACGGCGGTTCCGGCGGGATCCATTTCCTAAAACAATTAGTGGGCGGAGCTTTCATAATCGGATGGAATCTCGTCATCACATCAATCATTTGTGTAGCTATCAATGTGGTCATCCCGTTACGTATGACGGAGGAGCAGTTAATTATCGGAGATGATGCCGTGCATGGTGAAGAAGCGTACGCTTTATGGGGCGACGGAGAGAAGTACGATTCGACCAAGCATGGGATGGACACCGAAGATACCTCGTACAATAAGGCTTCAACGGGGGCTACTCAAGTGGTTTAAGTACAAGTTTATCGTGTCAAATGTGGTTGGACAAAAGTAAATAAAGTGTTGGAAGATCATTCAAGATCCTGTGGAATCAAGCACTGGTTGGGTCTTTCATTAAACAAAAACTAGGGTTGTTACAATTGTGTATTTGTGCAAATTTATATGTGGTTATATTTTCAAAAAAATTGTGCTTGTTAATAAATGAAATTATACTAAAGATTTTAGTAATGTTAAGCAATGCTTTCCGAGTTGATCATTTATAAAGTAACACCCTTTAAAGGTGTGAAAGAGTCGAGTCGAATTTAAATAACGAGACATTTATTCTCATATTTGATTCAATGTAGTTAAACTTAATCAAATATTGTTATTTAAGTTTAAATCCAACTTGAAATTAAATCAAACTATTTGAGATTGATTTGATTAAACTTGATTACACATTTTACATATCCAAGCTTTAAACTCTTTTCACAAATAATTTTTTAACTTGTTTAACATATAATTTTTATTTAAATAATATATATTTTTAAAAGTGAACATCAACAAAATACTGACGATGTGAATAAAATCAATAAATTAAAAGAGTCGTTCTTATATTAAAAATCTACAAAACTTAATTTAAATTAATCAACTAATAAATCAGATTCCACTAACTAAACAAAAAAATGTCTCTATCAAAATAAGAACATAACAACAAAATAAAGCACACGTATACAAATAAAGCATGACAACACAAACAAATATAACGTTGAAACAAAAAAATTCCAATTTAGTATATACAAAGAGTTAGGCTTCACTTATATGTTTTTTTCTAGATAGTTGGATTAAGAGATTTAATGATTGAATTTATAACTTTTAAATAGAAAATAATTCGTTTTTTCCCGTAAAATTCTTTTTTTCTTATTAATCTCAATCATATATTTTTATTCATCCAATAATTCTTAAAATGTGTAAAATTAAAAAAATTACAGAGTCAACGAGTCATTTTTATAGGCATAATACTAAAAAATGCCTCTAATATTTGACTAAATAGTCACTTTAGTCTTTATTTTTTAAAGCAATTTAACTCTCAACGTTTTATTTTGGGTCAAAATAGTTCTCAACGAATGAAAACTGTTAGTCAACTGAAAATAAAACTTGAAATGTCTTGACAGAATAAAAAAATTTATATTTTATATAATTTTTAAAAATTATTTTTTGACTCGTGTGTTATTTTGTAAGATCAACATAGATCGGCAAACTCCACGTGCTGCAACAAAAAAAGGACCAAAACTGAGAAATGGGAAACCCAATGGAATTCAACCCATTTCAAATCATGGGGTTTTGTCTTTCTTACGGAACCCAAAAAAGTATACCCTTGGTTTTTATGAGAACTTCTCCAGCTTTGGGACGAGGCATGTGAAATTCTTCAATGGCGGGGGGGGTATCGGGTTCCCAGAAGACGGTACCTGAGCTGACATGATAAGCAACCGAAGATGAGGCTGGGCTGCTGTTGGTGTTGTTATCAATGTGATTCGAAAACAAGCGAGAGGACAATAGTGAGATGGAGCGATTCGTGGGGTTTGAGGAAAGCAGCTTCCTGGAGATGGCAATCCTAGGTATAATTGATGAAAACCCCATTTTTATTCTTCTGATGAAATGAAGATTGGGACTCTGTTTCATACGGTTCCATACGCCAAGTCACCATTTTTGTTTGGAAAATTATCACCACCGGTTCACCAATCACCACCATTTTTATGTTCGTTTTAATTTTTTTTTTGATAAAATTAACTGAAGTCAACGTCAATAGGAGTATAAGCAGTCATGCCCCTCAAAATTTTAAAAAAATTGAATTTTATCCCTATATAATGAGCTTTTATAAGTCTATTACATTAGTATGACAGTTATCCAGTAGTGAATTGGCCGTATTTGTTGAGTTATTACATCTGTTGATTATCCGTTTCAAATTATGACTAAATTAATATAATACATAAATTTTGAGACTAAAATTATTATTATCCATACTATAATTTCAATTTTAATAACAGACTAATATATTTGTCATAAAATTTATATAATTTGAATTTGTGTCTAGTAAAAAGCGGAGTTGAGGTCATTATAATTCTACTAATAGAGTAGAGAGGGCAATGTTTTGAGTTTAAATTATGACGTTGCGAATAAAGCAACTGAGTTGAAAAAGCTGAATACATAATGAGCCTTTATAATATTATATTCGAATTAACCAACTAATAAATTTAGGAAAAAACTTTAATACACAGGCCGTGTAAATTTTAGTTTACACGTGTCTTTTAGTTTTAGGGGTTAGGGTTTTAGTTTAGGTTTAGGGTTTATGTTGTAGGGTTTAGAATTTAAGGTTAGTGTTAAGAATTTAGTTTTTAGGGTTTAGTTTTTAGGGTTAGGGTTAGAAATTTAGTATTTGAGTTTTTATAGTGTAAATACGCTTGTGTAAAATTAATTTTATACTGTCTGTATATCAAAGTTTTATCCATAAATTTAATACAAGTAATTATTCAAAAATAAAATTTTTGTGCACAATATATATTTTCATATTATATAATATCTCATATATAAATAATATAATACTTGTAAATTTTATAAAAATATAGATTTAATATACAAATTATATTAATAACATGTTGCATACAATTTTTCTCTCAAAATAATATAGTCCCCGTAAACAGTTTTATGAAATTTCACATAAATATTTTTAATTTTATATTGAAAGCTTCGCTTGTTCTAAAAAAATATATCACAAAAATGATTTGATCATATCTACCTCCAAATAATTCGCTCAATCAAATATTATTATTTTATATTAATGACATAAGGTTAAAAATGCATAAAAAAACGTTTGATTAAATATGTATTTGGGTTTATGTTTTTTTGAAACAATTTAACTTTTAATGTTTTATTTTGGGTCAAACTAGCCTATATGCGGATAGAAACCGTTAGTCAACTAATAATAAATTACTTGAAATAATGTGCAAACCTACATGCACTACACGCTAATATGACAATGTCGTATAAACAAATGTGTTGATTTAAAAAATATCGTAGTAGTTAAAAATTATTTTTTAAAAATTATATAAAATATTTTTTTAATAACGTGTCATTCTATTAAATTGTTTTAAACTATTTATATTAGTTAGTTGATTAATAATTTTTATTTATAAAATAATTGTTTTAACTTAAAATAAAATATTAAAAATTAAATTATTTCAAAAAGAATACATAAGCGGATGATTATTAATATAACATTCTTAGTGATATGTTTACAAGTAAAACAGACCCACCCTTAGCTGTTACAAAATGCTGTCGTTTAAACTCTATTTAAAACCGGGTGATGGAAAGTGAAAACGGAGCCCTCCCAAAGAAGAAAAAAAATTGCAACGAAATCCATCTTTTATTCATTCAATAGGAGTCGAGCAAAGGCGCAAAGAGGCGGAGTAGTAGACTCGCCGCTCCCACATTTACTGCAAGACGGCTGCGGTGGTTTAGGGTTTTAGCGGAGTAAAAGAGAGAGCGGAAAGAAGAAGGTAATCATGGTGAAACTCACGGCCGACTTGATATGGAAGTGTCCTCACTTCTTCAATCCCCTCAAAGAGCGAGAATTGGATCTCCGAGGTGCCGCATCTCCTCTCTTTCGCTCCAACCCTAACCCTAACAATAGCGTTCTTAAACTCCCCTTTCTTTAGAACTTAATCTCATTTCCTTTTCCCGTTCCAGGTAACAAAATTGCTGTAATAGAAAACCTGGGTGCTACCGAGGTGTGTATCACTTTGTCTGTGGCCATTTCTAGCGCGTTCATAGCTTTGATTTACTTGTGGGTTTTTGTGTATTTGTTCATTTTGACAGGACCAATTTGATACCGTAGATTTGTCTGATAATGAGATAGTTAAGCTGGACAACTTCCCTTATCTTAAGCGGTTGGGAACCTTACTTATAAACAACAACCGAGTTACGCGTATCAATCCCAATATTGGAGGTAAGCTTTGAACCAACACTTGGATTTCCCTTGTACTGTAGCATGCCCTTTGCCTTTTTAATGTTGCCTCTTTGTGGGAAGAAACTTATGAGGTTCACATTTCCCTTCTCCCGCAGAGTTCTTGCCGAAATTACATACGTTGGTTCTCACAAATAATCGGCTGCTGAACTTAGTGGAGATTGACCCGCTTGCATCACTTCCTAAGCTGCAGTTCCTTAGCCTGTTGGATAACAATATTACAAAAAAACCTAATTATAGGTTATATGTGATTCACAAACTCAAATCACTTCGTGTTCTGGATTTCAAGAAAGTCAAGGCTAAGGTGATTGGATATGCCAAACTATAATTTTGTCTTTCTAATAATCTGTTTTGTTATGGAATTTCTGTTTCCTATCATGTTTAGATATGTCAGCTGCTGTGGTTAATTGAGAAAATTCTGGCCACATGCCTGTATTCATTCTTCAGACAGGAATTGCCTAATTGAGCCTTTAGCTTTGTGAATTTGAACTTCTTTTTTTTGACATTGTTTTGTTATATGCATACATATTTTGCAACAGCAAGTGTAGGTTCATGAAGTGCTGTTCTTTTTGACTGACTGGGAGCTGCATTGTCAATGGAACACTTTTAGACGTGAGAATGGCAATTTAGTTAAAACTATTAGATATTAGAATGACTAGTCTCCAATCTCCATCGTAGGTGCACTCATGACTAGGAAAATACATCATAAATTTGGCTTGTGCAAAATATAAATTCTCATTTAGCCTAATGCTTTTTACCCCCTAATGCATTGGTATTTCCCACTGTTAACTTATTTTACAACAAAACACTTTGCTGTAGGATTGAATTATTGATTTGATGTTGCTTAAGCAATTTTTCTGCATCTGTTTCCTCATGTAAGTGTAACTTATCATATGAACTTGTCATATTTATGCTTCATGGGTCACAGGAGAGACTAGAAGCTGAAAATCTCTTTGCATCTAAAGAAGCTGAAGAGGAAATAAAGAAAGAATCTACAAAGACAATTGCACCAAAAGAGGTTCCAAATGTTTCAGAAGTTGCAGAGGAAGATCAGACACCAAAAGTGGTTGCCCCCACACCTGAGCAAATTATAGCTATCAAGGTATGCCTTTTTCTTGTAATGCCAGTTTGAAACTAGGATAATAATGTTGATAGTGTTCTAGTTTTCATATCGGTTATTTTTCTTGATATGTTTAGCTTATGCATCTTAGAAAGACTTGGGAACTTTATCAGGGACTGGGATGAAATAAAAGAAATGATAGTAATTAAGGGTAAAATGGGTCAGTTGCTCGGCAAAAGCATGTTGGGATACCATTTACATATATGTAAGAAACTTCAAAACAGCCTGATACTTGAACTTTGTCTAACAAGAATCTTGACCAACTTCATTATACATTATGATGCATAGTTAGACTTCGTTGCTCAAACTCTTCATTTTTTTTGAAGTATTTGTGTTTGACACTCATATATGATACTGGGGTACGGGGATATGAGCTCCAAGGATCCTCCAAATGTAGGGAAAACTAGAAAAGTCTAACTTTACTTGTGTACATACTCGTATTCAGCACTCATAGCTTAGTCTAAGTAATATAGTATTTAGGCTCTCATTTGGGTTTGACCTAAAAAGTAAAAGGGCATACACAGGTTTTAAGTTTGATCACTTTTAAATTTAAAATTTTAGAATTTAAGTTAATTTAATTATCACATTATTTTTACATAAGGCCAATGACTGACCGTTGCCTCCATGGAACACATTCTTGGTTGCAATATACGTGTGAACCAAATCGATATATGTTTCAAGTATCGTTTTGGAACCAAAATTTGGTGACTAATAATGGTATTTAGGAAAAGCCTCCTTTTTAGTTTCTTCCGTAATAAACTCTACATTGGATTACAATCTTGATGATATGAGTTATAAAACGTGAATTATGATTGCTAACGGCTACTTGAACAGTTTTAGACTAGAGGTTGATGTATGAGGATGGGAACTACTCTTCTTATTGGAAGGTAGTTCAGGATTAAGATGGCAAAGGATTGCTTATCTGCAATTTTTTAAATGTATCCAAATATGCTAAATGTTAAAAAAATAAAAACAGAAAAATAAACAAGAATTTAATATCTGAATCAAGAAAAAAGGTTTGATAGTCTTGGATTTTTTTTACCAGCCATTGTTGTCTTGAGTGGTGATTATGGAAACTACCAAAAGTTATTAGGAGTGCATTGGATTAAGAAATCTTGGAAGATTGCAAATCTTCCCTTGTTTAGTTTGGGAGAAATATAAAAAAATCAGTATCCTTATATTCTCAAATGTCCCTAGTATAACCTGATTAATTGATTATCTTCTTACCTCCCTGAGGAGTTGAGCATCTAAAGGTACTGTAAAGTAAGATTAATGGTTCTCAGGACAAAATACCCCTATTATGCCATAGAAATGAATGACAAAAGACTTAACCTTGCATTTGGAATCCCATTTAACATGATTACTTTACAAAGAGTGAGGTCAGTTTATCAAATTAATATGAATTAGAAAATTATTAAATTGAAATCATGTTCGAGAAATATGCTGGAAATAGATTAAGGTATACCAGGCAAGGGTATGCTAGAAAACCATGGATGGGTATGTGGTTCTAGAAATTAGATGTCTTAATCTTGAGTCGGGGAGCGACAAAAGGGAAATGAGAGGATTTAACAATAGGAGAAAACGGAGTGTAAGATACCCTTGTGTTGAAGAAGTGTTAGGGAAGAAAGGTTATCTATTAACCTTGTCTGGCTAATGTGTGGAAATGAAGGGACTATCCCTTATTTTACCATGATATAGGCCAAAATGTTATTGACATAAGGATAAATTTGTCTATATGATCTAAAATTTTTAGCGACAAATACTTCTAAATCTGAAGGGTTTTAAAAATATGAAGGTTTTAGATGTGTCATGTACACCCTTGAATTCTCTTCCTTTCCTTTGAATGTTCTACTAACATGGGAGAGTTTTCATTACCCCTCTTCCTTTTTCCTTTCCTCCTTTCCTTCTAACCTAACATAGGATCAGGTAATCGTCCTTTATTTCAAAGCAATTTATGGTAAGCTTCATTGTTATTGCTCAAGGCCCAATTGCTTTTTCCCATAAGATTTTTTATAACCTTTTGAGTTTGATTTGTATTAGCAAAGATTTGGAAAGGTTTTAAAAAGTTGTCAATGTAATTACACACAGTCATGCGTACTCTTTACTTCCCTTTCTATTGCAAGTAGATTGTATAAGTTTCAGACTCAGTCATGCACTTGATGGAGGTTGTTGATGCGGACTTCTGATTTGATGAATGGATATGTGAAACTACATTTGATAATGGACTCTGGAAAGTGTGAACATGTCAAGTAATGTAATTTTTTCAGAAAAAAACTTTGGTTTACACGTGCCTTTTAATTTTAAGGGTTAGGGTTTTAGTTTAGGGTTTAAGGTTTAGGGGTGTAGGTTGTATAGTTTAGAATTCAATGTTAGTGTTTAGAATTTAGGATTTAGGGTTTAGCGTGTGGGGTTTAGTTTTTTAGAGTTAGGGTTAGGAATTTAGAATTTGGGTTTTTATAGTGTATCAAAGTTTTACCCATTTTTTCATGCTGTTTTAGTTTCCAAAATATTGTTACTTATATTTGTGGTTCAAGTAAAAAAGGACTGCCTACAAAAATATTGAGTAAGAAGATGCATCTAAATGAGGGGTACTTTTTGGATTGGTTGAACAACCCTCTGACATTAGTTAATTTTGTCACTTGGGTTTAAAATGTGAAAACAGTATGTAAATTTACAAAATTATTTTCCTTGTGCACTACTTTTTAATTTGAATAAGTTTGCATATTTGCTTTATTTGTGGCTTAAACTGCATAATTGGTCACTGGTAATTTGTCATCTTTGTAAATGACTTATGCATCTTTTGTAGTGCATCCTTACGACTAAATTCTGATCTTGTTTAGATTTATTTGATATGCAGGCTGCTATTGTGAATTCTCAGACTTTAGAAGAGGTTGCAAGACTTGAAAAGGTAGCTGCTAATTGTATGAGTGGCTTTTCAAGACAACTGTCATTTAGATTTCTTTCTTAGTTTAACTTTACATTCTGGATGTTCTTTGGTTGAGCAGGCTTTAAAGACAGGTCAGCTTCCTGCGGATTTGAATATACCCGGTTTTGATACCGATGCTGCTAAAGGGGGAGGTGAAAAAATGGATTCTGATATTCAAAATGAGTCCAATGCTGAACCAGATAAAATGGATGAAGAAAAGAACGAAGAACCTGCACCCATGGAACAGGTATGTTGATATTTTTTTAGGATTCTGAATCGTCTTTTTGCTTATATTATATATTTTTTTATAGAATACTTGAATTGTTTGGTTTATTGGAAAGTTTCGTGTATACATCCTTATACTCATTCTGTTTTAAAGCTTAAGCTCCTAATTTGAATGCCATAACGGTTATTGAAGAAGTTTTTTTGCAAGATAGCACATTTACTTTCGGTAACCAAATTTTATGTATTTTTATTTTTTTTTAAAAAGATCCTTTATTAATTACGAAGTTAAAATTAATTTAAATGTCTTTATAATTATAATTCTCCTTCTGGCCCTTAAAAGTGGTCCATGAGTTTTCATGGATAAGTATATCCCGTTGTTGAACTCATTTATATATGTACTTGTTTTTGAAAGACCCTTTCTTACTTTCTAAGTTAAAAATTAATTTTAGATGACTTTATATATTTAATACTTCTGTGACATAAAAAGTTGTTATTACTTGATTTTCGGCCAAGTAGATCCAACTTTAAGCTCCTTTCCGTTTGAAATTATAAATAAGTGATAAATCTAAGTTTCATTTTTAATGTTCTAACTGCCATCATGCTGCCATTGACACACACACACACACATATAATATGCTACTGTTATATATTTATTTGTTAGTTTATCCGCTGGTCATGTTTTTTGTTGTTGCATTTTTGGTCAATCTCTTAAGTGGTCTCATTTTTTACTCTCAGGAATAGGGGCTGTAGATTGTTAGATTCAATAGCAGCCAATCAGTAGCTGCATTCTTGAATGGTTGGTCTGCAACAACGGACATCGGTTATCGATTCTCTGTAACATTAAGGATTTTGGTAGTACTGAGCTATGTTTTATGAGTTTGGATTAGCTCTGTTCCTGTGCTAATGAATGATTTTGAGATAGATGTCAAAGCATCTGCTTGAGGTATAACTTAGGAAGAAGCTTGGATTTATGGTGTTGATCCTTTTCCTTTGTGTTTTTAAATGTTTGGTCCCAAATTTTTAGACTTGGTTGAAAGTCGATAGGAGCAAAAATTCCGGATTTGATTCGACCGAATCATTCTTCCCACACAAGATAATTTGGCTCCTCACGAATCGAGTCGGAAAATAATTCTAGTTTGGCTAAACTGTTAAATGGTAATGATATCTTGGAATCCCACCAACGCCCAAAACCATGATTTATTTCTCTTTGATTTTAAAATCATTAAAAAAATACAATATGAATAGTTGATTATAAGAAAATGATTTTTTTAAATACCATGTTAGTATTGCTGCTAATTTTTTAATGGCAGGTTTAAAAAAACGTGACGTTAATTGTCTTTATTAAAATGCTTAATAGTCAAAAATATTTAATATATTTTTTTCAGTTTGATGCTTAATGTTTTTTGGAGCCACTTTGGTGCCTAATTTTTTTGAGTAACTTAAATTTTTTGTTATTCAATAAAAAGTAGTATATTTCTGGTACTTTTTATTTTTATTTTAAAAAAATCAGAATTTTTAATTTTATAAAAAAACTTAAAATCTTTAATATCTCTAAAACTCTTAAACTCTAAATCTCTTCCTTTCTACTATCGATTCAACTATCACCAGCTACTCCTGCCTTCGTCAGCCCCTTACGATTGAAAATTCTATTATTGCGTTGTTAAAAGTCAGCAAATGAAAATAAAAGTCAGCAAATGAACTGTTGATTGTTTCGTCGGCGAATATCAAAAAATAAAAAAAAGATATTGATCGGGCTTTTAACCAACTATTAGAGAATGGGGATGCTGAATGGTGAGGTATTCGATGCTTAGGGTGGTGAATGATGAATCGCCGATATGTGGGGAATACATGACGATGAGGGAGATGATTTCAGGGTTTAATTGAAAGAAATTAAAACTGAATTTTTTTAAGTTCATATTTTTAAAGAGAATTAAAAATTACATAAATAAAAAATAGGCCACGTGCCATACTATAAGTGGATAACGGTTTTTTTAACGACCATTTACGGAAAAACTTAATTTAAGTTACAGAATAAAACGTTAGACACTAAAGTGGTATTCAAAAAACGTTAGACACCAAACTAAAAAATGTATATATTGAACACCCTTATAACTGTTAAGGCTTATTGAAAGTAATAATTAGATGACAAAACAAAAACATAAGAACAAATAGATACCAAATGAGTGGTTTATCTATAATTTAAGACAAAATTTTCATCCCAAACAAATCTGAATTTAAAAATATATTTACTTGTTCAGATTCGAAATTATAGAAATTGCACACACCATTCCACAAAAAAATTGCACACTACTAGCAGTCACGCTACTGATATCTAGGATGTAAAAAGTTGATCTAACTCAAAAATTTGACTGAAACTAGTTCGAGTCAAAACTTGTTTTGACCTGACGGAGTGATGACCCGAAATTGATTTTGTAACTGACTGTTATTGACCCGAACTTGAATTGAACATGTTACTGTAGTAACCGAACATGACCACCTGACTGAAAAGAATCCGAACTCGAAACTAACATGGCAAATAACTGATATAACCCGATTGAAATAACTCGAGATTCGATTTTACCCGACATGTTTTAAATTCGGCCTGTTAATTGACCCGATTTATTTTTAACCCAACATGTTGTTGACCTGAACTGATATTGACATGACTTGATATTTACCTGATCTGTAATCGAAGAAGTCTATAATTTAATAATTTTTAAGAGAAAAATAAAGTATTAGAGAAATTATAAATTTATTATACTATAATGTGGAAAATTAATTTTTTACCATTAATTATTAATTTTTTAATTAATTTTTTGTTAAATAATTTAATTATTGACTATTAATTTATTAATTTATATATATATAATTGATTTAAAGTGTTGATAAATATAAATTATATTTATCTTTATGTTCTAAACAACTAAGTAAATTCATCTTGAATAAAAAAATTAAAAAAATGAAGAAAACAAAAAAAAATATATTTATATATTTTTTAAAACTAAATCACACTTCTAAAGCCGCTTTTTAAACATAAGATTAAAAGTCCTAAATTAACATATTCTTTTACTATTTGGTTAGCAAGAAAATGAAAATTTACAGTAAAAAATAAATTTAACCTCTTTATCATCTTTCGCTACAATATTACCTTATTATAGAGATTTATTTGTCTTTTTTTCTTATTGTCATGGCCAAATTTTATTGGGAAGGATTGAAAATTATTTGTTGACTTAATAAAAATCAAATGTTAGAAGGTTAACAGTTTATAATATTTTAAATTTATAGTTGTAAATTCATATGATGATATTTTTGTTCATTCTAATCTGTAAAACTTTATTTTTAGCCGAAATTGACCTATATATTTTTATTTTTGGTAATTTAGTCTCCACTATTTATTTTTTAGTCAAAATTACCCTATTTCATTTATATTTTTGGTAATTTAGTCCAATAATATTTTTGTTTATTCCAGTACCTAAAATTTAATTTTTAGTTAAAATTGACTCTATTTGTTTCTTGTAATTTAGTCTAATGTTTTTAATATGATGATATTTTGTTCATGTTAGTCTCTAAAAATTTATTTTTAACCAAAATTGACCCCTATTCATTTTATATTTTTAAAATTTAGTCTAATATTTTTAATATAATGATATTTTTGTTCACTCTAGCCCTTAATATTTTATTTTTAGTCGAAATTGACTCTTGTTTTATTTCTAATTTTTGTAATTTATTCTAATAATTTAAATATGATGATATTTTTATTCATTCTAGTCCCTAATATTTATTTTTAATGTGATTCGTGTTCGTGAAAGGCGTTAAATAGTTCACTCGAAAATGACCAACCCAAAGTCTATCGACTATTTGTACCAAAGTCAAACTTAATATGAATTTAAAACCAGAATTAACCCAATTTGAAATGAAGCTGACCTGAAATTACCTAACCAGAAATAAATCCAACCTGAAATTAAACCGACTTGAAGTCTATCCGAGCCTAAATTAACCCGTCAATTACATGATTCGAACTCAAACCATTTTAACCCGACCTAAAATCAACCTGACCTGAAATTGACCCACATCCGACCCGAGTCTAGTTAAAATATCAAATCAATCTAAAATAATTTGTATCCGATTTAATCCGACTTGAAACTTACCAGATTACCTTCTTTACATCCCTACTTATATCCAACGGGTTATTAGGGGCCTCAAATCAATAAAATCCTCAATTTAGCCCAAAACATTCGGAATTATCCGAGATACCCTCCTATCGACCTCAAATGTATCTGGACTCAAAGACCTAATCTTTTAAATTCAAAAAACCCCGTCCTAACTGACCACGAATTTAGTTTCAGCGCGCGTTTGAACAATTTTTACTTCCAATCCTACCACTACTCTGTTCTTCCGTTTTTCTTTTCTTCTTTGATGAATTGAAAACTTTTGCGGATTCATTTATTTCTTGAAATTTTCATTTTTTTAGTTTCAACTTTTAAGGAAAAAGAAATAACTTTCAAGAAAATCAAGAGGCTGAACCAGGGGAAACAACGACGACAACAACCAAGTAACGGATGGAATTTGCTGGGGTTCCGCCGCCGCGGCCTTCGTTCTTTAAGGAAACTCGGCGGCGGGGGAGGTAGCTGCGGTCAATATTCTTGTTTGAGACTAATTTTCTCACAGAACAATGCGGTTCATGTAGTATCACTGTGGTTCTTGGTTGAATTTCTCGGACCCTGTTTTAGAAACAGGGCTTGCAGGTTTCTTGAAGTGAAGACCGATTATCGAAACAGTGAAAACCTGTTAGTGTTTTGGACTTATCAGCTCGCTTTCTTTTCGAAGAAACATTTGTCTATTCGAGAAATTGACCGACAATTTCCCGTCGTCCAATTGATTGACTCCAACATAAGCAGAGATTTCTTGGAGATCAATTGATTGAGGGGAAATTGGTGGTCAGTTTCTTGGATCAATAAGTTCAAAGATTCCAAGAAACTTGCACAATTCTCCTATTAAAATCAATGATACACTTTCGGTCGCTGCTTTGATAATCGGATTTCATTATGTCTTGATAAAACACCCAAAAAGGCTACTGCAACCATAATCTAAATCCTTGGTCTAGAGGCTTCTCTGACAAAACCGCGGGAGTAAATGTGATTATTCATCAGCATTTGGAAGATGGAGGACCTGGTAAATGGCCTAATACTAGGAAGCGACTGAGAGAAACCGAGAGAGTGTATTTGGTCGTTAATAATCATTTCTTGAGCGGAATAAGAATAGTAGACGATGGAGTAAATGTTACTTCCATTCACAAGTTTGATTAGGAAGCACAGTGCGATTTTCCAGAAGCAGACTGAAATTATCAAGGCTACAAGAGGCAATTCAAATGTGATTCATGCACGGTATGAGGCTTCCGCCAAGACGTTTAGCCACACTTGAACAGGACTAGTTTCGCCTTTTGAGATGCAATCGCCTGACCAAGTTCTAAATATATGTCTATCATATGGGCAATTTAGATATGGAGGCAAAAGGAGAACTTGTTGTCTAGCAAATTGGTTTATGATCTTAGCAATCATTAGGATTTCCTGTATAAGGAGGCAAGAGTTGGTAAGAAAGTTTGCAATAGGATAATAGGAAATCGAAGAAATGGTTTGAGAGGATTTGAGGAAAATGAAGCCGCAGTAAGCTCTTTGCCATTAGTTTTTTATTGCTGGTTTCAGTGTTTGCTCTGCTGTCTAATGTTTGGGTTTCACTGTAGTTGGGTGTTTTGTTTCTTTGTTTTGAATTCATTCTGAGTTGTGTTGTTTGTTGTGAAGGGTGTGCCTTAGCTTTTCTTTGCGGTGATATGATACTACCATTGGAGACAACTAGTTATCAGTCGTGTGTCTCAAGGCTCCTCGGTTTCTGATCCTCGCTCAAAGAGGATGTGCTTGGTGGGATGGCCTTGATTTATTTTTTAAAGGCTGTTAAGTGGTTGGTGTGTGATGGTAAGGAAGCATGATTGAAGTCATTTTATATTTGTGTTCTTTCCTTGAAGGTAGGGTCCTTGGTGCAACATTTGTTTTGCTTTCCTCATGGATATGATATGTTGCTTTATGGAGATTCGTTGTTGATTATGGCATGGATGGTTCGTGTTGTCTGCACTCAAAACTTTTGGGAATCATAATTCTGAATCTGTTAATTTAGTAATGGTGATATGTTTGCGAGAGATTCATTGTCTATTTGGTGACGCATTTGATCTGTTAGAAGGGTGGGTTTTGGAAACATGGCTCTAGGTGATCTCGTTAGAAGGGTGGGTTTTGCTGTATGTGGTAAGGTGAGAACCGTGGCCAGCAAGCAGTAGCCTGGTAGAATGTTTCATCTTTGTCTCAACTTACCAAATTAATTTTGAAGATTTTGAGCTTTCTCTTCCCGAACAAAGCAAAGATGACGTTGCGAAGCAATTACAAATGTTTGCTGGAGACTGCTGTGCTGGAAGCCGACAGCTTCTACATGTTCTGTAAGTGCTGAAATTGTTTGAACTCTGTAACCTGAGCATTTAAGCTTGAGGTTCTTTGATAATGCTATTGAGGCTGCATCCACATCATACGCATAGAAATTTGAAGTTCTTTGAAACCCCTGTTATCGTATGGACTCGACCGAATTAGTTTCTGTTTACACTGTTAAATAGATAGACAACGATATCATAGTTTACTCCACTTATTTCATGCTATTGTAAAAGTAGTGCAGAAAACACTACATTGTTTATCCTTACTTATCGGTAGACTAAAGTATTAAGTCCGTTCTTGAACTTTGCTACTTTATTTAGATAAGTCCTTTTTACTTTTTTTTTCTTAAATAGTCTAAATATGATTATAATGATAAGCCCTTTTACTTTTATTTACACTAAATAAGTTTTTTTATTAATGTGGCTTTTATGGTTATTTTTTTTAATTTTCACATCATTTTCTCTTTTCTACTCAATCACCACATGTTATTTTATAATAATTTTATTCAATCAATCATGCAATGACATGTCACTTCTTGATTAGTTGAATAATATCAGCTAAAATAAAAGCTAGCATAAAGACTGAAACTTAAGATACTTTGTTTAAGGGTGTCTAATGCTTAACCACTAAACTAGGTGTGAAACTTGATTTATTTCCATTAAAATTAAATATTTACTCATGGGTATTGAACTCATAACTTAGGAAAGAGGAAAGTGTGTCAACTGAGAGCTTTAACCACTTGGTCTAGAAAATGTTAACAACTAAAAATTTGTTTATATTTAAACAAAACAAACATTTAACTTAACTTGTATCACCCCTCAAAATTAAGTTAAACATTTATTTTGGTGAAAATAATTAAGTTTCATGCCTAAGGTAGATTCGGTATTGAATCCATTTTCTAAGAGGTCTGAAAAATATGTCAAAATTAAAAAAAATAATTTGATCATCGCCCTAACAATAGAACAACTTTGTTATTTTGAGATACATCTTTCTTGATACAATATTGAATTTATGGATACGATTTATAGTGCTAAATAATAATTTTAATTGCTATAGAAATGTAACTTCAAGTGATAATTAATAAAATAATAATTATAATTTATTATTAATATGATTTTATTTATATCATAATTGTTAATTATTTGTGTTATAAGAGTTTTATTCACTTGTTCACTGTAAGAGTTTTATTCACTTGTTCACTATAAGAGTTTTATTCGTATACATATATGTCTAATTATTATATTAAATTCTTGAACACAATCTTAACATAAAATTTGTATTTTCATTTTAATCGTTACATGTAAAATAAAATATTTTATTAAATGTCAATATACATGTTATTAAATATTTTTTATACATAAAACTTTACATATTAAATAACTTTTAATACATATAATCATCCATATGAAAAAATTAAAAATTTCTTCAAATTTTGTGCTTTTATATATTGTAAATATAGATTAAAGATTATAAATTACTATATACTAAATAAAATTTAAAAGACTTCAAAATAAGACTCAATAAAAGACCCTATTATAAGTTGACCTATGATTAATTTTGTGGCAAAATGACAAAAAATGCCCCAACGTTTGCATGTTTTGTCACTTGGCTCCCTATTCTTTTTTTTTGGAACAAACAACCGTCAACGTTTCAATTTGGTCCAAATATGCCCTAGTTAGATGGAAACCGTTAGTCAACTAACGGTCAACAGCTGATGTTGACTGGACTTGCCACTTGTTAAGTTTTGCTGACGTGTCAGCATCATATTCACCATGTGTCACAATCAGGTTTGGCCACGTGTTAATGGTTGATTTTGACGTCGGCAGCTCTGAACACGTGGCAAATCCAGTCAACATCAGCCGCTGACCGTTAGTTGACTAACAATTTCTATCCAACTGGGGCATATTTTGACCAAATTGAAACATTGGGAGTTGTTTGCTCCAAAAAAGGAATAGGGGGCCAAATGACAAAACATGCAAGCGTTGGGGGGTTGTTTGCTCCAAAAAAAGAATATGGGGCCAAATGACAAAACATGCAAACGCTGGGGGTATTTTTTTGTCATTTTACCTAATTTTTTTAATATAGGATTTTTGAAGCAATTAATTTTAGGATTATCACCCTATACATCGGCCGGTGAAAAATAAAGTTTTCACAAGAGGGGTTATTTAGGGGTTTAGGGTTTAAAGGTTAGGAGTTTATGTTATAAGGTTTAAAATTTAGGATCAATGGTTAGGGTTTAGGGTTTGTGGTTAGATTTTTAGGGTTTAAAGGTTATAAATTTAGATTTTAAATTTGACTTTGAAAATAAGCATGTTTGTGTAAACTTTTTTACACTGATAGTGTATCAAATATTAATCCTTAATTCCATCATGTTATGTACATTTTGGCTAATTAATACTTTTTAATAATAATAATAAATTATTGTTTTAATTGAAATTCAACTTTAGTAGCTAATTAAATACATCTTCAAAACATGGTCAAAAATTGAAGAGCACAAGTCACCATCACCTTGAGTAATGTAATGTGGTGAAAAATATTGAGATAGAAAGAGACTTGAAAATTTAAGATCAGACCCCATACCATTTATTACCCCATTTTGCCTTTTTGTTATTTGTGAGGACCCAAAAGAATACTCCAAAATCTCCATTTTAGCCATACACTTGTGGGACAATTCTTGGGTTGCCCTATGAATCAAGTAAAAGCAAAAGCCTAAACAGTGAGTGGAGTAATGGTAGTAAACTAAACTTAGGTTTTAAATTCCTCAGTGCAATGATACTTTAGCATATACTCTGACTACCCTCGCCATTAATTTTGGCATACCTTTCTCCTCTGCCCATCTCTTCATTTACAAGCACAAAGCTCCTTCTTCTTCTCTCTCACTCTTACATTAAGTTTATTTTCTCAGCTCGTCAATATCATTATCTTCTTCCTTACCCGATGGGGAGATCACCTTGCTGTGACAAAGTGGGGTTGAAGAAAGGACCATGGACTCAAGAAGAAGACCAGAAGCTCTTGGCTTATATCGAAGAACACGGCTGCGGAAGCTGGCGAGCTTTGCCTGCCAAAGCTGGTGACTCTAAATTTAAAACCCTAGTTCTTGCAGTTTTCTTGGTTACTAATTACTATTAGTACTGAAAGGCTGCTGCTTCATTTTTTTGTCTTAGGTCTTCAACGATGTGGGAAGAGCTGCAGGCTTAGGTGGACTAATTATCTCAGACCTGATATCAAGAGAGGAAAGTTTAGTCTGCAAGAAGAACAAACCATCATTCAGCTCCATGCCCTTTTAGGGAACAGGTCCAAAGATTTTCCATATTTCTTTCTGAAAATTTAGCCTCGAAATCTCTAGCATTTGATTGTATATATGTTTATATATAATGGCTGCACTTACATACTGCTGTCATTTTCTTGTCTATGTGATCATTGGTTTTGTTTTGTTTATGTTTTAGATAAACTGAAACATCGGAGAAACTGCTTAATTTTGTGGAAGTTGATGTTTTCTAGGTTTTGTCTAAAGGGTTTGGTGTGTTTTTGTTTTTGTGTTTCAGGTGGTCTGCTATAGCGACTCACTTGCCAAAGAGAACAGATAACGAGATAAAGAACTACTGGAACACTCGTCTTAAGAAAAGGTTAGCCAAAATGGGGATCGATCCCGTCACTCACAAACCGAAATCTGACGCTTTACTCTCCGGCAGCGGCACCGATGCTCATCAGTCGAAGAATGCGGCAAACCTTAGCCATATGGCTCAGTGGGAAAGTGCTAGGCTCGAAGCCGAAGCTAGGTTGGTTCGAGAATCGAAGCTACGTACGTTTCAACATTGCCTCGGTCGTCCAACGACGACAACAGGCTTTGCTTCACCAGCTTCGGCTGCTCAGCTTGTGCTTAAGTCACCTTGGAATAGTGTTAGCAATGCTGGATTCGGTGACCTCGAGTCACCGAAATCAACACTTACTTCCTCGGAGAACGGGATCGGACCGAGTCCGATGCCGTTGGCCGAGTTTACCGGCACTGCATCAGCCTCGTCCGAGACCGAAATTATCAAACAAGAAGGCGAACACGAATGGAGAATCCTTGGGGGAAGTAACCATTCCCTATCGTTCACTCCAACGAACATCCATGACCATGAGATTGGAAATGCAATGGAAGATGGGTTCATCAACCTTCTTCTCAACGACACCACCGACCCGAGCTTATCGGATAGCGGCAGAGACTCCGACGGCAACAGCGGAGGAAGCGACGATCACTGCGAAGACAACAAGAACTATTGGAACAGCATCCTGGATTTGGTGAATTCCTCCCCATCGGATTCACCAATGTTCTAAGTCAAAAGAGGCCATTAATTATATCTCAAAAACAACGCAAAAAATGCCAAAGTAACAGCGTGGAGGACCTCACTTCAGTTCTTCAAAACACATGAAAATGTACACTGGTAGCTACTGTTAAAAGTTGATAGGGTTTTAACATGTGTTTGAGTTCAATTCAATGATGTTTTTAGTTGAACTTTATTTATTTCATTTTAATCTTTGTATCTCTAGCCGATCATTGTATCAATGGAGGGTGTAGGAAATAATCAAATGGATGATATTGATTTTTCCTGGGTGTTAATTTAGACAATTTTTTTAATATATATAGACTGGATCCAATAAATAAAGAGATGTATTTATGATAGTCTTAATTGCTAGTAGTTTCGAGTCACATCAAACATTTAATATAATAACATTATATAGAAATAACTCCTCAAATCACTCGCTAAAACTTGAGAAATTATTAGAATAACTTGCTCATCAAGTCCGTTCATTTTAAAATAATTATTCACTCTCTAATTACCTGTAGTAAATAGGTGATGATTCACTTTGAGAAAAAAAAGAAATGTACGAACTTAATTAGTTGAGACTACGGATGAATAATTTTTCTCAAAACTGAGTTGCAATTCCAGTTTTACTTTCTTTATAACTTCATATTGTTTTTGTGTGTGTTTTAAGATTATTACCCAGATAAATTTTGATATATAGTAGAAAGAGTATGGTCTAGGGGATAAAAATCTTTTTTTTATACCTAACAATAATAAATTAAAATTTAAGCCCCACCCTAAATTTTAAATTCTAAACTTAAAATATACACCTTATTTATAATTCCCTAAATTCTAATTTCAAACCCTAATTTTAAATCTTAACTCTAAATCATAAGTTTAATTTTTTTAATGTAGAATATAAATAGGGTTACCGAAAAGAGTCATAATTTTTATACGGGTTTAGGGATAATCCTAAGGAACGCAAGTCATTTGCTAGAGTATTATTCAACCCAGCATTTATTATTTTCAAACATTTAAAAAATCAACGTATTTAGGTTTGTATTTAATATTTTATTAATATATAATTTTTTTTATTAAGTAGAGATATTATATTTTTATGTCGGAATTTAAATTTATATAAAATGTGATTTGATAAATATTTTTAACCACTCAATTAATTAGTGAATCTTATTAATGTGTGAATTTATGTATCAATAATGAATCATATGTTATATCTCATTGAAAGTTTTTTTTTAAATATGGATAATTTAAATTTTAACAAGCTATTGATAGTGCAATAAATATAATGAATTATAAGGGTGGAAAAAACTCGATTTAAGGCGAAAAAACTCGGCTTGTTTTGACTCGACTCGTAATTTCATAAACTCGACTCAACTCAAAAAAAATTAAATACATTTGAGTTATGAAATGAAAATTTGAATAACTCAAAATTTTTAGTAGTTAGTTGATCAGTTTTCGTATTCGATTGAGTTTTTCAATTCTGCATGATATATTATGTACATCACATATGAAAATATGAAGAAATATATATGTATATTATATATGCATATAGAAAGCCGTTAAAATTAGAATCAATATGTGCACCGCCCAGCCCTAAGCATATGCCTATAGAAATAGATATGTACACCGCTACGTATATACATATAGAAATATATATGAATAAATATATATGTACAATTAAATTTGTACAGAAACTCGAAAACTCGGCTCAATTCGAAAAATTCAAATAAAGTTTAAATAGTAAAATAGGACTTACAAACTTGAATAACTTGAAATTTTTTGACTCGACTCGCCCAACCCTAATGAATCATATGTTGGTATCTCCATTTTCAATTACACTCTACAAGTGAGATTAAAAACTCTTACACATGATATCTACTTATTGGTCAGGTGGTTAAAGATGTTCATATTATCTCATCTTGTATGAGTTCGAATCTTGGTATAAGAAAGTAATCTCTATTTAATAAAAAAAACTCTTACACATTTTTAATTGATATTTTAAAAATAAATAAATAAAAGACATGCATTAAAATGTTTTTAATTAGTGTCTCAAATAATTATTTTTTTGTTAATTTTTTTCTTATTAAATGTCCATACATGTTTTTTTTCTCCGTATGCAACTGTAGTATGCATAAGTTGTGAATTTAATTTCTAGCATAATTAGTAGCCGTTAAATTTGATAAGTTACGTTTTGTTATTAGTCTCTATATTATACTAAGATTAAGTATCTAATATGATTTTTAAAAATTAAATACCAAATTAAAACTGAATTCATTTACTAAAATGTATAATGAACTGTAATATTTTGATTTCAACAAAAGCAGCCAGAGGCCTAAACATTAGATCTGCTAATAGCAAGCAATAATCACCAGGCTCACAACTAATAATTTTGTAAAATTAAGTAATACTATTACCACCTCTCTTTAAATCTATTTTTTGTTAAGTTCAAAAAGAGATGTCGATTGAATCGTTGATGAAATAATTTATGATTTAATTCAAATTTTGGCTTAAATATCATAAAATTGCTCAAACTATATTTTTTAGTTTGGTGTCTAACGTTTGTTTCGAGTCAAATTAATGCTTAACGTTTACTTTCATAACTCAAATTAGATTTTTTCGTCAACGGTTGCTAAAAATATCGTTAGGCAATTATAACATGACAAGTAATATGATTTTTTATTTATTTTCTAAATTTCTTAAAAAATTCCAAAGTTATAATTTTTTTTTATCAAATCCTCAAATCACATCTTCCTCACCATTCGCATCCCCACACGTTGGTAGATTACCATTCACCAAGCGTACCTCATAGTTAAGCATTCCCCATCCTCTACCCGCCAGTCGGAAACTCAATCGATATCTTTTTTCTTTATTGTTGGATGTTTGTCAACGAAGCAATCGGCAATTTATTCGTCGGTTTTTGATGACGGGATGATGAGGTTTTCAATCATGGGGTCCGATGAAGGCAAGGCTGATCGGTGATGGAAAGGGAGAAATTTAAGGATTTAGAGTTTGGTTTGGGGGGTTTTTAGAGAAACTAAAGTTTTTGCGTTTTTTTATAAAATTAATTTTCTTTATTTTTTAAAAATAAAAAATAAAGAAAATATCATAAGTATGTCACGTGTTATTTTTTTATTAGACAACGAAATTTTTTTAACGTTTGTCACGCAAAAAATTGATTTAAGTTACAGAATAAAACAATAAGTACTAGTTTAATCCGAAACAAACGTTAAACACCAAACTAAAAAAATATAATTTGAGTACCTTTCTTATGATTAAGCCTCAAATCTTCTGTGATATTAATATCAGAATCAATGTTTGAACAATTCTCACCCCTTTCTCTGCATGAGAAAAAGTACAGAAGAGAAGAGAGGAAATTATTGCAAAGTTTGGTTTAAGAAATATGTCCCACACATTGCACTTACCATCTTGCTAGGCAAATATGATTGGTGAGATTGGTGCTCCAGCTAAGCTCTTTTCACCTTTTTGGATAAGATAATTTTGGCAATCTTAAATGCGACAATTAAATGATAAAAATATAATATATAATGAGATTCATTAATTGACATAATAATTCGCATTTTGGTATAAAAATATAATATATTTTATTTAATTAAAATATAATATATAAAATAATAAAAACACTGCAAACAATACGGGTAAAACATGAAATATCTGAACTTATTAAAATTATATACGAGCGTTGTGAAATTTATATATTGACAACACAAAAACACATAAATTCGATACAAACAAAAAATTATCACACACAATGTAACATCAATTCGAGATAAATTGACATGAGCTTATATTCATCTAAAAGTCTAATTTTTGCCATCAAAGTTTGGCTAATAGAACACTAATTTATTCATACAAAATTGGGTGATGATGTTTATCCTCCATCTTTTTCATTGCCATTTTGTATGAAAGCTACTTGGTTTTCTCAAAAAATTCATGCCTTGTCAAAGCTTTCCAGATCAAATGACTTGTAACTGCTAAAAGGACATCTAGCAATTAGTATAAATCAACCAAACATTATACTTTTAAATTATTGAACCCATCGAATGATCTTAGAGAAAAAAAAATAATGTTTATTTTAGAAGATTTGGGTTTAAACAGTTTTGCCTGCAATGTATGTGTTTTATCAAAATATTAACAAAAAATGAACATACACTACCATATAATCCCCTAAATATTATTTTAAAAAATTACTAATCATCCAAAAAGATAAATGAATTTCCATAAACTATTGGTGACCAAGGCAGGTTCATGTGCATGTGCAAAAGCAAAATAAATCAATATTAATCTCTTTCCAAACTCTTAATTAGGTCACCAACCTAATCAGTTTAAAGCATAAACTATTGTCTAATTATCAATTTTGGTAACAAACATATTCATGACAATAAAATAATGCCAGGAGCAACTTAATGCGATCATTTTTTAATAGTCTAAATGTTATTATAATGTAGTATTTTTATAGATATTTTAATTTTTGACAATGTACTTACACGTTGCAGATAAAATGGTTGAATCCGAATCTCCTAGGATGAATGTCATCATTTTCTGATGATAACAATTAATAGATTTCGAGACTGAATCTTAACATTTATAAAAAAAAATAGGCATAATATCGAAAAATACCTCTAATGTTTAACTGTATAGTTACTTTGACATCTATTTTTTGAAGGATTTAACCCTTAACATTTTATTTTATGTCAAAATGACCGCTCTGCAGATAAAAATTCTTAGTCAACTAACGATAAATAACTTGAAATGACGTGGTAAACCTACACGGCAGTGCACGCTGGGATGACAATGTCATATAAACAAATGTGTTGACTTGAAAGAATGTCACATTAATCAAAAATAATTATATAAAATATAAAATTATTTTTCTTCTAACGTGTCATTCTATAGAGTCATTTTAAGTTGCCAAAAGTAATTATTCAGTCAAATATTATGAGATTTTTTGACTTTATGTTTTTTTAATACTTAAGTATCGTAATTAAGTCAAAGACATGTTCATATTCGATATTTCAGAGAGTATAAATGAGAATACAATGATTACAATAATAATGGCTCACATGATCTATGTTTCATCAAATTTGGTCTCCTGCAAATTGAAGAACAGAAGTGGGATTGATATTTGATGGTACATAATTTCTATTTAATTTCAAAGCATAAAATTATTTTTGCAATATAAGCTGGCTGCAGCAGAAGAAGTGAGCTTATGATAATAAAAAAATCTTATACGGTTCCCTCAGCCTCAATTAATTGTTTTATTTGCTTCATGAATGAATCATTGATCCTCCACGTGTATGGTCATTATCACTATTTCCATGGCACATGATTTAATCCCATCAAAATTCTTTCACTTGAGAGTGATTACTTCAACTCCAGGATAGTAAGGCAGCTCGTGCAAGACAAAATCTGATGAAAATGTTTCAATTTAAAGTGTCAAATGTTTTAGAATAATCAATCAATTTAAAATAAGATTAAAGTGGTAGCGGGTTGATCCAAATGATAAACAGTTTGATATCGATGTTTGATCTCGAGTTTCAGATCTTATGTATGTAGAAAATCCCTAATGAGAGACTCACTCACTAAAGTCATGTGTGCGACGCAGATCGGTCCGAATTAGACAAGGCAAAACCTTAAAAAACCAAGAGGAAAACTAATATTTTTTTAAAAAAATTGAAATAGTAATAGTAAGATTATCAACATTTGGTACCGAAGATTTATTTCAAATACAAGAGTGAGCAAAACAAGATTCCATTCGAAAAATTGAAAATTTTGATTCGATTTGAATTTTGTAAACTCGACGCAACTCAAATAAAAATTTAACAAAATTTGAGTTATAAAATAAGACTCGAATAACTCAAAAATTTGAATGAGCATCTTTTTTTATAATTTAATCTCTCAAATTTATATTTTATTCAATTTAATCGTTTGACTGCAATTCTTTACAAATTCTTTCTTCTCATCAATTTATTGACTCCTCATATTCCCATCAATGTTTTCCCTCAAAATCACTTCTTTAAAAAATATTATAGAATGCCATTTGTATTGGAACCAATCCGTACTCGTAATATTATAAATATTTACTATTAAATTCGAACAAAAACTCGAATAACTTAATTCGACTCAAAGAAATTTTAAATAAAATTTGATTGATAGAATGAGACTCGTCTATTAGACTAACTTTGAATTTTTTTACTCAAATCAACTTGATCTCTCTTATCAAATAGTAAAAAAGTTATTGTTGAATAAGAAAAGTAGATCATGTCAGCCTTATTTCGAATTTTCTTATTGAGATGTATTTTTTGCTAAATAAATTATATCTGATATGATTTACTGAAATCAGAGTCTCCAAATAATCTTAAAAATAAATATTGTCAGTCACTACAATGATCACACCTACCTGACCGGTATACAAAACCTAACGCTCAAAGGTTAAATTTATCTCATGAGATTCACCCAATAATAATTGTAATATTAGAAGTAAAATTAACCGTTATTTTCCCATTAAATGAAAGGATGATGGCTCCAGGCTGTGATGAAAAGTCTTGGAAATAATATCTACTGAAACTGTGGCCACACCTTCAATTGTCAAAAACAGATCCTCCTCCTTTTATTATTAAAATATTTAAATAATTTTATTTTTATCATTCTTATTCTTATTCAATATGTTTATGGAGTTTTATTCAAAAATTTCCAAATAAATCTTCAATTGAAAGATTTTTTATGTTAAAAGAATCAAAATTACAACTAACTTTGATTTAATTTATATTGTGGTGCGTGATTTTTTATTTGGTTCACTTATATAAAATAAATTTTGATTTTTATCCATTTATACTCATTAAATTATAAACTCAATCGTTTTTATGATGGGTAAAAATTAAACTTTAATAGTAATTATATATGAGTTATATTTTGATACACAAGCTGTGTAATTTTTTTTACATAATTATTTTATAAAATTTAAAACTTAAATTTCAAACCCTAGCACCTTAAAACCTAAACCTTAAACTCTAAATCATAACCATAAACCTTAAATTTTGCACCATACACACTAAACCCCTAAACCCTAACCTAAAAATTATAAACCCTAAAATTAAAAAACTTGTGTAAACTAAAATCATAAACCATAAAATTTACACAGTGTATCAAAGTATTTTCCATTATATATATATATATATAATTACATATTATAAATAAAAGCAATGCTCATATATAGTTGTGAAATTTATCTTTTGAGAAAAATGAAATATCAAGTGCTTATTATGCAAATTAGAAGTTCACCACATTGGATGCGAAGAATAAATGGTTATTTGAGATTATGTTCGGTAGGAGTGTTATTCTTTTCTTATGTTTTAGCGTACCAGTTAGTAATAAACTAATTTTACTTAATACTTTGTAGTTGCTCCTACGATTTACTTTGAACAAAGAAAATGTATATATTATTTATTTTTTAAAAGTAATATTTTCACTTGAACTTTTACTAATCTTTTTAATTTGAATTTTAGATTTATATTAATTTTAATGTTGTGACACATTATTTTAAAATTTTTGTAAAAAATAATTTTTTTTATTATAAGATAATATTTTTTTGTTTAACCACCCGTATTCAACTCATTAGTTGATTAATTCAAATTATATGTTACAAAGATCTATTATGAAGGTGACCATTCAAACTTAATTTTCATTAGTAGGTAATAAAAGTTCTTTTATTTGGGTGTAATTATCTTTTCATTTTCTAAAAAAATGCTCCAATTTTATTTTCCATTATTTTCACAATTTTATTTATTTATTTCTCTCTAAAATTATTGTTGCACATGCACATTTATTTCAGTATATAATGTCGCTCACGTGGGTCTTCAAATCATGAATAAAAAAATTGAGCTGGAGAAATTGGAAATTGATGGCATATGGCATAATGCACGTCAAACTTAGAAATATTAAATCTGATAAATTCGAAATTGAACCGATTCTTTTATTAAATATAAAAATAATTTTATGTTATATGATCAGAAAAAGGAATTCTTACTATTAAAATTTGAATATAGATTTAAAGGGTCAATGAAAGAGTTTTAATCACAATTTGTGATATTTTTATTGTTTTTATTGAAAATGTTTTAGAAAATTGAAAAAAAAAACAAAAATAAAGATTTTTAAATTTTAATTTCATTTTAATTCCGGTTCCAATTTTTTTATTCTATTTTTTAAAATTTTAGTTTATTTACTCATATTTTATTTATTATTATAATAATATTTTCTAACAATATTTTATTTATTTATTTAATAATTATTTTTTCATTTTTATTTTAGAAAGTTAGATACCAAACACATTTTTACTTTTTTATTTTTAAAAATAAATTTCCATCCTATTAATAAGCATATCTTTTAATTTTTAGAAAATAAAAAATATTTTTTAAAAACAAAAAAAAATAGAAAACAAAAATATAATTTCTTTTTTAAAATCAAACGCACCCTAAAATTTTTCGAGTAGGAGAAAACGACCCAATCTGTCTGCATTAACATAATCTAACAGAACCAGGCTTGTATAGTGTATATTCCAGCCTTCACCAAGAAGCATAGAGCAAAATAGGGATCAAATTAGACGTCTCCCAAGCTAATGTCCCGTATAGCCACACCAAAAAACACTTTACAGCCTTAGTTTACTGCCACCTGAATTGACTGTTGACCCACATTTAAAGCTTCTAGATTGCATTTTCTACACCTTAATTGTCCGTACATGATTATATTTGTTGATGCAAGTACGGGTAGACATTTGATTAAGTCGAGTAAAAAAATTAAGTTAGTTGAGTTGAAGAGCCATATTTTATAAAACTTTATTTAAAATTTTTTAAGTCGAGTTCGAGTTTCTGTTCAATTTTTTATTGCAAACATTTATAATGTTATGATACTAGTGAGCTTCAAGTTAAATAATCTTCTGTAATCATATACAATATACATATATATTTCTTTATATTTTTTATATGTAATATATATATGTCAGATATAATTGAGACACTTGACTCAGATTTGAAAACCGATCCATTAATTACAAAAAATTTTGATTTATTCGAATTTCCGTTTTATAACTCAAACTTTATTTGAAAAATTTTCAATTCGAATTTATGAAATTACGAGTTAAATATTTTTGCATCGAGACAAGTCAAATAATTTGATTTTTTCGACTCAAGTCGAGTTTTGTCCACCTAAATTTAAGCCGTTACAAGGGTTGGGTTATCTATTCAAGTTCAAGGATTCCGTTAAAAATTATACAAGTGTTCGGGTAAAAATGTTGAGAAAAATTTTGATATACAGTCCGTATAAACTTTATTTTACTCGTGCTTGTCAAATATATGAGTTAAGAATTTAATTTAAGGTTTAGAGTTTAGGGGATTAGGTTGTATGGTTTATAATTTAAAATTTAAGGTTAAAGTTTTAGGGTTAGAATTTTAAATTTTAGATATTAAAAAAAGATTGTGTAATTTTTTTACCCAAAGTGTATTAAAATATATCCAAAAAATGTATTTGGATAAGACTTTTAAGCCCGTTTTATATTCATGCCGTGCCTTGGGTGGGAAAATTTTGACCCAAGCTGGCTCGAGCGGCCAAGTTTCATATCTATTTAGTATATTATACATAAGATTTGCTACAAATAATAATTTCAATCAAATATAGCAATTCTTTATCTGTATTTTTTTATATGTATAGTGTGTAAAAAATTGGGCAAGCTTATGTATTCACTCTTTAAAAACTCAAACTAAATCTTTAACCTTAAAACCTAAATCCAACAAATTAAACTCTTAAATCTTAAACTAAATCCACAACCAAAAACAAAAATGCTTTTGTAATATAAAGACCACAACATATGTAGCAAAGTTTTTCTCATTTTCTATTTATAAGTCATAAACTCATTAAAATATAAACCCATTAACTTAAGCTCAAACATATCAGATAACCTAAAATCCATCGATAGCTAAAAAACCCAAGGAACAATATAGGCTATGTTCGTTTTTAAGCCCAAACTTATCTAAAATCTTCTTTTTTTTATTGATGAATATGGGTATTGTATTTTTTTGTAATATTATTCTATGTTCACTTTTTAATTTATATTTTTTCCTTTGTAAGAAAAATGAAAATTGTAATGAACTGATTTTAAATATTATTGAAGTTTCAAAACTAATCTAATTGTTGTTCTTTTACAATCGAACAAGAGAGAAAGAAAGAAAAAGCTAAATAGTGAGGAGAAGCACAATATTATAAAACTTATCTAATTGTTGTAATGAAAATTTCGTTTTTGGTTCTATGGGATACCTTTCGAGTGGTTTCCCCTTTTTATATTATAAAACTTCATTGGCTTAGCAAAATAGAAACAAATGAGGGGAAATACAAATATGATATGAATATATAAATAGGATATAAATGTCTTTAATATCTAAAAAATAAATAGAATATAGATTCATGAATTATGATCGCATCTTATTTAGTTTTTAAGTTATCGTATCTCAAACATCATTGTCGGCATTGGATAACAAACGCCATCAAAACTAACATAAAAATGCATAACAATGACAAGACATTGATAAATTGACTTTATCACAACTCATCTACTACCTATTTGCGGTGATTGCAAGCACCCATTAATATAAGAAAATCAACCGAGAGTCTAAAACTGAGGTAGATCAGTGAAGTAACCAAACAAATACCAATAGAAGAATGGACGTCAAATGCAACTATGAAAAAAAAAACATAATAAAAGAGAACTAACGTGCTATAAGAGAAAACAAACATCATTTCATACAAAAATGGATAACACTAATTAAAGAAAATAACATAACTCATATATACAAAATAAAATACGACAAAATTAAGGAAAACCTGGAGAAAGAGAGAAGGGGAAAGGGATGCAAGAAAAAAAAAGAGCAAGTGATGACGACAAGCCTAAATTTTGTGTCGATTTATATTTTAGGTATTTGAATTACATCTCACCAAAATAATTCTCTCATAATCCTAAAGGTTAAGATATATTTTATATTTATAGAGTCAAATATTTAGTTACAAAAAACTTTCTTACCTAAATATAAATATTTAGATATTAAATAAGGATAATTATCAATTAATCTTTTAACCACTAAAATTATAATAAAATCTTTACTTGATTACCAATTAGAATTAGAATTTGAATCGATACGTAACTAACATAAAACTATATGCTAAGACATCTCAAGATCCAGGGTTGGGAAATTTAAACATCCCCTACCAAAAAATACAGTACACAATCCAAAATAAAATAGAATCCCTCAAATAAAATAAAAAGTTTTTAAAAGGCAACATGCATTAATGAGCCTGAGAGGCTGTTCGAATATAAATCCGTCCCGACTTCCTCAACATTTTCTTACGTTGCATGTAAATTATATTCTATAAATATGCAAAGGTGAAGTGAACTAATTTCTGGGTAAACAAATTAACTAGTTTACAAAATCCACAAAACACTTCATAGAAATTAAAGGAAGAATAGTATTTTTTCCCCAGTACATAAAATAAAAGTGTGTAAAGAGTTGGTGAAATCAAAACAAAACTCCCTGTACTGCTAAGCTAGGCTAAGAAACAAAACTCCTACGGTGGATTCTTAAACATTGATTCGGTAGTAAACGGACCACAATCCACAAACAGAACTTGTAGAAAAGCACAAACATAATATGCATAACAGAGTTCTCAACTAATATCCCGCTGCACCAAATCGAACATAAAAATAAATCTACTAATGTATTAAAGTTTCAGTTTCTCCTAAGATTTCAGAATAAGATGGGATCACACACACATATGTATATACCACATGCTTCACTATTACTGTCATTCTGTTACCTGACCAAAAGGGGAAAATTTTCACGAAGCACTTCTTAGAGATACTCCTTAAGATCTTGCTGGTTTTCCAGATCCCAAATTACCACTTTCCCGTCCATTCCTGTAATATTTTGTAGAAATCAGAGCTTTATTAGAATTACTCTGTTAATTTCGATGTACAACAGAAAGTCCTTTTAAAGACTTTTTACAAGGAGTTTTATCCTTAGTAATTAACTACAAGGATAGGACTTTTATCTCTTTACAAAGTTTAAATAAAACTAAACTACTTGTTAGGATAAGATTACATCTCCTAATAGAATTATAACTTTACTAGGTTAAGATTACAACTCCTAATAGAATTATAACTCTATTTTACTCGTGCTAACCAACACTCCCCCTCAAACTGGCGTGTATATGTTGTATGCACCCAGTTTGGATGAAAGCACATCAAAGGTTGCTCTTGGCAGTGCCTTGGTGAAGATATCATAAGCTGGTCTTTGGTAGGAATGTAGTTGACCTTACAATCCCATTGTTGACCTTCTCATAGACAAAATGTCTATCTATTTCAATATGTTTGGTCCTGTCATGTTGCACAGGATTCCTTGCAATGCTCATTGCCGATTGGCTGTCACTATAAATTTCAAACTGTGAACTTCCATCCAACTCTAGTTCAGTCAGAAGCTTCTTAATCCACATTCCTTCACATATCCCAAGGGCCATTGCCCTAAACTCTGCCTCAGCACTGCTCCTAGAGACAACCGATTGTTTTTTTCTCCAAGTAACCAGATTACCCCATACAAAGTTGCAATAACCACTTACGGATCTTCTATCATTAATTCACCCGCCCAACTTGAGTCTGTATACACTTTCACCATTACGTCCCGGTGTTTCTTGAAAATAAGCCCGGATCCGGTGTGAACTTCAAGTACCTTAGGATCCTATTAATGACCTCTAAGTGCTCTTCTCTGGGGTCACTCATGTCTTTGGCTAACTATGCCCACCGAGTATGCAATATCTGGTCTAGTGAGTGAAAGATAAATCAACTTTCCAACCAGCCTTTGGTAGGATTCCTTGTTCACAGGATTCCCCATAGCTTCTTTACCAAATTTCAAACCTGGATCCATTGGAGTGTCAACTGGTCTACACCCAAGCTTTCCAGTCTCTGTGAGTAGATCAATGATATACTTCCTTTGATTGATAACCAAACCTTCCTTTGATCTTGCAACTTTCATTCCCAAGAAGTACCTAAGACTTCCCAAGTCCTTGGTTTCAAACTCCTTTGCTAAAACAGATTTGAGCTTCTCTATTCCTTCTATGTCATCCCAAGTGATAATCATATCATCAACATAGACAATTAAGAGAGTCATCTTACCATTGAATGCCACCTTTCTAAACAAAGTATGGTCTGCTTGACTTTGCTTGAAACCATTTTGAACCATAGCTTCGCAAATCTCTCAAACCATGCTCTAGGGGACTGCTTCAACCCATAGAGTGATTTATTTAGCTTGCATACTGTCTCTTTTGTCACCTTTCCTCCCAAGCCTGGTGGAATTTCCATGTACACTTCTTCCTCAAGTCTTCCATTTAGGAATGCATTTTTGATATCCAATTGATGCAACTTCCAGTCTCTATTAACTGCCACAAAAACAACACTCTGATGGTGTTTAGCTTGGCTACTGGTGCAAAAGTTTCTTGATAGTCCACTCCATATGATTGAGTGAACCCTTTAGCAACTAGTCTTGCCTTGTGTCTTTCAATGCTCCCATCGGTTTTATACTTTACAGTAAAAACCCATTTGCACCCAACAACCCTTTTCCCTTTCGGCAGATTAGTCAAACTCCAAGTGTCATTCTTCTGCAATGCTTTAACCTCCTCTTCAACAGCTTTTCTCCATTCAAGACTTTCAAAAACTTCTTCTACTGTCTTGGGAATCTTCACACTGTCAATACTAGCAGTAAAGGTTTTAAAACCAGACAATAAGTTTCCATAAGCAACGAATCTGTTAATAGGATGAACAGTGCATTTTCTTACCCCTTTTCTAATAGCAATAGGAACGTCATCTAAATCAACAGTGGAAGTCTTGTGGGATAATGTTACCTCTTATTTCAGGACCCAAAACAGGCTCTTGGCAAATGTTAGGTTGTTCTTCAGTTACAGGTCCTTTCCTTCTTGTATACACCTTGAGTGGAGTTTTTGAGGTGGTTTTAAGTGTTGGGGGAGGTGTTGTATAAGGACTGGTAATTTTTGACTGAGGAGAAGGTATTTCAATAGGATTACTAGGTGTAGAAGTCATAGGTTCATCATAGGTAGGCAAAGAAGGCAAGGAGGACACAAACTGTTGAGTATTGAGATTTTCATCAAGGATAGGCAACGAGATGATAGGCTGTAGGTTAAGTAAGGGCTGAAATTCCCTGTATTTCTCCCCCTGAATTTCAGTACCTGCAAAATAAGGTTGATTTTCAAAGAAGGTGACGTCAAAGGATATGTAGGTTTTTCCTTGGGATGGGGAGTAACATTTGTAGCCCTTCTGACTCGAGGAGTATCCTATAAACACACATCTTAGTGATCTAGGATCAAGTTTACCCCGATTACTATTATGCACATGAACAAAGGCTGTGCATCCAAAGACTCGAAGAGGAATAACTTAGGATAATGGTTTGAAATTTGGAAAGTGAGACAAAAGTGTTTCAGTAGGTACCTGAATCCTAGTGTCTTGCTAGGCAGTAAGAAGAGCTTCCCCCCAAAGATATTTAAGAGCTTTAGCCGAAAATAAGAGGGACCTAGTGACCTCTAGAAGATGTCTATTTTTTCGCTCAGCCACTCCATTTTGTTGAGGGGTATTAACACAGGAAGTTAAATGCAAAATTCCTTTTTCTTTAAAAAAAGACCCAAGAGACCTGCTAAGATACTCACTACCATTATCACTCCTCACCATTTTAATTTGTTTTTCAAACTGGGTTTCAATCATCTGATAGAAATTTCTAAAGATTGTGTCTACATCAGATTTATCTCTCATCAAGAATGTCCAAGTGACTCTAGAATAGTCATCAATAAAAGACACAAACCATCTAAACCCAGAGATGCCTTTTACTTTAGAAGGGCCCCAAATGTCACTATGAATAATAGAAAATGGGGAAGTAGGTTTAAATTTGGAGGAAACATATGGTTTTCGTGTATGTTTGGCCATTTGACACACTTCACAGTTAAAAGACGATTGACTTTTATTTATAAATAAATTGGGAAACAACTTTGCAAGATAGAAAAATTGGGATGTCCTAACCTATAATGCCATAGCATTATTTCACTAGAAATCAAATTGGTGGAGGAAATTGAAGTCGGAAGGCAAGTGGAAAAAATTGAATTCTGAGAGGGGAGTCCATCAAGTATAAGCCATTGCACAACCTAGCACTGCCAATCACCCTCTTTGAGTCCCGTGCCTGAAAAACACAACCAACAATCCCAAAATTAACATCACAATTAACATCCATAACCAATTTACTCACAGATAGCAGGTTGCAAGCAAGATTGGGAACATATAGAACATCGATAACACTAGTGATCATTTAATCGAATTGAACCACTCCCTTTAATCGTGGATAGAGAACCATCTGCTATTCGATTGAGGAAGCGGACTTGTGATTTGCTAAATGTAGAAAAAGGCTTCGATTTCCTATCATATGGTGAAGCCCCAGAATCTACTATCCAAAACAAAGAATTATTGGTGGCCAAACAAAAGATGCTACCTTACGTGGTCATGAGGGCATTAGGAGAAGATTTAGATGACAGTTGGCTGAAAAGTTGTAGAAGCTCTTCAATTTGCTTGCTAAAAGCTTTGGAGGAGAGCTCTTTGGTAGAGTTGGCGGGAGAGATGGCGGGAGATGCAAGGTGAGCCTCCTTCTTGAATATGGATTGAGGAGGCTTCCACTCCGGCTGGTTTCCCATGCAGTTTCCAACACTGTTCCATGACATGGCCAACCTTTTTGCAGTGTTCACACCAAGGTCTCCCCCTCCTTTGTTTATTTCGGAGGTGGAGTGTGTAAGGAGTGAAGAAGAATCACTTCTTTGGACATTTGGTGCCATCAAGGAACCTTGCTTTCCTCTCTTCTTATTTCAGAGAAGGCTTCACGAACTTGGGGAAGAATCTCCCCCTCCTTCTTGATCATGGTATTTTCACTTAACCAATTGCTGTAAGTAGGATCAGTTTTTTATGGAATTTTCAGAGAATCATAAAGATAGGATTCTTTGCTTCTACCAGTGATATAAAGCCTCACAGATTGAGACCAGGGAAGGTAGTTGTTCCCATTAAGTTTGTAGGAGGTAATGGGAAAAAGAGAGGCATCGGATAATGAAAAATCAGCCTGTCGAGTGGTCACAGGAGTGCTAACATCAGAGGAAGAATCTGATCCAGCCATGGAGAAAGGAGATGTCGACATAGAAGAAGAATAATTTTAATGGAAAAGAGGATCGGTCTAGACTGATACCATGTAGAAGTCAGAGCTTTATTAGAATTGCTCTGTTAATTTTGATGTACAACAGAAAGTCCTTTTAAAGACTTTTTAAAAGGAGATTTATCCTTAGTAATTAACTACAAGGATAGGACTTTTATCTCTTTACAAAGTCTAAATAAAACTAAACTACTTGTTAGGATAAGATTACATCTCCTAATAGAATTATAACTTTACTAGGATAAGATTACAACTCCTAATAGAATTATAACTCTATTTTACTCGTGCTAACCAACATATTTGAATAGCAGAATAATGAGAAATATGAGTTCAAAAACTCCCAACTGAGATTGATTCCTAGTCCTAAAAGTTTACAGTTTCTAAATAGCAAAAGCAGCAAAACCCACCTGAGGTGCTGAAGCGCTTTGTTTTCGAACCTTTTTGTTTTAGAAGTTCAATACAACTGCAGTTCCAACAAGAGAAAATGTTTGCATCAATTATCCACTCCATATTCAGAACTAAGTGGTGACATAAGTAACAAAGGGAATCTTTTTTCTTTCGGAGAAAAAACCATATCATATTCAATAATAACAAAAATGGGCAGAGAAGTACTTGATGCAGTTGTCATGAGCAGCTCCCTGAATCTTAGAAGGTTCAACTGTATCACTGCTCAATCCCTGCCTTGATTGGCCGTAAAATTTGCCAAATGCTTCAGAAAACTGAAAAGAAATAACAAAATGCAAAAGCTCAACCCAAAATCATTTGCAAACATTAAATTACCAGTGGGTTTCAGAGAAATAAGATGTATAAACACTAGACGCTAGGGTTCTCAATTACAGAAGTGTAAAAGTTTGCTGCACCGGGTTCTTTTAAAGATCCCAAGTAGCCCCACATATCAGCCACCTCCATTCTCTTGAAGCCATAAAATGTTTCAAAAAATGGAACTATCTCTCCATGCCTTCCCTAACTACTACAACGCCATCCAACCTTTATATTTAATGTAACTTCCGTCTACTGTAGTCATAGAAGTAATTGTTTAAATGGAATATCCTTTTCCCCATCATTCTCCACAACTTCTATAACACCCTTCTCTTCCTAACATTAAAAAGGAAGGAAATAAAAAGGTATCCAAATCCAAGGCTTAAAACTTTTCCCCGTATTCTTGGGAGAACAAGGTGCCATTAGGGCAAAAGGGTACTTACAGCAACTTCATTTTCTTATTTTTCAGCGCCAAGAAACAACAGTGTCTTAAAAAATAAGAACGAAAACAACTATATTGGGGTTTGAGGAATAAGTAGAAGACATAACCGGTCATAAAAAATGCAACAGATTTTAATGCAGTGGTAAAGAATGTTCAAATGATATTAAGTCATGTACTCGTGTAGACTTCAAGAAATGGTGTCCGTGATTGCACAAGGGAACAATAAGCCACGGAAACAATATAAGTTAGATCCTTTCTACATCTTATCGAAGACGGTTCATTTTCAATTCACAATACTGGCCCTAAAGACTAAAGAGTAAAGATACTTGGTTTTTCCATATTATTTCAAGCTGAAATACTAGAGATGTACAAGTATGTCCATTTCAATATTGAAGTGGTAAAGTTTTGGTAGATATTTTCTGGGTCCTTTCTCTTTTGCTGTACCAAACATCTAAAGAAAATAACAGAGATTCTATAAGTATAGCTGCAGGATATCTCCCACAAATGGAATCAAAATAACTTATGAAAAATTTTGAGATGAACATCTAAAGAAAAGGCAATAGGTACACAGCCGGACTCAGGTGTCATACACACTGCCAAAACTTAATGTGGGATTTATTACTCAATACATAATACTCTCCCCCCCCCCTCCCATGTAGGGTCAACATACCTATCACAAGGCATAGGCTTCAAGTTTAGGGGTTATGTGCCTATCTTGTGGCTTGCACGTCATCTTTTAGGACAACAGACCTATTTTAAGCTGTCACCAAGTGGGAGTAGTGTCTGCTCCGCTAAGAGGGAAAACATAATAAGGGTCTCTCCACCTATTGGCAATTTTGTTTTAGGATGCATGCTCGTCCTAAAATTTACCATGGTATCACAACCCAGATTTTTATGTTTCTTATCATTCTCATTCTTTGTTGCCCCTTATTTGTTTGACTTGTTAAGCCCGTTCACTTCAACTGTTAGTGTTTAACCTACATGCAAGGGAAAATGTTAGGTTGTGTTATGTGATTTCAGCTAAGTATGCAATTAGCTATGGTCTTATGTTAAGGATGGACTTCTCACCCTACAGCCACTTGGTTGTAAGTTGGATGCTTAAAAGCTAAGAATGAGCAAAGTGCATAACGAGACACCTAGATCTTGAATCTTGATGTTTGTTCACCTCCACTTTCTCTAAAACCAAATTCAGGAACATACTAAGGTTTAAAAAAGAATTGTGTTTTCTTCACTTCAACAAGAATGACTAGAGTAGCCATAGAGACACCTGGAACATGATCATTGATGTTATTCTTTTGAAGGTGTCAAGATCTTACTGACAAGCCTATTGTTTGAGAACAAATAGTTGACTCAGCTCAAACTGACGTTTAACCAATGTTGAAGCTTGGAATGATTCACTCAAGTGAATACACAACTTGCTGATCTTATAATCCAATAAGAGCCCTGACAACAAGTTATTTCATTAAACAAACACGCCTGGAAGCGATCCGTGTTGCTCTTAGAAGTATCTGCCCTTGCTCCCTGCCCCTTGCCCCTTCCCCAGCCTTACCCATAAAATCCACACTTATAGAATAAGACTAGCTAAAAGTCTTATGATATAAATACCTGAGAACCAGATTTTGGACCTGCTGAAGATTCTTTCCTTTCACCTAAGAATCTGATAAAGCTCCTAGAAAACAAGACCAAAAACCTTATTGATATAATGAAGCAAGTATAGAAACTTAAAATGAAAAAGAATCTTACATACCATAACCCTGATTTATCTGCAGCAAAAACCATTGGATTGCAGTCATATCCCACGCCTATGACCATTTTCTCAGAAACAAATAGGACCTGATGGAAATTCATGTTATTGAATCAAGATTAAAAATAACGTTTATGATTAGGCCCAAAATAAAGGGAAACAAAAGCAGTTAACAAGAGTGAAGGCTGACCCACATCACGAAGAGGCAAATAACGGAATGTAACATTCTGGGCCAAAGGGGAAGGACCAACATCATCAACAAAGTAAATCATAGAATTATGGCCTGTAAATAGATAAATGGTGGTTAAGGAAACTTTTACAAGCAGCTCTAAGACCCAAAATAAATGTTCCCCTAAAAAGGTAGCTGGGGGGTATGAAGTTCTATCAACATTTAGGCATAACCAATTTAGTTTACAGGTTTATGCAATGAGGGCTATTCCCCAACCAAAACTTAAATGTATAGTTGGATTACTTCCCGAAAAAATTGTAAGTTATCCGAAAGGTGTTAGAGCTTGAGGGGGAGTGTAAGTTGACGAGGAGCGTTAGAGTTTTTATTTAATGTGTAATTAGGGTTTACTCCTCATGAGTAGTTTAGATTTACTAGAAGTCTTATTTAAATTAGGAATAAGCATTATTTAAATTAAAGATAAAAGTATATTTTTAGTTATATTAAAACTCTATATCAGCCTATTTAAAGGCTTACTCTGTATACATTTGACAATTAAGAATAATAAGAAAATACAGAGAAACGCATTATTCTCTCTGGAAAATATCATGTTCATCTTCTTCAAACAACAAATAAGTAACCACAAATCACACACAAACCACCATTATTCATTGCATCTCCGGCCATCATGGCCCCTTTCTCACAAAAATTTCCCTCAACTAGAAACTAAACAAACAATTAACCAAGTCAAAATATAAAATTGGTAGTTCAGGGAGGGAGGGGGGGGGATTTTTCTTCAAGACAATAAATACCATGCCAAAAACTTTATCTTTGGACATGACAAATAGATAGAAATATTTCTCACCTACATAAGCCAAAGTATTGCCACTTGGCGACCACTTCACCCCAAATGCCCATGAAGATGACAGATCAAGCTGAACTATTTGCTGTTGAGTCAGTGCCGAGAAAGAAAAAGAAAATGTTAGCTCTTCTTTGCATTGATGAAAGGTTAATGAAACTCCAGAAGCCTGATTTCAACTAAATAAAAGATGGAATAAATGAATCTAAGGAAGTCAGTTAAGCAAAGATAAAGTAGTTGATATAAATATTCATGGGTCCATATAAGGCATGAATAATTTGGGTAATTAACTGATTCAACTCCACATTTCAAGAAACTCAGATAAATAAATAACAACAATTCAGCATTATTTCCTTTATGTTAAATACTTGGACCAATTGATTAAACAAAATACAGAAATTATCCTTCCATGCGCGAAATTCTTTTGACGCAAAGGAAAATATGAAGGATTAACTTCAACATGTTGATTAACCTCTCAAATGAAAACTGATTGCAATTCCAACATGTTCTGCTTTTTCAGGACATCTAGTTTCAATAAAAACTATGGTCCGAACTATGATTTTCAGAACAAGAGGCATCAAAGGATGCAACAATGTGAGGCTCTATAGCTTAATTTAAGATTATATATGTTGCTACTGATGAAAATTTTGACATCATACAGATTTTACCAATATTCATTTTGTCACTGGATGAATGTTTTGCAACTTGTTCGCATTATTTACAAGGTTTATCAAAAATATCATTCCCTGGGAAAAGACATGACCCACTAGAGATAGAAAATCGCAAAAAACCTATATTGATACACGGGCATAATGCTTTCTTTCTAATTGGAATTGGAATTTTGACAATTGCAAACCATAAAATAAGTTTTGCTTGCCAAGGAAATTACCTTGTTCTGGAAACTATTGTCAATAAAGTAAGAAAAAATGTAAAAATGTAAATTTGAAATTCAGATCATTCATCAATTAAGGCTATCAAGTTTCAATTTCAATACATTGATGTCCAAAAAAGAAAAAAAAAACAGATTGCACATAGAATTGGGCCTCCTAATCACTAGAGGTTCAAATGACTAAAGAAGATTTTCCCTTTTGGTAGTTAATTGCGCATTTTGCCTTTTGGCGCAACTAACATGGAAATAAGCAAAATTCTAGCCTATTACCCACATTCATCTTTCAAGATTTTATTAAGTTGAACTATTGGTAGAGTTTATAGCAACAATGAACATGGAAATATATGGATTAACAAATAAAAGTTGCGGCACCACTTTTTCCTACATGTCAAATGCAGCCATTAACTATTTACTGCTAAAGAGGTAGGCACAAATGGTACCTCTCCAAACTTTGGATCTGATGAAGAGCCTGTTTTTGATTCCCTGGGAAACTTAAAAAGGAAACATGATGCTAATGTGTCCAAAGAGTAATAATGGTAGTCTCCAGACACCAACATTTAACATACCTTGCATCAACACCTTTGATAAATGTAGAAAATACTCGGCATTTACCATCTGTGGATGTTGTAGCAAGTAGAATCTGTGCCAAAAAGAATTTCAAAATAGACTATAAGACTTGCCGTTCTCTTCCAAAATATAGATCATAACCAGTTAATGAAACAGAATATAAGAGATGAATTAAAAAGCATCTAAAACAAATTTTCCAAATGGCATAGGTATGACGCTATGATATTCTGCAGGTGAAGACAAATACAATTATTAACATATGATATCTAGCATGTCCACTTTTTACTTAGGTTTCCCCAAAAAATGTTGATGCCTCTCCCATTGGTAGCTATAGTCTAATGTAGAGTATCCTACTTAGATTTTGTTTATATATATAAGAAAACACACAACATTCATAAAATTAACCAAGATTTATTGATCTGCTAGAAAGAGATGGTTTTGGGATGGGTTTCTTTAATCATTAAATTAAATATTAAGCTAATGTGCTCATGTCAAACGTCTCTAGCTTTTATCATAAAATTCTTCTCCCTTAATTCTTTCTTCTCAAATGTAATGCTATGGGAGTCAAACCAGACTCTGTAATACATGAAGATGGATGAACCCTACCATACAACAACTGTCCACATCATAGAATAAAGTAGAATAAAAAAACACCATATAACTACACTAAGAATTGAAAAAAAAAAGATATGTTTCCAAAATGCAGTGAAGTGAGAAATACGTACATTATTAGGATGCCAAGCAACACCTGTGACAGAGGAATTATGTTTTTTCCTGATTACTTTGCTTACCCACCTGCAAACAGAAAACCAGACAAGCATATAGCATCAATTGTAGATAAAAAATGAGGAGAAAAAAAAAACATTTGGACTTCAGTGTTTGAAATTCACCCACGGATGGAAACAATGCATTGATACATGTATGTATGCACTTGTGCATACATATATATACAAACCAAATTGGAGGATATTAAGAGAAAGGAGAGATGACAACTGAAATGTGGCAACATATTACCAGTTATTCTCTCCCTCATAATAGCAGATGCACACATTTTTAGCACCACTTCCAACAGCAAACTTGTTTTCTGGAAGTTAAACGACAGGAAGAAATGACTTGGTTAGAACTTTATCAAATTGCTTGAATAATGGATCTACAATTACCAGAGGTATTCCTGAAGCAGACCTCAACAATTAATAACATGGACGTGTCAGAATTATCAAAATAGGAGCACAAAAACAAGCGCTGTTAACTTCGTAAGAAATTTTTTCTTATCAAATAATCCAACTGATATTCTGAAGTTCTAGTCCACAGCATAATTTATATTCTCACAAGTCAGATGCCAGTCTATTTTATAAGCTTGAGAAGAATCATCAGTGAATACACTGCTAGAACAATGAACCCAGAAGTAAAATGTATGTGTCAAATTGTAAAATAATGGTGCTATGCTTTGCTCTTAATAACTGTTGAAAGGGGGGGAACCCTAATAAATAGACCCAAGAAAGTGCCGATCTGTGTATAAAGATAATTTATTGCACAGTACAAAGAAGTGAAGAATGACTAATAATGTAAGGTGAAATTATGTTTATGTACCTTTGGGGCTCCACTGAACACAAAGTGCAGCACGATTGAGCCTAAGAATGACAAGAGTTGGTACCCACTCTGATCCTTCTTGGTTCCAAACATATCTTCAAATGGGATCACAAATTTCAGAAGACAAAGAACACAATAACAGTGATACAGAGAAGTGAAAAAAGATCAAAACAAGACAAACACGAGGATAATGTAGGCACTGTATACTAGTGTTTGTCCAGGCGCAAGGAAAGAGAAAGAGGAGGTCCAAACTACAAAAATTTCATTGGTACATGTGCACATATTAAAAATATATAATTACTTACGAATTCCGATCATGAGAAACAGAAACAATTCGGTTTGACGTCCCACTCCAGTCTATCCCAGAAACAAGTTGATCATGCTGTGGAAAGACATAAGAAACATCACATTGGTCAAAAATCAAACATAAAACAAGCAAAACTTAACAAAGAAATGAATCATCTTCCATAAATGTAGTCATTTCAACACCTAGACAGATTTTCATTTTGTAAGAAAATTCAATAACCAAACATGAAGCTAGATAGAATTTTCTTCCAAAAGAACAAAGAAGACTAAACAGGCTTATTGTCTTCAACGTGAAGAGATTCTTGGAAAGATTTTAGACCGTGGACCTCCTCATGTTTTACTGTTATTATGGTTCACAACACGAAAGCAGTAGTTTAAAGCGATACAATTATAACTCAGTTTTTCTCATCTATTAACTTGTTCAAGGCATATCCAATAATTCTAGCATGGGCATATCCGCATATGTCGAGAATTCAAAAGTACTACTAAATATCAGTACAATTTATTTACAGCCATTACATTCCGGAAGAGACTTCTAAATGATTTTGGGAATTTTGAAGTCTGATCATATTTTCCCAGTCAACAACCGGGCTGCAACACTTCTTTTCTCACCTTTCAAGTTTAGCTTTCTCAAAACTTCTCCAACCCCTATCACACAATTCAGAATTAATCTAATAAATTTCCCAGTTGCTTTAGGATTTCTAATTCTTGTTTTCACACACATAATATTTCCTGCTCAGTTAAAGGCAGAAATGGTATAATTGTGGTCCGATATCATACCATAAGTTGAAATCCAAATCTTCATCAGTCTGCCATGCATTGGCAGTAGTACTCTTATTTACTTACTAAGAAAGACTAAGATTTCAGACAAGATCCGACTTATCATCTCGTATTTTCCTTTTCAAAAACATTTTTACTCTTCACCAAAAAGAGGCTTCAGTTAGGTTCTAGTCATATCCAATGCGAAAATTGAGGTGTCACAAACCACATAACATATTCCAAAATGAAATTTCCAATAACTTTCAGAGATGAGTTTAGACATACTGCATACCTATTTGGAGTAAATCATATCTTGGTGGTTTATATGGAAAATTTAGAATAAAGTACCTTCTGAAGAACATGAACTTTCTCCCACTTGTCTTGCAACAATTTATAAATGTGAACCTCATTATTATTTGGGCAAAATGCTACCACTACATGCAAGAGAAAAAATAAATTAAATATATAGAAAAAGAATTCTCAGAAAACATAATCTCATGCAATTTAAAACAATAAGGACCAAATTTTTAGTTCTAAAACATGTATTAATATGACCTTCAAATGATAAAAAAAAGAAATATTTAGAAACTCGGAAAATCAATAAAAAATGGATCCGTGTAGAATGAGAAACTAAATTGAAAAGAAACAGTAAAACTGAACCATTAATTCCATTTTCCTCTTCAATTCTTCATTTCTAAGACAAATATTACATCACAACAACATTAAACTCAAAAAATGAAAATTATTTTCTTTTTATTTCCCATATTTTCACAGCAACCAAACAAAGCATAAAGATGAAGAGAGATAACGGAATTTCCAAATGAAAAAAAAAAAATCAAGCATAAGAAGTTACTGGATTGATCGGGACTCCAAGCATGGCAAGTGATGCACGGAGCGAACTGGTGAACTGCGACGGCCGCCATTTTTCAGCTGATGAAAATTTGATAAATTGAGCTGCGAATGCGATGGAGAGAAATCACTGGAGAAGAAAAAGAACAGTGAAGCGATCTCAACTTCTGTTTGAAGTCTCCGCTAACAAACGGGCAAAGCTTGAATTGAAAGATACCAATGGATTCGGGTTCACTCACATCGGATTTTGGGTTTTTTTAGGTTGACTATTTGGTTAAATTAGGCCTCATGCCAAAGTATTATTTGTCTGATTATAATTATGTTATCTTATTTCAAAGAGTTACAATAAGATCACCTTATTTATCGATCATAACAACCATATCACTTTGCTGTTAAGTGTGTATAATATGTTTAACTTTTTAATTACATTTGATCTCAAAGCCTTCGGTCATCCAAAGTTGGATCAAGTGCTCGACTCGATACTTGATGAACTCAATAATTTTTTATTCGACTCGTACTCATTAAAAAACTCGTTGCACAACTCGATTTATTGGTCGTTAAACTCGCCAGAATATTTACTTTTTTTTAATATATGTAAAACCTAATAATATTGTTAGAGCTTAATATAATATAAACTAACAAATTTAACAAAAAATTATCAAAATAGTGTGTAAATAAATTTAAAAGTCTAAACTCTAAAGTAACAATCCACGAATACATCAAAGTCTCATTAGTCTTCGATGAATAACAAAGCATAAAATGTTGGGATTTCGAACTTTTAACTTTCAATTGTATTTTTTATATGAGAACTAAAGACATTCCCATTTTTCTACTTTTACGCATAAACTAATAATAAAATTTAAAGGGAAGGCTTTAATAAAAAAAGGCATAATGTTAAAAAAATGGCCCTAACGTTTGATTGAATAGTCATTTTGGCCCTTATTTTTTGAAGCATTTTAACCCTCAACGTTTCATTTTAGGTCTAAATAGTCCCTCCATAGATGAAAATTGTCAATCAACATTGTCCCTATTTTGTTCCTTTTCATTGTTAGTATGGTATAATTTTGAAGCGAAGAAGATGGTTGTTTTGTAGGGAAGTGAAGTAGAATGACCAAATTATAAAGAAAAAGTCAAAAAATAAGTTAAACTCTAGAAAGTGATGACCAAATTGATGAAATGTATTAGGACTAAAATTGTTATTATACCATGAAATGTCACTATCCTTGTCAAAATTTAGCGAAAACTTATACTAAAATAGAAAAATGTAACTTTAGTGATGATTTTGTCAAAAAAATAGTTTGATTATTAAACTAGAAAACGACAATAGTTCGATGATTACTGGTATAGTTTATCCAAAAGTAAATATAAAAGTTGTTGAGTTTTTAAAGTGACAATTTAAGGGTTATATTTTGATACATAAGCTATGTAAAAAAATATACATTCTTTTATATTTAAGCTATAAAATCTAAAACCTAAATCCTTATTCCTAAGACCCTAAAACTTAAACCCTAAACTCTAAATTCTAACCATAACCTTAAATTATATACCCTATAAACTAAAATCCTAAACCACAACCTAAATCTCTAAATCTTAAAACTAAAAGGCTTGTATAAATTAAAGTTTACACAAGTTTATGTATCAAAGTATTTTCCTAATTGTACAGGAAAATACTTAAAAGTTTACACAAGCCTTTTTATTTTAGGGTTTAAAGATCTAGGTTGTGGTTTAGAGTTTATGAGTTTATGGCATGGGACTTAGAATTTAGGGTTTATGGTTAGAATTTAAAGTTTGGGGTTTAGAGTTTAGGATGTTAGGGTTGGGGATTTAAATTTTAGATTTTATAATTTAAATGTGAAGGATTCTGTAAACTTATTTTTTTACACAATTTATACATTAAAATATAATTCAATTTTAAACATAAAAATGGAAACTTCATTGGGACAAAGTGAATATAATTGTAACTTGTGAACTCTTGAAATGAAACCAAATGCCCAACCGCTAAACCAAATTAAATAATTAATATATTTTTACAAAAATAACATTGGGTTAAATTTTTTAGATTAATAACATTTATTTTAGTAACATCAAATATAAAATAATTTATAATGTCAACTATAACTTGAATTATAAAATATTATAAAAATATTTATAAATATAGCAATTTTAGATTATACTTACTAATAATTTATAAGAAAATATTTATAACATGAATTAAAATAATAATAATAATTGTTATAACATATTAATTATAATTTAAGTTATAAATATTAAAAGAATATTTGTAAAAATAATAATTTAAGCTCTAATTTATAAGAACATTTTGATAACATGAATAATAATAATAATAATAATAATTATTATTATTATACCCTAAATATAAAATGTTATAGAAATATTTATAAGATAATAATTTAGATTTATAATTTGTAAGAAATATTTATAACATCAATTATAATAATATTATATAAATTATAAATTAAAATTTAAAATATTATAGGAATATTTAAAATAATAATAATAATTTAGGTTATAAATAAACATGAAATAAAATAATGAAAATTGACTACGCTTCTATGGTTAAAGACAATAGGATTTTAAGTGTAAAGTTTGAGATTAGATTTTATCGATGTGATTTTTTATTTGTAAGTTAATTTTATTGTGAATTGTGTTGACAACATGTTGTAAAATAGGATGATTGTAAAGTATTATTTTAACTTTAAACAATATATTTAAATTGTTTACTTTTTGTGCCTACATTAATTTAGTTGTTTGGTAAATATATAATTGCAATAACAGATTGTGGTGAATCTTCTCAAATTAAAAAAGCTGCTTCGAAAAGTATTTTTGGTTTAGAGAATTGAATATAGGAATTGTAAAGATTCTTTTATCCTTTACGATTACAAAGATAATTCTCCAAAACTTAAATTTAAATAATCCATACATGATTTTGAAGTAAGACATATTCTCGTATATAATTTAAATAATTGTATTCCTTCAAATAGATGAGATTAATACATATGCTTCAAAATCATTTAAAGTTTTTTTTAGCAAATCTTACATAGAAAATGAGAGAGAAAAATTGCTCCCAATGAATAATGATTATAACAAACCCACAACCTCGGGAGGAGGGGAGGATGTCAATTGGGTGGCTTGCCACTTCACTAAAGCTAACTTGACAAGTCATTTAAAGTTAATAATTAATAAAATTGTATTAAAGCGATAATTTTATAAATAAGAATTAATATGTACATCATTTATATATGTTCAGAAATGTAATTAAAAAAAATAATTTTTATAATCTAATATGTATTAATAGATACTAAATATTGATAAGCAATAAATTATTCAAACAAGTATGAAATATAATCATGTCATTTTATTTGTTCAAGTAAATAAACAATTATCAATTATCAGTTAATTTTTTTGAACAATGGCATCTGAATTTATTAATCAACATGAAAGATATTACAAATACAATGCATCGAAAAGAAAAAAAAAGGATTAGTCCACTAAAAATCCCATACAAAGGTGCAAAGAAAAGCAAAGTCTTCTTTAGATATTAGCATACCATCAAAATCCAGAAACTTTCATAAATCCCCTTATCTCTAGCCAAACGAGATGCTTTACAGAATGAAAAAGGAGTGGTGAGCAAACCAAACTATCAGCAGATTGCTCGGCTACACGGTTCCGATTACATCGGCTAACAAACCATCAAACGAGCGAGAATCAATCTTTTCTATGACCACTAACAAAATATTTAGTATTATTTTTTAAAAATACTTTTAAGTAGATCAAATGCTTATTTTAGATATATTTAAAAATATATATAAAAAGATTAGTAATATAAAAAATATATAAATAATTTTATTTAAACATATTCTTTAAAAAAGCTAAAAGCGAAAAATACTTTTTAAATCAAACTGAAAAGTATCTTTTGCCGAAAAATTATATATTTTTCATTGCGTTAGCCTTAAATAAACTTTTGGCTCCCAAAGCTGGTTTAAAAAATAATACAAAACAAGGCATGAGCTGGAACAAATTAATTATGAGCTTGCTATGGATCAATCGAGCATTGGGTCAATGTCTAATAAGTGTGTATAAACAAGCTGAAATTAAAAGTCTTTTATTTTCAGAAATTATTTTTCTTTTAATTTTTATTGTTTTGCTTTAGCCTTTTAGGATCAATATTATCTGTGTAGATAAGTTTTTTTAACTGATAAGAGTTTTAGTAGGAAAAGAAATAGTTTATATAACACAGGTTATTAAAATGGTGTGTTTTTTCTTCATGTTTTGAATAATCATAAGTGAGATTCTTTCTTTCTTTTTTCACGAATTCTCATATAGTATTAGAGTTAAGACTTTAAACTGTAATACAAAAATGAAGACGCACAATTCTTCGAAAGTCAATTTTGAATTTGACCATCGCCCTTCAATTAATATCGTCAAAAACTCACCCATACCAGTAATTGGGTTACAAATTCAATGGTCATGATTTTTTCTTCAATGGTCACATTTTGTTTTTATGTATATTTTCAGGAGGCAAGAATGATTATCTCACCTTGATATGTTTGAAATTCATCCCTGATATGATAGCCGTGCAAGCACCATTTTGGGCTAAATTTATCAAAATAGCACCTCAAAAGTTTATATTTTCCCACATTGCACCATTACTATGAACTCGCACACTAGTGTTAAAATAAAGGTATAAAATTAAAAAAAAAAGTATAAAATTTTAAAAATATCTACCGTTTGATTGAATAGTGATTTTAATTATTATTTTTTTGAAGCAATTTAACACTCAATATTTTATTTTGGGTCAAAATGACGTCCCTGCGAGTGAAAACTATTAGTCAACTAATTGTAAATTGTTTGAAATGACGTGACAAACCTACATGACAGTGCATGCTAACATGACAATGTCATATAGACAACTGTGTTTAAAGAATATTACATCATTCAAAAATATTTTTAAAAAATTTTACCAAACACTTTTATACAATCCGCTAATTAAATTAACGAATTTCAACTAATGCAATTAGCTATCCGCTATCAACTAATGTAATCAGCTATCAGCTATTAACTATCCGCTAATTGCCAAACAGAGTTACGTGTATATATACACGTACAAAGTATAGATGAGAAAACTTGCGTATACTACTGACCCACAAAATTTGAAATTGGACAGCGTGCAATATGTTGAAGGAACCACGCAGGCAGCCAAGAATTAATTAAGTAATGCAGATGCAAATTCTCAAAAGTAACCTTGCAAAAATCTTCTGCTCTTACTGTTAGAGAAAATTAAAAAAGAATAAAATCAAACGGGCTTAGCTAAATTGTCGTTATTATTAAAGTTAAACATTAGTTAATTATTGTAGCGCTATCCCCTGGATTTGTCTTCAAAGAAAAATCATATACATGCAGCAGCCATTACTTTCATTAATTTAAAAAGGGTAAACTATACGGGAGACCACCGATCTTTGGGGTTGGTATCGAAATGACCACCGATCTTTTAATTTTGTCAAAATGACCTCTCAACTATTGATATGGTTCCAATATAGCCACCAGCCGTTTAAACCTAACGGAGAGGCTGATGTGGCAGTTAACAGAAACTTGTATAATTACACATTTAGTCCCCGCGATTTTCACATTTAATCAATTTAGTCCTAGTTTCAATTTAATAAAACAAATCAATTATTCAATTAGGTGATGACACGTGCCATCACCTGATTGGAGAAGTGACACGTGCCGAGAGAAAAATCAAAGCATTGCACAATGTAGTTGGGGGGAATCAAACCCACAATCCCTTGGGTGTAGGGGAAAAGCCTATGCCACTGGACTAAACAAATATTTATGACATGAAACACAAAATTTAATATATGAGTTATATGATTGCTAATGCCATGAAAAAGAATTAAATGTGATTTTAGGGGATTCGAACATGACACACTTATGATGCATAAAAACATCTAACCCAAAATTTTATAAACGCCAAACCCTAAAAATTTTATAGACCCTAAAACCTAAAAAATATGAACCCTAAACCCTAAAAATTTTATAAACCCTAAAAATATAGTTAGTGCATGATTTAAAAAATCTCTAAACCCTAAACCCTAAAAATATAATTAGTACACGATTTAAAAAAATTATAAACCATAAACCCTAAAAATTTTATAAACCCCAAACCCTAAAAATTATTAATTAGGTTAAAAATCATAAACCATGCACTAACTATAATTTTTAGGGTTTAAGATTTAGGGTTCATAAAATTTTTAGGGTTTATGGTTTATAATTTTTTAAATCATGTACTAACTATAATTTTTAGGGTTTAGAGATTTTTTAAATCATGCATTAACTATAATTTTTAGGGTATATAGTTTAGGTATATAAAAAAGTTAAATCATGTGCTAACTATAATTTTTAGGGTTTAGAGTTTATATATTTTTAGGGTTTATAAATTTTTTAGGTTTTAAGGTTTATGGTTTATAAATTTTTAGAGTTTAGGGTTTATAATTTTTTTAAACCATGTACTAACTACAACTTTTAGGGTTTAGAGTTTAGAGATTTGTTAAATCATGTATTAACTATAATATTTAGGGTTTAGAGTTTATAAAATTTTTAGGTTCTAGAGTGTATAATTTTTAGGGTTTAGGGTTTTAGATTTTTAGGGTTTAGAGTTTATAAAATTTTTAAATCGTTCACTAACTATATTTTTTAGGGTTTAGGTTTAGAGATTTTTTAAATCATGCAGTAACTATAGTTTTTAGGGTTTATAAAATTTTTAAGGTTTAGGGTTCATAATTTTTTTAGGTTTCAGGGTCTATAAAATTTTTAGGGTTTATAAAATTTTGGGTTAGACACATTTAATTCTTTTTTCATTGCATTAACAATCATATAACTCATATATTAAAATTTGTGTTTTGTGTCATAAATATGTGACTAGCCCAATGACAGAGGCTTTTCCCCTACACCCAAGGGAATGTGGGTTTGATTCCCCCCAACTACATTTGTGCAATGCTTTGATTTTCTCTCCAATCAGGTGGAGGAGGAAAATAAATTAATTTAATTAAATAAAAATAGATAAAGTCATTCAATAAGGTGGTGACACGTGTCACCACCTTATTGAATAATTAATTTATTTTATTAAATTGAAACTATGACTAAATTGATTAAATGTGAAAATCACAGGGACTAAATGTGTAATTATACAAGTTTCTATTAATTGCCACGTTAGCCTCTCCGTTAGCTTTTAATGGCTGGTGGCTATATTGGAACCATATCAATAGTTGAGTGGTCATTTTGACAAAATTAAAAAAATCGGTGGTCATTTCGATACTAACCCCAAAGATCAGTGGTCTCCTGTGTAGTTTACCCATTTAAAAAAATGTTTCTTTGTAATTTATAAACGAACTTCAAGAAACACGTTTCTTTGGGAAAATAAACAAGGGCTGCGTGAAATATGCTTAATTTAGATTTAGGTAAGCATGGGAGAACAAAAACAAAAAACATCTGCCGTTTATTATGCCCTAATATTAAAATTTAAATTTTAAACATTAAATTATAAGCTCTAAAATATACACTCAACACTCTAAATTCTAATTTTAAATTATTACTATAAACTTTAAAATTTAAATTTAATTTCTTAATATTAAAGCATAAACATGGGTAAAAAAGAGATAATTTCTACTCGAAAAACCCTAAAAGTCTTTGAAGTAAGCTGATTCCACAAGAAACCTTAAACGTTGATTTATCATTCGTTTGTCTTTTAAATCATACCTATGTTTTCTTTTCTTTTTCTTTTTTTCCCTCGAAAGGTTTATGTGAATATGACATCTCACTCGACCATTCTCGGGGGCAAGAAATCTGCAGAATCTTAAAAAGGTTATATCAGGTAAAAGTTGGACACTATATTATATTATTTAACTATTCATATAATCGTACTTTTACATAATATAATATTAAAAATAAACAAGTAAATAGCCAATGATTTACCAAAAACTAATAACCAATAAACTAGAGGTGACAAACGGGTCATTCGGTTCGGTTCAGTTCATTTCGGTTCGGTTTCGGTTATGATATTATTCTGCTCAAATTCAGTTTCGGTTCGGTTCGATTTTAGTTCGGGTCTATTATGATTCGAGTTATTTCGGGTCGGTTGATTTTCGGTTCGGTTATTTTAGGTTCGGTTGATTTCGGTTCGGGTCAATTTCAGGTCAATGGGAGATCGGTCGGTTTTAATCGAGTTTTTAGGCCGGTCAGTTTTTTACACCCTATATATAGATTTATAAAGTCAATATATTTAACTTTTTGGTGAGTTGTGCGGTTGTTCATATCCTATCTTTATTTATTTCTATTAATATATTTTTTATATTTCGGGTTGCCTTTGGTTCGAGTCTAGTCGGTTCGGTTGAAAATCGGTTCGGTTGAAAATCGGTTCGAGTCCATTTCGGTTCAACTAAAATTCGGATCGGTTTCTGTTCGGTTTGTTCCGGTTTCGGATCAAATTTCGGGTCATCATGTTCGGGTCGACTTCGGGTTTCAGTTCGAATAAATCGGTTCGATTTTCGAGTCTCGGATCAAGTTTGCCAGGTCTACAATAAGTCAATGGATGTCTTTGGATGTTTAGATTCGAGTTTCATGTAAAAATATTATGCATCTGATATAGAGATATTCCAGTTTAATTCTAGATGCATTTTATTAATTAATATATATTTGGTATACCCCCCTAGGTGACAAATTATGCAAATTAGGGTTCTTGAAAAGACCAAGATTTCAGTGGAAGCCGATGAGAATATGAGCTGTCTACAAACATGGAGGATTATTTAATGTGTATTTGGTATACCACCGAATAGGTGACACATTATTTGATTTGTCTTTAGTATGTCAGTGGGCTTCCTTGTGTGTTTCTGTACGTAATTTAAACGTAAACAAAAGAAATAAATATCTTAGAAAGTGTTCATTTTTACTCCAGAAAATTGAGAATAATAGCAGTGCCAAGATCCAGCATTTTAAACCGGAGATTTAAGGGAAACGGAGAAGAAATTTAAATAAGGTAATGCTATCGAGAAATGACAACGATCGAGCAACTTTAAACGTTCAAATCTTAAATCGAGAAGAAAGTAAATGAATTAAGAGGACATGGTGGAGCTGGATTCATGGTTTGGTTTGTTTTGATTCGGTTTCTTCTTTTGCTTCTTATAAGGGATCCCCCTTGCCTTGGCTTGACACTCTCTTACTTCCCTTAGATAAGCTCGAATAGCGCCGGTGGTGAAAGGGTTGGTCTCGGGTGACCCTCCATTTTCTTCATAGGCGGCTCGAAGCCGCCCGATAAGGGCGTCGAGGCTGCCCCAAGCTTGTTTAAGAGGACAAGTGCAAGGAGCAGGCGGCTCGGGCTGTCCATAGAACATGCAACCTTGGAGGTGAACCTTGGTCTTCCCGAACTGATCGAGGTATAGAAGGAAGTCTAGCACATGGTTCGAATTGCACTGTGAAAGCGGAACCGGCGGACGCAGGTTCTTCAAGTACTGCCCGAAAGTATTCCAGTCCCTTCGCTTCTGTGACTCGTATCGGCTAGGAATCGTCGGTCGCTGCTGATCGCCACTGGGACTATTAATGGTCGATGATTCTTCGGCTACACCCTTCCCTCTCTCACTCGACATATTGCTGAGATCGATGCGGATTAATAATCTATATGCTAAAGGAGTAAGCAAGAAATTATAGGAGGGGAAGAAATAGTAGAAGCAAGCAAGCAAAGGGAGTGGAGGATAATGAAGTTCACATCATGGGGACAATCAAGAATTAGATCATTTAGAATTAAGGTTTAAGGTTAGAGTTCAGCAAATTTTGAGTAAAATGTATTTTTAGAGTTTATGGTTTAAAATTTAAAATTAAAAAAATAATTTTTTTGAGTAAAATGTATTTAATGTTAGACATAAAAAGAGACACCAAAAAAGAAAAATATATTTTTTGTCTCCTATTAATCCATTCAATAATTAATGTTATTTGTCATTACATTAAGTTCTTAGTACTTTTGAATTACCTTTAACCCCTCTATGATTTCTTTGATTTTCTTCAATAAAAAAGTGGTAATTTTTATATAACAGCAATTATCAAACAACTTTTCTATAACAAACGAATTAAGAATAGAAACAGGCATTTCCATTAAAAGAAACTAGAAACGTATTAGTGGATTCAGAAAATTTGGATGGTAGGATTAAATTTTAAAAAACTTAAAAAAAAACATAAATTAATGCATAATTTTGTTTTATAATCCGTATGCTAGTTTGCAATCTTAAATCGTAATCTTGAATCGGCTGACAAGTTTTTAAGACTAAACTCAACTTAATCTTATTTAGCTTTTTTCAAATTAGGTGGTATGAGTATCACGAACAAGAATCTTTTGTTTTTTTGGGTGCCTCTATTCATATTCCTACTCTAAAATACTTAGATTTAGAGTTTAAAGTTAGAATTTAGAATATATGATATAGAGTGTAGAGTTTATTTTTTAAAATTTAAAATTTAAATATTTAGTGTTGGGACATGAATATATGTACCAAGAAAGAGCAGATGATTTTTGTTCTGGGTATCACAATATCACTTTTTAATATTCCTCTATTTGACAAGTTGACTTTCTTTTAAAATATTTTCTCACTTTTGTATAATATTTTAAAAATAAATCTTTTTTTACAGTAAAAATAAATCTAAACCTTAAACAGCTCAAATATTTTTATGAAACCAACATACACTTAAGAATTTTATTTTACAAACAAAAAAACACTTCAATGCTTTTGGTTTAATATAGGATGAAACAAACACAAGATTCACAAAAATAATTTCTAAACAAAAAAGTTAAATTTCTAATCGATATTCAAAAAGTTTCTTCAATTATTTGTACTCTAACCTCTAAAAATTATTAATAAACCAAGATGTTAGGAATCTTAAATAAAATTAATATCTCAACATTATTAAATCTGCAAACAATTCAATCTTGCATAAAAATAAAAACTTAAAATCAATACATATCTTATACTAAAATTTTTATGTAAGTAAATTTTGGTTTTAAATTTTTTTTTGTGGAGTCCCACAATCACTAAGGTGACACTGTATTGCAAATATGTATACTCCTTTTTAGAAGAAATATTGCTCATTAAAACTACCCTTTTAAGTATGTTTCATTGTTTTTTTTTTGTTTCCTTTGTCGAGGTTCTCTTGTAGATGCTTTGTACGTACATTTATGTGTTCTTTTTTTCTCTGAATAAATTTAAGAGGTTTTTTTAATGAGACGCATGGTCATACTCTTTTTTTTCACAAAAAAAAAATACTCTTTAACTAACAATCGGTTAGTCTAATAGGATGAAACACTAAATTTCAAAATTTTTAAGTAATGTTAGAAGTTTAAATTTTAAAGAAGAAAACTTAGCTGAGATTGTCTCCCCATAATAAATATTTGCAGTGTCCAATCTAGATTAATCAATCAACAAATCGAATACCAATAAATATATAAAAAAAATCCAATCTCTTAACTTGGTTGAACATTAACTCAATCAAAACAACAAAAAAGAGAAAAGAGTACTGCGAAAAATATATTTTTCCTTCCATCCTATTGATCAAGAAAACATCTCTTATTCGTGACACAAAAACACAGCTAGGAGCACCAAAGAAGGGAGCCAAAAACAAATGTATGGTATTGTTGTGGGTGGGAAATGTTTACGAGAAAACCATATTTTAAAAAAGGAAAACTTAATAGAGTAATTTGTAAAAAAAAAAAAGGCACTTTAAGATATTTGAATAGTTTTTATTTGGCATAAGGAGACATGAAGCACATAAACATTTAAAAAAAATAAAATAAACCTTTTCATAAAAAATAGGCTAAATGGCCAAATTTGTCCATGTAGTAATCTGAAATCATCAATGTTGTCCCTATTTTTTTCGTAATTTTGTTTTCAAAGTCAACCAATTGTAGTAATGTTGTCCTTTGACCAATTTTGACCGTTAAATACCGAAATGGTAGTTAACGGTGTTGACGGAGCAATTTTACCCTCAAAGTCATTCAGACAATTTTGCCCCCGAAGTCATTAATTGCAGCAATTTTACCCTTGGTTTACTTAGTTTTTGAATAAAATTAGATAAATAATTTGGTTTTTCGAGTTGAACTTTAACAAACAGATTATATGAAAAATCGATTAATGAATTGATGTAAATATCCTTTGGGACCCTTTAGCCTTTTAAAAATAAGCAAAGTGAGAACTCTAAAAAAAATCAAAATATTTTTCAATTTTCTAAAAAAAATCTATAAACTTAATAAAAATAAATAAGATATTCAAAAAAATTATTGAAAATAAAAATTAATATAAAAATATTTATAAATATAAAAAAACAAAATTTCAAAATATTTATAAAACCCATCGAAAAAATCTTCGACTGTTTTTTGTTATGCTAAGCCAACTAATATTCCTTGAACATATTTTCAATGGATTCGCCAATCTATTAGAATAGTGATAAAACTTCTCAAATATTAATGAGTATCGGTTTGACGTAGAAAAGCGAAAGAAAATTTGAAGAAATTGTTCAAATTTTTAACACTTTATAAATACTTTTAATTTTATATTTATATTTTATAATTTTATAATTTCTAATATATTTTAATTTTTATATTAGTTTTTTTAATAATTTTTTGAATATCTTATTTATTTTTATTAAGTTTAAAGGGTTTTTAAAAAAATTGAAGAATATTTTAATTTTTTGTGAGAGTTCTCACTTGGCTTATTTTTAAAATTACCAAGGACCCAAAGGATATTTGCATCAATTTGTTAATCGATTTTTCATATATTCTGTTTGTTAAAGTTCAACTCGAAAAATTAAATTATTTATCTAATTTTATTAAAAACTAAATAAACCAAGGGTAAAATTGCTGCAATTAATGACATCGAGGGCAAATTTGCTCCGTTAGCATTACTAACTGCCACGTCTACCGGTTTGAGAGAGCTACCTCTTGGGAGTTGTTACACCTTTGAAAATTACTTTGGTTAATCAAGCGCGATGCTAGCCAGTAATGTCGAGAGAGAAATTAGGCCTCTAATAACAAATATTAGGGAAAATAGCTCTATAATAACAAGTATTGAGAAAAAAAGTTAAATTTACAGAGTATATGCTTAGTAACAAATATTAGGAAAAATTAGGCCCCTAATAACCAGTATTTGAAAAAAATTGAACCCTGATAACAAATGTTAAGGGAAATAAATTTTAAGAGTAGACCCCTAATAACAAATATTGGAAAAAATATAGCCTCTAATAACAAGTATTGAAAAAAATTTGGGCCCTAATAACAATTATTGAAAAAAATAGACCTATAATGTAAGTATTAGGGGAAAATTAGACCATAATAACAAATATTTGAAAAAAAAATTGAATTTTAAGAGTAGACCTTTAATAATAAGTATTGATAAAAAAATTGAGCATATAATAAAAAACGTTAAAAATTGGACCCCTAATAACAAGTATTGAAAAAAATGGACAACTAATAACAAATATTAGAAAAAAATTTAAGAGTAGACCCTTAATAACAAATATAAGAAAAATTGAGCCCCTAATAACAAGTGTTAAAAAATTAGCCCCCCTAAATTCCTAATAATAATTATTGAAAAAATTGAGCCTTAATAACAAATATTGGAAAAATTAAAATTTATGAGTAAACCACTAACAATAAGTATTAAAAATTGAACCATAATATCAATATTATAAATAAAAAAATTGGGCCCCGGCCCCCTCTCGCCCATGCCAAGGGACCTGCTCCTAAGTTGGTACTTAAAGAATTTATACTCCCAAATTGGTATCTGAACTAGACGTTATTTCCCAAGTTGGTACCTAAAGAATTTTTACTCTCAAGTTGGTACCTGAACTTTAATTTCATCCACTGTTTTGGCACTTTTATTAACAGTTTTTTTCCAAAACTTATACATTCTATCAGTTTGATCATGATTCAAAATAATTCAATAAATTTAACATTTCATATTTAAAAATTCCATAAATCAATCACTTTTTACGATACTATTAATCCAAATAAGTTTATCGGATCAAAGCAATAGTCGGATATATATATATATATATAATTGTATTCTACAATAAAACAACAAGTCATTGTTAAACTTTTATTTTACCAGAAAAGTAATTTAACATTTATGGGAGAATAACAAATAATTTAGGAGAATAATAAAGAGTAAATTTATGGGATTTTTAAATATAGAAGTTTACATTTATTGATTTGTTTTTCAAATTTGGATCAAATTAATAGAATGTATAAGTTTTGATATCAATTTGGAAGGTGTCTAGTTCAAATACCAACTAGGGAGCAAAAATTATTTAAGTGCCGATTTGGGAGAAGATGCTAAAAATTATTTAAGTGCCGATTTGGGAGAAGGTTCCTAATTCATGTACCAACTTAAGAGCAAAAAATCTTTAAAGAACAACTTGAGAGAATGTGTCTATTTTAGATATCAAGTATATATTTAAGCATACAAAATTCATACACTTGATACAAAACTAACTTTTAAGCTCCTATTCAATTACTAATCCACTGGCTTATGATTCCTCAACCACTTTGTAAAATTAGTTTATGATATAGTTCAAATCAACACAACACATAAAAGAAAATATTGAAAAGAAAAGGAAAAGAACAAAGTTAGAATAATAATAATGCTTTTAATTTGTTTTAAATCATATTTTATATTTTATAATATGATTAATTTGTTTTAAATCATATTTTATATTTTATAATATGATTCACTAAACTGAACAAAGTTGAAACAAATATATTAAGCAAAACTTTTTATAATATGATTTACTAAACTGAACAAAGTTGAAACAAATATATTAAGCAAAACAAAAGTTAGAATAATAATAATAATAATAATAATAATAATAATAATAATAATAATAATAATAATAATAATAATAATAATAATAATAATAATAATAATGGAACCCATCGAATGATATCAAACAAGTCACTTGTCGTTGAAATCTAACAGAGAATATGACATGACAATTAATAGAAATTTATATAATTACACATTTGATTATGTTATTTATATATTATATCAATTCAGTTTTAATTATAATTTTATTTAATAAATTTAAGCATTCAATCATATGATGATATGTGTCATGACACGACACATGACACATATGACACATGTCATTATCTGAATGGTTGATTTTACTATTATTTTTTATTAATATATTTTAATAAAACTTCTATCTAATCCGACAATGACACATGTCAAATTAGTAATGAATATGTTTGAAGAAGAATAGCAAAAGTGTAGATGACATGCTTAAAAGTTCCATTAAATATCAACAGTAGTCAATTACTATTAAAATCTCAATTATTTTTTAAACTTGTGTTAATTTTTTTAAAATAATATTATTTTCCTTTATATATATTACATATAAAAAATATTAAAAATTTTAAGTGTCAATTGACCCATTATCGGTGAGGGTTCTTGACATGCACAAATAAAACGACTGCATAAAGCCCAAAAAAAAAGAGCCAAAAAATAAAGACCAAACATAAAATAAATACTTGTAAATTTTTATATTCAGTTCATAAAACACCACGTATTTTCAGTTCATAAAAAGATAAAAATGACTTTCTTGACAAGTTGGGGTCATGTTTCATGGAACAATATGAATTAGCAAAAGTACAACAATTCGAATAATACGAAATATAATAAAATTCATACATAATAAAAGTTAAATCTAAAATCTAATTTATGTATTATGAAAGTTAAACTTGAAATTTCAGAACTTTCGGAGGCCTAATTTTATGATCTTATGATTAAACCAGAACTTCATTAGCAACTGATATTTTACTATTAAATCGACTCGTGAGTCATTTTAACTTTAGTTAAATTATTTTAATTCAATCTAAAATTGAAACTCCGTTGACAAATTTACGGTCTTTGTTGTATAAAAAAAATTCGAATCATCTTATACTATCTTTTAAAAACAAATAATTAGTTTTTTATTCCCAAATGAATTGAAAAAATAATTTTAAATTGATTTTAGTAGTATTTTGATTTAATTTTAAGGAGACAATATATTTTAAATTTAAGATTAAATTTGGTGCAATTATAATAAATTTTTAACTTAGTTTAGTGGTTAAACACAATGCTTTGTGCAAAGGGTTCTTAGTTCAATTTTCCATGGAGGTAATTTTGCTTAATTTTGAGGTGGTGAGAGTTTAACTTAAATATTATTAGTTTGGAAAAAAGTTAATCGTATTTTAAGCTCAGCTCAATGGTTAGGCGTTGAAGTCTATATGCAAGGGGTCCTTAGATGGAAATCTCTTGTAATTCTTTTTATTTTGACATTAAAATTTCTTCACTTTTGCTCTTGGTAACTAAACTATGTTAAATTGATTTTGGTCGCTAAGCTACAAATCTTAATATTAAGATTCTTGTTTTTAAAATTTTTAAAATTTAGATGTTAGTATACATGTAAGAGAAGTTAATATATGATCCTTAAAGTAACCACCCCTGAATCTAAGGGAAAGCTTGAGACAAAATCAGACTAATTATTTAGGGTAAAGTACATAAATGGTCACTAAACTATCTCAAAAATATAAAAGGGTCACCAAACTTTCAAATGTTACATAATAGGCATTAAACTTTAGTTTTTATTACAAAATAGTCACTGAGCCGTTAATTATTGTTAACTGGGTGACTTGTCAGTTACAAAAATTTGTATAACAACATATTCGTAAAACAACTTATCGGGTTTGAATTTGGCGAAACGGACTGCGCCAATGGATCCGGAACGTCGAAAATCCCCCAAGCAAGATCCCCCAAAAAGTCAACGATAGTCAAGGGTGCTGACCGATCTGGTGCGATGCAGGTGCACAACAGCTATGGTGCACCCGCGAGCCGAGATCCAATGTGGTGTAGGCGCACAGCAGCAGTGTGCATCTGCCTGCTGCAGCGCAGGCCCAAACGCGATCGGCAGCACGTAAGGCGCCTGGACCGTCCTCCGGTGGTCGGATGGCGGAGGCAAGCTCTAGTTCTGCAGTTTTCTGGCCGTCGATTTCGTTGGTGGCCTCTGTTTGCAGCGATGACGACTGAAACATACCAAATCAATTTTTTTGAATCTTCTTTTTCTTCACCCCGGCGAGCGATAGCTCGAACAACAACACGACGACCACCGTTGGACTCGTCTCGGCGAGACCTTTCAAACGTACCAAATGTAAAAATCACGACGACTCCGGTGGTGGCAAATCGAGGTTTGAAACTTCTCCCAATTTTTTTCTCTATTTTTCTCTCTTTCCCCCATTTTTCTCTCTTCCCAAAATATCTCTATCCTCCATCACATATAACAATAAAACATCTATTTTTATTTTTCTTTTATTTTACCAAATAAATAATAAAACACCCACCATCTTTTACCATAAATCTCATATCCAAAATTTTTAATTGGGCCCTTAACATAAAGACCCAATACTTGAGTCAAAGACCCGATTTACTAACCCGAAATTCAGGTCGTTACAAATATAATAATGGTTAAAGATGATTTATGTTTATTAAAAGATTTAATTGATGTAATTTTAGAGTTTAAGAATTAAATTTGATGTAAGCAAGCACATTTGGCCCTTGGTCAAGCTGTTCATCTTTGTTGTCTTCTTTCCCTTAGGCCATGAGTTCTAGACCCACTAAGAGCACTTTCCTTTCTTTCCCTTAGAGTCCCCAATTCCCTTTCCCTCTATGGAGGACTAGGATTAAAATTAGGATTTGTCAAAAAAAAATTAAACTTGATGCATTTTTTAGGCTAAAGGGTCAAATTTGCCCCTGTAGTAATTCGAAATCAGCAATGTTGCCCCTACTTTTTTCTCATAATTTTGCCCTCAAAGTCAGCAAATTGCAACAATGTTGCCCTTTGACCGATTTTGACCGTTAAATGCTGATGTGGCAGTTAACAGTGTTGACGGAGCAATCTTGCCCTCAAAGTCATTAATTGCTGCAATTTTACGCTTGGTTTATTTAGTTTTTGAATAAAATTAGATAAATATATTGATTTTTCGAGTTGAACTTTAACAAGTAGAATATATGAAAAATCGATTAAAAATTTAATGTAAATATCCTTTGGATCCTTGGTAATTTAAAAAAAAAAAGCAAAGTGAGAACACTCGCAAAAAAGCAAAATATTCTTCAATTTTTTAAAAAAATCTAAAAAATATGGACAATATTGCTACAATTGGCTGACTTTGAGAGCAAAATTACAGAAAAAAAATAGGGACAACATTGATGTTTCCGAATTACTACAAGGACAAATTTGGCCCTTTAGCCTATTTTTTTTAAAAAAAATTATTTTATTCTTTTTTAAATGTTTATGTGCTTCATATCCCCTTGTACCAAATAAAAACTATTCAAATATCTTAAAGGCCTCTATTTTTACAAATTACTCTATTAAGTTTTCCCTTTTTAAAATATGGTTTTCTCGTAAACATTTCCCACCCACAACAATACTATACATTTGTTTTTGGCTCCTTCTTTGGTGCTCCTAGCTGTGTTTTTGTGTCACGAATAAGAGATGTTTTCTTGATCAATAGGATGGAAGGAAAAATATATTTTTCGCAGTACTCTTTTCTCTTTTTTGTTGTTTTGATTGAGTTAATGTTCAACCAAGTTAAGAGATTGGATTTTTTTATATATTTATTGATATTCGATTTGTTGATTGATTAATCTAGATTGGATACTGCAAATATTTATTATGGGGAAACAATCTCAGCTAAGTTTTCTTCATTCACAACACCAAAATTTAAACCTCTAACATTACTTAAAAAAATTAAAATTTAGTGTCTCATCCTATTAGACTAACCGATTGTTAGTTAAAGAATATTTTTTGGTGAAAAAAAAGAGTATGACTATACGCCTCATTAAAAAAACCTCCTAAACCTAGTCAGAAGAAAAGAGAACACATAGACGTACGTACAAAACATCTATAAGAGAATCTCGACAAAAAAAACGAAAAAAAGTATCTACAAAAGAACACATGGACGTACGTACAAAGCCTAAGTATAGAATCAAGTTCAGCAAGGGAGAAGCAAAAGTCAGCCACCGTAATTGGTTTATAAAAACGATAACTAAACTATTTTAAAAATACAAAATAATCATCAAATTTTTAAAAATTACGTAATGAATATTTCTCCGCATCTCTTTGCAAGTTATTTGTTTGATGATTGTAAGGGTGAAATCTGGGCAATGTTTCATTATTGTGTTCTTGATTCTAGGCTCTTGATTGTAGTGAAGTAGGAATTTTTTGTTGTTGGTTTTTGTAATGTGATAAGATTAGTTTAAAAAATACTTTAAACGCTTTTTTTTTTTTTTGAAAAGAAGTGTTGCTTTGCTGTCGATTCCTGCAAAAAGTAAAATATAAAAGGTTGATTCTGGGAATTTGGTCTTTCCGGTTTAGTTTAGTTGTTAATGCGACAGGAGAGACAAAGGGGAAAATAAATTCCAGAATGTTATAGTGCTCACGGCCAAAAAATTTAGTTTGTGATGTTAGAATTTTGAGTGTTGACTCATATTTTATTAAAATTGGATTTAAAAGTTAATATCTTGTAGAATCTCAATTATTTTTCAAATTGGTGTTAAATTTTTTAAAATAATATTAATTTCCATTATATATATACATTTTCATATATAATAGTTATATAAAAAGTTTAAATTTTTTAGGTGACAACTGACTCATTGTCCCAGGGTTTTATCATTCAAATAACCCCATTAAAAATTATTTAGATAAAAAAACTCAATCCAATATTATTTAGATAAATACCCTAGGCTAAGCCTGCATACTACTAAAAGTGTGTTTTAAACTCGCGTAAAACTAAAAACAATTTCTGTGTACAAATAAACACGCTAAATTATTTTTTTTCCCTTTTTTACCTACTTACTCAACACGAAAGTCGTGGTTAGTTAAAAACGAGTTTAAAACTCGCGTTTGGTTAAAAACAAATTTTGTCCTATATAAAATGAAAGGAATATTTATCTAAATAATCTTGGATGTGGTTATTTATCTATTATTAAAAAAAAACGTATTTAGATAAATTAGCCTTACACCAGCAAATAAGATTCCAATATCACTTGCATTGCTTAGAAAAATTCCACGTATTTTTTTCAGTAGATAAAAAGATAAATGACTTTCTTGACAAGTTGGGGTCATGTCTCATGGAACAATAGTAATTAGCAAAAGTAAAACCATTCAAATAATATGGAGTATAATAAGATTCATACATAATAAAAGTTAAATCTAAAATCTGATCTTTGTATAATGAAAGTTAAACTTGGTCAATTATATAAAAGTAAATAATTAGTTTTTTATTCTCAAACAGATTAAAAAATAATTTTAAATCAATTTTAGTAATATTTTGATTTAATTTTGAGATGATAATACATTTTAAATTAAAAATTAAATTTGGTCAATTATAATAAGTTTTCAATTTAGCTTAGCGGTTAAACACAAGACTTTTTTTTGCAAAGGTTTATTAATTCAATTCTCCATGGAGGTAGTTTTGTTTTATTTTGAGGTGGCGAGAGTTTAACTTAAATATTACTTTGAAAAAAGTTAACCATATTTTAAGCCTAGCTCAGTGGTCCGCCCATTCAGCGTCCGAGGTTTTTTCTTTGATTTGTTTATAATGGTTGGTCGAATAAAATAATTAAAAACACTATGTAGACAGTGCTACAATTAATTTTTTAACAACTAGTGACCAAAACAGGAAAGAAACATAATATTGAGGATATTTTTGACGAAAATTTTAGTTTGGTGGTAAAACATGAAAAATGGTATAGTTTGGTGACCACCCATGTAATTTTTCTTAGATTTATTGGTTTGCGAGTTTTTTTTTATAATCAAGTCACTATTCTTATAAAATATGCTAGGATCAAACATCAAGTTGATTCCACAAATTTCTTTTAATTCTCTTTATTTCAACATTAGTGAAATTTATTTTCTTCTATTATTGATAATTAAATTATGTTAAAATTAATTTTGGTCACTGAACTAAAAATCTTAAAATTAAGATTCTCATTTTCAAAATTTTTATAATCTAGATGTTAGTATATATGTAAAGGAAGTTAATATATGATCCTTAATATTTTGGGTAAAGTGAATTAATGGTCATTAAATTGTGTTAAAATATCTTTATAGTCAATAAACTTTAAAAAGTTAATAAGTAGATATTACTTTTTTTATTCTGTATTACAATACACTCTGCGGTTAGTAGTCGTTACTCGTTAACTATTATTAAGAGGATAGCACACATTAACATCTTATTTGACCCTTCAATTGTAACTAATTTTTTGGTACGTTTTTAATATTTTTAAACAATAATTTAAAAAAAAATCATAATTTTTTTAAAGATATATAAAAGTTCATACTTTTTCTAAAAATTGTAATTTTGAAAATTGTTTTATATAAATCACAAAATTTTAAAAGCGTTGCCACACATCATGTTGTAAATCTTTTTGATTAAACAAAAAGTTTACATTTCTATACTGAGATTCGATCTCATATAAAACGGGGCAATATGAACATCTTTAATTACTAGGTCAATTAGTAGATCTCACAGTATACAACATCTTTAATTCAACTGTTATAGTTATAAGGATAAGTAATTTGAGGAATTTATAAATTTCACGAGGCTTCATTTTAACAAATAATAATATGTTAACAAGTAAAGAAACAATCTAATCAGCGGTAAAACTCAATATTATATATAAAGGAAGTCATTTAAAAATATTTAAATTTAAAGAGATAAAAATATAAATTATATATTTTAGAAGACTAAAATACGATTTTATTATTATTTCAATTTAATTTCTTTTTAATTTTTTAAAATTTTAGGAGACTGTGACCCGGCGGACGTTAAAATAACCGCCCCTGAGTCTAAGGGAAAGCTTGAGACGAAATCAGACTAATTATTTATATAAATGACGCAAAATGTAATTGACAGAAGAAGAATAAGAAAATTACAACATTATGAGCTGGTAAGATTTTTGCATGACCAATTCAAATTTGTTCAACTTTCCCCTGAAACAAACTAATTAAAATTTACAGTTGAATTATGACATGATTAACTTCCTCTTATTGCCCCACTACACTACACCATAAATCAGAGCTGCCCTAAACCTAATTTCCTCCCATTGCACTTTTAACTAAAAAGAGCTGCATATAATATATGGTTCCAAGTATCCGGCAAACCCGGAAGGCACCAATGGCTACAGTCGGTGCCGCTGTGTAGCCCGCTATATGCCGCCGGGTGTGCGTCTTTCCGATATTGAGAGAGTCTAGTAACGTCGAGCAAATACACCGGTTTCTTAATCCGACTGAGAACCTTCTTCACTACAACCCATGCCATGGGCGTGGCTGCTGGGTATCTCATTCCGAAGAATGGTTGCGTCTGTCCCCTACATGATTGTGTTGGTTGGTTCCAGTCCTTTCCCCTGCAACCCAATATGTTTTCTCAGCATCATAAGTACAATCAACATTCTATGATAACAATTAGGGGTGAGAATTTGACAAGTCGAATCTAATCAAAAAAATTAATCAGTTGAATTGACGAGTCGTATTTTATAACTCGGTTTTTTTTTAATTTTTTTCGAGTCGAGTTGTTCGAGTTTCTGTTCAAAATTTATAATGTTTTTGACATAAAAATTATAATGTTATGGTACTAATTAGTTCCAATTTAAATAATTTTCTATAACCATGTAAAATACACATATATTTCTTTATATGTGATATATATATTGGTTAGAATTGAGAGACTCGACTCAAACTGGTCCATTAATTACTAAAATTTTGAGTTATTCAAATTTTCATTTCATAATAAACTTTATTTTAATTTTTTTAAAATCGAATTAAAACAATATAAGTTGAATAAAAAATTAATATTTTTAAATCAAGTCGAGATTTATTCGCAGGATAACAGCTCCATAAATTTTAGTAGGGGGGTTTGGTTTTTTTTTTTTGGACATAAAGAGAGTTTTGGTTGCTTACTCGTAATGGGTTGGAGAAATACCCTGGAAAAACACCTTGGTTTTGAGAGGATCAACATTGCGGTTCACCCATCTGGCCCACGTTGTTAATCCTTTGTAGTATGCAATCATACGGTTCATGTCTTTCCACGTTTTCCCACCGTCTTCTATGTAATCAAATCTGCACAAAATCCGCAACTATTATTATTAATAGCATTATTATTGTTGTTGTTAGACTAGATTTGCGTCAGTCCCTTACTATAAGTTAAAAGAAAATAGACAAGGCGGGGTCAAAGTGGAGTTTGTGTTTGAAATATGCCGGAGAGTGTAAGAGACGAGAAAGGAGTAATAGAGATCGTACGGTTGAGATCTTCCGGTGTGGGTCCACCAGTGCCAGGTGTTGAAGATCAGCATGTCCATCCCTGTCCATGCATCACCGCCCCTGATTGAGTCCAGCTTCAACACACTTCCAAATCCCTCGTTCACTACGTCAACAAGGTACGGCGTTCTGTAGAGCAATATCTTCACATCATACTCCTGCAGCCATTTTTACATATTTCAAAATATTATTATTATTTGAATAAATCAGTAAAATATTAAAATAAAGGGGTGGGTGATTTTTTATGATAATTAAATACATGTATAAAGTGATGACAAGAGTGTGAGAGAGTCAGTTTAATTTAAGATTAAAATATAATATATTTTGAAATTTGTTTAAACTTAAAATATTATTTTTTGTATTTTTGAAAAATTTTAAAACTTATCAAAAATCGTTAATATTAAAAAACAAAAAGTGACATCAAAAATATAATATTTTTAATTTTTTGAATAAATTTCAAAATTTGTCGAATTATGTTGATATACCGTGACTCATCCAACGAGAGCCACATAAAAGTAACAGACTGACATGAGGAAGGGCGTCCACCTATCACGCCCCTCTTTTAATGCTCACTCATGACTTTACCTCTCTCCGGTCTCCACTTTTATTTTCAACAAAACACCACCTTCACTTCTCTCCCAACTGTCTTTTTCTTATTGCTCATGCACTGTTCTTGTCCAAGTAAGCTTCCACCAATGTTCTAAATTATCTCCTAAAAATATATAAATACCTACCTTTTCGGAAGCTTTACACAAATGTTATGGTTGATTTTTCTTTACACAAACAAAATTATTTTTATAAATATTATAGTTTGGATCATAAAAATAAAATTGGTGCACACTCAATCCGATTTTATAGTTTATTTTATTTTTTTGTTAAAAAATGATATAGATAAACGGTAGGAGTACACTTTACACAAACATTATTTAAAGTCGGACCATAAGTGATTTGACTTTAATTTTTTAAATGAAAGAGTACATTATTTAAAATTAGAATATAAAAAATTCAACTTTTAAATTATTATAGCAAATGTCATAAATCTGAAAATAAAACGAGAGGCGCCACACTCAGGGAATTTTTTTCCCAGCTGAAATATTGGAGCAATTTCCCCTACCTTTTCCCTCTAACTTGAGTTTTTATTAATAAAAAATTCAATTATCTAACTATATTAAAATAAATTTGTAAAGAGTCCACATATAATTTACACAGAATGTGACTTAAATTCAGATATTCAAGAACCAAAGACTTCAACCTTTACTTAGTAGATAAAACCACATTTAGCCTTTAAATTTTGTAAAATTTTCAACTAAGTCTTGAATTTTTATCCACATTATTCCTTAAACTTAGGTGGCAATGGGCACTATCTCAAGGCACATACTCATTAAAATAAGGCATATGATATCATAAGTTTTTTAACTTTTTAAAATATCAATTAAGTCTTTGAATATTTTTTGCACTCAATTACGTTCTCGAACTAATAAATTGAATCAATTAAGTCTTTTAATCGATTTTGACCATCATTTTTTTATAATTTTACAGTTCTGTCACGTGACATTTATAAAACTTTTAGAAAACTATTTTTATAAGTTTTTTTTAGATTTGTCAGAATTTTTAAAGAATTTTTAAAATAAAAATAAATCTCAAGTGAGAACACTGTAACAAGAAAATATTGCACCAACTGATCAAAAAAATTGTTAGATACAACAATCAATGTTGATCAAATGGGTAAATTGATGACATTTTAGAGTATAATAACCTAATTGGGTACAAGAAAAAGTTCATAAACTTAATTAATTTCTTTAAAAGTTTAAGGGCTTATTATACCCAAAGTCTTAAAATAATAAAATTTCCAAATTCAATAATTAATTTGGACAAAGGAAAAATTTCAGAGATTAAATTGAAAAATAAATTATATATTTTATTTTTTAAAATAATACTTAACTCTTCTATCCGAGATAGATTTTTTATTAATAGAATAACCAATCAATTTTTTTTAAAAAAAATAAGTAATAATTTGAAGTAAGAAGAAGTTAATCATCAAATTTACAGGGCATTTGAGAAAAGTATCACAATTCACAAATACTATTGTTTTCCACCAACGCGCCGAAAAAAAAGGAATCTGAAATCCATGGAATTTGAAAAGCGAGATGATACTGCTTTATTCAACAAAAAAGGGACGACACTGCTTTGTTTGTCGTAAGTAACAGAATCCAATTAGACAACCGAAGCTTTGAAAAAGTCTAAAAACAGTAAAAAATGCCGCTAACATAAATTTTTATAAAAATAATAAAATTTTATATAAAATTAAATAAATAGTTTTATTGAAATTATTATTAATTAAATAAAAATTCGTATAATTATATAAATTTTTATATAATTAATAAAAATTTATGTATATTTTATCTTAAATAAAAATTTATTTAATTATACAAATTTTTGTATTATAACTTAAATTCTTAATAACTAAATAAAAAGTTAAATTAAATAATTTTATTTTAACTGCACCGTAGAATTACCTCACTCGAAAACTACCCTGTAAGCTTTAAAAAGATTGAAAAAGAAAAACCAAACTTAGTGAATGCATTGTCCCACCCCAGCAATCATTATATTTATAACCAAACATAATTAATAAGAAAATCAAACTTACCAGAAAGCTAACCGAGGTAAGGCCATCTCGTTTGATGTAGGAAATCTGGGAATTGGGAACCCAGGCCTGAATCATACACGTTAAAGACTGGAACTGATTTAAACTCAGTGAGTCGCCCACGAACATGATCTTCTTCCCGCTCCATTTCCTCAAGAAATATACCCCATTGAACCTACACAATAACACGATTCAAAAACATTTTAGTGTGCTGTTCAGCTCAGCTGTGTAAATAGTATAATCAGAATCAGACCTGGGGAGAGTGCAGGAAAAGGGCTGCCATCGGTACTTAAGATAGGTGCTGTCGGGCCGGCCGTATTTTTGGCAGTCGAATTCGGCGTCGATGAAGGGGCATTTGAAAGGGTCGTAGAGAGGATACGAAGGGTCGTAAACCCATTTCCCTCTGAACCAGTTGCAGTTTGTAGCTAAGCTTCTGCTCCTGTTGTTGGCAGCATTTTTATTTATGGCGCTGAAATCCTCTCCTTTTGTTGGTGAGTGCTGTAAAAAGAACACAAACAGGGAGAAGAACACTAAACCCATGGCTATGGGGGTTGGGTTTGGTCTGTTTTGGGTTAATTTGCTGCTCTAAACTGCTAAAAGAGAAAAGGAGGAATTGTTAAAGAAAAGTGGTTTGTCCATATGGGCTTATATAAAGAGGGAAAGAGAAAAAGAAGGTAGCCAACTTAAGGAAAAAGCTTCACATGGAAGCCTACCCTAACTCCATGTTATCTGGGAGAAGTTTTATTACTACTTCTTCTTATTAGTTTTATTTTTATAAGTTGAAGTAATTTTTTTTTGTTGTGCTCTCGATTTTTAAGGGTCTTATTATGATTAATTCAGATCAATTTATGTTATACAAATATTTTAGGAGAATTTTTTTACATACAAGCTTTCTCTAGCTACTTATCACTTAGACAATTCTTCGTTAAAAAGGTAAAAGTCAAAATTCAAAATTTTTGAGGTAAGATGAAATGTTTGGATGGATTGTTATTTCCTGGGTCAAGTGGGGATGGGATCCAATCCGTTTGAAAAATTAGGAGCATGGCATTGTGTGGTTTATTATAAAAAAAAAATAACAGAATCACTTTTCCCTACCATTTGAGACAAAAAGTATACCAAACTTTCAAAGGTTTCCTTTTCTTACATGTTGATGACCCAAATTTCACTTTTCATTTTTCTCATGATATATTTTGAAAAATATTCAAATTTTAAAAACAACTTGATTCATATTATATTAAAGTATTCAAGTAATATTTAATGTACCAACAACACGTTAGTCTAGTGAATGAGAGATTAAATTTATTAAATAAGGTCAAACGTTTAAATTCTAGCATTACGAATAGAATAATTGATTAAAAAATAATATTTAATGTCTAAATATGATTTTTTTTCTCAATTTAGTCTCTAACTATTAAACTCATCCACATTAGTTTCGTAATTTAACAATAAAATTTCTTTTAGATTTTTTTATGACATACACCGATTTCATATTATCAAATCGTCGAGATGAAAAAAGAACTAAATTAAAAAATTAACATAAATAAAAAATATCAAACGTTACCTTTTAAATTAAAATAAAATAAATATTATAGGAAAAATTGTCATTACCATATTCTATCATGGATTTCTACTTGTATACGTCTCATTATTAAATGTTGGATTTAATGGGAAAAACTCGATAATTTAAAGAAAGGAAAGTGCAAAGCATATGATGCAAGAGGCGGAAGGCTTTTATTCCACATTAAGACACCATTGAGTATGTCTTCATATCAACTCCATGATGATTGAATTGGTAGATTTTATTTACCAGAAAAAGTGAAACGTTAGTTACAATGTTCAAATATCAATACTGACAAAAGGCCTAACCAAATAAGTTATCAAGCACTACTCGATAAAAGGTGAATTTTATTTTCAGACAATACCAACAATCAATTGGTCTTATAAAACGATAAACTAAATCTCTTAAGCAAGATTAATTGTACGAATTTTAATATTATGAATGAAACAAATTGAGTTGGGAATGACGTCTCATGATGAATTGTATAGTATATGATCCGGATTAATCAACCAATAAGTTAGATATCTTAATTATACAAAAAAATATTATATATAATTAATATTGTCACGAGGTCATTACTCTCATCCCAAAAGACATGTCTAATAGGACTTGCAGCGTCACCGCTTATATATCTCAAGACCTCTAATTTTCTTTCTGATGTGGAATTAATGTCTCTGCCTCTTATCAGGTGTAATATTTTCCTCCACTCAACCTCGCGACGACCTCGTCACGAGTTAACCACACTCGTGATGGCCATTGTCACGGTTGTTCACCCTGCTTACCCCACTTATGGACGTTCGACGTGAAATCGGACAATTAAAGGGTCGCCCCGATACCATTTGTCATGAGAGCATTATCCTCTTTTTCAAGAGATATGTCTGATAGAATATGCAGCGCCACTATTTATATATCTCAAGATTTATATATTTTTTTCGATATAAGATTATTATCCTCGCTTCTTCCTAAGCGTGACACTATGCAATAACATTGAACCAAATAAGTAATATAACATACATAGCATATGCACCATGAGTTCATTTAACATAGATGTGGAAACATGATTAGAAGACATGAATGCATTAACTGTAACTTTTTTAATATTGTCTTAAATCATCTTAACAGAGCACATGCCCGTATCACAAATATGCTTATGTGATATTTACGTTAACTTTTAAGGACACATATGATAAATTTAATATATTAATTTTATTCTATATTTAAATTTTAGAAAAAAAGATATTATTCAATATTTAATCTAAATTTTAGCATTTTGAGAAGAGTTTTTTCTTTTTTCTTTCAGGAATAATGACTGTGGCAGCAATGATTTTGGCATAATTTTAGTTTTATTAACCAACATTTAAACAGTTTGACTTCATCTGAGTACAACAAAATTCCACAAATTTATTTCCTACAAATTTTCATCTGTCCTCAAAAGTTGGAAATAAAATTTATTATATAAAAGTTTATTTGTCTAATTAATAATTTAGTATTTTTTAATATATACATTTTTTATTTCCAATTTGACTATACTCAGTTACTCACACGGTAGGTGATAGAAATATTTTATGTAAAAATATATTTTTAAATTTAATAATAAATTATCATTGCCAGAATGATAAAAATCTGTCCATAAAATTATAGATAATGCGTTTAATCCTTATATAACGATTTTTTTAATAGTGCTAAGTAAGGATAGTCATTTGACCCAAACTCGATGGGTTCTGATTCGATCCAGCCCTACCATATAGGGTCGGATTTTTTAAAGAATATTTTAAGTTCGAGTCAAGTTTTTTTAGGATGAGGTTAGGTCGGATTTAGGGTTTAAGATACAAAGTAATCAATTCGGTTTAAAATAATAGTTTAATTTTATTCTAAATGTTTACGTATAATTGTTATAATTCCCCTCTTGATATATTTTTTCAATTATCTCTCTATTTTATCAAGTAAAATGGAATAATTATTATAATGATAATCTTTTTTCATCAAAAATAGAATAATTATTATAATGCACCCTCTATCTATATTTTTTCAATTACTTTCATGTTTTATCAAAGAAAAACAAAAAATATTTTTTTATTTATGTCGGGTCAATTTTGAGTTTTTGCTCTAGAATTTAGGTCGGGTTTGGATCGGGTGGAGCATAATAAAATATCATATGTGTTAAAATTTTGAGTCGGTTGCGGTTCGACCATAAACCTGACTCAACTCGACCCATGATCATCCCTAGTGTTAAGGTGATTATAAGGTATAATCCATTTAAACTTTTTCTTAATCCTTTAATAGTACACACACCTTACAGATAAAGTTGTTCAAATTCAAGTCTCCTAAGACAAACAACGACCCTATTTGGCAATTAGCGGATAGCTGAAAGCGAATTACATTAGCTAAAGCTGATAGCTAATTTGATCAGCGGATTGTATTAGTTGATTGTATAAAGGTGTTTGGTAAAATTAACAGATAGTTGATAGTTGTTTGGTTATATAAACAAGCAAAATGACATATAAGGACATGATTATTTTCGATACTTGTTTGGATAGTTTATTATTATCAATATTTTTGGTATCTATTGATATTAATTAAATTATGAAATTATATTTTTAATATAACATTACTAAGCATATTTAAAGGATCTATATATTAATTTAGTATTTATATAATTATTTTTAATACAATTTAATTAATTATTAAATTTAAATACAAATATAAATGTGTAAGAATAAAAAGAAAAAAAGATTAGTTTATAAATGTCACAATATAAATACGTGAGGGTGAAAATTTAAAATAAAAAGGTTAAATTTAGGTTATTTGGATATTTTTGATAATTGTTAAGGGTATAAGGGTCTTTATAAATCTAATGTCAAAATCTCTAATTTAAAAAGCTCTTATTAGCAGTTTTTCAAAATTAAAGATTTTACCTCAATCCACTATTCACCAATATCCAAATTAACGAATTTAACCGGTCTCAAACAAGGCCAAGATAATCTGTTAAAAATGAATAATACCTTTGTATTGATTCAATTAATTAACTTACAAGTACACTTGTTTATATACAATTCTAAAGCTAACAATCTACTAACTACTCAACTAACTATACTTAACTAATCAATGACTTCTACTAACAACTTTCTACACTCCCCTTCAAGTTGGAGGTATAAAAATGTTTTTAACCCCAACTTGGCAATTAGAGACGTATGTTGTTGTAGACCCAATGTTTTTGTCATTACATCCGCAAGTTGTTCTGATGAAGACACATGTTCAGTTTGCAACAACCTTTCTTATATCTTTTCCCTCACAAAGTGGCAATCTATAATCTATTTCTATGTGCTTTGTTCTTTTATGAAATACAGGATTTGCCGTTATTTGCAAGGCTACCTTGTTATCACAAAACAGTTTTATTGGTTCCACTTTCTTTATCCCAAGCTCGTTGATCAGACCAGTCAGCCAAAGAACTTTTGCAGTCACTACAGCCATGCTTCTGTATTCTACTTCTACAGAAGATCTTGTAACTATGCTTTGTTTCTTAAATTTCCAAGAAACCAAAGAACTTCCGATCTTCACACAGAAACCAGTGACTGATCGCCTAGAAATAGGACACGAGGTCCAGCCTGAGCCACAACATGCTGCTATTTGGTGATCATTCGAGGCTTCCAACAAGATTCCCAGACCAGGTTCCTTCTTGACATATCTGACAACTCTGAGTGCTGCATCTATTTGAGATTGCTTGGGACTTTGCATGAATTGACTGAGATAATTCATTGCGTATAAGATATCTGGTCTTGTATGTGTCAAGTAAATCAGCCTGCCAATTAGCCTCTGAAACACTGTTTTGTCTTCCAACAATTTGTGGATGTTGATGTGTTGCTTCATCATAATCTGTTGTTGTTAATTTCAAATTCTGCTGTAGCGGTGTCACAGCTATCTTACTTCTTTAAGACCAGTGTCCTTGATGAGCTCCAATGCATACTTCTTTTGATTCAATAAAATTCCCTCTCAAGACCTCAAAACTTTGTAGGTTAATATGTAAATAATAAGAGTTGTAAGTCAATTCTAACTAAGTAGTTTAGAAGAGTTGTAAGTCTATCCTAACTAAGTAGTTTAGTTAGAGTCTAACTCTATCCATATAAGGGATAAGAGTCTTAGCCGAGAGAATTCTACTCAATGTAAAACTCCTTGTAAAAGTCTATAAGTAGACTTTATTTTTTCAGAATCGAAATAACAAGAGTAGAAAACTTCTCTAACCCTATTTTCTACATGGTATCAGATTAGGAAGATCCTACCTATCCAACAACCTTTTTTTTTCCTTCCAGTCTCTCTGTCGATCAAAACCTTCTGTTTTCAATGGCTCATTCAGACCCCTCTGCTTCTGAAATCAGTTCTCAAAATCATCCTCGTCCCTCTGAGTTCCAGCTTTCAGATTCATCTCTTTCTCCAATTACATCCTACAAACTAAATGGAAACAACTATCTCCCTTGGTCTCGGTCGGAAGGCTATATATTACGGGAAGAAGGAAAGCTTCCTATCTCTCGATTCAATGCCTATTCCGGAAGAATCTGATCCACCTATTCTAACTGGTTGAGTGAGAACAACATGATTATGTCATGGCTAATTAATTCCATGGTTCCTGAAGTTGGGGAAAATTTCATGCTCTACCAGACTGCAGCAGAGATATGGAGTGCAGCCAGGGATACATACTCCAGTGTGGATAATACACCAGAATTATTTGGGGTTGATAACCAGATTAAGGATCTCAGACAAGGAGATTTGTCTGTAGCACAGTATTTTGGAGTTCTCACTAAGTGTTGGCAACAAATCGATTTATATGAGGCCAATGAGTGGAAGTGTTCTGATGATGTTAACTTCTATAGTAAAATAAAAAATCAGAGGAGAATCTTTCAATTTCTTTCTGGATTTAATGGTGAGTTTGATGGGGCAAGGAGTAGAATTTTGGCAACTAAACCTCTACCATTGGTTCGGGAGGCCTTTTCTGAGATTAGGAGAGAAGAAAGCAGACTCTACTTGATGGTACCAATTTGCTCAATGCATGATGCTTCGGCACTAATTACAAACTCTAATCCTGGGAATAAACAAAGGAGGGGGAGACCATGGTGTGAACACTGTAAAAAGGTTGGACATTTGATGGAGCAGTGCTGGAAGCTACATGGAAAACCAGCAGACTGGAAACCCTCTAAATCCAGATTTCAGAAGGAAGCAAATGTTGCATCTACAGAACATAATTCCAGCAGCTTCAGTACACAGCAGATTGCAGAACTTCAACAAATACTCAGCCAACTATCGTCTAAAACTCATACTACTGCCTTAACAACATCTGAAGGTAGAATTTCTTGCTTAGCAACAATTAATACCTTACATTGGATAGTAGATTCGGGTGCCTCTGACCATATGACAGGAAATATGAGTCTGTTCAGAAAGTATAGCCATCACAGATCTCCCTCCTCGATCAAGATAGCAGATGGTTCCCTCTCTTGATTAAAGGGAGTGGCTCTATTGAATTAAGCAAACATATAGTATTATCTCGATGTGCTTTATGTTCCTAAATTAGCTTTGTAATTTATTATCGGTGAGCAAGTTGATTAAGGATATTCTTTGTAATGCTAATTTTGGGGTGATGGATGTATTTTTGTGCACGAGCTCGAAGATGGTGATTGGCAGTGCTAGGCTATCTAATGGCTTATATATCCTTGATGGAATATCCTACCAGAACTCCTTCATTCCCAGTTGCCTTCAAACATCAGTTTCATCCACAAGCTTAGGTTCAGATAATATTATGCTCTGGCATCTTAGACTAGGACATCCCAGTTTTTATTACCTTGCAAAGTTGTTTCCAAATCTCTTTATCAATAAAAATCCCTCCTCTTTTACTTGTGAAGTATGTCAGATGGCAAAACATACCAAAAAACCATATGTTTCTTCTCCTTTTAAACCTGCTTCACCATTTGCTATTATACACAGTGATATTTGGGGCCCTTCTAAAGTTCGAAAAACATTTCTGGGTCTAGGTGGTTTGTGTCTTTCATTGATGATTTCTCTAGGACCACTTGGACATATTTAATGAGAGAAAAGTCTGAGGTTGAAGTAATTTTTAAAACTTTTTATCAAATGATAAAAACAGAGTTCGATAGAAATATCAAAGTGGTTAGGAGTGATAGTGGGAGTGAATATCTTAGCAAGTCTATTAGGTGTTTCTTTCGAGAAAAGGGAATTGTTCATCTCACCTCATGTGTCAATACCCCTCAACAAAATGGAGTGGTGAGAGGAAGAATAGACATCTAATGGAAGTAACTAGGTCTCTTTTTTGTTTTCAGCTAATGCACCTAAATATCTTTGGGGAAGCTCTTTCTATCGCAACCTACCTTATCAATAGGATGCCTAGCAAGACTCTAGGATTCAAAATACCCACTGAAGTTCTGTTTCAACATTTTCCACACACTTTAAACCATTGTCCTCAGCTCTTCCTCTTGAGTCTTTGGATGCACATCTTTTATTCACGTGCACAACAACAATCGTAGTAAACTGGATCCTAAATCATTAAAGTGTGTATTTATAGGCTACTCCTCGAGTCGGAAGGGTTACAAATGTTCTTGCCCACTAATAGGAAAACCTATATTTCCTTTGATGTTACCTTTTTGAAAATCAACCTTACTTTGCAGGGCTCGACATTCGGGGAGAGACCTAAAGAATCTCAGTCCATACTGGTCCTTTATTCCTATGCCTGTTCATTGAAACTGCTGTCCCTAATCCTCAGAGACACAACTTCTCCCACACCCAATACACCTTCTCCACAGCCTAGACCCTCAAGTCCCTATACAACACCTCCTCCTACACTCAGAACTATATCACACTCTGTGACTCCACAACCACCAGAGAAACAACTCAATGTCTATACAAGGAGGAAAAGAAATCAAACTGAAGATGTTGGTCAGCCTAGCACTTGCCAGGAACCAGTTTTGAGTTCTGATGCTATTGAGACAGGAGGTAATATTATTTCACAAGATTCTACTGTAAACTTAGATGACTTTCCTATTGCTATTAGAAAAGGGATAAGGAAATGTGTTGCTCATCCTATCAATAAATTTGTTGCCTATGGGAAGTTATTATCTGGTTTCAAAGCCTTTACAGCCAGCATTGATAGTGTGAAGATCCCCAAGACAGTAGAAGAGGCGTTCGAAAGTCCTGAATGGAGGAAGGCTGTTGAAGAAGAGGTCAAAGCACTACAGAAGAATAATACTTGGTGTTTGACTGAGTTACCAGAAGGGAAAAAGGCTGTTGGGTGCAAATGGGTATTCACAGTCAAATATCACTCAGATGGGAGCATTGAGAGGTACAAAGCAAGGCTAGTGGCTAAAGGGTTTACTCAATCCTATGGAGTAGATTATCAAGAAACCTTTGCCCCAGTAGCTAAGTTGAATACCATCAGAGTGTTATTATCAGTAGCTGTTAACAAGGACTGGAAGTTACACCAATTGGACATCAAAAATGCTTTCCTCAATGGAAGCTTGGAGGAAGAAGTATACATGGAGGTTCCACCAGGTTTGGAGGAAAAGACCACGAAGAGGACAGTGTGCAAACTCAATAAATCTTTGTACGGATTAAAGCAATCCCCTAGAGCATGGTTTGACAGATTTGCTAAGGCTATGGTTCAAAATGGGTACAAGCAGAGTCAGGCATACCATACATTGTTTCGAAAGGTTGCTCCAGATGGTAAGAAGACCCTTCTAATTGTCTATGTTGATGATATGATCATTACATGGGATAATACTGAAGAAATAAAAGTGCTAAAAACTGTTCTAGCTAAGGAGTTCGAGACTAAGGATTTGGGAAGCCTTAGGTACTTCTTAGGAATGGAAGTAGCAAGATCGAAAGAGGGGATTGTTATAAACCAAAGAAAGTACATCCTAGATCTACCTATAGAAACTGGGATGCTTGGAAGTAGACCAGCTGAAACTCCAATGGAACCAAGTTTAAAGTTCAGTAAAGGTGAAATGGGGAATCCAGTGAATAAAGAATCCTATCAGAGACTAGTTGGGAAACTAATCTATCTCTCACTTACCAGGCCTGATATTGCATACTCAGTGAGCATAGTTAGTCAACATATGAGTGACCCTCGAGAAGAGCACATGGATGCAGTCAATAGAATTCTGAGATACTTGAAATTTACACTTGGATCTGGACTACTTTTCAAGAAACATCAGGATAGGACAATAAAGGTCTACACGGATTCAAGCTGGGCAGGAGAACTGACAGATAGAAGATTTATTAGTGGCTATTGCACATATTTATGGGGAAATTTGGTCACCTGGAGAAGCAAGCTGTGGTTTCTAGAAGTAGTGCAGAAGCAGAATTCAGAGCCTTGGCTCTAGGGATAATTGAAGGAATGTGGATCAAGAAACTTATTATGGAGTTAGAATTGGATGGAAAGGCAGAATTTGAAGTTTATAGTGACAGCCAGTCAGCAATGAGCATTGCTAAAAATCCAATACAACACGACAAGACCAAACACATTGAGATTGATAGACACTTCATCTATGAGAAGGTCAACAACAGGGTTGTAAAACTTCACTATATTCCTACTAAAGACCAGCTAGCCGATATTTTCACCAAAGCACTTCCAAGAGTGAGCTTTGAAGAAATGTCATCCAAACTGGGTGTACATAACATATACACACCAGTTTGAGGGGGAGTGTAGGTTAATATGTAAATAATAAGAGTTGTAAGTCAATTCTAACTAAGTAGTTTAGAAGAGTTGTAAGTCTATCCTAACTAAGTAGTTTAGTTAGAGTCTAACTCTATCCATATAAGGGATAAGAGTCTTAGCCGAGAGAATTCTACTCAATGTAAAACTCCTTGTAAAAGTCTATAAGTAGACTTTATTTTTCTGTAAATCGAAATAACAAGAGTAGAAAACTTCTCTAACCCTATTTTCTACAAACTTCAGTATCAAAAAAGTACTTCAGCTCACCCAAATCTTTTATTCTGAATTTCTAGTTCAAAATGTTCTTCAAATCAACAATCATCTTTGTGTCATTCCCAGTGATCAAGACATCACCCACATAAACCAAGATGATAACAATACAACCCTTCCCCATTTTAGTGAAGAGTGAGTAATCATATCTGCTTTGTTCAAAACCAGCAGATAACAAAGCATCAGTGAGCTTGAGATTCCACTATCTAGACGCCTGCTTCAAGCCATATAAGGATTTCTTCAGTCTACAAACTATATGCTCCCACTGGTCGGAAAATCCTTGAGGCAGAGTCATGAATACTTCTTCAGGCAAGTCTCCTTGCAAAAAAGCATTCGAAAAATCCATCTGATGTAAAGGCCAATTGAAAGAAGCAACAAAGGAAAGAACAGTCATGACAGTGACCATCTTTGTAACATGAGAGAAAGTTTCCAAATAATCAACACCCTCCTGTTGGGTATAGCCATTTGAAGCCAATAGGTACTTTCCCTGGAGGTAAGGGTTCAACAGTCCAGGTATGATTTGATTCTAAGGCTTGGATTTCTTCTTGCATAGCCCGAACCCACTCAAGATGCTTATTAGACTCAGAAAAAGTGAGAGGCTCAACAATATTTGTTATAGAAGAAAGAAAGGCTTGTGAATGAGAAAGTAAATGTGTATAAAGAGAAGAATAAAAATAGAACTAGAAGAGGAAGAACTAGGAGATGAAGAAGGTTGATAAGAACAATCAAAATCTTGTAACCAAGTGGGAGGTTTGGTAGGCCTGGAAGATCGATGAAGAGGAACCAAACCAGCTGAGGATGGAGTAGAAACAGACTCAGCTGACTCAACAGGAAGAACAAACTCAACAGATGGAACATATACAACAAGTGGAACAGACATAATAGGTGGAGCAGACTCAACAGAAGAAGGACTAGACACATGAGAACTACCTAAAGTAGAAGGAGATGCAGAACTAGAATCAATAGTAACATCTGGGGGAATTATCAAAAATTTAGAATCAGGGATAACATGTGTTGGAAGAAAAAAGTAAGAAAAGGAGAAGAAGAAGAATTATGAAAGGGAAAAAATATCCTCAACAAACTTAACATGTCGATTAACAAAAAAATTGACTCAAGACTAAACAACAAATAACCTTTTTGAAAAGCGGAATAACCCAAGAAAATCGAAGATATTACTTTGGAAGAAAATTTATCATGAAAATAAGGAACAATAGCATAACATAAGAAACCAAATACCCTAAAGTGTGAAAATCAGGAGGTTTATGATAAAAAAAAGTTCAAATAGAGACTTCCAAGATAAAATTGAGGAGGGAAGCCTATTAATGATATAACAAGCTGTCAAAACATATTCACCCCAAAACTTTATAGGTACATTAGACTGAAAACGAAGGGCACGGGCAATTTCTAAAAGATGTTTATCTTTTCTCTCGGCAATGGCATTTTGTTGAGGGGTATTTACGCAAGTACTTTGATGAATGATGCTCATAGAAGAGAACAAAGAAGAGCATTTAGAGTTAAAAATTCAGTCTCATTGTCACTACGAATGATTTTAATAGTGACATCATATTGATTATGAACCATAGTAAAAAAAGATTTTAAAGAAAGAACTGCATCAGACTTGAGCTTCAGTAAGTAAACCCATGTCATCCTAGAATGATCATCAACAATTGTAAGGAAGAAACGATGACCACTATGAGTGGAAACCTTATAGGGTCCCCAAAAATCAATGTGAATTAACTGAAAAGGGGAATCTGACCTAGAAGTACTTAAAGGAAAAGGTGCCCTAGACTGTCTAGCCATAGGACAAACTGAACAAGAAAATATTATTAAAGTAAGACAAGGGATGCAAATTTACCAAACGAGCATGACCCAAACGAGCATGCCATGGAGGAATTTTATTAGCAACAGAATGCGTACAAGCATTAGAAAAATCAACAATAGAAGAAATATAATGCAAAGAAGAAACTGAAAGAACAGAAGACTCAAACAGGCTAACCATAGCTAGTGAAGACTCAAACAAATAAAGCCCCTCCGATTGCCTACCAATCCCCTTCATCTTGCCAGTGTAAAGATCCTACAAAATGCAGAAGTCAAGATAGAACACAACAACACAATGCAAATCGTGAGTCAATATAGAAATGGAAATCAAATTATGATTGAACTGGGAACAAACAAAACATCCTTTAAGAGAATGTCAGTATTTAAATGGAAGAAATCAGTATGAGTGATTGGGGATGTTTTACCATTAGGCAGACGAACAAACCTAGAGTCAGAAGGAGAAGCAACAAGAAAATTCAAGAGCTTAGAATCAGAAGATATATGGTCAGTTGCCTCTGTATCCAAAATCCAAGAAGAAGAACCATTGGCAAAAGAACCAAAAGAAAATATACATGCTAAATTGACAGCAGTTTCAACAGCATGTGATTTATTCAACAACTCCAACAACTGGTTGTATTGTTGCGGGGTGAACACCAGAGCACCGTGAGACGAAGGAACAGTAGAGTCATCAGAGACATCAGCAAGAAGCGTAAGAGCAACTTGAGACACCCTCTTCTTGTTGAAAATAAATCTGCAGGAAAGCCAATAAGTCGATAACAAGATTCCCTTTTATGTCTGCGAACTTTACAATAATCACAAACACCCATAAACCGTTTTCGAGAACCAGAAGCAGTAGAGTACATAGCAATAGAATCAGAAAGAGGGAGAACCCCAGACAAGTGAACACGCTGAGATTCCTCCTGAATTATCATGGAATATGCCTGGTTAACGGAGGGCAGAGGCTGCATCAACAGGATCTGGCTACGAATGGCAGTATAGGTCTCGTTGAGACCCGTAAGAAATTGAAAGAGACGCCACTGTTGAATATTTTTGAGATTATCTTGAGCAATATCACAACCACAACTGGAAAAAGGCACTAAGGCAGTATACTCGTCCCACATGAGCTTCAACTTAGTAAAATAGGAGGATACAGATGAGTCACCTTGAGAGAAAAGAGCGATTGCACGATGGAGAAAGAATATCCCCGAGCTATATACTTTACTAAAACGCTCTATGAGATCTTTTCAAACCGTGGCAATATCGGAGGCAAAAACGAACTCGGCAGAAAGTTCTTGGCTCACCGTATTCAGAATCCAGGAGAGGACAATAGCATTGCAACGATCCCACTGGGCTCGAAGCAACTCAACATAATTCTCCCGCTTACAGGTTCCATCAACGAATCCAAGCTTGTTTTTAGCAAGCAATGCGATTCGCATGGAGATGCTCCCGACTTTATAGTTGTCAACACCGGTCAGTTGATGAGAGACCAATATCGTTCCCTGCGTGTCGAAAGCATGCAAAAACAACGGATGATGAAAATCAACCTCGTCCGCCATGGAAAAAAGAAATCCAAAGAAAAAAATTGAAACGAGAGAAAGAAATCGAAGTGAAACTGAAAGAGCGAATCCTAATTCCCAATTGCAAAACTAAAAATCAAATAGAAAGCAAAAAAACAAGCCCATAGAGAAAAGCTCAAATCTAGTAAATGAGAGAAAAATGAACCGACTCATATGATACCATGTTAAAAATGAATACTACTTTTGTATTGATTCAATTAATTAACTTACAAGTACACTTGTTTATGTACAAGTCTAAAGCTAACAACTTGGCTAACTACTCAACTAACTTTGCAAACCGTGTTAACTAATCAATGTCGCAACTTTTTTTTATAAAAAAATGTGTGATTGGATCACCTAAAAATCAAGTTATTTTAATAAAATATTATTTTATGTGAAGGGGATATTTAAAAACTCGGTTGCCCGTGGGGTAAAAATAAATGGGAAGGGGCTATTTAAAGAGTGAAAATGACCTTTTTTGTTTCGGGTATAAAACCCAATTTAAAAAAACACTTCTTCCTTTTATTTTTTTCAGTCAAAATGGATCAAAACCAATTTCTAACAAATTCTTTTAAATTGTTCTTGATGCTTTTTCATGAATTGAAGAACACCAGGAACACACTTTTTTGAAAACTCGATTCAAATTCAATTAAAAAATCTCAAAACAAGAAAAATATTGTCCCCCCTTTTAAAAAAATCAAAACTTTCCTCTCTTTTTTAAAACTTCAACTTTCAACCATCCCTTCTCTTGAATCCGGGTTATCATGATAGTGGTTTAAAATTCGAACAAGAAAGAAGAAGATAAATTTTATACAAACATTCAAACAAGAAGAACGCATAAAAGAAAGTAAATTAATACCTCAAAAGATGCTTCAAACTTCTATTCCAATTTCGAATCCATGTACAAGAGCTCGAGCATAAACTGTATAAAATTCTCTAAAAAAAACTCCCAAACTCTCTAAAATCAACTATGTTTCTCTCTAGTGAATTGTATGAATTGTGTGTGTGAATGAGTGATGGATGTTGATTGTGTGTTATGTAAATTACAAAGGAAGATGGGTGTTTATATAGACTTTTTGGTTGCCAAAATTACAAGAAAAAAAATCAGAATTTAAATCCCTAAAATCCGGTTGATCTTCCTTCTATATTTTTTTGATTCGAATTTGACCTTTCCTTTTTGATTCGATTTGCTGTGATTTGGGATGATTATTCCCCTAATTTTCGTATTCGATTCACGGATCCATTTTCTGCACGTGTTGTCTTTAGTAAAACGAGCATATCTTGAGCTCCCGATGTCCGATTGAGGCGTTTTAAGATGCGTTGGAAAAGTATCTGAAAGACGGTAAATACTTAAGAAGACATCATGGCCTGAAAATGCTTGGATCCTATCGGAAATTTGGCATAAGTCCTTAGTGAGGAATCCTTTGCACATAACTTGACTTTTCATGTTTGTCATGATTATGCCTGATCCCTTGCCTTACTTGAATGATTCAAATTTCCTTTTGATTTTGGTCTGATTTGCACTGAATTGAGATTTATTTTCCCTTTTTCCATATTTGATGTGATCTCTTCCCATTATCTTTATGTCAGACTAAAAATCAATGACAACAATCAATAACGTCCTAACAACTTTTTCATAATCTTTTTTATTAGAATCACTTGTTAGATTCTATTTTTTACTTAACATCATTTTTTATTATAAATCATTGTTTGTTTCAAATAAATGCACAGCTAGCATAGGAGTATTATTGTTTTTGGTATAAAGCATAGGACTGATATTTTTCCGTTGATTTCTTGTGCATAGGAGAAGGAGACTCTCGAAGCTTGTCAAAAGAGGAGCATAAAGTGTCCCGGCTTTGTATTGTCAGGTCAATTAAGACGGCCAAAAAGTCTCCTATGTGTAGCTTAATTATAAGTCTCTTTATTGATTTGTTTCTTTATATCGAATGTGATGATAGTTATATTTTCATTTTTAATGTGTCATGTATATCAATTTTTGAGTAAATTGAAATTATTTAGGTTATGTTTGACAATTAGCGGATAGCTGAAAGCGTATAGCGAATTACATTAGTTGATAGCTGATTGTATTAGCTAATTTGATTAGCTGATTGTACAAGCTGCTTGTATAAAAGTATTTAGTAAAATTAATTGATAGCTGATAGTTGATTGATTATTCAAACAAGCAAAATGATATATAAGGACATGATTATATTCTATATTTTTTGAATAGTTTATTAGTTATCAATATTTTGTATTTATTATATTAATTAGATTATGAAAAATAATTTTTTTTAATATAACATTACTAGGCATATTTGAGGGATCTATGTATTAAGTTGTTATTTATATAACTATTTTTAATATAATTTAATTAATTAGTAAATTTAAATACAAATGTAAATCTGTGAGAATAAAAACAAAATGTATAATTAGTTTACAAATGTCATAATATAAATACGTGAGAGTGAAGAATTAAAATAGAAAAGGGTAAAATTTAGGTTATTTGGAGATTTTTTATAATTGTTAAGGGTAAAAGGTTTTTATAACTCTTATGTCAAAACTTCTAATTTAAAAAAGCTTTTATTAGCAGCTTTTTCAAAATTAGAGGTTTCACCCCAATCTGTTATTTCAATCGTTATTTACCAAACATCTAAGTTAGCAGACAAATTTGACCAGTCATACTTCTAATATTAACGCAAACTAAAAATATTGACTCAAACTGTTATTTACCAAACAATGTCTTAATCTTGTATGTAAACTTCATTATTATTAGATATAAAATTAAAAACAGTATTATACTCCATATAATCGAAATATCGTATCGATTTAAAATTTTTATACATGTCAAGTGCAATTATACTAATAAATGCAACTGTTAAATTATTAAAATATTAATTATATAAAAAATATGAATAAATAGTACATTATTACAGTTTAACTCCTCTAATTTTAACTTTTCTGTTTGCCTTTATTGTTTGAGCATGTCACGTAATTTGGAAATTTCAATTCCCAATTTGTACGTTTCTTTTGGTAGGTGCCACTTTGATATGTACCTTTTATGAAAATTTAGCATCAAATTTGCAACAACTCAATTAAAATTTATTCGAATATACCTAATATATTCATAGAATCATTGTCAACTAGATTTATGAATAAATTTATTTTGTCTATTGTATTGATTAATTATAGGGTGAATAACGGGCAACGTATACTATTATACGCCGCTACACACCATTAATTAATTTTTTAACAACCTTTTTCGTAATCAGATTAAATAAAATTTATTCCGAACAAGAAAAAAGGTAAAAAAGACTACACTAACTAATATTTTAAATTAATTTTTAGTGTTTTTTGTCTTTTATCTTTTTCATCTTTTAAAATTCTATTAAAAATAAAATATAATAATTAAATTATAAAACTAATTATAACTTGTACATTAGACAATGACCATGTTTGGTAAACAGAAACTTGAGCTAAAATTAGAGGTTTGGCCGATCAATATGCTAATTTGGATGTTTGGTGAATAGCAGATTGAAGTAAAACCTCTAATCTTGAAAAGTTACTAATATGAGCTTTTTAAAATTAGAGGTTTTGATATAATAGTTATAAAGACCATTTTACCCTTAACAATTATAAAAAATCTCCAAATAACCTAAATTTAACATTTTCTATTTTAATTCTTCAACATCACATATTTACATTGTAACATTTGTAAACTAATATTTTTTTATTATCACACATTTATATTTCTATTTAAATTTGATAATTAATTAAATTATATTAAAATAATTATATAAATAATAAATTAATATATAGATCCTTCAAATATGCTTAGCAATGTTATATTAAAAAATTATTTTCATAATCTAATTAATATTAATAGATACAAAATATTGATAACTAATAAACTATTCTTAAGTATTGAATATAATCATGTCTTTATATATCATTTTGCTTATTTAAATAACCAAACAACTATCAACTATACGTTAATTTTACAAATACTTTTATACAATCATCTAATACAATCCGTTAGTCAAATCAGCTATCAACTATTTGCTAATTGTCAAACATGACCTATATATTTGTAATTGTTTTCGATTTGTGATAATTAAGAATTTTAAAATTAGGTTAATGTTTATTTATTTTAAGTTATGATTATTTATATTCATTCATTTAAATCAGGTAAACATATTTGCAATTAATAAACATGTCAACAATTTCTAGAGTATGTGGTTAAAGCTCTAAGCTGACACCCTCCTCTTCGCCTAAGTTGTGGGTTTAAGACCTATTAGGAGCAAAATTCCCCTTCCCCTCCCCTTAAATAGAAATTGTTCAAAAAAAAATACTTATTCATAAATGATCTTGAGTAATCGCTTCATCTCTTTTCATTGTTTTAATTAACCGGAGGCGGCATCAATTTTGGTGCTGGTCGCCGACCGCCTAGGGTCCTTTTTCTTTATATTCTTATATCTCGTTTTTACTTTTGCTTTTTTGTTGATTTTTTTATTCTAATTTTTATATTAGAATCTTGTTGTTTTGGTTTCTTTCTCGCACATATTGTTGCGTTTGTTTTCTTTGCTTTTGTAGCATGCATTTTTTTTTGCCTTGTGGCACACCTCTGTCTTATGGCACATTATTTGCCTACCTTTGTGGTAGATTTGCGTCCGTGTAAATTTTCTCACGACGTTCGGTTCTAATGTGCGATTGTTGGTGGTCGTTCAATAGTTTCATCCCCTCTTGTGTTTGTTTGCTGATGCGTTTAGATCTATTCAGCGAACTAGATTGCAAGATTGTTGGTTTCGCTTGCCATTCCTTCATCACTTATCAAGCGTCTAGGGGATCCACTTTATCCCTTGCGTATTGATAACTCCCCTGGCCTTTTGCCGTTTAATTGAGCCAGTGCTTATCCATCTGAGCAACGGTGAGAGTATCCTTTACTAGCGTGACTGAATTTTTTTCTTTCGGGAATGAGAGTCATTTCATCTTTTTCTCTTCTCATTTTTTTATTCGTTAAAGTTTTTTTTTTCATGTTTGAATCTCTTTGTTTTACTTTTTCTCTAAATAATAACAGTTACCCGATATTACCTTAAAAAACTTATTCATAAACAATAAAGCAAACATAAATGGAACACAAAGTCACAAATAAACAAAAGGATGAATCTACCACGTGCAACGAACATCGCTGAACACCGCTAATGCTGAACACTATTAAATTGATTAATAAAGATTAAAAATCTTAAGTACTAAACTTATAATTAAAATTATTTCAAAAAAAATTAAAAATAAGATTTAATAAACCTTTTATATTTTTTATATTATTTTAAATTGATATATTAAATTAAATATACCAAAATTTCCCTAACATAAAAAACCCTAAAACCAACTCCTCTATTTCTCTTGTGCCGCCGCCACCGCTGCCGCCAGTCCCCACCGTTTTCACAGTTGAATTCCTCCGCCAGTCCCCAACTGTTTTTGCCCCAAGAGCAGGAATTGGGCAAAAAATTCCTCCACCGGAGGAATTCAATTGATAAATCCTTATGAAAAATCCATATGAAATTATTTTATAAATCCGCTGCTACCACTTTTATATTGTAAAATTATTTGATAAATCCTTTTATCTTAATAAATTGATAAATCTATATGAAGACGATGATGCAGTTTTAAGTAGCAGCGACGGCGGCTGCAGAGGACGGCAGCGGCGGCGACCAACAACAACGACGGCAAAAGAGAAATAAAGGAGTTAGGTTTAGGGTTTTTGTTATTAGGGAGATTTTAGTATATTTGATTCTATAATATCAACTAAAAATAATATAAAGAAATATAAAATATTTATTAAATCTTATTTTTAATTTTCTTTTGAAATAATTTTAATTATAAGTATAGCCCTTAAGATTTTTAATTTTTATTAAAAAATTAATGGTGTTCTGCAGTGTTCAACATTAGTAGTGTTCTGCGATGTGCGGCGTCCGTTGTAAAATTTTCTAAACAAAATTATTATTTTTAGATATAAAAATAATAAAATATAAGCATTAATAATTATATTATAAATAAATAAAAGAAAGAGAAAGAAAGAAAAACATAGATAATATTGCTGTTTGTAATAATCGAGCAAATGATTCTTAAATAAACTTTAAAAATTCATAAACGAAAGTGTCAAAAAAAATTCTAAAACGATTTGTTTGGTTAAAGTAAATAAATTAAACATTTTTCATTCGATTTCTCAATCAGTTAATACACCAACTTTAAAATGTTTCGTTATTTAACTTGGAAAAACAAGCACAAAAACGAACGACTCGATCAAATTTTGTGTTGGCCGTATCAAGTATCAACCCGGTTTCGTTTTGTGAGCCAATCGTGTAAAGGACGAAGGAGTGAGGCAACCGAGAGATTTTGTGGTACAAGTTGCTCGACTCGGTTCTCTCGGTAATGAGTGAATCTAAGTCTAATTTAAAGTTAAAAAAAATAAAAAATATATGAAACATAAAATATTATCACACAATATTAAAATATTACCACACAACATAAAATGTTATACTTTTTGATAATATTTTAAGTTGATGATTTTTTTGACAAGTATTAAAATTTAATTTGAAATTTTATAACAAGCTTCGAAACTTATAATTTTTTTAAATAGACTTCAAAATTTGTAAATAAAACACATAAATAAAATATTATAAAATAAATAATATTTCGATTGAGCGACAATATTTTAAGGTGTATATTTTCTAACATTTTAGATTGTATTTTTTAAACTCAGATTAAGACGCGGCTTTCTAAAATCACCCGCATGGTTTGGACATTCTTGTAAATTGGGAAAATATGCCAACATCTTATATTCTTAAACCAACCCAATTTTTGGTAGGAAATGTTATAACTACCTTAAATGTTAAAGGATTAATCCATATGTTAGAAAACGCATGAGAAAAATCATACCTACGCAGTGGTTCACAACACCTACGTAGTTCTTTATATTCGTTGTAGTAAAAAGCGTAACTGCCGAATTTATTACCCCACATCTCCTAATTTTAAACCAACCAAACTTTTGGTAGAAAATGTTGTAACTACCTTAAATGTTAAAGGATTACTCTATATGTTAGAAAACGCATGCGAAAAACCATACCTACACAATGTGTCACAAAACCTACATATTTCTTTACATAAGTTATAGTAAAAGAAGTAACTGCCGAATTTATTACCCCACATCTCCTAATCTTAAACCAACCAAACTTTTGGTAGGAAATGTTGTAACTACCTTAAATGTTTAAGGATTACTCCATATGTTAGAAAATGCATGAGAAAAACCATACCTACGCAATGCTTCACAACACCTACGTAGTTCTTTATATTCGTTGTAGTAATAAGTGTAACTGCCGAATTTATCACCCCACATCTCCTAATCTTAAACCAACCAAACTTTTGGTAGGAAATGGTTTAACTACCTTAAATATTAATGGATTACTCCATATGTTAGAAAACGCATGCGAAAAACCATACCTACGCAATGCTTCACAACACCTACGTAGTTCTTTATATTCGTTGTAGTAAAAAGAGTAATTATCAAATTTATTACCCCACATCTCATAATCTTAAACCAACCAAACTTTTGGTAGGAAATGTTGTAACTACCTCAAATATCAAAGGATTACTCCATATGTTAGAAAACGCATGAGAAAAAGTATACCTACGCAATGTGTCACAAAACCTACGTAATTCTTTATATACGTTGTAGTAAAAAAACGTAACTACCGAATTTATTACCCTACATCTCCTAATCTTAAACCAACCAAAATTTTGGTAGGAAATGTTGTAACTACATTAAATGTTAAAGGATTACTCCATATTTTAGAAAACGCATGAGAAAAAGCATACCTACGCAATGCTTCACAACACCTACGTAGTTCTTTATATTCGTTATAGTAAAAAGAGTAACTACCGAATGTATTACCCCACATCTCCTACTCTTAAACCAACCAAACTTTTGGTAGGAAATATTGTAACTACCTTCAATATTAAAAGATTACTCCATATGTTAGAAAACGCATGAGAAAAACCATACCTACGCAATGTGTCACAAAACCTACGCAATTCTTTATATACGTTGTATTAAAAAGCATAACTACCGAACTTATTATCCCACATCTCCTAATCTTAAACCAACCAAACTTTTGGTAGGAAATGTTGTAACTACTTGAAATGTTAAAGGATTACTCCATATGTTAGAAAACGCATGAGAAAAATCATACCTACGCAATGTGTCACAAAACCTCCGTAATTCTTTATATACGTTGTAGTAAAAAGCGTAACTACGGAATTTATTACCCCACATCCCCTAATCTTAAACCAACCAAACTTTTGGTAGGGAATGTTGTAACTACCTTAAATGTTTAAGAATTACTCCATATGTTAGAAAACGCATGAGAAAAACCATACCTACGCAATGCTTCACAACACTACGTAGTTCTTTGTATTCGTTGTAGTAAAAAGCGTAACTACCGAATTTATTACCCCACATCTCCTAATCTTAAACCAACCAAACTTTTGGTAGGAAATGTTGTTACTACCTTAAATGTTTAAGTATTGCTCCATATGTTAGAAAACGCATGAGAAAAACCATACCTACGCAATGCTTCACAACACCTACGTAGTTCTTTATATTCGTTGTAGTAAAAAGCGTAACTACCGAATTTATTACCTCACATCTCCTAATCTTAAACCAACCAAACTTTTGGTTTGAAATGTTGTAACTACCTGAAATGTTAAAGGATTACTCCATATGTTAGAAAACGCATGAGAAAAACTATACCTACGCAATGTGTCACAAAACCTACATAATTATTTACATAAGTTATAGTAAAAGAAGTAACTACCGAAATTATTACCCCACATCTCCTAATCTTGAACCAACCATACTTATAGTAGGAAATTGTGTAACTGCCTTAAATCTTAAAGGATAACTCTATATTGTGTAAGTACCGCAAATGGTCACGTTGCATCGGTATTGTTCACGTTGCATCAGTATTATTCACGTTGCATCGGTGATGTTCATGTTGCACCGGTATTCACTACAACAATATAGGTTTTTAGTGACAAATTGACAGTGACTTGGAATAACTTTTTTCACAAATATTAACTTTTTGTAATAATTTTTTTGTGCGACACTATTAGTATAAGTAATTGTGACATATTTTTATTTAGTCACTATAATAGTAGTAATTGTGACGATTACATTTTTCACAAATAAATTCTCACTATAAGTATATAACTGTGACACAAAATTCATTGTCACTAAAACTTTGACACATGATAGTGACGATATGTGAAGTGATCACTATTATTTGATATTTGTTGTGACAGTGAAATTACTTGTCACTTAAAGTTTTACTTTTTGTTTTGATAAATTTTGTCACCAATAAAAAAATAAAAGTAATGACAAATTAGATATTGTCACAATGATAAATACATTTTTATAATTATAAAAATTAAATTTATCACAAACTAGTTTGTCAAGATATAAAATATTTCTATAGTCTCTATACTATGTGTAAATTGTTGTTTTAGTCAATCTATTTTGATTAACTTTAGTCCCTATATTTTTCAAATTTTAAAATTTCAATCCTAATCCTTAACGGGACACCGACAATATGACTAAATTACAAGGATTAAAAATGATCAATTAAAGAACAAAAATTAAATAAGCAACTTGTGTATAACAACTTGGCTAAAAAGAAATTTTTTACTTAACCTATTTAAATACTACCATTCATGTCAGGATCGAAATTTTAAATTTTAAAAAGTATAGAAACTCAAAGTCACCAAATTAAAGTACAAAGACTAATATGTGATTTTAGCATAATATATTATAGAAAATTTTATTTTTTGAAAAATTTAAAAGAAATATTCCATTTTGATTATTTTTTTCTTCAAAAAAACTAAATAGTGTCTTCAACATACGTACTTCGTATAAGAAACCATAGAAAAACTAGTTAAATTATTATTATAATAATGGGTGTTATAATTAGTACATATTTTTAAAATAAATAAAATTAATTTTAGTTACAAGTTAACCTAAATATTATTTTTCTTTCAAAATAATATTAAATTTCTTGCCTAGCCTAGTGGATAAGTATTGCACTCTCACCCTAAAGATTTCTGGTTCGATCCTCCTTGAAGCCATGCATTGCAGAAAGTGTCCCGACTAAAATGCAAAAGCACCATTAAATTTCAGGGACAATTAGTGATTAGTTTAAACCCTAAATAAAATGATTATGACTAAAAATGTAATTAATTTTTTATTATTGAAAGTGACAACATATTTTAGACACTATTTAAATATGTATTTGTGATAGAATGTTTGTCACTAATATAATAGTGATGGAGTTATTAGTGACGACTCAAAAAATAGTCACTGTAAATTTCAGTGACTAAATTTAACACTTTTTGTGACAATTTTCAATGTCACTAAAAATGTATTTTTTTGTAGTGATGGTTTATGTCGCATCGGTACTGTTCATGGTGCGTCAGTACTGTACATGGTGCATCGTTATTAATAAGATGGTATGGTTTGGGGGAAATTTTTAAATGATTTACAACAAAACATTGGAATATAATACAATAGGCAAAATTCCATATCTTACAAAATATAGTACCATTGCAAACTGAAAACATCCATAATTCAAAAACATTGTTCAAAATCGATATTATTTGTCCAGAATCGATACTAATTTGTTGCATGTTTGATTCTGAAATCGGTACTGTTTTTGTGGTACCAGTAATTATGTTAATTGTACCGGTACTATTGTGTAGCATTTGTACCATTTTAGTTCACTGCCTTCATAAATTCATACTATGTGTATTGGCACTCTTGTATGTGTACCAATATTAATCAACAATTTAGACATGCATCTCCGTAGTATATAGTCGGCAAAACACGAACAATTTCAATATCATACAAATAATTTGTAGGTTTTAATTAAAAATCACTTGAAAATAATTTAAAAACTTATTTTCATCGACCAAAGTTTTGTGGAAGTCTTTAAAATGGAAATTGTTTTAAACCCTTGGAAACAATTGTTCTAAGCACTAAGAAAATTTGTACGATTAATAGTATCGAAAGACAATAGACAAATAATATGATAAGCACAATATAAGTAAAAGTCAAGGGTAATCCAAAATATTTATAGTTACATAAAATTAATGTCGTAATCTAAAATATATGCATAATGTAGAATATCCAAATAGATCAAAATCATTCAAAATAAAACTACAAAATTAAAAACATCAATGCAACAAAAAAATATCCAAAGTGTTATCCATAAATTCATAATGACAACCAAAGACATAGATGTAAATCATGAAACAAGAGAAACAAATCCATCAAGCATCAGATGTCGATGGTGGATCAAAGTCGGAGGAAGAAGCTCGAAAGTTAAAAAGTTTCAAGAGAGAGCGACAACCTCATCAAACAAAGGGTTAAACCAAGAAATAGATTAACCACGAACTTCCTCAAACAAAGAGCCATTGTTAAAGAAATCGAATAAGTCAACCTACAAAAAAAAATATGTTTGCAACAATTAAATCTCATTTCTCAATAAATTTTATTAATCAAAACAATAAGTTTATATATATATATTAAAAATGAAAAGGGCTTGAAAAATAAAATGTGTGTAAGTATAGTGTCAGACTCAATTTCATACGTAATATGTAAGAGAAGTACAGATATCGTCAAGAACAGTACAGATATCGTCAAGCATAGTACATATACTACATGATACTTTTACCTAAATTCCTACATTCGTTCAAATGGTATTGATACTGCAATAACAATACCGATACCAAAATGCAGGAAATGTCATTTTAAGCTCGAAAATGCTTCTCAATCTAACTCTAACCTTCTCATAGTGTCCTTAAGACTATACCTAAAGCCACCAACATTGTCCATGCGTCATTTAACATCGTTAGCAAGCATTCCTAACGTTAATCTCATCTCAAGAATATTGATTAACAAAATCCAACATGACATGCTTTAGTACAAATTTAACCTACAAGACTTATGTTTTATGATTCATATGCATCATACTAGTAATGAAAGTGTTTTACCTTGCACAAAACACCCCAAAGGTGGCTCTTTATCCCTTCTTTAAGCTTGCTCTTTGCCTATGCTTTTTGAAGACTCTCCTCCTTCATTCATTATTTAACAATAATCATAGAAATACATAAGGATTAATGGAAGGATGAAAGACAACCATTTCTCAATTTCCTTCAAAATCCCTCTTAAAACATAACCCCAACGAAACCCTAGTCACCCCATAACACTCATATATGGAGGCATAGATCTTATTTTGAAGCTTGATATGTGAAGAGGAAGAATCTTACCTCATATATTACTCTACTCCAACTCAAACTCAAAGAATCGGGGTTGAAGAAGATTGATGAAAGAAAATGTGGGTTTGTAAAAAATTCACGTTTGATTTTTCCCCCTTTCCTTTCCCCCCTTTTCTTTCTAACCGGTTATCCCTTTCACCCTTTTTCGTATTTTTTATTTTTTAAATTCAATGGCTCAGATTGATTTTACCTACATCTAACGGTCGTACCGATGCTGCCCAATATTAGCCTAATTTTAAGGTACCTAATTTTAGACTCTTCCGTTAAGAGTTAGGTTTCGTTTTTTATGTTATGTTTAGCAATTTAAACGGTCGTTTGTTTAATATTTTTTGGTCAAACAATCAGCGATTGACTTATGAACATCTATTTGTCTATTATTTTTAGCGTTAAATAGATATTTGTCGGCAACTGAATTTTTTAACTTTTAAAAACGATCTTTGCAGTCCTAACAAAAATTTTAGCACAGCAATGAAAAATGAAGACTTAATTTGAAAATGTTGCATCCTATTTAGAAATGAGGTAGCTAAATATATAACTTTTAGAGGCGATTTGTAATTATTGAGATTTTAATTGGCTGGAGGAGAAAATGGAAGGATAGAAAGAGATCGTAAAATAAATTTAATGTATTTGGTAGGAGAAAAGGTGAGGAACGAAAATGACAGGTTATTTTTTTTTTCATTTTCATGTGTAAAATAAAACAATCTAATTTGAAAGGAAAATGAAATAATAAGAGAGAAATGAGAGTTAATTTAAAATATGTAATTTTTAAAATCTAATTTCTTTTCATTTTTCTAACTCTATCAAACAATAAATGAGAAGGAAAAGTACAATTTTTAATCTTTCCTCTTTTCTATACTTTATATTTTTCATCTTCTAATTTTTCTTTTCAATTTCCCAAGTAAAGCTTAAATGGAAAATTTTCTAACTCTAAGACTTTGTTCGGTAGGGTAAAAGAAAGATGAGAAGATGAAAAATTGAAAGAGTGAAAAAATACATAAACAAAAAAAAAAGATTTGTTTATTTATTGAAAGAGCGTATTTGCACTCAACAATGTACTTGTTTGAAAATGTAATTACTACTCTAGTATTTAGACGAGAGTGTAATTATCTCATGTAACTATGAGAAATTCTAATTCCCTATACATATTTGTCTGGTAGAGTGCAATTACATACAGGGACGGAGTAAAAAATCAAGATCAAAGGGCAAGGTATAATTAACCAAAGAAATAGGAGGGGCAAACTTCAAATGAATTAAAAATTAAGGGTCTAAATAGGTAAATAAATCATAATTTATTTATATATTTGGTAGTGCAAATTGTACTGCATGATTACATAAGTTTAAATTTTAAAATGTTAATTATAAAATTAGAAAGTGTAAGCATGGGAGGAGCCATGTGTACAGGTGGGGTGTCAACAAACACCCCAAAATTTTAAAAAATTTGTATTTTTCTATATAATTTGTATATAAAAAATTAAAAATACATATAATTTTTGTTGATTGAAAAAGGGGGAGTACTACCGCGGTCTCATTAAAAATCTCCCTAAACCTAAATGGAAGAAAAGAGTACACATGGTAGCCTTAAAAATCATTAAACAACGATGTCATGCCCACTAATCGAACATAAACCAAAACCAAACAATGAAGAAACAAAAATAACAAGCTCATAAAGATCTAACATAATAACAAGGACCACGACAAGACACATCAATCAAGCCAGCCCTTCTCACGATGAATCATCCCATTATCGATCAAGCCGGAGCCATTACCCAAATACATCTTCAACAAATCACCAACCTCCAATGGTGGTTGAGGGAAATGAACCATGTCAAAACTCGCCGGATTCACAACCTTGGCCATACTATCTGCCACACGATTACCCTCTCGCTTCACATGGCTAAACTGGACCGACCATGGAAGCCTACGCCATTCTACAATATAGAGAAGGATCGAAAGAAACGCCTGATCCTCATGTCGAAGTAAACATATCGTATCCATGCAATCTGACTCCACTATGATAAGAAGGAAACCAACCTCTCATCCTTCTACAATATGGAGAAGGATCGAAGGAAACGCCCGATCCTCATGTCGAAGTAAACATATCGCATCCATGCAATCTGACTCCACTATAATAAGGAGGAAACCAACCTCCCATGCGCATTGCAGACCAAGAAGAATGCCCCAAAGCTCGGCCTCAAGCACCGAGAAAACACCAAACATCTTACTGAAGCCGAGCATCCATTGACCAGAGTGGTTTCGGATTACTCTTTGTTGGAAACCCGAAGGACCCAACATACCCACTATGGAGGACCTAAGACTGGCCACTATTATTACACCAACTATCTGAGTCGGTTAGCTTTTCTATCTTCTAATTTCTTAGTGCACAACTTAGGCGGCAGTGCCAACTATACACCATTTAGGCACTATAACCGACCATATACTATTCAGGCGGCATAGCCGACCATATAATAACCAATTAAGTGCACTAAGAAATACATAAACTAAGGCTTAACCGGAAAACTTCTAATTACAAGGGAAAGTAACACTTTTATTAATACACAAAATAAATTATAACCACATACCTCACTACAATATTTCCCTCGACCATTACTCAATTGCGCAGCACCTCACCCACTCTATCGTTTTGTCTTCTTTCGTTCTCCTCGTACTGTCTTCACAAACTAAGCATTCACCATTTTGTCTTCTATCGTTCTCCTCGTACTGTTGGTGATAGTCTTCTTTTCCATGTCGAGCTCCCCCTAAAGTGTTACTTCTATCTCTTAGATGAAACTTGTATCATTGTTTCCTCATTTCCTTAGCTACGTCTTGTTTTCGTGGTTTACCTTTAATCTTGTTGGTGAAGAGTGCTTCCTCTTCGTCTTTTATGATTACTTCGTTCATTTGTTTGGCTAATGCCTTATGATTAGCCTACAGGTTCTCCAGTTCCACTAAGGATGGTTGAGTAAGCCATCCCCTCACAGGGGCAATAAATGCATTGTACTCGGGTCTTAGGCAATAGATAAGAATCCTCTTCATCCTTGCCTCGTCACCTTTTTCCTCTGGTGCAAGTTGAGATATCTCACGACAAATAGATTTCACCTTGTGAAATATTGAGAAACAAATAGGTTTCCTTGTGAAATACTCGCGAGCTCATTTTCCAAGAGTTAGAGGCCTGCTTCATTGTTCTTTGAAAATAACTTCGCCAAAGTTTCCCATGCTGCCTTTAGTGTCTTATCATCTCGAATATGCTCCAATAGGTCTTCCTTGATTGTGGTCTTCAATATATATAAAGCCTTCCCAGCCTTGATTTTCTATTTTTAAGGCTTCGACATTCTCACTCGATTGAAGAGTTGTGTCGGTGCCGACAACTATTTCCCACAAATCCTGACCTTGTAGGTAGGACTCTACGCATGTCTCCCAATAATCGTAGTTGTGGTCATTGAGCTTTCTAATCTCGTTGCTTGTGCTTCCAAAGTCTGACATGCTGATTGACGCCCAACGTCCACAAAGCTTGGTCCCAAACCAATAGCTTTACAGTCCTGACTGTATTCTGGCAGAGTCTTCCCTTAGCACCTTGATACAACGTCGACCAATGTAAGCGTCCAACGCTTACCAAAGCTTTCTCCGCTAATAACAGTCCCGGACCGCCCACTTTGATACCAATTGTTGGAAACCCGATGGACCCAACACACCTACTTTGGAGGACCTAAGGCTGACCACTACTATTACACCAACTCCCTGAGTCGATTAGCCTTTCTATCTTCTAATTTCTTAGTGCACAACTTAGGCAGCAGTACCGACCATACAACATTTAGGCGGTATAACCGACCATATACTATTTAGGTGGCATAGCCGACCATATAATAACCAATTAAGTGCACTAAAAATACATAAACTAAGGCTTAACCGGAAAACTTCTAATTACAAGGGAAAGTAACACTTTTATTAATACACAAAATAAATTATAACCACGGACCTCACTACAATATTTCCCTCGACCATTACTCAATTTGCACAACACCTTACCTCACCCACTCTCACTCCTCACACTTGCACCTACACTCACGTCACTCTTCACTCTAACACACCTCACGTCACCTACTCTCAATTTTCACACTCACCTTAGCAATTACACAACCAATTTATAGGCTCGCTATGTCGGTTTAGGAGCTAGATATTTTGCAATATAATGTTATAATAATATTTTATATTTTAGATCTCTCTAGATCATTGGTTTTCCTTATATTATTTAATTATTATAATAATACTATATGAGTATCTCTTAGAGCTCTCTAGAAAGATGAAAAAAGAAGTCGATGACTTCGCAACACTCCCCCACAAGCGAATGAACCATTCGAACCCATGCAGGCCCATCAAAATTAACCTTAACCCAATTCTGTAGAGGAGGTGTCTAAGAAGTCGAGCCAGGTTGCATACTCACCATCCTTATATGCGATGTCGGGGCTGAGACTAAGGATGTGGTAGATAATTGCACCAATCGAGCGCTCCGCACAAGGATAGACTCATGGAAGTCACAAGGCGTATTGAAAGCAATGGCATTACGATTGAGCCAATTATTCCACGCAACATAAGATCCCAGTCGCTCCCCTCCTTCACAAAAAAACGCAGGTTGTTAAAAATACATATAATTGACACCCCTTTATATATAAATTAATCTTTCTTAAATATCGTTCAAAAAAATGACACCCTTTAAATAAATTCTTAGCTCCGCCACTGAGTGTAAATACGCATTCTTACACTTCTCTTCAAAATTGAACAGTGTAACCACGAGCCTTCAGTTTTATCAATTCAATTTTTTTTCTAATTATATACCCTAAAACTTTTGAAATTTACATGATTTTAAATTAACTTGTGTATCTTACATTCTCTCCCTCTATCCTTTCAGATTGAAATAATTTACTTTTACAAGCCTACTAAAAATAACAGTTTTTCGTTTTTTTCTCTCTAGATTAGCCGTTTTGATATCAGGTTAGATAAAATAAAATCGAATCCATTCATTTGTGTCCTTATCAGACCATCGTGTCCTTCAGATATTACAATGTATTTAACTCATCAGACCATCGTATCCTTCAGATATTACATTTGTGGCCCTTTAGCGACAGCATTTCAGTAGGGAGGGATGTAAGTGACTGCGAGGCTAACTTAAAAAGATGCATGCAGAGCACCCATCTTCCACTTAAAGAAGCTCCCACTCTGAATCCAACAAATCATGAGTTGATGATCTCCTTATATCCTCTCTTGTTACAGCTGACATTGGCCTCTCCTCGGATGTTCCATCATCCCCATACCATTTAGCAAGTTGTTCGTACTCCGTTTTCCTTCCCGACCTCATTCGTGAACAAATAGCGTCACGGATCTTTTTCTGCAATACGAGGAGATCATCAACTGAATATCACAAGGGAGCAGGAGCAGGAGCAGCATGAAAGACAACAAGAATGTGAAAGCACCTGGTAAGGTCTGTGTTTGCTTTCCCTGAGATGATGAAAATGAAGCTCGGCTTCATTCACAATAATACAACTTTCATCAACTCCTGTTTTATCTGATTGTGATATGGTTCTACTTTCGACCCTATCAACGGCATTGCTTGTGCTCCCCGAGGTGTCCACGCTCAAGTTATTTGATTGTCCTGCAAAGTTCATGACACGAATTATACCATTCTCAAGATTCCAACAAGCACTCAGGAATGTAGAGGATTGGTTTGGGTAACTATGGCGATTTTTCGTTGCAAAGTTAAAAAAATAACTTATGTTTCTTCTAGTTCTAGTTCACACAACATACCTTTAGGAAGAACTTCACTACAATCATAACTACCAATGCCAATAAATATTCCTAATCTTATTACCAGGAAAGTTTGCAAACTGCAGTTAAATGATATATATATATATATAGATGGATACTTGGCCAGGAGGTAAAGCCAATTTTATCCGAAATTTCTCTCGTTTACTGTTACTCTTCAATGAGCATCCTATAAAAAGAAATCATTCCATCATTTGAACAACTGCCTGCAGTTGCTAAATCTAAATCAACAATAGCAATTATAGTAGAAGTTTAACACAAAAGGTCAAGTAATTCTCACCATTTGATTCTGCTAATCCAATAACCGAGGATGAACATCTCATGTCCATTTTTATCCCAATTGATTCGACCAACTGTAAATCATTGTTTAAAAGTTCAGGTACAAATTCACTTGCAGATTCAGCGTCATTACAACTTTCTTCTATTAAGTCACAGTCTTCTTCAACCGAAACACGGGTTAATGTTGTGGGTATCTGCTGACATGGCACTTCAAGATTTGCATTAGAACTTGCAGAAAATGATGACAACCTGCTGAATTCATTCTCCTTGCAAGCAGTTTCAGAAAATGTACCAGCCACAGGTAAATTCTCAACATTTGACTTAACAAGCATACAACTGTCGTTATCCTTCTTGGGAAGAAAGTCACTGGTTTCCTTGTCCATAAAACTCCCAGGGCATGATTGAAATGTGTTATGTCCCATGTGAAGCCGGCAGAATGACGGCACATGGGCAGCATTTTCATTAACGCCAGAAAGTTCTTTCGAATTTTCAATTAGCCGCCCACCCTCATCCTTTACAGCGCCCACCTTTAAAACTACCTTAGGCATTTTTAATGTCCCAGCATTTTTCTCTACTGCCATGTCGGAGGCAGACACTGGTTTTACAGGCTCCAACGAAGACGGGAAAAGCAAATCCTGCATCACATCCTGCATTAAATCGGAGTAGAACCTTTTGACACTAGCACCCACAGTCTGAACCTGATCCTCAACATATTTAACTGTGTCCTGTTCTCAAAAATAATGAATCAATGGAATTTTCAATTACAAACATATATAAGAGTATGCATGAATGAAGGAAAAATTGAAAAGATACTAGTGAGAATAGAACACATCAACTGGCGCAACAAGGAAGGCTCAAATAAGAAGCTCAAACATAGCAATACATAATTTTGCAAGAAAGCTGTGCCAGAGACTGTTACTTATATATGTAACACATCAAAAAAGGGAGAAAGAGCAGATGTTGAGAAAGTATGACAGCAATCTAACAGGGTCCTCGTGAATCAAATCTATAGTACCTCCTCTGGACATGAAAAAGGTTGGTGGAAGATTCGAAGGAAAGATTATAAAAAGGGGTCATACCTGGTACATAGCTTCTTCCACCTCTAGGCACATGGCTTCAAGTTTCTGATATACATGCCCAACCAAGTTATGTCTTCTAAATCCATGATGAGCATCAATGAACCTCGCCAGAATCTCTTCCACTATCTTCTGTTTGCAATTACCTCTAAACACTTATCTGAACACAAGTAGATTTAAATCAGTAAACCCTTACAAGAACAGAATCGACATGTTGTTTAAACACATATATCATAACCTGTCAGGAATATGACACATAACTTAAATCAGTATACTTAGATTGGTAATCACATTCACACGGTGCCAACCCTGACCAAAAATGAAAATGCGTTATAGCAATGAAATGATGGCTCTAGATGACAAAATTGAATGAACAAGGACTTGTACTACTTCATTCAAAGAAAAACACACAGCCAGAAATCATCTAATGCCAATACATACAAAAAGCCACTGTCTGAATCTTTTGTATAGCTCTTACACAAATGACATTAGTCTCTTCGGAGGCCACTATGCGGCCTCCTCTCGTTCCCAAGTAACATCAATGTAGAGCCAAAATTTATCATCTAAGAAGCAAAGCAAAACAGCAAAAATCATTGAATTTTACAATACTCGATTTGTTCTTAATTTCTTGGTGAACACCCAAGATTCCAATACGAGGAAACATGTACCTAGGAAACATTAATTCCGTAGATGTAATCAATGTTATAAACGACATTAATGTCATTAGCACACAAAACCCATTAAAGCAGTAACAGCTTAAGCTAATACTATATAATTAAACGCCATACCATAAACTAAAGAACAACAAAGAACGTTTTAATCCAAAATGATCATAATTCATAAGCTAAGTTTGAAGACAAAAATTGGAATTTCTAAGCAAGCTAAAAGACATTAAAACCCGAACCAAAACAAAATTAATAAAATACATAGCAAAACAAGCAATCCCAAAAATACAAAACCCTTTCTGGAAATTATTTATACAGTGAACATATGTATAAAAAGCAACAGAGTTTTATTCCCTCTTCAAAATCCATTGAAGGTAGAGAACTTACGTGGTGTAAGCGGAAGCTAAATCTTTGCTGGAAAAGCTCTTTGGATTATATTGTGTGTTGAGAAATTATAAACACCCAAATTCAATTTCTTTGCTTGTTGGAGTAAGATTTAAAGCTTTGGTTTGAAGAAAAAAATCAAAAGAATGAGATTGGATGAAGCGTGCCAGCTTAAATTAAGGTTTACTTAACCCCCAATGGTGCCGCTGCCGCCCATCTGTTTTAACATTTAAATTTCTTTCAATGCTTGACGTCGAGCGGACGTTGACTTGAACCTCCCAATTTTGATTAAACGTTAAAATCGTCAGTCACGTTCAAATTTATTTAGACTTAAATTACAAAAAAATGCCTAAAATTAAACGTATTTTTTAACCAGTCGATAATGTGCATACACTTTGTAGACAAAAATAAATGTAAGCAAAATAATTTTAACTCGAGTTGCTTAGAATAAATATCATCCGTTTTTTCCACTAAAACGACTTTATTAATTTTAAAAAATAAACTTGTTATGTTCTTTGAGGTTTGTAATCCGTTTTTTAAACTGTCCAAATAAACTTGTTATGTTGTTCTTTGAACAACATAACATAACATTAATAATATTTTCAAATACAAACATTGGAAATCACATACGCATTGACACGAACCTTGGTTCATTTGGACAGTTTGATCTGGAATGTCCTTCAGCCCTACATATGGTACATCTCTTTCGCTGTCCCTTCCCTCTATCATGAAGATCCATACTGGTATAGATGCGAGGCCATTTGGAGATCTACGGAGTGTAGGATCCGGTAACCATTTTTCATGCTCTACCAACGACCAATAAATTAAATTTGCAATCGGTGGGAACTCACTTCTGTAAATATTGACCATCCTGTGGAGATCGAAGCATTCATCAACAAAAGTATACGGGTCAACCCCTATACGCATACACGTTGCAACTGCATGAATACATGTATATCGCCATGCCTGGAATGCTCCACAATCACACCACATATGTCTGAAATCGATTCGAAATACATTTAAGTGTGTTGTTTCGTTGTTGCGTCTGGCACCAACAACATCAAATGTCTGATTAGTTCGGTCAAAGCTATGAACCTTTAGCGACGTTGCTTCCGTCATATTCTCTTTCATTTTCGTCACAAGATTGGGAGCCCAACTTTGCCCCTTATTTAATAAGGCTTCAATTTCTTTCCCTTTAACTACCCAAACTTTCTCCAACCTATAGTACGTCTCTTTCACCAGGCTTGCTATCGGTAGTTATTTGCCCGTATCATCTACCACATTCGTCATATGATTAGGCACATCTTTCCCCCTCGATTTCGTTTGTCTAACTCCAAACCTACTCGTCGTACTTCATTAAATTCGTCATCTTCCTCTCAAAATGTTGTCGCGTTAGTAGATATCATGTGTCATAATATTATTAGTATCGACACAAATAAAAAACAAACATTAATAAATAAATAAATGTATATGCAAATTATGGAAAATTTAGTTTGAAAAAAAGATGCTTACCCATGCTTACAATCTCACTGCGAAGATATTTATTTTTGAACCGCTCGTAGCTGTTCTTACCAATATGACGAATACAGTAGGCAGGGTATGCGTACGGCAGTGTCCAACGACTTCCATCTCGATTAATTGCTGCTTTGATACCCTTCCCTCGATCGGATATAATGCAAACCCTATCTTCTTGGACGACATGCTCACATAAATTCGTCAAAAAAATTCCAAGCGTCCGCCGTCTCCTGCTCAACAATTGCAAATACAATCGGGAAAACGTTGTTGTATCATCTTGTGCAACAACAACCAATAGTATATAAGAGTATCTCCCGTACAACCATGTCCTATTGACTTGGATAATACGTTAGCAATAGGGAAAACCTTCGATGGCAGGCTTGAACGCCCAAAAAAGTCGATGAAAAAATTTATGCCCTTCAACAATTTGGCCTTCTTGGTCGTAGCATCCTTGGTTTGATACCTCACTATGGTGCCATGGATAAAATGTGTCAGTGCTACTAATAAAGCCGGTAGCTCATTGTACGACTTATCGTAATCACCACACACCAAGTCCATTACCTTATCACTTGCACGCCATGCCTTCTTGTATTTTATTTGGTATTCAAATTGTTGTGTAATGCTTGCCTGAATCGTTGAAACTGGAACCCGTGGATTTGCTTCAACTAACTTCATTACGTGATGGCTTATTACGCTGGAGTCTAATTTTCGGTGGTCTTGGTCGATTGAAGTTCGTAAGCATGTGTGAACACCATTATACTTTGTGACCTCCCAATGATTTGACCTCTGCCGCTTCGTCACTCAGATCTTCCAATTGCACCCTTGTCCGTATTTCACACATTTGGCAAAGAAAGTCCTCTGGCTAGATTCTGCAACAACGTAGTTTACGTGGTTCTTGATGTTGTACTCTTTCACTGCCAATATAGCTTCATTCTTGTCATCAAATTGAAGCTTAACATATAATTTATCGTGCTGACTCGAGGTTAATCGGGGTAAATCCGGGAATTCAGGCGCCCTCATTGCATCGAATCCACCGAACTCATGTGAGAAGGAGGTTCATAGAATGTAATGTCACCCCCGGTCGAAATGAATTCTCTAACACCAAAACCAGGGGCTGCACCGACGTCATCAGGGAACAAATCGTGATCCCCAATATCTCCATCTTCGCTGGAATCGTCAAGTGTTTCTCCCCATCGAACGCGTAAGAGTTCCACATCAGCTTCAACAGTAGGATCAACACCCGGCTCGTGAGATGAAGCATATGTTGAAGACCCGGCTTGATGAAATGCATTTGATGTCCCACTTGTCAACATTGCAATAAAACTGCCTCCGGGCATATCAATCTCATCACCTAAATTCATTTGAGTTGATTCTCCAACTACGTTTCTAAATGGGCCGGAAACATCACGCATCTCGGCAAACAACTCGATATATCGAATCCCCATAGAATCATGCTCTGCGATCATCATTGCAACATCGTCATCATCTTGGAGAGTGATTGCACAATATCTGACCGGATTGTCATATGTCATCCATCAATAACGTAAACCATGAATCTCTTTCCTAATTTTCTGTGATATTTCCTCCTTCATTTTTTGAAGCATGATTTCCTTCTCGAATCTCATCTTCGTACTGCTTTTAGAATCAAATACAACCCCGACATCAGTTTTCACCATTTGTCCATTGTAATGAACAATCGCCATAAATTTGTTGTTGCTCATTTTCTTTGCATGATTGAAATAAAACATACTAAATTAAAATGCTCATAATAAAATAAAAAAATAACTCGGTTACTAACATCATGGACGAGCTTTTTTCGAATATATATTTTAATAAATATATTATATTAATTTTCTAAAATATATAGTTCGAATATATTTCCTAATAATATACTTATCATATCAAAATGAACATAATAATTTTTTCTAACATAGTAAATCAACTTTACAAATAAATTTTAAAAATATCCAAATCCAATCCAAATTCGAACTAACTCAAAATTATAAACTACATGAAAAAAAATAAAAATATATGAAACGTACAAAATAACAAAATAAAATTACGAAACTCAAAAAATTTTTGAATCTACTTACAAAATAATAACAAAATAAAATTATCAAACTAAAAAAACTAAACTCTAAAAAAATTCGAATCTACTTACAATCTTTTCTCCACTATTTTCTTTATCTTCTTTTTCTTCTACTTCTTCAATCTTAACTTCCTTCCAACCTTAACTTAACTATTTAACAAAAAAATTAAATTTTTTATCCCTTATACTACCCATATCTCTGCCCAACTAACAACTATAAATTTTTAACCTCTACCTCTATACATTTTAAAATACCCTAAACCTATCACCATTCAAAAATCACATCCACCACTCCCAAAAAATGAATCTGCTATCTACTCTTCCCCAAAAATAAACTGTAAACCCAGCCTAAACCTATATTCGAATCATAACTCATTTTTTCATGCATAAACTTATACATATATTTGAATCAGAACCCTTCCCCAAAAATAGACTGCAATCTATTCATCTCAAAAATCAGAACCCTACAAATCCTAATTACACCCAATTTGAAGCCTGCATTTTTCTTTCTCAACTTTCGTTTCTCTCAGAGACCAATCTTTTCTCTCATGCACCAATCTTTTCTCCTAGTTGAGAATCAGATTCTCATGCATGCAGAGCATGTAGGCTGGTCGGCCAGTAATTCCTTGAAGTCAGACTCTATTACGCAAGACTTTAGGCAATTGTTTCCCCTTGAAGTCGGACTCAGCTGAGCAAAACTTTAGGGTTTTTTTCTCCTTGAAGTCGGATTCAGCTGGCCAAGACTTTGGCCGGAAATCGACTCCATCAGGCACCGACTTTGGGTGCATTGTTCAAAGTGCAATATTCTTGAAAATAATCTGCCCACAACAATAATGTGGGGAAAAAATTCCCACAAAAATAGACTGCAATCTATTCATCTAAAAAATCAGAACCCTACTAATTCCAATTACACCCAATTCAAAGCCTGCATTTTTCTTTCTCAATTTTCGTTTCTCTCAGAGACCAATCTTTTCTCTCAGGCACCAATCTTTTCTCCCAGTTGAGAATCAGATTCTCATGCATGCAGAGCATGTAGGCTGGCCGGCCAGTAATTCCTTGAAGTCGAACTCTGTTGCGCAAGACTTTAGGCAATTTTTTTCTCCTTGAAGTCGAACTCAGCTGGGTAAGACTTTGGAGTTTTTTTTTCTCCTTGAAGTCGGATTCAGCTAACCAAGACTTTGGCCGGAAATCGACTCCATCAGGCAACGACTTTGGGTGCACTGTTTAAAGTGCAATATTCCTAAAACGGCAAGCGCGGGAGATGGATGGAAAAGTGACCGTTCTGCGGATCAAAAACAAAGGAAGAGGCAAAGGCAAAGCAGAGAGGAAAGAGAGATGAGGGGATATGGAAATGGAAGAGTAAAGTTTTTTTGAGTCAGAACTCGCTGTTACCTTCCTGTGTTTCTATCACGAGTGTTTTTTTTAGGCACATACTCTCTGGCTAGGATGTCCGAATTAGGAGTTTTACTCGACTTAAAAAAATAATTTTTTTTACTCACATACTCTCTAATTTTTTTAACAAGAGACCAGCTATTATTCAAACACAAAACAAACAACATACATACAAAAATCAGTTATTGATGAACCGAAGAACATTACATACTCCTTAATTGAAATAAAGTTATTCTTACAAAGAAATAAGTAGTCTTATTAGCATCCAATTAAATCCAACAAAAAATAGATTCTTTTTTTTATCAATAAAAAAGGGTTCATTCATTCATAATGCAACTATAAGCATAGGGTTTCAAAGCGTTCGATCATGTAACCACCGACCGAAGCTAAACAGAAAGAAGATTGCACACACCACACCCAGCAAGACAACAAGGGAAAACATAGAAGAAACATAAAGGTCACAAGACAAACTCAAGCACCCGATTAGACGACACTTTGCGAGAGTTTTATCCGGAGGCAAGCTTCTTTCCTCATGAGAGTAAAAGATTTTTTCATCAAAAGTGCTGAGGGAACCAGATTGTGAGCAAAGGAAAAAGTGACAATAGGCTTGATCATTAACGTGAGTCGAACACCCGTAGAACGATAAGAACATGCAAAACGAAAGCCATAATACCAAACTGAGATATACCAAGGATCAAAAATCACCCAGCCAAGACCAAAGGGAGAAAAGATTATCCTTAGGGAAGGGATCGCGCACACTACCATCGCCTTAGCCTTTCTTCGAATAGTGATGGTAAGCTCAAAACTCATCATTCTAATTGCGGGTGATCATGGAAATAATCATCCGCTACCATAAATGCCCTCTTAGAGCAATCTCCCTTATCAGGATCAACCAAAACAAAATCTTTAATCGAGCTTATCGTAAGAGATGGAACTTTGGTCAGGTTGATTCCATAGGGATCCAACCCTAACTCGAAAATACCAATGGTTTTATGAGAAACCCTTGTGATCGCTTTGCAATGTTTCTTTCGAGCATCATTCTTTGTCTTGCTAAGTCTTATTCCTCCCGACGACAGACCTTTCTTTTTGACTTTCAATCGTTTAAATTTTTTAAGTTGGTAAATGATGGGGAAAACATCTCTTTTTCTTTTCTTGTAGGCTGTGAAAATTAAACCAAAAAGAGTCTATGAAACCATCATAAAAGCTGTAAGGAAGGAATCAAGATTTGAGATTAAAGGAATATGGGGACAAAGGTGAAAAGTCCCACCCCCACCCTCACTTAGTGGTACGTTCTTTGCAGGTGAAAAGTCCTTGGGTTTATTTTTTTGCTTAGACGAGGTTTGACTATTCTAAAAACCTGCTTTTAGATATGTATCTTCCCAAAACCTCGTATAGAACAAAAGAAAACCAGCGATATCTTGCAAATATGAAAATAATATCCCCGAAAAACTGGGAAAAAGCACAATGATAAAAGAAAAATCAGCCTTAAGAGCAGGCACAGCTGTCAAACCTTGAAAAGATGAAACAAAGGGTAATAACCAATTAAACATGCTAAAACCAAAGGTCAAAGATGTCTTTACTCTCAAGATCATATCCATTTCCTCCAAGCAACCGGCCAAGAGCTTCTTCCCGTTAGTAATGATGGTTTCTATGGCTTGGGATACACCAACGTCGATGATCAACAGCTCTTTACTAGGGGGGAAAAAAACATAAACAAAACAAGCTAATTTCTTCATGGCGGAGGGATGAAGATAACCCATCATAGTCGAGCTTCGATCCGAGCTCCTCAATTTGAAGGGAAAGAGGCTTCCATCGATCAACCCAAGCGTAAGGTTAGAATGAAACAACTTTTCGCAGCAAAAACTGACAGGGATTAAGAGAGTCGGCAAGACCCAAGCCAAAACGTCGATCAAAAGAGTCCAGCTTTCCACCCGCAGCCACTCGCTACCGCCCATCGCCACCGTCTTGACCAAACCTTCGATAAGACCAACAATGTTCGGGGATTTCCACACTACTGAAACCACAACCAAGCAGGACTTAAGTGAGATTTGAGAACTAGAACGGAAGAAAGGGAACTCGAGAGCTTGAAAGGAAGAAAACTTAGCTGTCATGACGAGAGCTTACTTTTTTCGTTCCCATCAAAAAATAGATTCATTGAAAAATAATCAAACAACATTAATTTTTTTTTTTGATAAATATTAATTTTAATATTAATGTTGAGGAAAGAGAAAAGGAGGGCGCCATCAATTTAAAGAGGGAAATAAAGTAAGACCAAAATTTGTGTAAGACCAAAAAATAATATTCGTTATTCTTAAATTTTAAACTCTATACCTTAAAATATATCTTACTCTTAATTTTTTAAATCTTAAATATAAATTTTAAATCTTTTAACCTAATATTTTAGTATCAACATAAATAAAAACACCTAAAAAAGAAGAATTTTTATTTCAAATGGTAGGGGTTAAGGGTTACCGATGTTGACAATATGTCAGAATTGTTGTCTAATAATTTTATTTATTTATTAATCTATATTTTTTAGAATAATAGTCACTAAAATTTTAAGATATTTTTATTTTGACCACCAAACTTTAAAATTTTATATTATAATTACAAAACTTTTAATTCACTTTTATTATAGTTATTTATGTTAATTGTTGTTAAAAAATATTAAAGTGGACTCTTCTTCTAAAAAGTAACCCTAATTAGTAATTTCCAAAATGATAGTCGTTATAAAAGTTGAGTTTCCAATGAATGAAGTTACCGTCGATCAATCATTATAATGAAGAAGCCTCGTTTGATTAAAAGATTAACATGGTTCAATTTTTAAGTTGATTTAAGTGTTAACAACGACGGATTAAAAAAATAACTTTTAGTTTCTATTAGAATGTCACCTATTTGCATCATTGTTTTTGTCGTCTTTTAATGATTTTTCTAGTCGAAAAGATCACCAAACTTCTCATCATCATCTTCTTCTATTTTTTTCCTTCAATTCAAACTCATAGAAAAACCTTCTAATCTCCTCAATTTCCAATCAAATCCTAACTGAAATTAAAAGGTAATACTTTTCAAATTGTCAATGTCAACTATTGGATGAATTAAAAACTAAACAATGTTAATTTTCTGGCCAAACTCATACAAGATAAAATAATATAAGCATTCTTAGTCACTTAGCCAATTAGTGGATCTCTTTTGACCAAATAAATTATTACCACCATTGGAATTAATCCACGACTGATCCATTTAAGAAATTTGAATTTGAAACTTTAATGTACCATGCCAGCATTTCTTAATGTCAGCTAGCCAGGACAATGGTAATAATAAAAGTGAATAAAAATTTAGTGACTGTGATAAAATATCTAAAAGTTTAATGATCAAAGTAAAAATGGTCTAAAAGTTCAGTGATTAACTTTATAGTTTACACATCTGTTTAATCAATATTCATTTACTAGTTAATTTTTGTTTGTAATTAAGGCGGAACTGTCAAAGCTTTTAGTGACGAAATTGTAAATCCTCTCCCCCGTCTCGTCCCCAACTGTGTTTCTTTGATCTTAATTTCGATTGAAAAACACTTTCTTTCCGAATCAAAATTTCACCTTTCATCCCCATGGCCTCCCCCAGTGATTCTCAAGATCAACCACAACCAGTCCCCAAAGAAAACCCTAACCCTCCACAGGAATCGCCTGAAGCCATAGACCCAGAAACCCTTCAACCTCAAAACAAACCCGATGATCAAGAAGATCTAATCGAAGAAGCCGCTAATGTAGACGACCCGGAATTGTCTGTTCATTCATCTCCGCCCAACAGTGACCTCCATGTCACCACACCCACTGGTTTTCGCCGTGGCGGGGGTCCTAAACGGAAGAAGACGGCCACGAAACGGCGCGCGACGGGGAAAAAGGCCCAGAAGAATCTGGAGATACTTAGTGAAGTCCTAAAGCCCATTCCTTTTGTCCCCAACAAAACCCTAGATTTTTCGTCGCGCAAAGAGCTCCTGAACCGACTCGGGTTGTGGGATTTTGTTCATTTGGAATTCGATAAAGATCTTCGACTCGATCTGATCGCACAGTTAATAGCTACGTACGATTCGCAAAATCGTCGTAGCTACGTTAATGGGTGTCGCATTGGGGTCAACCGGGCCGATTTAGCCCGTGCTTTGAGGTTGCCTGTGAAGAAGGATAAGGATAGCGCCGTTGGTATTGAAGTGTCAAAGGAATCGGCAGGCTTTCTTGAGGAATTTGTGTCAAATTGGGTGCTTTTGCACGAGGATACGTGGATTATGCCGGTGGAGGTATTCAACTGGACCAAAATGATAAAAGAATGGAATTTTGAGAAGGTAGATTGGGCTGGTATTATTTGGTTTATGGTGGAGAAAGAGCTCACTGTCGCTCCCAAATTAAAGAATTGTTACTACGCCTCGCATATGCAGTGTTTGATAAAATATCAGAAGGAAGAGTTGCTGCTGGAGAAACCAGAACAGGAGGTTTATGACGCCAAGGAGGAAGAGGAGGAGGAAGATCATAATATTCCTGGGGGTTTCAAGATGTCTGCCGATTTGGTTAATGAATCTCACGGGGGATCTCAGTTGGAGGAGCATGATATTGAGTTGAGTCTTGGTGGGCAGGATAATTTAATGAATAAGGATGGTGACGGAATGGAGGCTGGTGGACAGGATAATTTGATGAGTAAGGATGGTGTCGAAAAGGAAGTTGGTGGGCAGGATAATTTGATGAGTAAGGATGGTGTCGAAAAGGAGGCTGGTGGCCAGGATAATTTGATGAGTAAGGATGGCGTCGAAAAGGAGGCTGGTGGCCAGGATAATTTGATGAGTAAGGATGATGTCAAAAAGGAAGCTGTTGTCAGGGATGAGGATGTTATGGATTGTGAGGAAAGTAAGGGGGATGAACCTCAACTGGTGCAGTGGCATTTGGATGGAGACAGCCATATGGATGTGGGCGGGGAGAGTTTCTTGAGACGGTGTAATCTTGGTGATGTTGATATGGTGGAAGAAAAGGAACAAGAAATAAGAGAGGAAGTAGAGATGGGAGATGGAGAGGAAGGAGGAAAAGAAGAGGAACAAGGGGAGGAAAACGATGAACTTGAGGAACAAGAGGAGCAGCATGAAGAACAGGATGAACAGGAGGAGCATCATGAAGAACAAGATGAAGAAGAGGAGGAGCATGGAGAAGGCTTTCCTATTTCACCAAAAGGTGTCAATTTGGAGGGTGTGCATTCAATAAATCTTCTTGAAGGAATGGAAACTGCTGATCTCCCTTTTACAACTGGGTTGCACATTCGCGATAATTCATCAGGAGAATTTCTTGTCTCTAGGGTCGATGCGCAGACAGTTCCTGCTGTCTCGGCCGTTCTGGGTAATGGTAACAAGAGAGAGATTGATCATGAAAATGATATTTCTCATAATTCTTTGAATTTTAGCAATAAGAGGTTGAGAACTGATGAGCAATGGGATAAGTCATCTGAATTTGATATGTGCATGGGTCAAATGCAGCATCTGATGGAGAAAGCTAGATTGTTGTATGCTGCAAAAGAACAAGCTTGCGGAGATTCCAGTATGCATCAACAAGTGTTGCTCCATGAGCTGCAACGAAGGGATAGCCTTATTGAGCATTTGCAGAAGGCCAAGTTTGAAGAGCAGCAGAAGAGGCAGCTGGAGGTTTATAGGCTTGAGCGCGAGCTCTATTTGATGGAAAATCTTTTAAATGGATACAGAAAGGCTTTGAAGGAAACAAACAGAGCTTTTTCCGAATATAGAGCACGTTGTCCCTTGCCTGATGAACCACTTTACAAGGATGTGAGTGGGTCCGGGGGGTTAGTTCTGAGCGCTAGGGAAATAGAAAAACAGCGACTGAAACAAGAAGAAGAGGAGAGGCTTAATCGACTGTTAATTGAGAATAAGATTAAGGATTTTGAAGCTGTGTGGATAGGAAAATTTGATGCGCACAAGGATGTTGTTTCTCTTCTGAGTAGCAAATTGGTTGATGCTGAGAATGAAGTTAAACTTCTTAAAGAGCTATACAACCGGAAGGGTTCAGGTGCTCCAGAATGTGTTCCAAATGAAATTGAAATGTCTAGTCAGTAAGTTTTATGTCAAGCAAAACTACTCTTACTTATATGTTAAACAATATGCATCATGTGCAGCGTCTGTGTATGGAGTCCTTTGTTCTAGTTGCAAAGTTAGTAGCAGCAGATGGTTTAACTTCTCTGCTTTTTGTGGTTCACATTAGGAGGTCTCATTTACCTGTTTTACTTTAGGACGTTCTTGGAATATGCAGACTGTAAAATGGTTGCTTCAATCTATCTCTTTACCTGTTTTTATATGCTATAAAGAATGATCAACATAGCGATACAAAGCAATTACAGAAATAGAAAAAGTAACAAGCATGGCCGCCATGGCCATGGCCATGGATTAGTAGTGCATCATTACTCTGAATTCCTCAAAACTGATAAGACCATCACTACTGAGATCAAATTGCTTGATCATCACCCTGCATTCATCCATGGACTTTGACTCCCCAAGTTTGGTGAGCATTCTGTTCAGTCCTGTGGGCGTAATGAACCCGCATCCATCTCCATCATACATCTCAAAAGCTTCTCTCAAATCCTTCATCTTTTCTTCCTCTCCTCTTCCTTCCATCAACTCCATTACATCCTCCAAATCCAGTGCTTCGATCCCGATATCTTCTTCGTTTAACGCCACCTCTCCACCCAAAATTTTCCCATCTTTAATTTCGTTGAAATAACGAAGAACATGTTTGTATTCTTCACTTCTCATCGTATTTAAGAAGGCCAGGGATCAAACTGTAGTTCTCTTGTTGGCTACAATGACGAAATGAATGAATCTAAAGCTTTGGAGAATAAGCAAAGATGAGAATGTAAGTTGGATTTGAAGAAATGGGTAGTTGAAGCCAAGTTTATATAGAGAAAAGAAAGATAGGGTATTGAAGAAGTTGTATATGATGTTAAGAAGAAAGCCCTGCGTATCTTCCACAAAATGTGTTGAAAAGGAGGAAGAAGCAAAAATGACTACTACGCTGGGATACCGCTTTCTCTGTTGTTTCTTTTTCCTACCGGGAATAACCTTGTATATGGATTTACGCGGAAGATCTTGGTTTTGCTTTTTCAAGAGAGAAATTATATTACGAGCTTACGTCATCTATGGTCGTCTCAATTAGGGGATCAATTATGGTTTACTCTAACTCGATAATCAGACGACTCGAATCTTAAAACATCGGGTAATTTCTTTTAAAAAATTTACTCGAACCGAGATTTTTTCGGGTAGTTAGGCTGGGCCTGTGCCGAATTTTTTAATAATCAGGTACCCAACTCGACCCGATACTTTTAATATATTTATTTTTTAGGTTTTTTAGAATTTTTACTTCAAATTAAATTTAAATCTCTAAAATATTTATATGTTTGTATTATGTTCTTTTAAGTTTTAAAATTTCAAATCTATATTTTTGATTAAATAGAGATGTATTATATTCTCATACCAAGATTCGAAAGGAAAAAATGAGATTAATATTTTTAATATCTTTTTGTGATAAACTTTAATATATATATATATATAAATAAATATTTCCTCCTAAAACTAACTTCAAAATACTAATTTTTATATTTGGATTATATATTATGAACTTTTAAATTTTATTGATCTATTATGTGATTTTTTAAAAAAATAAATTTTAAACATAAATAAAAATGTAAACCGTGTACTAGTTAACTAGTACCCGGTTAAAACGGGCCGGGATACGGGCCAACATATGTAGTATCCAGAAGAACTAGGTACTCGGGAGTGAACACCTCTAGTCTCAACAAATAAAAAACATCTATCTTGTTAATTTTTTCATGTCATCAACCCACTCAAATGATATCTTCTAAAAAATGGTTTCTAAATTTAATATACAATAAATATGACTAAAATTTTACTTGGTAAAAAGAAAATATAGGAAAATATAATAAAATATATAGTTTTGATTGATTGAGACCATAACTAATAGAGTGAAGAGTACTCGTGATATGATTCTCTATCAAGCGGGACATTTCTGTTGCTATAGGAATATAAATTAATACCATGGTTCATTCTAATCTCCCTCAAATAATTTTAAATTTGATTGTTGTTATCTTAAAAGATATGTGTTCGAATAATTTATCTTCTCAATACATACATTATTAGAAGGTCAAGAAAAATTAAAAAACAAATAAATTCTATTACCGTACAATCACACTAAATGCTCAAAAATAATTTAAGATTTAAATATCTAAGCCGTAAGATTTATTAGATAGATAAAATAAATAAAATGATAATTGTGAACAACTTGTAAACCTTATTTAAAAGCTAAGTAGTTTTAACCATTTTTGAAGGAAATGAATTTTGTCTAATAATTAACTCTAATTAAAATATGTATCCCGTACATAAATGATCTTTCCTTATATAATTACTTTTTGACTTTCAGGGTGAACGTAGTTCACATAGAAGTCTAATATTTTAAAACTCTTGAATAATAAACGTTTCTAAATACGTTCAAAATCAAGGGTGGTGCTCTGATTAAATATTAGGAGGGGTCGAAATATTAAATTTTAAAAAAATATAGTGACTTATTAAGTATTTAGATACAAATATGATAGATACAATACTAAAGTTTTCAAGTGTATAGTCCCTGTTTATTGCTTGTTGAATTGCACACTGTAATTCAATTTTGAAAAGAATAGGAAAAAGAAATTCATTCATGATTTCACTATGTGTTTATGACTTGAGTGTATCAAATGCTTCTTTATTTTGTACATGTTCACAGAACCATATGTACGTACTCGTATTCGAATATAATGATAATTATATATCAGATATGAAAATTCAATCTTGGAAAGAACAGAACAAATCTCAGTCTTTGATTAACCATGACTAATTAAGTTCAAGCATATCTGTATCTTGCACTAATGCCCAAATTGAGTAACAATGTAACATAGCAGATCATCAATAAACCTAGCAGATGATCTTCGCAACGATACTTCCAATATTTAAACGGATAATGTCGCAGAAATATAACACCGGTTATTCAAGTGTTCGAGAATATATCGGATCCCAACAATAATAGGGTATGCTACAGAAACTCTAAAGATCTAATGAGAGTGACCAAATGCAACTAGTCATGCTTCTTAAGCTTGAACTGACCCTGGGGATCTTGCTCAGAACACCAGAATCCAACTTTTTATAGTGATTTTGAAGCTGTCCGAACATATTGTAGACAAAGCCATCTATTTGCTCGTCATACCTCTCATACAGGACCGGTAATGTGTTGGCTGCAACAAAACCTGAGAAGCAAAATAAAAACTTGTATGGTTAGAAAACCTGAGAAGCAAGAAGGTAATGGTGCCTTTTGCAATGGTTAAATAACCGAACAAGAGGTCAGACTGGGGGAGACCTTCAAGTTACCAGTTCAACTGGTCTGATCAGTTCGAACTAGCTGAACCAAATGGCTTAATTAAAACGAAATAAGCACCATCATGCCCGATTCACAGGTCTAATCCACGCTAACCGGCATAGAACTAGCATGCCATGCATGAAAGAAGCCTAGGATAATCTGACTCAACCATTCCAGAACCATATAAGCACCAACATGCGATATCCTCCCTTAGCATATCACGCATAAGCTGGCTTAGTTGGAGGCTAAGTGTTTGAGGCAATACTTATTTTAGGTCAACTTTTTGAATGCAACAAAGAGAAAGGCCAAGTGATTGCACAATGCATACAGCTAACAGACATGGTCATGCTCATGTCCACCAAGATAAATCAGCTAACAGGCATTGAGACACCACCAAATTAGTTGGACTGACACAACAACGGACTAAATTAGTTGGACCGACGAACCCAAGGATGGTTCCATAAACAGAATATTGTGTGCTTAAATAAGTATGGTGCAGACAACCTATGTTGCTCCTACTCTTCAATTTCCTCAAATTACCGAGTCCGACACATTTTCAGACAAGGTGCCGGGATATAACCCCCCAAGGACCCTCCAAATATATGGAAACACTAAGAAGGAATTGAACATATCCGTGTTGGACACATGCCCGTATCCGCCAGTTACACCCAAGTCCAAGTAACAGAGCACACAACCACACATCAGAGTATTACATGATTTTTTTGTGCTATTAATGAACGATAAGGTTAATAAAATTTCTTACCAATGTACAAAACAGTCAAAAAGTTGCACCAGCTTCCAATAACAGCAGCAACCCACAAGCTTACTACAACCTGAAAAGATTTTAATCATTAATAATTCAATCCAGAATATCGAGTGTGAAAGAGGAAAGTTGTTAGGAAAGCAGATTCAATAAAATGTTATTCTCCCGCGTACTTTGGTTCCAAGCAAAGTTGACCATATTCTTTAAAGTCTAAAACATTGCAGTTTTTTCGGCCTTTTGGATCAAATGTGCTGAAACTTGTTCCAGTTTTTTTCATTGATTTTCAAAAAAAAAATTCTTGGATTAAGTCTCTAAAGTTGCATGCATTTGTAAAATGTTAGTAACAGCCATTTATTGACATATTTCACTTTAATATTTTCAAGATTAACAATCAATTACAAGTTTACAACCAAGTAAATAAGAAAGTAATTCGAGAACCAAATTAAAGAAAGAAGAATGCCACAATAAGTAGAATGCATATGGATCAGCAAGGAACATTTACTTTGCAAGCATATGTTGCTAAGGGAAGAGTACTAGGAAAGTATCTAGAGCCTACCACAAGAAATTGTTTCAGGTTTCCTCGACATGCAACATCCTGCAGAAACTGTAAGCCTCGGTTCACCTCAGCACCAACGGACCTACCAATGCTGACAAATAATTCGTCCGGCAAAACAAGGCGTGGCACTTGAGAAGATGACCTATTTCCATGAAGTAAGTTACTATAAAAATTCTGCAATTCTATCAGCAGCAGACATAGTACTGAAACCTTGAAGAGCAACAAGTAAAAAGAAATAAAAACAGCATATAAGCATATGCCTATTTTCGTTACCTGTTAAGAAAACCTGAGGCATTTGACCAAACAAACTGAGCAAACATGCCAAGAACCAAAGCAAGGCATAGAAGGGTCAGGAAATGGTAATTAAGCCATTCAAATAGAACCCATATTGCTGTTGCACCAGCTAAAACACTGGCCGATATCTTCTTGTTCCTCCATAACAGAACATCAGCAGCTGCACAATTTACAGGTAACGGCGTATATCAGAACAGCCGGTTTTCAGCAATTTCAAGAAAAGAGTAGAAATTCGTACATTTTCCACCCCCCAAAATATGGTGGACAGGCCTCTCACGTCCAAAAAGCCGGTTGAAGCCAGAGACAACTGAGTTTGATTTCTCTTCCTCAAAAAAAGATGCAGATTTCTGATTAGAAACACTATCAGCAATGGTCTCCACCAGATTGCTCAAAAGGCCCTCTGATGTTATTTTCTCAGGCATTATTCTTGTGCTTCAGGAGACAGACAATTATTCTCCAAGAATAAACAGAACAGCCCTGAAATCTCATCAATATTCTAACACATCACAAATAATTTGCAATATTTTTGGCGAAAAAAGGATTCAAAAATGGAGTCTTCATAACTAATCTTATTACCACACAGAAAAAAAAAAATCCTTCTGCTTTGGTTTCTCACTAGACACATAATAACAGTCAACTGAAACATAAGAAACAATTTCTAGTGATTTGGGGTATCTAGACGAATCAAGTATCATATCCGCCATGAGATATTTATAAGATCAATTCATTTTTCACTGCTGCAAAATGTGATTCTTTATGTTTCTTTCCTTTGAAGCCTATACATCACTAATCATCAAGAGTTGACAATTTTAATTGTCGTAAACAATGATTCAAATTTAGGGGTGAGTAAAACTTGACCCAGCTCGAAAAAAACCGAAATTTCTGTCTCGACGGAAAAAACTCATTCATCTTGACTCGACTCGACTCGACTCGTAATTCTATAAACACTAATCGAAAATTTTTCATATAAAGTTTGAGTTGCAAAATAAGACTCGAAAACTCAACTAACTCATAATCTTTAGCTAAAGATAATATCAAAGCAAACTAGGCAAATTAAATGATAGTTGAACATTTATCATGTTTCAAATTTTAGCTAACCCCTAATAAACACATGATTTTTTAGTATTGGATTTAGCAATTGTAGCTTTATTTAAGATGCAATCAGCATACTGATTAGAACTTTAAATGTTTAGATTTTCAAGATGAAGCTTCCATAGAGCACAAAGAAGTATCCATCTACTTAAAATTTTATAATTTGATTATTTTTTCCCAGCTCTTAACATAATTTTTTGCTACCCCTGTTACTAATATGCCTATAGAATCCAAAACTCCATGGACACTGGATAAGACAATTTCTTATGAAATTATTATTAAAGAACTTTTTGCTCTATAAGAGAAAGATAAACAGGGGAAAATCAAACAGAAAATACAAAAATAGAAACCGTAGCTTCGTTAAGCCTCCAAAGTATAATATTAAATTGCGGCCGCATGACGGTTTTGGAGGTGGCCGCAACACCACAAACTGCAACCGCATTTAAAATCGGTTACTTTTTTTAAAAAAAAAATCAAGCCGCAATCGCAATTTAATACTATGCTCCAAACTCTCGTTCTTACTATAGTTTCAACATCACATGATACCCTTTTACAGAAATATTTGAACTGAGTTTTAATAAATGAATTTCACCCAAAATAAAACAAAAAGGAAACAAAGAGAGAAATAAAGCAAGCAAAAAATAGTATCTTCAAAGTTTAAGAAATTTGTCACTGCAATTGGAAAATAAGAGTTCTCAGAAATATCTACGTTCAAGGAAGGGAAAGCAGCCAAGGCAAGGAAGATAAATCCAAGAACCAAACAAAACCAACAACAACTAAGAAAATAAAAACAACCCAGAATTTTAATATAAGAATTTTACTAGAATCAAATATAAGAAAAGAGAAAACCGTGATCAAATATTTGCAGTTCCTGCAGAAAACATCTTCATTTTGTAATGAAAAAGAATAAGACAAAGGATGCAAAAGAGAACAAACCAGGGAGAGAGAAAGATATGTTTGAGGATAGCGGGGGTGATGCTGATTGCTGACTGACAAGCAATGAAAGAAGAATGGAGGCATCAAATACCATAAATTATTTACGCCTTTTACTTGTACGTCAGAATCGCATCCACTCCCTACAACTTTTCAAATTATGATCAAATTAAAAAGTGTTCCAACTTTTTTAATTATGTGCTATTTTCGTGATGGCGCCGCAAATAGTGAATTGGTAATGGTACGTAGGTAGGTAATTATAAATAACGATAATATAAATATTAGGCTTATACGTTAAAAACGTGTCTAAATTATATATATTTTAATTTGATATTTAAAAATTGTTTCGAATTAAATTAAAGTTTAATGTTTATTTTTATAATTCTAATTAAAGTTTTTAGTAATAGATATTAAAAAAAATTATTATTCAATAAAAATATGAAACGTGACATATTTCTAGTATTTTCTTTAATTTTTATTTTTTTTAAATAAAAAAATCTTTAATTTTATTAAAAAAAAACTCAAACTATAAGTCCCTAAATTTATCCTCCCCACCACTGGTCACCCTTGTCTTCGTCAGATCACCACGACTAAAAACCTCGTCATTCCATCATCAAAAATCGACGAATGAACCGTCGATTGTTCCGTCGACGAACATCTAAATAAAGAAAAAAGATATTGATTGGGCTTCTGACCGACGGCTAGAGGGTGGGGGATGCCGAACAGTGAGGTACGCGATATGTGGGGATGTCGGATGGTGAAGGTGATGTGAATTGAGTTATTGAGGATTTGATTAAAATAAATTAAAACTTTGAGGTTTTTTAAAGAAATTTATATCTTTAAAGAAATCTAGAAAATAAATAACTAAATCAGGTCATGTATTATGTTGTAATTAGATGACAATATTTTTTTAGCGGCCGCTGACAAAAAGATCTGACGTTTAAACCTAAATAATAGTGTAAACAACGATGAAGGTCACTCTATATTAGTAAGGTCACTCAATTACTATTCTAGTTACAATTACTATATTCAGTTTAAATATAAAAAATTATAATTGGATACTCAATCACTATTCTAGTTATAATTAGGTCATTCTTTGTTTAAATGCAAACAAAAATTAAAAATGTTGTCGTTGACTAACAAATATGTCACTTAATTATTAGTGAAATTACAAACATCTTATTCAATCAAAATTTAGTTACAATCGGATCACTCTTCCATTAAAATTCAAATTGATATCTAACAAGGCTTGGTATAATGACAATTTTAATTTAAAATAATTTAATAAATTTAACCTTTCATATTTATCAACTATATGAATTAATATTTGTGTTTATTGATTTTACAAAAAGCTTTGAATTAATTACATAATTAAATTATATAAAAAAGTATTAGATATTAATGTAATGAAAATACTTTTTAAATGAGATCCGAGCATTTTTTAGTTGTCTTTTAATAGGTTGGCCGTCATTCAATTATCTTTCTAAAGCATTTTGAAAGTTATCAATCCGATGTTGGAAACTCAAAACACATCCATTTTAGCAAATATTATGCATGCAGAAAACTGGATACAAGATTTTGTAAATTCACCCTAAAAGTTAATATATAAAACTTTTGGACAAAATAGTCTTAGTTCAACCTGATTATTAATATATAAAATATTTTTTAAAATTTTATATATTTCTCTCAAACCGTTAGATCAAGTCTAATATAAAAAGATTAAATTTATTTATTTATTTATTTTATTCATAGCTTTAAATTAAAGTCATCATTCACGATGCTTTTTTCATTTTTTTAATTTTATTTGATTAAATAAAGTTTCTCTTGAGTTTCATACTTGCAAAAACTTTATTTCGTGTTTTAGAGCTGTTTCATGTTGGTTACCTAATTAATTACGATTAAAAAAGTTTTATAAGACATCTACCAAGCCTACACACCATCTTTATTTTCTACATCAATCTCCATTCGCCATAAGCCATAAACAAGGCTAAATTTTTCAAATTTGTCTTATATATTTTTTCTTCAATCTTTTTTTTTAATTTGTTTCATTTGATTCTTATTTGTTTTCATCTTATTCACCATCTTCGTATTGTTTCTTTAACTTTTCAAGAAACACCAAACTAAGTATTCTTGATATTTAAAGAAAACACCTAAATCATTCTTGATCGAGTTTAGCGTATAATATTATTTTTAAACAACTTGTTTGAAATATCTACATCCACAACAAGTACTCATATCATCTCTCAAATCAAAAAAAAAAAAATTAAAAACTAGAATCGACATTTTTCCTCTCCCGTAATAAAAAATCATGTAATTTAAGAGTGACCAACACTTTGAAAGTTGAGTTATTAAATTAATTTTTTTAAAAATTATTGACCAAAATATTAGTAAGAAGAAAAGTTGAGTGATGAATAGTGTAGTTTGCCCATTATTTTATTCAGGCATGAAAACTAATATGCTACATCAGCAGCTTCTAACGAAAGACAACAGAAGAAGCATACTAAAAGCGAACTAAAAATTCTGTGATTAATAGGTAATTTTTAAAAGTTTAGTGACCAAAATAAAAATATCTTAAAAGCTTGGTGACCATTTATATAGTTTAGCCAAGGAAAAAAATACACAAAAAGGACCTAAAAAAACGTAGTAGGCTAGAGAAAAATAGCTTCACAGTTCACAAGTACCTTTCTTCATTCTCTCTTTCCCTTTGTTTATCGTTTCACATTCCAACTTTTCTTCTTCGTTTTCTCTTCTCCCCCTGCGACTCAAAGCTACTGTGCCATCTTCATCTCCTTCAACAAAAAACTCTCATATAAAACAGATTCACGCGATTCGAACTCCTCCCCTGTTCCTTCCGTTAACAAAGAGCTACGTTCCAACAAAATTCTCTTTATTCTCTGAAGGAAACATTCAACATCTCGCATTTTCAGGTACTTTCCTCCGATCGTCTTATTTCTTCCTTTTCCCATTCGCTATTTTTTTCCCTTTGTAATTGTTACTTGGATCAGTCATTATTATAAAGTTCATTTTTTTGTTATTTGATTAAAAACTTTATTTTTGCTATGGGTTTTTTTTATGTTGTTTTACTTAACGGTGTTAATGTCTCCTAAAAATGTTGCTTGGTTCATTAAAAGCTTCTGGCTTTCTTCGATGGGTATTCCCCATTTTCCTTTTTCGGGGTTTTTTGGACCTACTTTCTGGTTGGATCCAAGGAATCTGCCACTTTTTCTTCGAAGATCTAGTTTTGTTTTATTTTTTATTGTTTTTTATGAATCCTTTGCTTGATGCATTTAATTGTTAGGAAGAACGTTGCGGTCTGCCCTTAGAGAATGTAGGTAAAATAATGTCAGTTAAGCCCTGTTACGATTTTAGTGTTGTTTAATCTTTGGATTTTTAGTGAAAAATGTTGGTATTTAGGCTCTTTTTAACAACTTTTAAGGGCAGTGCTTTTTAATTTGATTTTTAGTTTTGTTTCTTTAGATGAATACTTGGCTTGGTGCATTTAAGTGAAAGGGTTTTCATGAGAATGTAGCAGTCTATTCTTAGAGCATGTAGGTGAAATAATGTAAATTAAGCCCTATTATGATTTTATTGTTCCCTTTACACTTTTGATCGCGATGCTTTTTTGTGGTGGTAGGGGGGATGTTTTTTCAGCCGTTTTAGTCAAACTCCTTGTGCATTCTATAGTATTGACCTATTGATGATGCCTTAGTGTGTAAAACCGTCCACCATTTAGCTTTGAGGTTGTAGTTTAGGGGCAGTCTTTTTCTCATTTGAGCTTGAAGATATATTCTGGTGGTAAATTTCTGTATGGTGTTTTCTTCCAGCACATGGCATTGGAAACGGCTACTCCAAGTGCTTTTGTTGTTGGAAATGCTTTTGTTGAGCAGTATTACCACATTCTTTACGAATCTCCGGAGTTGGCTCATAGATTCTATCATGATTCAAGTGTGCTTAGCCGACCGGACTCTGATGGTGTGATGACATCAGTGACAACTATGCAAGTAAGCTGCTTGGCTTGTGTTATAACTTTTTGATGTTGTTCTAAGAGTTTCGGATCATTTATCTTTACAATTTCTTGATAACATTTAGCATGTCATAAATTACTTTTGCTTGATTCTATACTGCTATGTACATTTAATATATGGTGATTTGTTACCTACTACAACATTGGTTAAAAGGTGATAGATTACCCTGTGATGTAGGTGGTACTGATTTTAGCGTCTGTGCTTGAGTCTGTAGGTTCTTTATTAAGAATTTTGCAGAGAGTTAAACTTTTTGGAGTTAGGGTATGATGCTTCCAAATGTAACACCATGCCATGGAAATGGGATTCTCAATTTGGCAAATAATATGTGGTTATGCTCTGACATTTTTCTCTTCATATGTGATGTTTGTTTCTGCTATATCGTTATTTCAGTAATAAGTAGCTACAAATTCTTTTGGTTTTCATTAATAAGAGGATAATGTTCTGAAAAAATGTCTCATTCATATGGTCAATTTTATATTCATCTCTGATTCATAATACACATCCATTTGGTAAGCTTGAACATAGAGCATCAATTTAGTAAACATGGCAAATCCATCACACATGCTCTAGCTCTCTCCCTCCACCCTCCCCTTTAAAAGTTTTCATTTTTTGGAAGTTGAAACAGTAATATTATCATCCTTTTTAGTTTCCAATAACAATTAGTGTGTAGTTATATTGTGTTATAAATTTATAATTGCTCAGTTTTACACTATCATCAGGTGCAAAGGCATTCCAATAACATTTTTCTTGAACAGGGTATTAATGAAAAGATACTTTCCTTGGATTACAAAAATTATAAGGCTGAGATTAAAACTGCTGATGCTCAGAAGTCTTACAAGGAAGGGGTAACTGTGCTAGTAACTGGATGTCTAACGGGAAAGGATAACTTGAAGAGAAAATTTGCACAATCTTTTTTCCTGGCTCCCCAGGACAATGGGTACTTTGTTCTAAATGATGTATTTAGGTATGTAGAGGATGGTGAATCCTTGGAGAATCAGAAAGTTAATGGTGTTTATGATGCTCCTAGCGTGCCTTCTGCAGCAGAACATGGTAAATTTATATTGCTTTCGTTTTTTTTGTTTCCTTATGTTTTATTGGATTTTCTTTCAATATTCTTTTAATTTATGTTTGCAGAGCCTACTCAAGGTGTGGATCCTTCTCCAACAGATGCCGCAACTGCTCTTGTGGAAGAGATTCAAAATGTTGCCGAGCAAGTTTCTGAGCCATCAGACAAAGAAAGACAGTTGGTCGATGAAAAAGAGGCTCTTTCGGTATCCCAGTCTCATTCTAATAATAATGATATGCCAGAAGTTGTTGAATCGGCTTCTTCAGCCCAAGAAGATACTCCAAAAAAATCTTATGCATCAATTGTGAGTTTATAAATGAATATCTACTTTCCAGTTTTTGCCTTTAGTTGCTTGTCGAAGTTTCTTAGTTATTGTTATAGGTAAAAGTACCAAAAGGGAGTTCAGGGCCAACTAGAGTCTATGTCCCTACTAATTCCTCTAGAGTGATGCCCCGGAAAACTGAGAGCCAGCCTCTTGCGACTCCAGCACCTGCTCCCCCAGAAGCATCTGAACCTTCTGGCATTGATGCCCCTGAGAGTAACGATATTCCCGAGGAAGGTATCACATGTGTGTGCGTGCCGTTTATAAAATTAAGCTGTGTGATCTGAAATCATCTTATATGCTTTCACTATGGATAACTGTGTATTAACTCTATTTAACTAACAGTTGAGGGTCATTCCATTTACATAAAGAATTTGCCCTTCAATGTGACGCCTGCACAGCTGGAGCAGGAGTTCAAGAAATTTGGACCCATCAAGCAAGGGGGTGTCCAAGTTAGAAACAATAAGGTTAGTTGCCGTCACATTTAATGAATAATATATTACATTCTATTTCACTAGCATTCATTGTTGATATTTCTACATTCTATTTCTTCAGCAACAAGGATACTGTTTTGGTTTTGTTGAATTTCTGTCTTTGAGCTCCGTGAATGATGCAATTCAGGTATGGCTCATGTTTGTTTTATATATATATTGAAAGAATGTTTCAGATTTATCAGTTTCTTTAAGTCTACTCTTTTTAATGCCCATATTATCATGGAAGGTTTTGAAAATCATATGGAATCAGTTAAATGTTCTTGAAACCACTCCCCCAGCACAATTCTTCAACCAATTAAGGGGCAACATATTTTCATCAAGAGCATTTTTGGCTTTTCATACTTCTATTTTGTTTTATGTACAAGCTCCAAAAGTTGGAAAGTTCAATTTTGTTTACCATCAGGTGCTAATTAGTTTCTCAGTTGATCACCTGCAGATTCGAACTCTTTATATGAACCATGCAGCAAACATCAACTACCTCACATTGAGAGCAAATCAACTTTTTTGAGTAGCCTCCCTCCCTCTCCCGATTCCGAAAGATGCAAAGCATTAATAATCAATAATTATTTTAGTATCAGTTCATGTTAAATATCAGTAAAATCTCAATGCTTGGTCCGTGTATTAATTGTGCTCCTAACTTGGTTCATCCCTTTTTTTTGGTTCTAATCCTAGTCCTTTGAGCATTAATATGCAAATGCTTTCATGTTCCCCTAGTATCCAAATCTTAATTTGGTGTTCTGTTCTCTGCCTCTTCAATGTCTCACCATTTGCTTGAACGAACAGTGCTGAGCTATAGACTTATCAAACCTTTTCATCAGCTGTCTTTTATAACAAGTAGTCGATTCATCTCTGAGAGCTGTATAGCATTGTCTCTTTTATCTGATGGCCGATAGGCGATAACAGTAGGTGAAAGAAATTTCTGTGTTTTGTGAGTACTGATGTTGCACATTATTTGCATTATGGAATGATGGATGGACTAGAAAAAATGAGTTTATAAGTGCTCTTGTCTGTAAGTGCAACGGATCAGATTCTTGCATATTGACAAAGTTTCAGAAAATAGAGATTTATTTCCCTTATTCCTAAAAAAGGAAAAGGACGTTCTGGAATGAGTGAAAAGCTCTCTAGGTGATCCTGAAGATGTGTTTGTCTTCATTTAATATGAAGCTATATTGTTATTTGCTCATGTATCTGTTTATATGATCATGCCCTGGCCTACTATGTGCAATGTGTGATGTAGATTAATCTTGAAAAGCATAGCGTGATGTCATGCTTATACTTGCAGTGGTCATAATGCAAGGTAACATATCATGCATGCAGCCTAGGTTTCATATGCTGTTTGGTTTTCCCTACACTAAGCTGATCCCGGCCATTATCTTTTATCATAATTATAAATTCTGTAATTAAAATGTCATTCCTTGCTCAAAACCTGCCATGTCCTTGTTACATCCATCTATTTGAAGTTTACATTTTTTAGCATTGGACTTGATGCATAATGAACTTTAATATTCAGGCATCACCAATTACGATTGGAGACCGTCAAGCTGTTGTGGAGATAAAGAGAACTTCAACCAGAGGTAAGTAAAAACCTATGAACTTATTGGTATACTCTTTCTTGATATGAACTTTTTTACTCAATATGAGTATGTGTATGACATGAGTATGTCAATTTTTTTAAAGAATTCCATGTATTTGGAAGGTCAGGGAAGGTCATACTCATGTCCAGATACGCGTTTGATTTATTTGTGAACTATAAAAACAAAATTCATCTGATGGATGGCCATGCTGCTGTTTCTTACAGTTGGTAGTGAAAGAGGTATCTTCCCATCCAGAAGAGGAGGGTTTCGAAGCGACAACTTCAGGGGTCGTGGAAATTATGTTGGGAACCGAAGCTTTGGCAGAAACGAATATGGAAACCGTGGTGAATTTTCTGGTCGACCTAGAGGTTCAGCTTGGCGTGAAGGGAGAGGGAGGGGTGGTCGTTCAAGTGGACCGAAACAGATTTATTCGACTTCAAACCCGATCTAATAAAACTCAATTTTCTTGGCAGAAGAATCTTGAGGATGAGGTTAGTACTCAACATTCTGGACATATTCGAGTTGCCGACTTTTATCGTAGTTCTCGGATTTTAGGAGGAATTGAATGTTGGGAAGGTGAAAGGCAGTGCAGTAGTTTAGAGAATTTTGTGTAGGGCATCTTGTGACCATGACAAGCTTGAAGGTCATCCTCGAGGTTTGATTTATTAACTTTTATTATTTTACATTTGATGCGATATGACAGTTATTTAGCATTGTGGTGGTAGCTGTAAAGGGATCTCCAGCTTCAAAATTCTTGATGGAAAGCTTTATTTCTTTTATTTATTTATTTAGGTCACTACCTTTTTATTTTGTTCAAATAAATATTAGAGTTAATTGCATAAGAGGTTCCCAAACTATGACTATTCTAAATTGGTCCTTAAACTTTAAAACGTTTTATTTTAGTCCTTAAATTCATTTTATGTTGAGATTGGGTTGAAGTTCCATCACCCCTTCAGAAACCAGCTTTGATGGAGTAATTCATTGTTAGTGCTATAAATAGTATAAAAATATTGTAAGACCAAATTATAAATAGTAATTTCATAATTTTTCCAGAAACTTTATAGTTTTATTTTTATTTTAATTAATAATTATTTTTTCATGTATACTAAAATATAAGATGAAAAACTATATATTTAGTACCTTAACAATCATTGCGTTATTGTTTTAGTACCCCAACTATTAATTTTGGCAAAATGGTACTTAATGTTATATTTTTGTTCTGTTTTAGTTCCTCTATTGTTTAAAATCACCGGAAATGGTGATGTGGCTTGGTTAATAATAGTTTTAGTTCAAAAACTTATACAATTTATCAATTTAGTCTAAAATTCTATCGATTTAAATATTATTTTAATTTTTGAATTAAAATTGTAATTTTTTTATTTTTCTTATTCTTCTAGTTGAGTTTTGGAGTTTAAAAAACAAGTTGGGGACAATAAAAATTAAGATGATGTTTTACCTCAAAATTAAGATATGTTTTAAATTAATGGATTTTGGACTAAATTGATAATATATACAAGTGTTTTGGACTAAAATTATGATTATACCAAGTCATGTCACCATCTGCGTTAGTTTTTAACAGTCGGGTACCAAAACAGAACAAAAATGCAACGTTAGATATCATTTTACCAAAAATAATAGTTGAGGTATCAAAATAATAATGCGGGCATAATTGGGTACTAAATATGTAGTTTTTTCAATATAATATTACAGAATCATATAAAATATAATCATACGAAAAGTATGTACACATTAAAATAGAATTTGATTTTAATATATTTTTATAATATTTAGTACATTGCAAGTATGGTTGAGAGGTGAGGTCGTAAGGTAATGTTCATTTTTTTCAAGCTCCTGGGTTCAATTCCAAGAAGTTGAATTTATATCAAACGAATAGGACTCGATAGGAATGATAATTTGAAGACAAACTGCTTCTAAGGTAGACCATTTTTTTTCCAGAACAATAGAATCTCTAAGGTAGGCTTTTAGAAGCAATCTTCTGCAGTTCATCATTTAGGATTTTGCTTGTTTACGAAAGTACCAATTTGTTGAAAACAACTTTCTTTCCTATAAAAAATCCTTATATTGTTTTTTTTAAAAAAAAATTAAACAGATTACTAGAACTACAGGATCTTTATTCTTTAGATATATGGATGAAAAAAAATGTCATTTCGTTAAAAATATTATAAATAATACATATTCAAATAGATTATAATCAAAATTACTTAGTCTAATCAAAATACACACATGATAAATCGAATTAAAATTTAAAGACCATCCAAACATGGTTTGAAGGTAAGAGTTAAACTGGGATACTCAATGATCCAAGCTTCAGCCATTATCAACTCTATCGAAACTCTTCGGATTCAAGACAATGAGACGTGATCTTACTCAAAAATGAGTAATTTAAAGGCTTAAGTGGTAAATAAGTGCTCAAATTATACATTTTTTCTCTACATAAGTGCCTAAAGTATTTTTCGGGTTAAACATGTGCCTACCGTTTTTAACGTTACTCAAATATGTGCTTACCGTCAACGTCCGCTAATTTTTACCGTTAAGTGACACGTGTCAGCTTCTTAAAATTTCAAAATTATATTTAAAAATAAATAAAATAAAATATTTTATTTCACAAAATAGCCCAAAATTTGAAATCCCTAGCACCCCAAAACTCAAATCTCAATTTGACCAGATTTCGTCGCTGATTGTCACGCCGCCGCCCACCACATCCGTCGCCGGATCATCACGACCATTTATCCCACCACCTAGTCGCCGAAAATCAACTGACGCCGTGTGAAACGCCGAAATGGTCGAATTGTTCATTCGAATAATTCGCAACGAACGTCGGCATAATAGACGATGAATGGTGTGTGAGTCGTTTGGCGAGGGGAGCACTTCAATCCGTCGCTAGAAATGCGACCGACGCCAGTGGTAGTGGCCGGATTTGGGGACTAATTTAGGATTATTTGAAAATTTTAGGATATTTTAAAATTTATGGTTTATTTTTTTTAAAAAAAGTAATATTTAATAGTGTCACGTGTCATGTTTTTATTGGCTAACGAGATCTTTTTTAACGGACAGTCACGGCGGGCACCTATTTTAATAACATTGGAAATGTTAGACACACTTTTTGGCCTGAAAAATATTTTAGCACCTATCTAAAAAATATATATAATTTGAACACTTATTTACCAATTAAGCCTAATTCAAACTTCAATATACATTCAATCCCTCTAATTGTTACAAAAGTTTAAATGAATCACCGCTTTCAAACATGGATCAAATATTTTTTAATAATCTAAAGGTGATTATAAGGTAGTATTTGTTTATAGATATTCTTAACCTTTTGATAATGCGCATATACCTTGTTGACAGAGCAATTTAAACTCGTGACTCCTAAGATAAACATCATCCACTTTATTTAAAAAGTCTTGATCAAATAAATCTCTCTAATTGCGCTCTATGTTAATTGACCTTGTGTTTTTAAGTTTGTTGAAGTGTTAACTTCTGATTAAATTAATTGTGTTTTTGTTCTTAAAAAATCCCCAAAAAATAAAATTAAAAATTATGATTGACTGACACCGTTGAAACCAGAACCTCATTTAATGCATTGAACATTTTGTTTTCTTCTACTACTTTCCTCCTCTCCATAGTCAAACATTTAGCATCACAGGTGCTGTATCAAAAGACTTGACCACTTCCATCCATGGTTTGTCTAATTCTTGCAAGGTGTCCAAATAAATAAAACAGGGTCTCGAAAACCGATTATATCGGAATCATTTTTTCTACTAGTCTGTTTAGACTCTTTTTGACTACCCTCTCTCCACAAATGTTTCCATTTCCTTTTGGTGAGAGACCCTTGAAGCTTAAACAAAGCCTCATGTACCAACTCACTTTCATCATCTTCATCTACTGCCTTCCCGAAGTCGATTGAACACATTGCTCTGCAGTACAAATGCCATCCATTAAAATAAATAAATAAATAGATAAGCACTCATAGAAATCCATTTTTTTTCCTGGGAATGCAAGACAAATAATTCAAGCCAACAAGCATTCATTTTATTGCAAAAGAAGTTTAGCTGGGAAAAAGGAGAAACAGAACAACCGCCATGATGAATATTTCCCATGTTTCCAACTCGAGCATATCTGCCCTAAAATTATGGAAGGGCCATAAATTTACTAGATCCCCAAACTGCCTAAAAGCAATTAGAAAAACCACTTAATCTTGGCGGGAGATAAGCTTGTCAGTTTTAAGATAACGTGCTAGCAAAATACCAGGCATAGTAATTATGCAAGGATGAGCAGGTAGCAGAAGAGACCAGCGAGCAACCATGGCCAAGTGTAAACACCATTGCTTGCTAATCACAATGGCTAATATATATTAAGATATGGGCAACAATGACCACATAGATACAAAAAAGTACACGTGAAATCACAGCAGCGTTGTAAAGCAAACAGTAAAAGAAATAGCACCTTGCACTATAAAGAACAACAGATGCTGATTTTTATGAATGGGAGGATGGTGAAGGGGGGAAAGATAATCCAATAACTTCCCCAGCAAATTCTTGGTATCTACTGGGAAGTGTGAATGTATGCTGCGTTGAACATTCTCCTAATTGTCTAGCTTCCACATCAAATATATAGAATTGGCTTGAAGATGTTGTGATAATAAGCACATTATTATTCTGAGGAGGAAAGCCACCAGCAGTAACAGAGGCACCATCCAACCTTGATATAAACCAGTGCTCCCTGGTCCAGAGAAACAAAACTTAATCAAAAGAAAAACAAAGAAAATGAAAAATCATAAAACATTCAGCCACCCTCATCTCATCGACATTAATCATATATTTGAAATGGCATTATCAACTAGATAGCTATTAAGTAATACCTATTTAATAATTGTCTCAAATTTAATTTCTTACCTTAGTATCTCCAAACTGAATAAATATATATCTCCAAAGCAGTTGATAGCAGCTACCAGTGGTCATCAGAACTTGTGAACATTTTTGTTATGGGAGGCTCACTAGGGGGTCCGTCCTTCTCATGCTCCTGACGACAAGGTATGAAGGTATGCAGCAGTTTCGAGCTCTCCAAATCCACAATCTATAAATACATATTATGTTAAAATAAGCAAATGTACCAGGTTGAGTGCACATTAACATACAATCTAAATTCCCAAGTTTGAGGTGGAAAATATTAGCTTGAGTAAGTCATTAGAAATGAGGTGAAAGACCTCACAAACCTAGAAGTTATTTCAGAGTATGAAAATACTCATTCTGCTAGACTAAAAAAATATCATGAAATAGATAATTTGTGAAAATTCACAATTTAAAAACTACAATAAGGATAACACAAGCCATGAGGGTAGGGACTAACATAGATCCTTCCATCATGCCCTGCTATAAGCAACCCTGACCCATCAGAGGTAAAAACCATAGAATGTGCAGATGGAAGTTTTTGAGGAAATTGCCTTTTACTAACAGTCCATGAACTTTGGCCAGCTTGCCTACTTAGTGCAAATAGACTGGGTCTGATGAGGTCAGAATAACCAAAAAGCTCCCCTGAGTTGGACATTGCACTGCAAATGATTTTTCGACAAGCCTTACTCTTAACCCGAGCTACTATATTAGTGGTCACGGGACCACCATAGGGGCCAGAACCCACATCCGGAACTTGAACACAGAGCACATCTAACCAACGAGAAGCCTGGACAAGGAGAAAAGAAGTTCGGTTGAACCTTGTGCTAGTGACCAGTTGTATTGGAACTCTCTTAGGTGCAGGGCAAATATCATGTGGGGAGAACCTAGTAAACTCTTTAGCAGAGTAGGCAAATAGCTTCGCATCATCACCAGCAGAGACAAGCATGGGAACTCCAAAACGAGCCCATTTACCATAACTGAAATCAAGGGGCTTCTTCTCACTAGATCGAATTCTTTTTACTTTTTTCCTCTTGGCGTCTTGCAAGTCTTTAGCCCCATCGGATAAAGAACCTAGAAATTAGAAGGCACAATTTATTTAACCAAAAACAGTAAAAATGCAAGTTCAAAATTAATGAAATAAATAAAACAATAAATAGACATGGAACCAAAAACATGAACAGACCTTCAGAACCAATAGGCACTGCCATTGTCAAGGCTCTAACATCATTGGTATGTGCCCTAACAGACCCGGCAAACACCCATTTCTTCAACATTTCAAAAGAAGATTTGTCATTATCAGACTGAAGCATCTCACTGGAAAGCTTATAAAGAATAACCTATAAAATGTAACAACACAATAGACATTAGGGACAGGGGCCAAGATTAAATTAAATAACTTGACACAGCCAAATTCCAAAAAGAAAAAAAATTATAGTTGACATTTGACATAGAGAAAACTATACACCTATTATTTTCTGTCCTTGTTTTAATATTTTAGCCTTAGAAAAAAATGTGAATACTGAATAGAGCACCCCCACCCCTTGCCATTCATACCCGTCCATCAGACCCAGCAGAGAACACCCTGTTCTGACTTGGAGCTGCTGCCAAGGCATTTGCATCACCTTTGTGGATAGAATGTGCCTGGATAAGAGTCCCATTATCACCATTCCAGAACTGAACAGATCCAGTGCTGTCAGCACTAACAACAGTTCCGCACCTGAATTAAACAATAAACCAACCATCAAAAGGAAGCACACTAACCATTGATATTAGAATAGCCATCGACATTTCACCATATAATGCAACTAATTGGACATTCAGTTGAAATGGAAGATCTGATACGTACCTCAAAGAAAGTAATGACCATATGCAAAGCTCAGGACCACTGCCCAAACCTCCAAGAGTAACTACACTTCTGAAAATTTCATGACCCAAATCAGCATTCCAGCATCTAATAAACCTGCAGGAAGGTTAGTGCAGATGTTACTACTCTAGACGAGATAAATTGGAAAAAATAAGAAACACTCTGTAAAGCATGCACCATCAGGGATGGCAAGCCATATCTGTCCCACAGATTTGCAAAGATCCACTCTGAATGGAGAGGTTTTTTCTCCCAAATGGTGGAAACGAGCATGGAGTGCAGCATCTAAATGCTTGCTCTGCTCCTCCCTACCTTTTAAAATTAATATTTTACCCAATAAAATTCTTTATGTATCCCTTTTATATATTCAGTGTATGTATTAGACATATATACATACTACAATCATAAATATATATACACAAGTATTTATATATACTAATGGACTATATTTAGTAAAATTACATTCATGAACAAGCTACAATAATTCACACTATATTTACTTCAAATAACTAATAGAAAACGGATAAATCAGCTAATTCAGTGGGAGCGGTTATGATTGTAACCAATATCCATGGAGATAGATATTTTCAAAATCCATGAAAGAGAAGGGGCAAAAGTGGAAGAGGCAATCCCCACCTCTGCCCCGCTCCAACACCATTCCTACAAAGTTCTGTGAAAATAAAATTAATAATATAGTAAGAAATTAATAAACAAGCATTATATGCATCAACATATTTTTTGTCGTAAAAATAACATGTATCATATTCATATCATATTTACTAGATGACAAACTTACCCATCACTACTCCCTGAATATATCCTATTTGAGTCATGACTCCAGGTCACACTTAGAGCACGTCCTGCAAATAGTATTAGCACCAATAAGCTCTAAGTAAGTATAACTAAAAGCAATAACCTAGGAAGAATAGTAGCTCAGGTGTAGAAATCTCACCACTAACCCGGGGCAACGATTTAAGGTAGTTTAACTTACCCGAATCAGAAACAGTGTATATCCTCACAGCTCCATCATCACAAAGTCACCAATATATTAAAACTGAACCAAAACTAAAAAGATAATAAGATGAAAGCAAAAGAGCCGAGGGAACCAGCTGATGATGCCAGCCAACGGAGCCGGGGGAGACGAGCCAAACCTCGAGGGAGCCATCCTCACAAGCGGCTGTAACCTGGGAGTGGTCGGGGCTGGTAGCAAGGGCAACAACCGGAGACGGCTTCCAGTCGATTGAACTGGTTCGGTAAGCTTTGGGGAGCATTGGAGCAGGGGCGGCTGAGGGTCCTTGGAAGCCAGTTTCAGGGCAGATATCGGCAAATAAATTATATATACATATTGAGAAATAATAGGCAGGTTCATCCTAGCCGTTAGATATGGTCCGATAAATTATTCCACGTAAGAATTTTTTAAATTTTATTAAGGCTTAAGCCGTATTTTTCTTCTTCGTACTCATATTTCCTTTACACAACTTAAAATAAATGATTAAAAATTTATATTAATATCTAATTTTTTTTAATAAAAACAATTTATTCTTCTGTTTTTTCTTAAGTAGAAATTGTTTAATTTTTTTTATTAAATTATATTATTATTATATTATGATCAACGAAATTTTTTTATTGATTATTACAGTACCAACGTGATAACCTATAGTCAACGATGACTTCAATCTGCCAAATAATAATATTAATATAATTTGGCGAGTTCAAAGACAACGTTGATGAAACAACACTACCACGTTTGACCAAGTACAAGGAGAAAAATACCCTTAACCCTTTTCAAATATTTGAATAAATAAAAAAGTCTTTTATTAATTCAAGAAAATGTAAAATTTGTTATGTATAAATGATGATAACTATTTGATGAATTGTGCGTATCGGTAAGGCATATTACACTTTTAAGGGGAGGACGCAAGTTTAAATTTTGAAAACGATATTATTAGGATGGGCAACCTTGCACTCCGAACATTAGACCGTAAGACGAACATGCATATTATCAAAAAAATTAAATATTATTATTTTATTTTCAATTTCATCATTTTTTTGTCGAGCTTACTGATTACATCAATGTAATCCTCTAACTAATAAAAAATAATGTTGATATAACAGCCCATGGTACTAATGTAGTTTTCCACATATAAACATTGACGTGGACCACGTCAATGTGATAATGGTCGACGGCAGTTTTCATCAATTAATTGTTAATATTAATGTAATTTGATGATTCCGAGGACAACATTGATAAAATTTTAAATGTGAAGAGAAAGATACTTGAGCTTTTTTTTTAATATTTAGACAAGTTAAAAATTGTTTTATCAATTCTCCAAAAAAATATAAAAATTGCTACGTAAATGGTGATAATTATTTTTTTAAATATATTGATTCAATTATATATTAGTATTTGTTCAGATTTTTCTTAAACATTTAAAAACACACACACTAGTATTCAAACCCGAGTCTCTTAATATAAACATTATCCTCTTTTTCATTTGATAAAAATTTTATAAACGAGTTTAGAAAGGTGTTATATAACTTGTATATTTTTATGAAGACACTTGGTTCATGCACTTCTAGATTTTTCTTACAATTATAATGGATAGAATAATTACTCTATTAACCACCACCACCACTGTCATCATCATCAATAATAATAATAATAATAATAAGCATGTAGAGATTGTAAGAGTTATGAATCTAACATGGACACTATATTAAGAGAAAATAGGTTAGAAAGGAGTGAGGATTAGCTTTCATCATGTTGCTTGTTGCATGTCTACCACAACAACATGGGTATGTGCATTAATCTTGAACCTCCACCACAACTAGAGAATTTGACCTTTATATAGAAAAATGGCCCAATTCAAAACAAAACCTTGGGTGCAGCATTGATATGTTCCAAAGTTGTTAAGAATAAGAAGACAAGTAACCTCGCATAATATATAGTATCTCCATTTTCTTTTTTGTTCAGCAAAGATGAGATGTTATATTTATATTGAATATCGATTACATTATGTCAAAGAATAATGCTTTAAATGCCTCTTCATGCTCTTTGCTCTACTTTCTATGTGCTTAGACCTAAAAGCTAAGCTCCCTGCCTTGTCTATGTTATTCCTAACTTTATATAATCCATTGTCACAAAAATTAAAATTGCAAAATACAGCCACAACCATGCAATCTCTTTTCATCGCTACAGCGAAGCCTTCACGACAATCATGTAAGCTCTGTTTACCTTCATTCGCCTTTCAACGAATTTGAAGATGCCAGCTGACTACTGAGGTTAGCTATCGACAATAACTTGCATGGAAATAGATAATATTCTGGAAAGAACTGCCACTGGTGCTAAAGCAATAGAGGCTTGGCAAAGTTTTAGTAGAGTATGTTCAGATAGAGAACAATCCATCCTGCCATGGAGAAAATTGCAAAAATATGAACCCAAAAAAGCACAGCAGCTGCCTCCTTTCCACAACCTCTAAAATTAGCAACAGCACCTATTCATAGGCAAGGGAAAAAATAAGAGCAATTTACTTTCATATTATGGAGCAAAAAGGTTGGAATATGCATCATTATCGGGTTAGACAGTTCATACGAGTAAACATAATAAGATTATACCCAAAGTTGAATTCTTTCGAGAACATCTTACAAAGAATTGAGTTTTTACCAGAAAGAACAGATGTTGGCATTGAGTGCTGAAGGAGTAGGACAAATCGAAACATCTTATCACCAGCAGGAAGGAAACCAAGTTTGTCAGCCAGCATTACAATTCCAAGTCCTGCTGGGGGAACCAAGATTAGGCGCCCAAAAATAATAGCAACAAGTGTTCGTACACCAATTCTTGAACTTCCTGGCCCGGGTCCTGCAAATCAAACATGGAAACCAGAAATCATCAAATTCTTCCCTAAGAACATCATATGGATGCCTGAGTGGTCCGTGGTTAGGACGTGTACGTATATTATTTTAATGTTTCATGTTCCGATTCTTTTTATTAATTACAAACTTAATGACCGTCTACTATAAATGACGTACATAGGTAAAAAAATAAGCACAGAGACGTCTAGCTTACCATCAACGAGGTTGCCTCCTAATGCCAGCAAAATGCATGGAATCATGGCTTCCCTATTAACATGAAACATCGTTAACCAATAACAAATTCAAATAGCAAGATACAGTTATTAATGGAAAGCATAGTTTTAGCTACAAAACAGGAAGCAAATTATTTTCACGAGACCATGCAAAACATACCCAAGAATAATGCAACTGTCTGTGAAGAAATAAAGTGGAGCATCAGTTGTAAATATTAATCTCTTTAGAAATGGAACTGCGCCAAGAACCATAGCTAGGATCTGCAGAAAGTGCACGATTACAAATTCATTATGCAAGCAGAAAGACGAAAAAACAATATTTGTTCACTAAAATAGATATGGAACAAATTAAAAGCACTGAAATATTTATGGTTACAGGAAAAAAGTAAAACCTGATCCATAACTACAGTTCCTTTTTTCCCTTTAACATACTGAAAAGTTTGCGACACATCCTTAAACTATAACAAAGGAATCACTCTTAGACATTTCGACTTCACAACTTAAGACTGTCACCCCAACAAATATGCACCGACAAGAAAAGGCGGCATAAGGTTGTGTGCTCTATTGTCTTAAAAGTCTTCAAAATTTTACAATTTCTCTTTACAATTATTAAACCATGAATGTGCAGAGCATCTTTTACCCACATTGCTACCAAATCTAGAATTTGAGATTCGACAATCATTTGAAAGGGAAACTAGCAGTTTGTAGCTACAAACTGGTAATTAATTCATGAAAGAAACCAAATATGACTGAAACTTACTGAAGCAATAATAGGGGGTTGAAGAATTTGCTTGAGCTTTAACTTCTCATAAATAAATACTAGAAAATCTTTAATCTGCACAAAAAACCCCAGATATTCAATCAGAAAAAAGTTCATTGCAGAGCAAATACTGAACAAATTCAGATAAACATTATCCCCACCTTTCCCTTATTATTTGAATTATCTGAATCCATCGGTGCATCCTCTTGCTCAAGCAATGGAGTATACTCAGAAGAGGCATCCTGCTGAGGGATCTTACAAGGAAGACTAGCTTCTTCAAGGTCAAAGGTTCCTTCCACAGGAGGAGCAAACATACGAAATACATATGTATATAGAATGATTGCGCCAACCTGAAATATATTGTGGATTAGAACTCATTCATACAAAGCCTACTACATAAAGAAACTAAAGGTACCATGTTTCTATGAAAAGCAAAATTCAAAGAAATAGTTGCAATCATAGGTGGCAAGAACAACAAGGCCAAACAGATTTTATTCACCACAAAAAGGAAAACTTCAGTGCAACAGGTATAGTTCATAACAGTCGAAATATGAAGTACTGAGACTAAATTCACAGCATTAGATCAATTGGTTAAAGTAAACATACCCACTGCCCAAATGAAATATATGCTGTTCCCTGAGTGCTACATGTGTCCGTGTCACCAAAAGGATTGGATGTATCTCTACATAAAGCTGCAATCAGAACAAGCGGTACATTCCCAATGTTTCCTGCATCAAGTGTCAAATAATCCTTCATATTAGGAATGGTTAATCGATAGCATGCACAAAAAAGCACAAAGCTTTAGCAAAACATACACTAACTGGATACAAATTCAGAATAGTATACATAAAGAGAAAGAGATTGCCACCATCAACAGTGAAAAAGAACACCAACAATGTGTCATATGACTGACTGATACCATCCTAGCTTACCAATAGCAATGTGTACTATTGAGAACTTGAAGTATGGATATGGAGGTTTCACTAAGGTTACAACGACGAAACCTATGAGCGAACCAACGACGGCGCTGAGAACGACATTCACAGGTATGAACCACCTGCAAGTGCAACACAATTGAATGGCAAAGAAGATTAAGATACACAGCTCAATTTTGAATTTTGATGAGACAGAGATGCAACAAGGAAGAAAACAGAGTCATGAGTCAAATACATACCACTCGAGCATTTTCTGTAGAGTAATAGCTTGTCCGAGTTGAGAAAAGATTAAACACGGAAGCAAAAGGGAAAACACCAACTGCAAATTACATGTAATTTCATGGAATGGGGTCAGAAAAAATTAACTAAAACAAGTAAAAACAATTACAAAATTCCCATATTTTGATACAAATTAAAAGAAAAATACCCCGTTCAAAAGCTTTCGGCCGTTGGCAGGCAAGATATCAACATACTTGGAAGCCATCAGACAACCTAGGAAACACATGGTGAATACTTTGGCTATTGGCAGCACCGCAATCTTTATGCTTCCTAACAAAGACTCCCCTCCTCCGCCTCCTGCCGCCGCCGCCGATAGAAGAAACGTTTCCATCTTCATTTTTTTTCTGAAGAATTCCTTCCTTCCTACGAAAAGTCTCACTCAAACGCTACTCCGATGAATCTAGTTCAACTCTTGGGATACAAAACAAAAATTGGGTGTTATTCTAAGAACAGACAATTGTTTCACCTACAGATTCAACTGAAAAGCTGTGACTCCAAATAGCAAACAGCTCTATATCTATCAAATAACTTAAAAAAACAAAAGGGAAGATTCAGAATTCGATTTGGGGTTTGGGTTTGGGTTTGTTCTCAGTTTGATTCTCCTTCCCTTCCCAGTTTCTCACCCTCTGGATCTCTTGTGTTGTACGTTTGATTCCATCTCTATTTTTTATTTATTTTATAGACTACGTTCCATGATTCGATTTTGTTTTTGTTTTTTTATAATATTCACGTAATGTTAAAGGTTATTGGTCTAAATTACGGAACTACCCCTATTAGTATTTGGTTTTGTTCTTCCTTTGTTTTGAATTACTAAACTACCCTTAATTTGGTTCGTTTTGGACTCTTGCGTTCTTTCGTTGGTTTTGGACTCATTTTGCTACTCTTCTACTCCCGAATATTTTTTGGTGTTGAATTTTTATTGAATTATTGTTTTTCTCTTAAGAAGCTTTTAAATTTAAAAAAAATTAAAATTTTAAATTTTTTGCATTCAAGACTGCGAAAATATGAAATTTGATCAATTAAATTTTTTGACCAATTTTAATTATTTGATAATTTTTTAGACACTAGTAGTATATTGTAGTGTATATATCATGTGGTATTTACATATTTTAAAATATTTTTTTAATAAATTTTACAAGTTCTTTTTAGATTTTTTTTAAAACTTTTAAAGAATTTAATTTTTTTAAATGTCAAGTGAAAATAATTTTTAAAATTTTTAAATGAGAACGACATGACATGTTTTCACTCAATCTTTTAAATTTATTTTTTTAGAATATTTTACGAATTTTTTACGGAACTGTTGCATCAACATATCCAAAAAAATTGTTAGATTAACCATCAATGTTGGTCAAAAAATTTAATTATTCAATTTATTAATTCAAAAATTAAATTGAGTGCAAAAAAATCATAAACTTAATTAATTTTTTCTCAAAAGTTTAAAAACTTCTTACACCCTTTGAGTTATACTATTATTTTGGGTTGGGTATTTTCATCCTAAACTCAAACCTATATTAAAAAAACTTGATGTTATAGGGTAGGGTCAGATCAAAATCGGATAATTTAATCCTCAAATCAATGTTAGGATCCACTTACGCGCTATAAAACTATGAGTTTTACACATTTTTTAGATCGTTAAATGAGTGAAATGGATGACTGAGACTAACTCTTTATTTTTTCCAAATTATAATCTGCATATATCTTATTGTTAATCTCAATAATTTATTTTCCGATCTAAAAATCGTATAAAACTTCAAAAAAACTCTCTCTCTATAATCATGTTTAACGAGAGTACCACTCTTGCATAATCTACGCATCTAAATATAATTTATTTTAGTGTTATTTTATATTTTAAAAAATAATATAATTTATTTTACCTTTTCAATTTTCGTTTTTGCTGAAATTTTAAAACTCTCTAAATCAAATTTATTTTCCTGATATTTTATCATTCTAGATTAAAATTTTCAAATTATCTAAATATTCTTTTTTTTCCTTTTGTATGTTCCCTTTCTAGATAAAAGTTTAGTTTGTTTCTCTTTCTATTTTCCAATCTAGATAATATTTCAAAAATTCTCTAAAACATAATTTATTTTTATTTTATATTTTCTAATAAATTTTAAAAGTACTCTAAATTTAGATGTTACTTGAGAAATTGAAAGTATTAAGTGTTAAGAAATAAATATTGAAACAATAAGTGCCTAATTTAAATTATAAATTTATTTGACATTTTGTTAAATTAAATTTGTTCAATGAGTCAACAAGCGTCGCCCTTAGTTTAATTGTATTTCTATTTCGACATTCACAATATCATGATTCAAATCATAAACATTCTTTAGAGACCTAATATAACATCTCACTTTTGTTTTTTTATTATTATAAAAAATCGCTAGTTTTATTAAAAAAAGAAAATATACAGAATTACAATGAGAATTTATAATCATAATTGTAAACTAAATACATAATTTGAGCATTTTCCAATGATACAATAAACAAGCAACTTTAGATCATGCAAAGACTATACATGGAAAAATGTTAAAACCCAACAAAAAGACTCGAGCAAAATATAGATACGAACATATCTGACTACATCGATAAACAAACCACAAAAGAGAAACAAATTACTGAAAGACCATCGACAACCGCAAATCAAACTCAAATTTCATGAAAAAACTATTCACAAACACAAACATGTATCCAAATTTAATACGAGGATCTAAAGTAAAAAAAAAAATCAACATAATAATCGAATAAGCGTTATTTTTTTGCGCTTTAATTGTATGCTTTTTATGAGCATTATTTTAGAGACAACAGAAAACATGTGAAGTTACGAAGTGTTTTCTATTCCATTCTATACTATTCTCTTCTATTCTATTTTCATATCTCTTTACATTTTGCTTCCTTACCAAGCTTTGCAGGGTCAAAAGAAAAAGATGTCATTTGACAATGACCAAACACCTCCATCTATCTAAATTATGTAACTTTCAATTTCCATAGCTAATTATGGGCTATTGGGTCACGTAACTCTGTAAAAGGCAAGATAAGCACTTTCCTCTTTCATGATTAATTAATTAATTAATTAATTAATTAATTCAAGTTAGCTGTTATGGTTTTGATGGTGAGATTCTATTATAAGGTATCAAGCATCATGAATTTCAATTTATTATATAGCAGCATATTTAAAGTAAAGAATATTGGTATAAATATATGGATAAACTGCTTAAATCATCACTAAACATTACTTATAAAACAATTTTGGTTATTGAAGTTTCAAAACATTCAATTTACTCACTAAAGTTTAAACTTGAACGTTTTTTGTCACTAAAGTTTATACATTGGACGTTTTTGGTCACTCTTAAACCCCAACCGACCATAAATGATGATCGTTCAGCCTCAAATTTCACCACTCACTTCGTTCCGCCCCCTGAGTCTAAATTACCTCCATTTTTGCCGAAAAGTACTTCGAAGTTCACGAATCGGCCAAAAATCTTCTGGTTTCTCTCTCGTTGACCTCCCTCCACCGTCGAATGGAGCATGTTTATCAGTATGTTGCTTATCTCGTGCCGTTGAAGTTCTCTGTCTTCAGATCTTGGATAAGTTCCTTCGTTTGTCGATAAATGGACGTTGTCAAAAAATTAAAGAAGTGACCAAAATCGTTCAATGTCCAAACTTCAGTGAATGAATTGAACGTTTTGACACTTCAATGTCCAAAATAGATTTAAGAGTAAAGTTTAGCGATGATTTACATAATTTACCCTATATATATATATTAATTAAGGGTTAAGTGCAATGACCTTTGAACCCTTATATCATTATATAACTAATATATTAATTCTAATTATAAAAAAGTATTGACTTTTGTCCCTACTAACACCTCAATTATCTTCTTCTTCTTCTCCACCATTTTCCCCTTCATTTAGTTTTAATATTGTTAGATATATGTATAAAAGAAAAAATAAATAAATAATCAATCGAATTGAATCAATGGAAAATAATTTTAAAAACAATAATTTGAGTGATTTAATATTTCAAATATATTTGATAATTTAAAATTAAAATTATCTTTTTTAATAAAAAAGTGTAAAAATATTAAATAGATAAAGACCTAATTATCGAGGAGAATATTTGTAATCTTTTTTAATTTTATTTTATATCTTTGAATTATATTATCCTTTAAAGTTTACATTCATCAAACAAACTAATTATAATTCGTTTATCGACAGAACACCTAAATTCGTACCCAATTAAGTTCTATTGTTCATTAAAAAAAGTAATCAAGTTAGGTCAGTAAATATTCAAAAATTATAAATTATAAAAGATACAATATTTAAAATCAAGTTAGGTAAGTTTGTCGATTCCAAGCTTTATCTCTCTATGATTGGATCATTACTTTACCTTACCGCAAGTAGACCCGATATCATGTTTAGTGTTTGCTTGTGTGCCAGGTTTCAAGCTAGTCCTAGAGAATCACATCTTGTAGCCATTAAGAGAATCTTTAGATACCTTAGAGATACACTTAGTTTAGGTCTTTGGTATCCTAAAGACTCATCCGTCAACCTTCATGCTTATTCGGATGTGGATTATGGGGGATGTAAGATAGATAGGAAAAGTACCTTCAGAACATGTCAATTCCTAGGTAGTATGCTCATATCTTGGTTCTCTAAGAAACAAAATAGCGTAGCCTTATCTACCATCGAAGCGGAGTACATATCCTTAGGGAGTTGTTGTGCTCAAGTCCTTTGGATGAAGCAACAACTCTTAGACTATGGAGTTGAAGTATATACCATACCCCTTAAGCGTGACAATACTAGTGCCATATGTCTCATTAAGAATCCCATCCAACACTCTAGAACCAAGCACATAGAGGTAAGATATCATTTCATTAGGGATCATGTCTTAAAGAATGATGTTGTTCTAGAATATGTTGACACCTCAAACCAACTAGCGTGTATCTTTACAAAACCATTAGACAAAGAGCGTTTTTGGACTCTTAGGATAGAGTTAGGTCTAACTAGCCTATCTTGACCTTTTTGAGCCCTTTTATGCAAATTTTTGTTTGAATTTTGAATGATGATCTTGCTTATGCAATTTTGCTTCTTGATGCATCTATGCCTGTTGCTAGAGGGAGTATGAATCTATTTTAGTCCATATATCTTGCTCATATATCACTCTCATGCATTTAGGCTCGTCCAAAGTTGAATTTTTAGACTTCTTCTTGTCCAAAAATGCATTTTCTAGCAAAGGGCATCGATACGGCAATAAGCGTATCGATACGGGGTCTTAAATGGGTAACAATACAGTCAGCACTGTATCGATACGCCTAGTCAGCGTATCGATACGGTATACGCAATTTCCTTAAATCAGGCTTTTAAGAGCATATCTCTTTTAATTAAAATCAAATCTCTTTTTCTCTCAAAACCCTAACCGAAAACCCCTATAAAAACCCCCTCTAATCTCATTGTTTTATCACACCAAACCTAAAATTCTTTGAGGGTTTTTCATCAAAACATCAAGGCTAAAGCTTTGCTTGCAATTTGGTGCATTCATCCTATTCCATCACTCAAGGTATAAAACCTTTTTTTCTTTTCTTTTTAATTTTCGTTTATTTTCCTTTTAATTGATTTTTGTATAGAATATATCCTTATAGCATGGGTTTTGAAGTTTTTGCAAAAATTCTTTAAAATTTGAATTTTTTGTTTCGAATATAAAATTATACTGTATATTTTTATAAACTATTTTTCAAATTTTTTTCCCCAAAAATTATTTTTATAGTTATATATATTTTTCAAACCTAAAATATAGTATTTTTCACAATACCTTGAATTTTGAGAATATTTATTGGATCGAATGTGATGGTAATTGCATACATTGTTTTCGAATATTTTTGATGTTTTTAGGTTTATAATGGGGTTGAAAAAGAGACCAAGAAAAAAGGTACCATCTAGTTCATCAAATTCTAATACCGAAAACGAGGGTATTACTAAACCAAACCTTGGCTATATCATTCAAAATAGTTTTCTAACAACTAAGGCTTTGCCTCATTACAAACAATATCAAGCCTTTATCATTTGGGATGAGCGAGTTGTTTCAATCCCTTTTCTAAACTTGAACATTTTAAATTCAAATACTTTGGGTTGTTGCAACAATGTAAATTCTTACCTTTTTTACACTTACACCCGTCTTTATATCGAAATCTTGTTTTGGTTTTTTATGCAAATGCCCGTTGCATTCATGATTCTGAAAGAAACGAAGTTATAGACATTGAGTCTTATTTGATGGGAAAGAAATTTCGAATTGATCAAGAAGTTTTATGCAATGTTTTTGGTTTTGAAAATATTGGGATTGATGATGAACATTATTTGGGACATGGTCAACTTGGCTCCGTAACTGTTTTAGATGCCCATGATCGTATCCTTCATCTTATTATCTCTTGGTGGCTTCGTCCATTCGGTGGAAAATTCTTAACCATCCGCCAAGTTGATGCTTTTTGGCTTCAATGTTTTCGTGAGGGTAAACGCCCAAGCCTTTGTCAAATTATGTTTGCCGACTTGGTATATCTTGTCCAACACCGCCACACCGATCAAGTCAAGTCTTTCTACTATGGCCCAGCCTTGAGTCATCTCTTTCATTCTTTGGAGATCGATTATTCACATGATGCTGCTGAGCCTCTTGGTAAACTGATCGATGAACACTCTCTTACTCGTGCCAAATTCCAATTCATCAACAACGAGTGGGTTCGTGTGGCTCATCCTCCTCCTCAAGAATATCCTCAACCTCCTCCGATGGGTCCACAAGGTCCCCTTGCTCAACCATCCAATGATGCTATGATGGCCTTTCTCACCGAGCAATTTAATTCGAAGCGCACTCATATAGATGGTGGTTTTGCCGCTATTGATACTCGTTTCACCGTCTTGGAAGAATGAGTTAGGGTTATTGAGAATTGAGTCATCTCAATTGATCAACATGTCGCTACCATTGAGCAACAACAAGCCTCCATGGATGTCTCTCTCACTTTATTTCATGGCGTTTGACTCAATTCTCGCGTTCCTCCGCCCCAAAACGATGATGAGGATGAAGAGGACATGGATGAGGATGATGGCATGGATGAGTTCTAGTACATCTCATTCATATCATCTCATTTAGGCTTTCTTTTCTTATGCATCTATGTTTTATGTTTAAGAACCCTATACTTTGCTTTATGTTTTAGGTTATGAGTTTGGATATTAAGTTTGAACTTCATTTGATCTTATGATTGCTTTGGGTTATATTTGAACTTTAGTGCTATTATGTTGCTTTATTTATACTTTGTTTTGTGCTTTAATTGCCTATATCTTGTTTATATCCCCTAATTATGCATTGATTTTGATCAAACAAAAAGGGGGAGAAGAAAGTGTAAAAAGTGCCAAAATTTTTAAATCTTTATATCTTTTGAAAAACCTATCTTAAATTAAGGGGAGAAACTTTTAAAAACTTTTCAAATACTTAAAATTTTAACTTTGGTTTTGTTATATCAAAAAGGGGGAGATTGTAAAACCTATAATGATTTTGATATAACAAATTTGTATAAGGACCTATTTGTAAATGAAAATAAATGTTTAAGTATTTTAAAAGTCTCACAAACTGACAGGCTATTTGAATCAAAACTGATTTTAAGTCAAAACAATCAAACCAAATAAGTTTTCTCTAAGTTTTTCAAGCCAAATTTGACATTTACGCTAAGGCTTATCGATACGCTCTAGCCGTAACGATAAGATTTTACGTTACTGGAATTTTTATTTCCTAAAGTGTACCGATACGGAATGAATCGTATCGATACGGTTTAAACCCAAATGTATTTTTAAGGCATATCATACTGAAACGGTTCATATCGTATCGATACAGTTTGGTTTGATTCAAAAGATCTTTACAATTAATGAAAATAGTCGTTGGTGTTAGTTATGGGGAATCAACCATTTTCAAACGGTCGTTGGACCGCATCGATACGCCTATATAGTGTATCGATACATTTTTTGTTAAAACTTCACCCAGGATTCCAGTGAGCAAAATCCGTATCGATATGGCCATAGCGTATCGATACGCCCTTGTTTTTACACTATAACCGTACTGGTATTCCTTCCCGTGTATCGATACACCCCTTCTATTTTGTGTACAACGTCTCTTTCTTCTTATAGACAGGTATCGATATGGTGACGAGGGTACCGATACGTTAGGCAGTTGAAAAACATTTATTGCACCAAAAATGCAGCCCAACGGCTAGATTAATGATTTCAACCACCCAAGCGGCTAGAATTCAATGCAAGGGTATAAAAACAAGCCTCCAAAGCACCAACAACAACTATTGAACCTATTTGCAACATCCAAGCAATTATCCAAACCATAGAGTCAAATCCTTGTACCCAACTTGTTTGTAATCTTCATTGTAAATCTTTATTTCAAGTTTGGAGAGTGTTTGATTGTAAATTGGGCAATATTCAGTCTTGTGAGAGATATCTTTTATTTTCCAAAAACTTCTTTGTATAGAGAGTCTTTTGGGTTAATCTTTGGATAGAAAGATTAACCGATTGTGAAGGTTACCTCCTAAGCCTAGAAAAAGGGAAGAACATCTAGTGGAGATTGTTGCAAATCCTTAGTGGGAGCTAAGGTAGTGGATGTAGACCTTGTTAGAAGCTTGAACCACTATAATTTGATTTGTCCTTATTCTTTCAATTTCCAATTTGCTACCTCCACTTTTAAAAAGCCAATTCACCCCATCTTGTCCAATTTCGATTCAATTGATCCACTCAACAATCTATCTTTATGAAGTTTTGATATGCGTTTCTTACTTATATGACCCAAGCGACAATGCCAGAGATAAGTTTGATTAGAGTCATTTATTTTTGATCTTTTTGTATTTATGTTATATATAGAATTGTCTTGATCTAGGATATAAAGGCCATTGATTAATTGAGCTGTACCATAAAAAAACATTATTGAGGGAAAAGGAACAACTATTATTCTTAATAATAATCTCAAAACCAATCTTGTCCAAACAAGAAATTGAAATAATATTTTTAGTCAAACTAGGTATGAAATAACAATCCTCCAAATCTAAAACAAATCCACTAGGTAATGACAAAGTATATATTCCTATAGCTAATGCAACAACTCTTGCTCCATTTCCCACTCGTAGGTCCACATCTCCTTCTGCCAATTTTCTACTCATTTTTAGTCCTTGTACAGAAGTAAAAATGTGAGAACCACAACCGGTATCTAATACCCAAAAATTAGATGTTGATATATTAATATCAATAACATAAATACCTGATTCGGACTGTCCATTTTCTCTTGCCTTCTTGATGTCCTCAAGATAGACAGGGCAGTTTCTCTTCCAATGTCCAGCATTGTTGCAATGGAAGCCCTTTCCTTCTTTTGCAACTCCTCCTTTGGGTTTCAATGCAACCTTTCCTTTGTTGGGCTTTGGCTTTGCCTTGGTGAGCTTTCTTTTTCCATTATACTTTCGGACCATCAGAATAGGTTTGCAGCCAACCTTTTTCATGTTGTTTTCTGTTGTTCTTAACAGACCAAGCAACTAAGGCAATAATTTGTTGATTTCATTCATATTGAAATTAAGAACAAACTGATTAAAACTATCTGGCAACGATTGTAGGATAACATTAGTAGCCAATTCAACACTTAGAGGGAAGCCCAACTTTTCCAGGCCTCATATAATTCCTTGAGATTTTTAACCATCTCATGGGGAACCATGTCCTCATGTTGCTTCTGAAGCTCAGGGGTCATGGTCGCAAACATCAAACAACCGACATCTACCATGTCACTTGAATATTTTTCAAAGGATTCCAATTCATCTTTAGAGGCATCATCTGCTGGCTTTTTAGGGACAGGTTCTTCGATGACTGTTAGTTTCTGTTCTTGTTTGAGGACAATCTTCAAATTGCAAAACCAGTCAAGGAAGTTCAAGCCATTTAATTTGTCCTTCTCAAGGACGAATCGCAATGATAATGAGTTTGAATTTGCCATAATAAATCTACAACGATAAAAATATGATTTATAAGTACCCTTTTATCATGTTTATAAAGTACTAACATTCCCACTAGTAAAATCCCTCAAAATCAAAAAACTTGCTAAAAGTATTTCTAGTAGGTAAGGATCCATATTTCATTTCATTCTAAGTCACTTTGGCTTTACTCCAAGAATTCCTAATGGGTAAGGATCCATATTTCATTTCATTCTAAGTCAACTTTGGCTTTACTCCTAGAATTCAATTATTTAGGTAAGCAACACTTGCTAATTACGTCTCATGTAATTCCTATATTTGATGAACCTATTTGTCCAAAACAAAAGTTCATATGGTATAATAGAAAGAACAATAATGAACAGTGCACCAGGTAGATAACTTATGAAAAGAGAGGTGGTGTACTGGGCACGCTTAAATACCAAGTCTTTCAAAGAACCAATCCTAGACATGCATTTTTGTATTGTTTTTTAATCACCGAAGTTCTTGAACAATCATTAGTCTTTAGGTTTCTAATCTTATTAGAAAAACCTAGTTTAACCAATATTACAACTAGCGAATATCACTTGCTTATTCTTCGCGTTTAACCAAGATAGATCCAAGTACTCTACTTTGGCAAAACCTGTATAGTACAGATCAAGGTTTTAACGATGGCTAATATTTGATAACTATTTCAATTAAATATTGAGGGTTTTGTTATATTAATCTCATCATTCTATTATGATCTAATCAATTACCATCATGCTAAAAGAAACATACATTGCATCACATACATATAAAGCAATAAATATAAATGCAATGGTTATAGCCCTTAAAACTAAGGTGACCCATCCCAAGCCAATGGGAGGACCAAAATTACTAAAGATAGAACTTGATTCTCAAGCACCTAATCCACCTTTGATCGGCCCATCAGTCTGCTCCTTCGGTCCACGCTTTCTCCATAAATATTACAATTATTCAGAAACTCGTTTTACATATGAGGGAGTAAGATGAGAAGAAAATACAATAGAAGAAAGAAAGTACGCAGGCCGTATTTATATAAAACCAAATTAAATATGCTATTTGGGCTATAATCATGCATTTCAAACACCGTGCATATCATCCAAAAACATACACATGTTTTATCTTATTAATTAAGATTACCTAAATAGTTCATACGACCTTTGTTACCTACGCAGTTTGACATATCCTAGGCCGTTTGGTCCGGCCGAGAAAATTTTTAATTTTGGCACTTCAATTACTATGGAAAAATCTCACGATTTGATAACTTTTATCAACAGATTCGTGTTTTTGGGATTTTTCAATCCCTAAGGTTTTCCACTCTGGAACAACCATTATTCCTTTGTCAAAAAAACGATCTGCTATCTGAACCGCATGTTCCTCATGTCAACTATTAACATATGATTATCAAAAGCTTACCGCAACAAACACATGATTAACACTTAACCATCGACCGTAAAAACTTGTTAAAACATATTAACATATTAATCGCGACTGGATTCAATTTCTGTGTTTCGCACAAACATCGTATACTCGTCAAAACAGAAAAAGTGAAACATGCATCTCATACAAAAACATCATCCAAGTATTTAAGTCTGAATTCGTATCGTACAAGTGGCTCTGATACCACTGTTGGGAAACATCGGTACACCCCATGGCGCGGTGGAAAAATTATCCGGCGTAATCCACTAGTGATCCATGTATAAGGGACGAATTCGGGGTGATAAAGGATGAAAACATTACCTCAAGTAATCTGGAATTCCACAGCAAGTATAGGAGAATTCAAATCAAATTCAAGTCGTCACAGCAGCGTTCCGACCTCTAGGCAGCCCACCCGAATAAAACGAACAATTTTCCCTTCTCCAATAGTTATAGAGGATTTTTGAAAAAACAAAAACATGTGTTGGCTGCTAGACCTTATGCCTTTATATAGCATTTAAAAACCTAATTCTAATTAAATTCAGATTCTTTAAATATACAATATATTTAACCGAATATAATTAAATATGTAGAATCTGATTCTACTTTAATTAGGTTTCTTTTAGAGATATAGATATTTAATAGTATTTGATAAGTACAATAACTTATCAAATATTAACATACATATAAAAATAAAATTAATAATTATAACAATTTCGGTTTCTCACTAATTATGTGTACAACAAGTTTGTACACATGCTATCTAGTCGATATTTGTTCGTTTCAATCATAAGGTGTGACCCTTGTAGGTTCATGTAACGTTAGCAGTAATATCCAGAACAATTATAATATTACAAGCAATGAGTGGCATGCAGCAATACATCATTGCTGCCTAAGTTACATGAAATCGTGGTTCAATTTAACCTTTTTCGTGATTAACTTCTTTTATGTATTTCATCCTTTTATCCTCACATCTAGATCGGACACAAGTCATGGATTAGTCACACTTGTATAGTCCATCTAACTTTTCTTGATATCTTGAGTAGACTATTATAAATGAATAATTATGATATCTATATCAATTTATTCGAGCATGGCCATGCATTTTCTAGTCTCATTCAATTAAGTGGCCTATGATATTACTCCTATTATGTAGGAGGGACAAATCCTATATTGATCAACCATATTTTGCTACATGGATTGTGACATATCCAATATCAGTCTTTATAGTGTAGTCAGTTACGACACACATTTAGCCGTATCAAAATATGTCACTCACGATGTTGAAATAATGATGATCTCAAGTCGGAGGATCATACATGTAGTTATCACCACGAGCAATGTTGTAACTATCACATAATAATCCAAGAAACATGATCATAGCAGGTTAGTTTAGTATGTCATTCCGTAACACATACTTATATATTGATTTTGACATCTCCATGTCAATGAAAACACTTTGTCATCAATCAACTACATATTAGTCTTAATACATTATTGTTGTCCAAGCCCACAATAATTCTTAACTAAGGACATTCAAGAATGACTATATTATTCTAAGGACTTTATTATAATTCAGTTTATTTATAGATACACAGAATAAGACTGAAATAATAATAATAATGACTTTTTATTAATAAACAAGATAAAATAAGTATGTCTTTTACAAACATCTCATAATTGGTCTTTGGGCATACTCCAACATGTAACACCCCAAAATCTGGTCTAGTCAGAATTGAGTTACGACGATCAGAAACCCTACATCAGAATTGTTCAAATATTGTATTGACTTTGAATGCAAGGTCAATTGCATCGATAATGGACTCCAATTGAGTCAAATTATTATTTAAGGACCATATTGAATGTATTGAAAACTTGTTAATAGCTAAATTATAGAAATTGAAAGCTTGGGGGTAGAAGTATGAAGCATCCGAAGTTAAGGGGCTAACCTTGCGATTAACCCCTCTTTAATTTAATCCACTATACGTGGAATGATCAGAGAACTTTCCCCTCAAGGGAAGGAATGGTGTAATGGAACAAAAAAGAAGTGGAGGAAAAGTCTTACCCTATTGAAAGTAGGCAAACTCCATAGCCATCTTCTTCCTCCTCAAGCACACATCTTCATTGGAGAGCTTATCAAACTTAGATTTTCCTTGAGATCATTAATCTCTAATTGTAGCTATTGATCGGGTAAGTTAGAACCCTCAAACTATTACTTGAATCCATGGGTATATTGAGCCTAATCTCTAGTCGAAATTATTGGATACTTAGGTTAATCTATGGAAATCTATCGATTTAATAGCTAATTGCTAAACTGAGCTTAGATGTCAGTTTTGGTATTGTTATATTAATTTCAATACCGTATTATCGAATCTACTCATTTTCTATTGATGTTACATAGCTCAAGAATTGGAGAAAGCTACTCCATCATCTCCAACACAAGCTAGGAACAAAGGAGTTGCAATCCGAGAGCCATATGAGCTTCAGAATTGAGGTGAGTGTAGTCGGAGTCCCGAGATCAGGCTAGGTGCCTTTCCCGATTCCATTGTCATTGTATATAGCATTGCTAATGTTGTTGCTAAGGGATTTCATATCGAGCCACTTAGTTTGTGTTATTGGTAAGCATCGGTAAGTATAGTATCGAGTAGCGGATATCGATATTGTCATAGTCATTGTTATTGATCATCACCATCGGTCTCATCATCGTTATCATTATTGAATTAGAGACACATTGAACATTGGTCATGGGTCATTGTCATTTCTATTGTTATAGTCATTGTCATTGAGCATGGTTAACAACATAGTCATTGTCATCGAAGCATGGTAAACAAAGTATTGATTGTTGTTATTGTCGTAGAGATCATTGAATAGTGTCATTGATATTGTTATTGCTATTGAACATTGTTATTGAATCATTGGATTATTGTGCTATTGGACCATTGAATCATTGAACCGCCGAATCATTGAATCATTGCCTCATTGAATTATTGACAAAGACTATTGGAGCCAAGACTCATTCTTGACATAAGAAATGCTTAATATGAAATTCCTTGGACAACTTAGCATGATACTTGATATACGCATTGGGACTATGGTCCATGAGCTAAGGCTCAAGGGTGATGCCCTAGGCGAGGCGGAGGTTTGGTTGGAGAGCGTACGAGCACCAGAAGCATTGGATTATTGATACAATCCATTGATTTTTGCTTTGAGCTTGCTTTACACCGAATCATTGATATTGATGTCCAAAGGTGTCCAAAGGTGATCCAATGTGAATAATGATCCAAGGTGATCCAATGTTATTGGTAAACATGTTATTGAGCATGTATATGAAGTTGATTGTTGCTAAAGTATTGATCAAGGTTATATTGATGTTGAATGTTGCTATTATCTATTGCATATTGCTATTGATCATTGCCTTTGTGTAGTGATATTGCATAGTTTCCTATTGAAATACATATTCATACCATAAATGCCATTGATGATATTGAAACATGCTACATTTTATATTTTGCTCATTTATTGTTTATGGCTACCTCACTTAGACTATGTAAGTCTAATGCATTCATCTTCCACATTTCAGGTTAAGAAAGTATATTTGATCGAGATCGGAGCTAGTTGGAGGTTCGGCAAGTCACCACAAGCTTAGAGTAAAGTGTTTTGTCCTTACAAACTCCTAGAATGGTGGAAAAGTAGTTAAAATAGTTGGATATGGTCTTTTGGTTATGTATATATTGCATATGTTATGCATAGGTCTTAAAGGCCCTAAATGGTATGTTGGTTTTGGTTAGAAATGGCCTAAAATGCATATTCAGCTTAAAAAGGGGAAACCATAGTAAATGGATTCGTATCGATGTGAGATTTGGTATGTTAGTAGATTAAATGGTTATAGACTTGCTGGTAAAATTTGGTAATTTTTGGACATTGTTTGATAGGTTAATTCGAATAAAAACCAGCTAAAATCTGTCATTGCAGTACATGTGTATCGATACATGTCAAGTTGTATCGATACTGTCTTGCATATTTGGTTATGTTAAAACATAGCGTATCGATAAACAAAAGGGGGTGTATTGATACGAACTTAGGCAGTAAGGTCTGGGGAATAAATTGTATCGATATGGCCATAGAGTGTATCAAAGCGGGTCAACATCGGTCAACTTGTACCGATACAGTCTCAGCTGTATCGATACAGGCATTGGACATTTAAGCCTAAATATGAATCTGTGCATGCTCGTATCGATACAACACCTGAATGTATTGATATGGTGGTAGTTAATTCTATTAAAAGGTATTGAACACAGTTTTAAATAGTTTACAAATTGGTCACTGAATATTGTATGGTAAAATTGGATGGGTAAATGTTATTGGAATGACATGAAAATTCATGAGTATACTGTTATTGCATTGAATTTCATTGTTATATGGTAAATTGCATTAAAAGACCCCTAAATTATTAGATTTATAGTTTAGTCCCTAAAACTCGTAAAAGTTAGAAATTGGTCCTAATTGATTAGTCATTGTTTCAAATAAGATAAATTGAGATAATATTGATATTGGGTAATGTTTGAAAGGTATAATATTGATTACGTGTCGACCATTGATGAAAATTTTATTGCACCGATCACCGCACCGATCACTGGTAGCTCACTCCGACCCGGTTCTCAACTAGGCCGGGAAGGGGTGTTACAACAAACTAGTCACTAAATAATGAAAATATAAACATATATGGAAATGGTTAAAAATTCAACGAAACAACTCGAAAAAATAGAATATACAAACATATACCATTGTCTACGGTGAAAGAAAAACATCATCAACACTAACGTAAAATAAATATAACAATGACGACATGTTGATAGCTGGTTTTATTGTAACTCAAGCGTGACTTATATAGGGTGATTACGCGTACCTATTGTAACCCAATTATGATTGTGTTTCAGTTTTGGTCATCCAACTATTTTTTCTGACAAAATCGTCACTAACATTATGCTTTAATTTTATTTTGGTCATCAGCCGTTAAAAAATTAAGGGTAAACTACCTATTTAGTACCCCAACTATGATCGTGTTACTGTTTTGGTACCCTAACTATTATTTTTGACAAAATAGTACATAACATTACGTTTTTGTTCTGTTTTGATACTCCAGTCGTTAAAAATTAATGGAAATGACGGCGTGGCTTGGTATAATCATAGTTTTAGTCCAAGACATTTATATATTTTATCAATTTAGTTAAAATCTATTCATTTAAAACATCATTTTTATTTTGAGGTAAAATTGCAAATTACCTGCTTTTTCTTTTTCTTTATTGACTATACCATCCTAATGGATAATCAATCAATTGGAAAACTGAAATTTGACGAAACAAATTTTAAATGGATAGATGATCAATCATTTTTATTTTGGGGTAAAATTGTAAATTACCAATTTTTCTTCTTCCATCAAAGTCAATGGAAAAGTGGGTAATTTGCAATATTACCCCCAAAATTAAGATGATGTTTTAAATTAATAGATTTTGGACTAAATTGATTATATATAAGTGTTTTGAACTAAAACGGTGATTACACCCAAATCACATCATCACCTCCATTAATTTTTAATGATTGGGTGCCAAAACTAAACATAAATGTAACGTTAGGTACATTTTGGCAAAAATAATAATTGGGGTGGTAAAACAGTAACGCGAGCATAGTTGAGGTACTAAATAAGTAGTTTACCCAAAAATTAATGGAGGTGGTGACAATTGTAGTCCTTAAAACTTGTAGGTTCTAATTTAAAACAAATCATGAAAATTTTGGGCAAAACCCAATTAGCATAGAGACGCTAATCGCATTGGGCAAGTGGTGAATGAGACGAAGCTAATTTCATCCGTCAACCCCCAAATTCTGGTGGTTGCTCCGTAGAAAACAGTGAACAATTACTTGTGTACGAGTTCATGCCCAATGGAACATTACTCCAAAATTTGAAAAGTTTGTACATTTGACTTTTTTTAAATGGTATGATTTGAATTTTAATATTACGAACATAATAAATTAGGTTACAGGGAATTCCCTATTAATAAATTGAATACCGATAATTATACCAAGATTGAGAAACCTCAATCTCATCCATATCTCTTATTTACAAATTGAGTAAAGTTCATAAATGATCACTAAACTATGCTTCGGTGTTCATTTTAGTTACCAAACTTTCAATTATTATAAAATGGTCACTAAACTATCAATTTTGTTACAAAATGGTCATTGAGCCCTAATTGTCGTTAAGTTGGGTGACACAGTAGTTTGGGTAAAAAAATTTAATAGCACAATTAGTCCTTTGTATTTGTACATTTGATAATTTGGTCATAATTCGAAAAAAATAAATTTAGTCTCTTTATTTACAAATTCTATCAATTTACTCCTATTTTTATTAAAAATAATTTAATAATTTAAATATTAAATTATTAATAATATATTACATTATTAAATTATTAATAAAAATATTAATAATATATTTAATATATTAAATTATTTCTAATAAAAAAATATGACTAAATGGATAGAATTTGTAAATAATGAGTCTAAATTTATTGATTTTTTTAATTAGGACCAAATTAATTGAATGTATTATGAAGGACTAATTGTGCTATTAAACAATTTTACCCAAACTACAATCTCACCCCACTTAACGACAATTAGGGCTTAATGACCATTTTGTAACAATTGAAAGTTTGGTGACCAAATGAACACTGAAACATAGTTTAGTGACCATTTATGAATTCTAACCTTACAAATTGCATAGATTTTTTGGGTTAACTACTGGAATGGTCACTTATGTTTTCCCTCAGTACAGTTTTGGTCACCAGTTTTCAAATTTGACTAATAAGGTCACTTACGTTTTCGATCTATAAACTTTTGGTCACTTGAAGTTAAGTGTCGTTAGATGGGTGACGTGGTTGTTAAAGAGAAATTTATATAGTTACACATTTGGTCTCTGTTAGTTACCTACCATATCAATTTTATCATAATTTTAATTTAATTAAATAAAATAATCACTCAATTAGGTGGCAACACGTATCGCCACCTTATTGACGTGAGTGGCGTGAGTTTACCACTAAACCAAGTGGCCATTTGTGATATAAAATAAAAAATACAATATATGTTTTAGTTTGTTGTTAATGCAAGAAAAAAGAAATAAATATGGATTAAGAGGCTCGAACATGATATACTTGAGACGCATAAAAAACATTTAAACTACTGTAGAAATATAATATTTAAAAATAGTTAATTCGTGATTTAAAATGAAAATTTTAAAATTATATTAAAAATTCATTTAACGAATTCAAACTCACGAATATAACTCTAGTCATATGATAAGTTTGATTTCGTTAAATTAATTTTTAATATAATTTTAATTTTTTTACTTAATTAAATTAAATTTTGATAAAAATAAAATAAATTAAAGTTAACATCATGAAATAGGAAATAAATAAAATTAACAACAACATTAGATTTCACTCAAATATGATTATATATATATAATGTTGTCAACTTTAATTTAATTATTATATTTCTACAATGGTTTAAATATTTTTTATGTGTCTCAAGTATGTCATGTTCAAGCGCCTTAATCTATATTTATTTCAAGTATGTCATGTTCAAGCGCCTTAATCTATATTTATTTCTTCTTCCTTGCATTAAGAATAGACTAAAACATATATTGTATTTGGTACTTTATATCACATATGATTACATGGTTTAGTGGCAAATTCATTCCACTTACACCTAAGGGAACTTTAGTTTAATTCTTAGTCAAGGCAAAATAAAATTATTAAATAAAACTAAATAATTAAATTCCTCGAATAAGGTGATAACATGTGTCGGCACCTAATTGGGTGATTAATTTATATAATTAAATTAAAATTAAGATCAAATTGATATTATAAGTAACTAACATGGACCAAATGTGTAATTATATAAATATTATTTTAACAGTCACGTCACTCATTTAACGACACCTAACTTCGAGTGACCAAAAATTTATAGATAAAAAACGTAAATAACTTTATCGATCGAATTTAAAAATTAATGATTAAAACTATGCTACAAAAAAACATAAATAATTATTCTAGTAGTTAACCCTAGATTTTTTTGTCTCTAGGAATGAATATAGAAGTTGCATGCTAACGTCAACAATTAGTCAGACCAACAAGATTTAAATCATTGCATTTTTTAATTAGAAAACGAAAGGAAAGACGTTGAAAGTTTGAATCCCAAATTGAAAATTTAAAATCAAATCAAATTATTTATCATTACATTCTTGTTAACATCCTCTCCGTGTAATCAATTTCTAACCAGACAACTATTCTCGTTTTACAATGCTTTGACTTCCCGGTTTCCCACCCGTCTCTCTCGTTATCAATGTTTAATTAATAAAATATTTAATTCATGATTTTCCTTTTTTATTAAAAAAATCATGATTTCCCTTTTTAAAGTATATAATAAAATCTCAATAAAATAATATATTTAAGATTTAAAAATATTATTTTATCGAGATTATTAATTTATCAATAGAATATTTCATACTTTATACATTAATTTTTTAATCAAAATTCAATATGTATGCAGGTGCAATGAATCAAAGTTAATTTTGATGCAAGGATCAAAGATAATCTTGTAGGTGGATGTAAAAAAGTATTGGTTTATGTAATCAGAAATAAAAAGGAGTACATGATTTCAAAAGTCAATATGTATTCATTAGATAGGTTAATTCCTTTTATTATAAATAAACACATATGTATTAAAATATTGCAATTCACATAATATTTTCCTTCATGTCTTCCAATTTGAAATATGTAAAAAAGTCTATATTGACAAATGAGATACTTTGAAGAATTATTTAATACAACACGAGAAGAATATACTTTGAGAACCCAATAAGTGTTACAGTGGAAAAGCGGATAATATTCATCTTAGGAGACACGAGTTCAATCCCAATGTCTACAAGGTGCATGCATTGTCAAAGGGTTAAAAATATCTATAAACAGATACTACTTTGTAAACACCTTTAGATTATTTAAAAATATTTACATTTCAAGATAAATGTCAAGATTCAAATTCATACATGATAGGGCAACATGAGCATCCTTGGCCAGTCAGCCAATTAATGGATCTCATGTTTCTAAAAGGCGCTTTAGTTTTATGTATTGTATATAAAATTTCTAGGGTAAAATACAACCAAGGTCACTTAAGTATAGGTTTAGTAACAAATCACTCAATTAACATATTGTTACAAACAGATGTCTCTCAATTGACACAAAGAGGAGTAACATGTTTGTAACTTTTTTCTAAGAAAAGTGATATGTTTGTTACCAAATTATTGTTAACTGACCTTATTTTACCCAAATTTTCAGTATATGTAATGAATTATTATTTTATAATTTCATTGGGCCTTTACAGATTTTTCTAAAAATTATTATCTTATCCATTTAACGAGGTTATTATTTTATCCACTTGACCCAAGTCGGGACCAAAAAACTATTATTTAACCGAGATTATTAATTTATCGATAGTTTACTATATATATTATTTTACATTATAAATGATTTTTATTCGGTCCATTTTTAAAAAAAAATTGTTCTTACCTTAATTTAGTCAAAATAATGGTGGATCCAGATTTTTTTAAGGTGGACATACATGTCACACCCCGAAAACCGGCCTAGTCAGAATTGGGCTCCGCTGATCAGAAAATTTAGTACTGGTTGTGCCAAATGATGTAATTGCTTGATCCTTGTAACCAATTTTGATGTAATGGAAGTTATTTTGGCCTAATTGAAATGGTTGGAGCTTTTTGTAAGGAATGGAAGTTAGGGGTTTCATTGAAAATGTTGGAAAATGTTGAATTTGAGCTAGGCGTATCGGTACAGTAAGACCTATATTGATACGGCCCGACCGTTTCTAACTAACTTAACCAATCCAGTCCAAACGTATCGATATGACCATAAGATGTATCGATACGGTCCTCTGTCAAAAATTATTTTTGTGATCAATTTGTAAAGATTGAAAGTAGGGGGCTGAGTCACCTACTAGCTTACCATTTCTTCACGTGGGAATGATCTGAAGAGATGACAATTAGTCATCAATTGCTTAAAATTGTGAAAAGGGCTTGAATCGGTAGAAATTAGTAATTAAAGCAAACCCCTTGCTAGGGGAAAGCTTTCTATTGGCTAAGGGGGAGGTGGAGAATGATTAAGGTTTTAGCCACCTTAAAATTAATAGGGAAAAATGGTTTTCTTCATTATTTGAATCTCCTGAAACCAAACTTAACCTTTGATTAAAGGAACCAAACACACACCTCCATTGTCATATTCCTCTCTAAGCTCAAGTAAGCACCTCGATCCAATCTTTGACCTTTGCTTGATTTCAATACGCCAATTGAAAGCTTGTAATTGGGTAAGTAAAACCCCTATGTCAATTTAATGATTCCATTAATCCTTAGAGTTTAATTTCAAGATTTGAGTCTTGAATGTTCAAGCTAAGCCCATGTGTTAGATGTTTGATTTCCTTATTTTGATGTTGTCTACAAGCTTTGGTAAGCTTGAAAAACGTTTATGAATTATTAGTTTCAATTCTAATGCAATCCTCTAATTTTGAACTAGCTCAAGTGGTGGAAAACAAGTCACCTTCACCATCAACTATTTCAAACTCTTCCAACGGCAAGGGGATCGCTATCCGTGAACCTTGAAGTCTCTAAGTATTAGGTGAATGTAGTTATGTCATGGGATTGGCTAGGTGCCATCTCGATTACATTTGTTTTGTGCTTAGAAACTTGCATCTTGGTAAGGGTTCAAGTAGAGCAAATGTATGTGGATCCTATGGTAAGTGTGGTAAGTCCTTCATATTGAATATGTTATATGTGAACTTATGTATGATATTTGAATATGTTACGTGTGTAATTTGATATGAACATGTTATGATATGCTATTTGAAGCCAATGCTTAATTTGCAATCCAATATGGCCTAAGGGCGCAAAGGTGAGTTTTATGATGATATGTGTAACCTTGGACACTTGTGGACATTGGATACAATTGGCATGCCATGGGTTATTGAGCTCACTAAGTAAGGGATTGGACTACGGTCTGGGTCACGACCATATGTGCGAGCTCAAGGCTAAGGCCTATTTTTGATATGTGTAGCGTACAGGGGAATCTACGTATCCATTGGTTGCTATTGTATGAAGGGAAAATGAAGAATATATGTGTTTTGCACTTAATATATGAAACTACTATATGTTGATGTTAAGTATGAATGGTATATGTTAATTTTATGTATATGTCATTCAAGCATGCTTACATGATATACTTGTCACTAAAGAACTTGTTTGCATTTGTTATAACTACCTCACTAGGCTATATAAGCCTAACATTCGTGTGTCTCATGCATTTCAGGACCTCGAAGCAATCCGAGCCTTGATCGTGTTGTCGAAGTTGCAAGTCACTCCCACCAATCTCTATGTATGCTTACATTTTGTTTTGAACTCCTAGTAAGGTGGCATAGGGCTTAGATAAGTTACAATGGTCTGTTTTGAAATGTGTATAAAGGCCCTAAAGTGTCTAAGTGTTAAATATGGTATATGGTGTGGTTGCAAATAGTAAAACTAGTTAAATTGAGCCTAAGGACACTAAACAGTAAAAACTTAGTAAATGGATTCGAAATGCTCTAAAATTTGGTATGCTATTAGAATTATGGATCAATAACTTGATGGTGAAATTTCATGGCATTCGAACATCATTCAATAGGTTAATTCGAATAAAAACCGGATAAGATCTGTCATTACGACAGACGTATCGATACGGTCTTGCATATTTGGACTAGGTAAAACATGGCGTATTGATACACAAAAGGGGGTGTATCGATACGGATTTTGGTAGTGAGGTCTGAGAAATAAATTGCATCGATACGGCCTAAGGGTGTATCAAAACGGGTCAACGTCGGTCAACCTATATCGATACGGGCTTAGCTATATCGAAACAGGGTCTATTAAGAAAGGTCAACTTGATTTAACCTGTATCGATACAGTCTTAGTGGTATCGATACATGGCCTTAATCACTTAAAGTTTAAATTGAATCTATGCATATCCGTATCGATACAAACTCAAGGTGTATCAATACGGAGGTAGTTAATTCTATTAAAAGGCTTTGAACATAGTTTTGAATAATTTACAAAATGATCACTAAATATTATATAGCCTAATTGGATAGGTATACGACCTCGATTTGTAATGAAATTTCACAATATAATAATTAGAAAGTTAAACTTCATATCGATAACATGAATTTCAGTTAAGGACACTTAATTTGTAAAATTTACAATTTAGTCCCTAAGTTCGAAAAAGTTTAAAATTGGCCTCAAATTGAGTAAGATATCAATAAGCTAGTTTGATAAGTCTTAAAAAGAATAATAAGATACTTCGAATTAGATTCCGAACACTGATTAAGCTTCCAACCTTCGAATCTATTTCTAGTAACAATTCCGACCCGGTTTCCTACCAGGCCGAGAATGGGGTGTTACAACACATTATTAGTAAAACAAAATTTCTTAAAGATAAAATATTAATAATAGTTTAATTATAATAAGAAGTTTTACAAAAATATAACTAAAAATCAATTTTACGATTGTTTCATTCTAGACCTCATTTTCTGATATCTTTGTAGGTTTTTCCCATTGTCTACATTATCGGACATATATTCTCAATGAAAGTACTAATAAATCATTTAACCATTCATTTTTCATACAGTTGCACAGTCAATTCTTTGTAAAGTGTATCACGGAGAACGTTCTTCCTACTATTGCGATTGCAACCGGTAGAGTTAAAGCTAACTTCAAAAGTAAATACACAATATGCTTCTTTATGTTAACCATTTTTCATATAAATCAAAAAGTCTTTTATATGAACAAACATCAACAATATAATTCTCAAGATAACAATCAAGAAACATGAGGTCTCATGTAGAAAATTCATAAGGATAAAATTTGACAAGGTGGATCAACTTTTTTCTTATCAAAAGAAAGATGCAAGTCTCTTGGACTCAAGTAAGCCACACAAAGAAACGACTTTGTACTTGGTTAAAAATAATTATTATGCTCTTGAAGTTTTCTATCAACTACTTGATAAAATAATTCAACCTGAAAATGATACAAATTAAAAACTTCCTGAACTTTTCTCTTAAACCTTCATGAAACAACAAATACACCTTCACAAAACAAAGAAACTTCTTCAAGTAAAGATTGTCATCTCACATCTCTCATAATTTGTAATCGTTGCTTAGACACACTAACTAAATGCATAACATTTATAATGTTTTGATCACTTTGTTGCAATGCTTGAGATAATTAACTAGTAACCCGCAATATATTTTTCATCAACTGCAAATTAAACACAGCTCAAAAGATTGTAAGGAATTCAACAACATATAAGCTTCAACTTTTTGCTATGAATATGTTCCATCTTCCTCAATCATTGCAAACACATCCATCAAAAAAGAAAATATAGTACTCAAGCTAACAATGGTTTTAGAATGTGGACCCCAACCAGTAACTCCAGCTCTCTTTATAACAGCTTTTTGATTTAATCTACGAATAGAAATCCTCTACTATTTTTGGTGCCCTTATATATGTCCCAACATTAAAAAAATATGTTAAGGTTTAGAGTTTATGATGTATGGTGTATAGTTTAATTTTTAGGGTTTATGTTTTATGATTTATAAATTAGAGTTAAAGTGTATGATTTAGTTTTTCGCGACCGGAAAAAGAAAAGGCGTAGGAAAATGGCTTGGCAATCGATTCATTTGAAAATCAGGATTTTTATTCATTAGAATTCACTTAATATTGAAATTAGGTTTCTTTTACATTAAAACCTTTATTTAATTTAGAAAATAATTTGGAGTCGCCACCGGTCACTTTAGTAGATCAGACACCATAAAAAACAACCAGAGATTCATTTTAAAACGATTTGGGTTCGGGAGTCGATTACGTGTGAGGAAGGATTAGCACCCCCACAAATGCCCGTTATCGGTACCTTTTAATCCTAAGTGGCATTTTGGCATTTTTGAGTAATAAAATGAATTTAATTTGATCATTAATTGCTAATTGAATTTCTTTCCGAATGAGGATATCCTTTTGTAAGAAAATACAATTTTAAAAGAATATGAATTTTTGAAGTGTCCAGTTACATTAGGAAACTTCGTTTCATACTAAAAAATGTATCTCAACACAAAAGGTTTAAATGCATGACAAATTATTTTATGGCCAATTTTAAGTATAAACCTAATTAGAGCTTCAATTCATTAATTAATTAAAATCCTATGAATATCATTAGTTTTTGGACTTGTGTGATAACACCCAAATGATTGGGCACTACCCATATTAGGCCCAAAAATACAATATTCTTACTATTAATGATACTAATTATTTAATCCTAATTTGAATTTTATTACACCAATTATCCAATTATATGTAATTACCATATTCTAAGTTTGAATGAAATATTAAATATTTCACTAAAGCACCCCCTTTGAATAACATCACAATACAATGTGATACTAATCAACTTAGGGCATTAAAGTGATCATTTAATATTCATTCATTTTTTTACAATGATCTTCCTTTCCAATTTCAATTCACTCAAATTAGAGAACATAATTCTAGGATTCTAATTATACTAAGAGTATTTAAGGTTCTTTAAACAAATATACTACATGAACATTTAAAAGCATGCAATGTACAAACAATTAAATAAATCAAATTAAAAGCTATTAAAATAAGGAAATTAAACTGTCCATGACTAAATTGAATTAAATTGGAAACTAAAAGACCAAATTACAAGGAATTAAGTGACCAATTTGTAAACAGAACAAATCGAAGAGCCCAAGTCTAAACTTATTAAAAATCCGGTTCACAAACCGGTCTAAACCAAATCGAACCGGCCAGTTTAACCCCCAAACGGCTCAAACTGTTATATCTAGGTCCTGAATCGGACTGCGGCCCCGTATCCATGCCCATTTAAAAACGCACGGGTTTTATTTAACCCGGTACTCAAAACGTTGCCGTTTCAACTCAGCCTTAAATAGGCCATTTCCGAGTTGAACCAGCCATTTCACCTTTCTCTCTCTCTCTTCATTCTCACTCCCTCTGAAGTTCTCTCAATTATAACAAAGAAAACCCAAAAATAACCCTTCATTTTCGATCAAAACCCTTAACTTCAAACCAATTCTTCATCTTTTGCTTCGTTTAATCCATAGAAACACAAAAACACTTCATTTTTCCTGTTTTTCCAAGATCAAACCTATTATTCCCTTAAGAACTCAACCCCAGTTCTTTCAACCTTCAAAGCTTCAATCTTCAACCACCATCAAACCCTAACCCTAGCCTATTTTTTGGCCGTCGGAGGTGGCGCCGACCACTGGCCGTCGTCTCCGATCATCCACTTCGATAAACCTTGTCTTTTCAGCCACCGTCTGGCCTAACTCCGGTCATCCCTAACCTTTCTCCGGCCACCGTGCTCCACTGCCGGAGTGATTTTTGGCCACCGTGAAAATACCTAAAAACTCTAGAAAAGTTTTTTTTTCCATCCTAAACCCTAATCTAAGCCCCGATTCATCAAAATCGCCCTCCTTCCCCATCCTAATCTACCTACCCAAAACTAGAAGCCTATCTTCTATCATTTTCAACTCCTCTATGGATCATATCCTTCATTCAACTCTGATCTCGACTCCGGCAGCAGAGACTCAAGATAAGTTTCTAAAATCCTTTTTAGTTTCTGTTTTCATTTCCATTTTTAGATATAATGTTTTTTATGTTACTGACTTTAGATTTAGGATTTATCTGAGCTTAAGACATTGCTATCACTATTTTAAATGATTGAGGCCTGGATTTAGTTGCTTCTGTTTGTTTTAGTGCAGGAAAATAAAGAACAAAGGTGGAAATATACCTCTGAATGCGTATCAACAGCTCCAGCGAATCTCCGTCGGTGAAGTAGCTACTCTGATCGTCTTCTCCGAGCTCCCCTTACTTTTAGGTAATCTCTTCGACTTCTCTTTCTCTCTCATTCAATTGTTGTACAATTATTGCACAATCATTAATTAATTCTGACTTTCTCTATCCCCTTTTATAGCAGGTGACGTGGCTGACGTCAGCTATACCCTTAATCCGTGTGTTGGGGCTGTGGACCAATCCAGTGGCGCCACGTGGTCAAATTTGGCAGGCCCAAAAAACACATTCTAGTGAAGACAAATAATGGGTGGGAATTCATTTGAAAATGGGCTGTAAAATTTGTAATTGGGCCTTTCAGATTTGTAGAGGCAAATTTAATGTAATATGTACTATTTATGGATTGTTTTATTTAATGTGGACATTGGGAAATTATTTTTATTTAATAGACTACTTTATTGCTTATTATCATTTGGCCATACGTATAGTGAACATATAGGCACAGATAGGCACCAAAAAGGTATAGAGGACTATTTTTCTTAATTGACGGCCATTGAAATTTCACTTCACAATGCTTCTCTTACCTTAATCATTTTTACTAGATTGATTTTTTTTCTTACATGAAATATCGACCACATTACTGTTAGAAAATGTTAGAAAAATATGATCTAAAATAAGAAGAAACGCAACGGAAAAATCTATCCTACGAAAATTTTCAAGGATCTCATGCAATCATATTAATGAAAGATAGAGACAGTTATGAGATTACCTCAATCTTTGATTCAATAATCTCGTTGTGCTGAGGCGTTGCCTTTCTGAAAGACGATCACCCTCTACAAGTATACGCGCGAGAATGAACGACGAACGGTTATCGGAATGCTAGCTCCTCTCTATTTCGTAAAACATAGATTTTTATAGTTTTGGTGGCTCTTGAAAAAAAGAGTGAATCAAACCCTTGACATACATATATATATATACATACATATATATATATATCATTGTGTGTGTGACTTGATTAGGGTTAGGCTAAGTTTACTATTATAATTTATTTAAATCTCTTTTAAATAAAAAATAAATTAAAAATAAATTCTTTCACCTAATAAAGAATTTAAACTCAATCAAATTTAGATAATGACATTTATTTAATAATATTATTTATTTAATATTATTTTAAAATAATAAAATAAATAATATATTTTAAAACAAGTTTTTATCTGATAAGGAATTCAAATTTAACCAAATTTAAATAACGAGAATATTTAATAGTATTATTATTTTAATATTATTTTTTCGAAAATAATAAAATTAATAAAATATTCTATCATAAGAATACGAATTTAACTTCTTTAAATTCAAATAAGTAATCTCTTATAATTTAAAATAAACTCATTGTCTTAAATTATTATTGAGAGTAATAACTACAACTGCTACCCTATAGGTTCAATTAACGTTTGTGGTAGATAAAATCATATTTGATCCTTCAAATCATAAAGGGCCTCTAGCAAGACATTATGACTACCCAAGTTAAATGAAAAGCTCATAATCCGAGAGAACCTTAAGTTAGTTTATGTCATAATCATTTTATCTCACGATATCTTCATAGAATATAAGACATGAAAAATGTTAACCTTATATCGTTCCATCTTCAGTTTCTCGATGCCCAATTAAATTGACTAAACAAATGCTATTGATCTTTATCAACTTATTTGAGCACGATCATGTATTTTTCAGTCTTTATCATCGAGGGCCCCAAAGATATCCCTCTTATGTTACGAGAGATAAATTTCATCTTAATCATTCACGTCTCATTGCATGATCTTTTATCATGTTCAAGCATAACCTTTATAATTGTCTCGATTAAAAATGATGTTTAACTGTGTCAAAACACAATAATCATCATGTTGAGAACTGTATTAATTTCAAATCTAAGGATTTAATGTCACAACTGTTGAAGATTAATATATAACTTTAATCCATGTATTAATCTCAAAACGAGTCGATCTTAATATTTGTTCTCAACGAATACATATATGAATTTGATTTGAATCTCATTCACATATTCATCTTATGAATATCTATCAAACTTCGTATCAATCTTATCTTATTATTGTTTCCACGATAATAATTGATTAAGCCACGATAATAATTGATTAAGGGTATTTAGAATAATTAACAATAATATTCAAAGATACAAAAACATATAAATTTATTATAATGATAAATCAAATAATCAAAATATCATGTCCATATAATAGGCCTAAAGCACTATTGCTAACAATTACCCATACTAGTTTACTTCCAGAGTGGACACAAAGAAATAAAATGAATATTTAACAAACTATTTTTTTTCATGGTGGACAAATATTTACATCCACATGAGTCTAAAACAAAATATAATCAATAAAGACATGATACATGACATCTTCTTATTGAATGTTGATAATTTTAAAATAAAATAAAATGATAGTTTAAGGGACAAAATGATTAAAAAAATACAAAGTGATATATATCAATTTGACAAATGATTTTAAAAAATATTTTTGAATTGTTTTGTTCAAAATATGAGTTTTTGAGGTTATTGTCAAAAAAATGCATTTTAAGCATCAAAATGTTTACTTTAATTATTATTTTGAAAATATAAAAGAAAGGACAATATAAATAATGACAAATGAAAATTTAATGTTGGAAAGGTTAAAAAGTTAAAAAGCCTGCTTTTGAAAATGTAATTTTTAATCTAAATTAAAAGAACACTTTTGACTTGAAAAGTTAATGATATGTATTTGTTTTAGTTCAATAATTTCGATTCAATTGTTATTATCAGTTTTGAGCAAAATCGATTTGACTGATTATCTACAACATTTGCAAATATTATGTATTAAAATATATTATAGTCTAATAATTTTGATACTCTTAGTTCTTTGAAATTTTTTGGTCATGAATTTGATTTTTAGAAAGGGTAAATTCTCAAATTTTTTATTTTTAGTTGTTTTTAAATTTTCATTGTAATCGAATAATTATGAAATTTATCAAATTATTAATTGATATTTTAACAAGCAGAGTGATCATATAGAAAATATATAATATATATTAAATATTTTAAAATAAAAATATCAAAAAATGATGAACGATGGAATTGAAGTCACACATGGTGGATTCAGAAAAATCATTACTTGACTGAATTGAATATTTCAATGAATTGATCAATCGATTATCTAATTTAGTTGATATAATTTAAAATAAAAAATTGAACGACTCAAATTTATCAATTAATTGAAATAATTTACTAACGATTAATCAAACCAGATTTTACGCGCCTTTGTTTTTTTGAATAATTTCTATTTAGGGAGAAGGGGAATTTTGTTTTTACCGAGTCCTGAACCCATAACTTAAAAAAAGAGAAATTGTCAACTGAAAACTTTAATCACTTAATCTAAAGATCGTTGACTCTGCGTCCCTTACTAATTATACAAAGTTTTCAATTAATGAAATGATAGAATACTTTTTTGAACTCTAAAGAAAATTAGAGGAGTCAAAGGGGAGACTTAATCGTCTATTTGTTTTGAAACTAAAATTATTAAAAATACATAAATAATAAAAAAAAACCCTTTTAACAAATGAATTGATTGAGAGTGAAAGACGATTTCATTGAAAAATTGAGTTTACATTTCCACTCAGATTTCACACTTTGGGGTGTGAACAACAAAACGATCCCACCCCAGATTAAGACTGCTGAATCCAAAACCAAAACTGTCTAGTTTCTTTCCTCCATTGTTTGATATCTATAATTCATAAGCTTCAGCCACGGAAGACAAAAGTTAGAGAGGGACACGTTGGGCTTGGGGACGATGAAGAAAGCAAAGTAATGCGAAGCACTAAGTATAAAGAGAACAAAAAAACCCAGAAAAGCAAGCATGTGGACAGTGGGGTTTAACCAGATGTTTCATTTTCTTTTTTACTTCTACTCATATAATACATACAACTACTACTTTATACAACCTGTAAATAATAAATAAATTTCATATATATCAAAACAACCCAACCCTTTCTCTTCTTCTCTTTGGCCTCTCCTCTCCTCTCCTCTTCTGTGTGTGACTGTGTTTACTGCATTTATATGAACAGGCAGCATAGCGTTTCTTCATTTCTTTCTCTTTTTTGGAAAAATTTCTGGGTAAATCTCGGTGTATCTCCTCCTTCAATTCCCCATATTTATGATTTAGATTTGGTTTTATCTGCCATTCAATTCTATGGATTCCTTCTATTACTAATACAGCTACTCTCTCACCTTCCATTTCCAGTATTTTTTCTTTCTTTCTTTTAGTTTCCCTTTCCCCAACTTTCTTTGTTGGTTCATAGCTTCTTCTACAAGTTCAAGTAGAACGGTAACAAAAAAGGAATCCCAAGTTACCCCATCTCACCCTTTTCTCTACTTTTTTCAGCTATGGATCTGTTTCTTTGAAAGATTAAATTTTTATCATTTTGCTTCAATGCATACCCACTTGCATTGCGAGTGATTTTCAACGCCGGTGTTTCCATGCGGCTGTTTCCGAATCCCGCCATGCTCGTTCCGTTTATCTGCTTATTCTTCTTGTTTCCAACTCTACTGGCTCAGTCTTTCGAGACTAATGTATCTTCAACGAGCGCTGCTGCTAGAGCCCTCGATGGTCTTCTCCAAGATTTTGCTTACAGGTCTTTTGTACGGCCTAAAACAGGAGTGCCCTACGATGGTGTTGTTCCTTCTAATTTAACCGGGATTCAGATTGCAGCAATGAGGCTGAGGAGTGGGAGCTTGAGGACCAGAGGTGTGAGGGTGTACAAAGAGTTCCAGATCCCCATTGGAGTTGTGGAGCGACCTTATGTTGAACGTCTGGTCTTGCTTTATCAAAACTTGGGGAATTGGTCTTTGCGATACTATTCGCTTCCCAACTACACCTACCTCGCGCCTGTTCTGGGTCTTCTTGCTTATGATGCTTCTGATTTGTCGGCTAAGAATTTGCCGGAATTGGATTTAAGAGCTTCTGGGGATCCTATTAAGATCAATTTCTCAGATGTGAAATCGGCTCCGGATGGTTCAGTCCCCAAGTGCGTTTGGTTTGATTTACATGGTTTGGTCAAATTCAGCAACTTGACAGCTCCCAACGAGTGTTCCTCCCTCCTGCAGGGGCACTTTTCGATTGTTACCGAGTCGATTTCGCCTCCTAGTCGGCCGCCGGAAAGAGAAGGAAAGGAGAGTAATGATAGAAGAAGATGGATAATTGTTGGTTCTGTTGTGGGTGGAGTGGCATTGCTGGCATTGTTGGTGTTCTTAGTACTTTGGGCACGCAAATGCAAGAAGAGAAAGAAAATGCAGGAGATGGAAAAAGCTGCTGATGCGGGAGAAGCACTGCGTATGACCTCCGTCGGGGATACGAAGGCACCGTCGGCGACGGTTACTCGGACTCAACCGACGCTTGAGAATGAATATGTGGCTTAACCCCTTCATGTGTATTTCCAGTAAATTATTCTTCTGCTCACAGCCTCACAGCTATTCTTTTCTCTTTTCTGGTGGTTTGTTCATGGTAACCTCTCGGTTGTAGTGTGGGTAAAATAGGATTCTTTTTGTGTGTAGGCTCTGTTATTATTGCGCACAAAGTCTTTTTCATAATTTTCATGATTCATTGTGGTGTGCATTTAGCCGATGTCTTGAACTATAGTTGTCTCATTCATAAGGAATAAAACCCTTTTTTTCTCCTTGGATTTACTTTTGTTGTCTGTTTCTGTGAGAATGTAGGATGAAGATTGCTTTGTAATCAAAGCAAGCTGATGTTAAAGCTTTACTCCAACTATTTTCGGTTGGAAGCAAATGTTAGGCTTGGACATGTGTGGTTCGAGTTAAAATTTTATGTTTTTTCGTATCGGTTCCGACAGCATCATCGGTAGTTGTCATATACTCTGGCTACAATTTTAGGTTAGCCGTGTTACAGAGAACTTTGTTCCGAGTTAAGGCATATTTTTTTCTTGCTTGAGGTAGATAAGCTGGAGACATGTTTGTTCTTTCATTCTATAATAGTAGTCTTAAGGAGGTTAACAATCCCCGAGGGGGGTGATTCTGGAAATCTGCTTATCTTGAATACTACTTTTGTTTGTACATTTCATTGCTGAATATGATTTTCTCATGGACTTCATCAAATCAGCAAGTGTAGAATTTTGAGCAATGCATTCTACATATGCCCTCAAACTTGGCCAATAAACTCTATCTTCCACCTTGACTATAGTTTTGTCACATTTAAAAAGTCTTGTTCACCAGAATGTTAGTCCAATGCTATTTACATCTCTTGAGTCTTGAAGAAGAAATGAAAGTACTTGGAAGAAAAAAAGAGAGAATCTTCCAATTGGTACCTATTTCATCACATCACTGCTCACCAGAATGTAGGTCCAATACTATTTCTTCTCTCAAGTCTTGATGCAGAAGAGGAGATGAAGTACTTTGGAAGAAAAAAGAGAGTATCTTCAAATAGATAATTACCATGCATGGAATAGGGTGGGTATTCACCTTGCTGCCCAGCCATTAATGCAACATGTATTAGCTGAAATATTTGCATCTGGAATAATCTCTCTTCAATTGCTCAATTCCAATTACTTTAGCTACTTTCTACTTAGAATAGAAACTATAGCAGGATGTGTTACTGGAATGGTATTTCTTTTCAACCCACGGGATCTTGTAAGGAAAGGACTTTGATTTTTAGACTATAGTAGCTTATGATACCACATTCATAGAACTGTTAGAGTCTAGTATGCATTACCGAACTTGTCATTGCTCTATGCTAGATGCCTAGATCCGAAGAATAGCAATACACGATGCCAGTCTTCCTTATTTTCTACCTTTTCTATCGCTAATAGTTACCTTACCACAGTGTTTCATTCATGAAATTGATAGAGCTTGTTTCAGTGTCACCTAGGTCATTGTTTTCGTTGTTTGTGTAGTGTGCACTCTCCAACCTCGTGTTCAAAATTTCACCTTCTACTGGCACAGTACTGCTGTATTATTCCCATGGGAAGATTCGTGTTCTCTTTATTTTGTACTTAAAATTGCAGTTGGATATTGCATGCATGCATGTCTTTGCAGGATCAGAAATCTCAGTCATTTTCCTTGCTACGTTTGGGCTACCATCTTATCGTTGAACAAGAAAATAGGAAGTACTTGTATTCCCACCTTGCTATGTATCTCTGCTGCATATCTTCTAAGAAATGACCAACAGTCATTGGCACAATATTACCCCACACATCATCTTTATAGCTATCATAGGTAATAGAAACAAACAAGAGCAGGATTACTAGGATGTTTTGTTTTTCTTTTTGGTTCAACCCAAGTGCTGCTAATAGCTACAGACTTGGCCTCATCTTAAAATGTGATCAAACTGCATGTGGTGGTGATGTTAATGCAGATGCAGAGGAAGGTTAAAAACATTTATTCCATGTCTAAACCTGTGGGAGGGATTACAGTGGGTCCTTTCCTTCTTTTTTGTTTTTGTTTCTGTTTCTGTTTCTATATGAAGCTGGCAAAGCCAAATAAAGAAAGCCTGTTTCTGTTCTGGTAGGACTTGATTAGCAGAATTTTGATGGCTTTGTTAGTTGTAGCAAGTGGTAACTGTGTCTGTCTTTCCCACCCAACTTAGAAGGTTTTAAGTTGGCATAGGAAGAGGAGCCAGCCAACCCCATAAGAGGAGAAGAGAAGAACATTAAATAAGTACATTCATTTTACAATGAAATAATAATGGTCCGTCCGCCCCCGAGCCAACAAAGCAAACAATGGGATTTGATTATTTATTTGTTTAAATATTGAGCATTAATGAATTGAATTGTTGTGTTGGGGCACCACAACGTTGGTGGATGCATAAATAGGTGGGATCATAAATGGGATACAACTCCATTTGTTGGCAATGTTTGTCCTTGTTCTAAAACCAAACCAAGCTGAAGATGTGTTAGCTGCAGCCGTGCTTCCCATTTTGGAGTGCTTCCCGTCCCTTGTACAATATCGATGCCTACCTGTCCTCTCTAACTTTCAAGTTGTCAAATTAAAGAAATATCATTTTTTTAGTATAACTATTGATATCTGATCCATTCACCAACTAATTCAAATACGGTACCATAAAAGTCCATTTGGGGACAATCTTTCAACTCACTTTGCTTTATTCACGAAGCAATGACACCACCATTTCCTTCGTTGAAAAAGAGATGGGTTGAGAGCATTCAGAGAGCTATTATTATTATCAAGCCTAACCTAACCTAACCTAACCTAACCTAACCTAACCTAACCTAATGCAATGATTATCTAGTTGATCTAGTTGCTTGATTATCTGATTTACACGGAAACTAGTGGTTTGTAATCCAATGATTCATTAGTCAGACAGAAAATCAGATGCCTTTTTTCCAGGCAACCGAAGATGTGTGGCTATAAAGATCAAATGCATAAGGGAGGCCAAATATGCTGCTAAAACAGTATGATTAAGGATGGGTATATTCGTGGCGGTGATATGGAAACATTATGAAGAGAATGACAGAGAAAGGGGTTAAGGATAACATGAACCTGGCTCCCCAAACCCTTGTCAAGACTCAAACACAGATTTATTAAAAATAATTCAGACACTTCATGATCTGGAGACGCTAAGCAAATAAAATGTCACAAGGAACTGTAAATCAACAAAATCTCAAATACACACCAGTCAAGCAATGTAAACATTTGTGTGTTGTCGAATGTGCAGCATTTCAGGTGTTCATGCTTTAACATTAAAAGAGAAAAAGACAGGTAAAGGAACATAAGTTCATTTGCTCTTTAGTCTTCTTCAGCAGGACAGAATATCATAAGAGCACTTTTATTTCTTCTCCCTCAATCCGTTGGCAAAGTTTCCTACATTCAACGCAGAATAACATGAGCTTCTATGTGTAGAACAAGGAAAAGCAAACTGGGCAGATATATGCAAACAAGGCAGGATGGAACACATTTTCCCCTTTATCAAGAGATAACATGGAGAAAAAGAAAAAGCAGCAGCTGTTAAAATATACACCCCTACAAATATACGATAAACGGAGTGTGTGGCACTCCAGATGTGTTTAATTGCATGCACACACAACTAAATGCATGCGAAACATAAAGAGCACAAGAAACATTGACTTGTTTGTGGCATTTCTAGTCTCCTTCCCGTTGTACAATATTCAAAGTAACTAAAACAAATGCAGCACCAAAAGAAATCTTCAGAAGGATTTAAGTTGTTCTAGTTAAAATTTGTAACTATCATTAAAAATTATGAACTAATAATTGTGGTATAGAATGCACATTGCTCTTTAACTCAACCAAGTCTGCAGAAACCAGAACCACAAGGAAGCACATTGTTTGTCATATTCACATCAGACATATATAAATATATTTGGAGTTGTAGCATTTGCAACCAAAAGCTGGCACTTGGGAAAGACAGTAAGATTTCCTACATATAAACTATGTATATTAAATATTCAGCTCATGATATAAAACCAACGTTTCTACACATTTGAAATGGACAAACAAATAAAAATCATGCCTAAGATTCAAGATCTGGGATGTGAATGTATCATTGCGGTTGCGGAAGGTCTAATAACATAACACTACATACTCTACTACTCTATTAATAAATTTAGTTATGTATTTAAAACTTTTCTTATTGTAACAGACGTTTAGTCCACTGATTAATGCATGTCGATGGTAATGAAATATTAAAATTGGATGTTTAGTGTTAGAAAATTGGTATACTGTGATTTCTAGGCAGAGTGCACTGGCAAATGGTGGGATATCCAGCAGATAGGGGGAAAACGAATTGAAATCAGAATGCGTAAAATTGGGGGAAATGAATTCAAAACCCTAACGAGTTGATCTCTGATGAAATCAAGAACAAGGAGTGGAAAACGGCGATAAAGATAAAGAGAAAACATGAGTAAAAAGGTGAAATTAAACAGGAAAGAAAATCAAGTAGCAGTACCAAATCAAGAAGAGATCAATCGGAGGAAGAGAGATTTTCCATGAGCTTCTTATCTCTTCGTTCCATGGCAACATCCCACATATCGTTCCCGATGTGCTTCGGCTGTTTCAAATTTCAGTTCCATCAAACGATTTCAATCAAAAAGGAAAACCCCAATGAAGAAACCGATCCAAAATTATAAAATTGCAACTAAAAAAGAGAGAAATGGGAAACGGACCCGGCCATGATAAGATTTGTGGATGAAATACTGAGCATTGCCCATAACGCAGAGCATTCCGGCTATGATCCCAAGGGGAAGTGCTGCTTCCAGCCATATCCATGCCATTCTTTCTTCTCCTCTTTCTATCTCACAAAATTTCCGAGTGGGAAGAGAACTAATAAACTCGATTTTGCTATGAGCAGGGCCAGGACTAATTCAGTTCTGGCTTTTAGCCCAACCATTGTGCAAATGGGCTTTCCAACTTCTTTTTTATTCACTAATTTAACTTGTTTGATAAATCATTAAAAAAAATATTTTTTTAATGAAATGTTTGAAAATATTTTATAGATTCTTATCACTTAATAGATGATTGATTCAATCAATCAATAATTTGTTTTTTATTATTAATTTGGATCTCATTTAAAATTATCTTATTATTTTAATATATATTATTTTAAAATGATCAGATGAAACATTTATATTCGACACTTAATTTTTAGTAAATCATAGTCTAACATATACTTTTATCTTTGCACTTATAGATCTACGTACATGTATGATTGAAATTGTTTTAAGTCAAACTAATTATCGATTAGTTTAATGAGATAGAATGTTAGGTCTTTTAAGTAATATCAAAATTTTAAATATTGATATTATGAATGAAACAAATTATATTATAAGAGTTAGAGTATATATTGGAAGCAAAAAAATCTCTTTCCAAACAAACAATAATATATTTTTATTCTTATTTTTTAAAAAAATGCTTCAGTTATTAAATTATTATAGTTTGGTAATTTTTTAAAATATATATTTAAAATATATTTTATTGGTTCTTTTTAAAATTATAAATTATTTAAAATATATTTTTAATTAAATTATTTCTCATATATAATTTTTTTAAATAATTAAATTAAATACCTATCTTAGTCAATTTAAAAAATCTGAACCCCAATACCATAAACAGTAAACATGAAACCTAAAACCCTAAACCTAATGTCAAATGTATGGTTTAAGGTTTAGGTTTTGAGATTTGGGTTTTGAGTTTTAGATTCATGGTTTATGGTTATGGGTTTTATGGCTTAGGGTTTTAAGTTTTGGGTTCAAGGTTTTGAGTTTTGAATTTTAAGTTTAGGGTTTAAGGTTTTGAGCTTTAAGTTTATAGTTTAAGGTTTCAAGTTTTAGGTCTGTGATTTAAGGTTTTAGATTTAGAGTTTTATTTTTTAAACTGACTAAAGTTAATATTTGATCTAATTATTTTTAAAAAAATATTAAAAATAAAAAATAATTTAATCAAAATTTTATTTAAAATAACATTTATAATTATTCATTGATTCCTTAAAATTTTTTATTTTTTTATTAATTAATTTAATAAAGTTTGATGATGTTCAGCTTTAGTGGTAGAATTTTCCTTTTAACCGTGCCACAAATGCACTATCCAATAAATAGCCAAATAGGATGAAATAAAAGCTATTACTGAAAATAGTAATCCCATTCGAATTTACCCAAATGGTAAGATAAAGTAGGTGACATTGCGTCACGTAAAAGGGAAATTTATTTATTATTTTCCTTTTAAAAATTTCAATGTAAAACCAATTTTTAACCCAACCAATTTATGTTAAAAAAATTGAGTTCGTTAATATAGTTGTTATCCTAATATTTTAAAAGTATTTAAATATGTAATAATTTTCAATTCGATTATTATTAAACTCAATAACTGATTTTATTAGTAAAAAATGGTGTTATTCTTTTTAAGTGATTTAAGTTTGAGAAGCGTAGTTTGCACAATATATGTGTTTTTTCAAAAGGCTAAGAATAAATAATATGTATTATTATGTAATCACATGATTCACATCAAAAAAATTAAAAAAATGTATTTTTGTTCTCTGACAATTTAAATACTAGTCATTATCTTCAATGTCAACAATCTCTAGAGCATGTAATTCAAAGCTCATAATCGGCATCCTCTACTCTCTCCTAAGTTGTGGGTTCAATTAATACTCATTAGGAGCAAATTTCTCATTCCCTAAGCAAGAGTTGTTGAAAAAAAGTCTTATCCTCGATTTGTTAACAATTTCTAGAGTAAGTGGATAAAAGTTATCAGCTGACACCCTGTCTGTAGGTTATAGATTCAATACCTATTAAGAACAAATTTTTCTTTCTCTCTCAAACGAAAAAACATATAATAAAAAAAGTCTAACAACAAGTTAGTCAAGCGAAATGAAGTATTAAATAACCTAATATTCCAAGTTTGAATATTAAGATTGTGAACGAGTAAATTGGGTTAGGAAGATTACCTTCATAATAAACTTATATATTACTCAATTTAAATTAGCTGACTAATGATTTGAGTACCGATAATTATAAAAAGAAAGAAAAAAATATTATATTCGAACAATAACCATGAAATATGTTAAGTTTAAATCTAGTATTAATTCTTGTATTATGAGTTAGTTTGTAGATTTGATTTTTTCCCTTCAATTTAGTTATTTCAAGTCTACAATTTACTCATCCCGTAAACGAACCGAACGAACACAAATGAATGTATGTTCATGTTTGCTCGTTTAATTTTAACTGAACAAATAAACGAACACGAACAACTAAATGAACATAATTTCTTGTTCGTGTTCGTTTGTTAAAGAATGTACTTTGTTCGTTCGTTAAAATGATAAAAGAACGTAAACGAACACAAATGAGCGAACATAAAGGACATATGCGAATAAATTTAAACGAACATAAACGAACAGACATATGTGACTAATTTTTTAAAAAAGTATAATATTTTTGTTACGAAAAATAATAAAAATACATGGATATATGTTAATAAATTTAAATGAACAAACATAAATGAACAAATTATCAAAAATTCACGAACGTAAATGAATGAACGAACCATTTGTTCGTATTTGTTCATTTAATTAAATGAACAGAAAATCTTATTCATGTTCGTTCGTTTAATAAATAAGCGAACATAAACGAACTTCCGGCCGAACGATTCATAAATGGTTCGCTGAATGTTTGGTTTGTTTACAGCCATACTCATGTTGTCTCTTTATCATTTAAGCCATTAGTAAAATTTAAAAATCCAAATAATACAAGGACTAAAAGTAATCAAATTAGAATATAATGATTGAATCCGTAATTTATACACAGTACAAGGACTAACGTTATAAATTGACCTATAATAAAAGAAAAGAAACAGCAGCAGCCAAGGCCTAAGGTATCCTAGAGGAGCGGGTAACGTGCAGCTAAGATTGCGCTGGCCTCATTTGGCATTGCCAACAATCAACATAATTTCCCATTGGCCTCTTCCTGCTCCGTGGGGTCTCTCACTCCGATGATCCCGTGCATGACTGACGCGTGTCCTCTCCATGCCTTAGCTTCTCTGCATCCCCCCCACCCTATAAATTCCCCACCCACCACTGCTGCAGCAGTAACAGTAAAACACTGTCTCTCCCTTCATATCTCTTCCCCTACTCCTCTTCTTGCCTAATAATGGCCTGCCCTTCCCCACTGTCATTTTTCTAGAAAAGAAAAGTAACAAATCTTTTACTGTCTCTAGGATAGTGTGTTATTTTTTTTTTATTATATGTATATTCGTTTTACCGGTTATATTTGAAGTGTTTTAATAATGTTATCTTTAAAATTTAAATGTATATATTATTTTAAAAAATGTACAATGCACTTAATATTTATTGGTAATATAGTATAATATTTGATTGTATTTGCATGATTAACCCTTTTTTTTTATCCTGATATTTAATTTATTATTAATTAATTTAAATTAAATTTTGTAAAAATCTAAATCTAATATTAAAGTGATTTATTCTATTCACATTGTCTAACTCAAACTTATAACTGTGCTTAAATATTTAAAGTTTCATCATGTCGGATACCGGTTAACTTTAGTTTCAAAGGAACTCGTGACAATGTAAATACATAGAAAACAAATGAATTATCAAAAATTTGGACTCCTTTTTTCTACTAATTTGACACAGAGCTCTCGACAATTTTTCTATTTATTTCGTAATTTTTTATATATTATAAATAAATAATATTGTTGCCTCTTATACCACACCTCTCTTATTGGTGTTGTGTCTTTCTTCTTCCAGAAGCTCAAACTGGGAAATCGATCCTTTATTTTTTTTTTTAAAAGAATTCAACCCTCAAAGGCCAAAGAGCTATGTCGGGTATCTATAATCCCAACTTTTCTCCTGCCAGAGCTGCTTCTCCGCAGATCAGAACCACCCCAGATGTTGACAGGTACACGCACTTAGCACACACACAGATTATTATGTTTCCACTTTAACTTATGTTCTTCAGTTCTGATTCTTCCTTCTTTTTTCCTTTTTGGGGGGTTGGAAAATTTTTAATCTGTATGGGATTTCTGGGTTCTTTTTCTTTTTTTGCTTTCCCTCAGTCAGTACTTATCAGAACTGTTGGCAGAGCATCAAAAGCTTGGACCTTTCATGCAAGTCCTTCCTATATGTAGCCGCCTGCTAAATCAAGGTTACTTCTTTACTCTGTCACTCCTGGATCTAGGTTTTTTATTTTCTGTTTTTTGGTTACCAATGCTAGATCAGTCTGATTGAGTGTAGTGATGAGATGTTCAAGTTTGCCTTTTTCTATTACCATTCTCTTGGTGGTTATGGAATTGGCTCGATCATGTAATTAACCCTATATTTGTTAGTTTTCTGTGTGGTCCAATACTAGAACTTGACTAGCTTCCATCACACCATTGTGTTTTGGATGGTGCATTCACTGGGATTTGTTGTTCGCAACGCAGTGATCACTCGGTGATCGCCGTTGTTTTAGTTAAATGGTATACGAGATACCGTCATCTTCAGCTGGGACAAAGTCTTGAGAGTCACTCGGTGGTTGCTGCTGTTTTAGTTAAACAGTGTGATTATACTATGTATTCAAATATACATTTGAAAAGATTCTTATGTTTGTACTTAGTACGCTCATTGCATTTCAAGTTTTACTCATGTCTTGAAAAGAAAGTTTGGCTAATATGGAAAAGTTAGTATAGAAGTGAAGTAGATGCGGCAGCCGGCAGCGGAGGTAGTGTAGGTGAAAGTGTAGAAAAAAGAAAGGAAAAATAACTCAAGACTAGTTGCTCTGCTAAATTTGAATTTCTCTGGGTGGAGCTTATTATCTTGAATTCTTGATTCGTTTATACAAAGAAATGAGTTTGTTAAAGCGGCACTTTCTTGTTTAGCAGCCAAGAGAAGTTTATACATTTTTCCGGACCGTAGGATATCTTAGCATTCTATGTTTATAATCGTCTTGTCTCGAAATGCTTGATTTGGTTTTGGATGCTATGTTCCTTTCACGCATTTATATGCTTTCATATGTGGTCTCTATATGCAGAGATATTTCGGGTCTCGGGAATGATGTCCAACCAGGGATACGGTGACTTTGACCGAATGAGGCATAGAAGCCCCAGTCCCATGGCTTCTTCGAACCTTATGCCAAATGTTTCTGGGACAGGATTAGGCGGATGGAATAGTCTACCTCAAGAGGTTACTAATCTTAAAACTTTCAGCTTTCGTGTCTTTATTTTGAATCTATATTATCATCCACATATTTTCTTGTTGGTTTAATTGAGTGCTCTTCTTTAACAAGCATAATACAAGTTTCATGCAGCCTGCCTATAAGTTTACAATTTGGGTAGTAAACTAAGTGACATGTTTATGTTTTTAGTTCTCTGGCATTTGCTTTAAGATAATTTCTGGTAAACACCAGTATAAGCGAGCGTCAAACATCGTAAAAGAGAACCATAACATGCTAAATCTTGCTCTTGGCATCATAGATACCAAAATCAAACAATAAGGTTTGAAGTCCTCTTTCTTTATTAGTAGACCAAAACGTTTGGATATTGATTGGTCTTGGTTTGACATGATTTACGCGATACAGGTTCCTGGAGGAGTTAATATCCTCATTAGCTAAGCAACTGTTCTAAAACCATGGATTTCAATTGTGGTTGCTAAGTTCAGTTAGTTAAATAAGAATAAGGAAAATGTTCTAATTGTAACCGTTCACCAAACAAAAGCATTCCTGTCAAATGGTGAATATTTTACTCGAATGCCATGATTGTTTAATCTCCAATATTTTACTCAACGTTGGACCATCTTACTAACTTAGATGAGAACCAAGTCTCTTTACTGTCCAAGTCGCTATGATTGTCAATGGTGTTCTCTTAACGTGGTTGAACTGCAGATGGCAATGCTGAATAAGTGAATATAATGGCGATCTATCAGTTCATTTCGGTTGCTATAATGCACTCTCTCTCTCTCTCTCTCCAACATTCTAATCTATTTTGCACTAACATTTTAGCACCTGTTATTAATAAAGCATCGGGAAATATTCTCACAAAGGTTTTTCAAAGCTTAAACTCATTTAAATGTGTTTGTTTCCTTCTTTTTTTGGATTGAGCCTTCTATTCTTTGTGCCAAAGTTGCTTTTTTGTATTTTGACAGAGACTGAGCAGACCACCTGGGATGTCAATGGACTGGCAAGGTGCCCCAGCAAGTCCTAGTTCATACACTGTGAAGAGGATTTTGCGTCTCGAAATTCCTGTTGATACATATCCCAATGTAAGCCGTAATATCACATGCTAGTGTGTTGGGTTAAAATTTTATTGATTAATATTTTCATATTTCAAGCGAATGAGACAAATGTTTTTGTGAGTATTGAGGTTTAGAGTCTGTTTTTCGTTGTTAGTTCAATTTTGTTGGACGACTTCTAGGCCCCAGAGGAAATTCATTAAAGCGGGTGGAAGCTACTACTGGCTGCCGAGTATACATCAGAGGCAAAGGATCAATAAAGGATCCGGACAAGGTAAAGCTACAAAATTTATGAACTATTGTTGTTGTTGTTGTAAAGATCCAATACGATTAGCTTTTGATATCTTTAATACCCCCTTTCCCCCTCTTTTTTCCTAAGAATTTCGTGACATAAAAATTGAATAGTTATGAATAATTCCCCATCTTTTCTCATCTTAAGGAAGAGAAGCTGAGAGGCAGACCTGGATACGAGCACCTGAATGATCCACTCCACATCTTAATCGAGGCTGATTTGCCTGCTAATATTGTTGATACAAGGCTTAGACAGGCACAGGAAATCATTGAGGAGTTACTTAAACCCGTGGTATGTTCAGTAATCTTCTTCGCTTCTAGAAAGTTGATTTGCCTTAGGTTCTGCCTCTAATATGCGCTTCCACCTACCTACTTTTGGTATCCTCATGGTTGTGGTGCAGTGCACTTTTGCATCCATTCTCCTAGACTGCTATCAATTTGCAGGCATCACGGTGTTGAACTGTTGATTTTAATATATTTGTGTCGTATAATTCTTTTATGAACTTCATAACGTCATATGCAGGATGAGTCTCAAGATTTTATCAAGAGACAGCAGTTGCGCGAGCTGGCAATGCTAAACTCGAATTTCAGAGAAGATAGTCCTGGTCCAAGTGGCAGCGTTTCTCCTTTTAATTCAAGTGGAATGAAACGTCCCAAAACCGGACGCTGAGCATCAAACCTGAAAACATCTGGAATTGTTTCTACTGTGGTCCAGGATTTCATAAGCCAACTATATCTTCTGATACATATTGGTTTCGTGTAACTTGGAAAGACTAGGCTAACAGTTGCTGCTGCTGGTGATGGGATTTTCATCGTTAAACTGTTTTGCCTATTGAAAAAAAGAAAAAGAAAATTGGGTCTTGGAGTCTATTGATTTGGTGAGGTCAGTGCTCAGTTTTGGTGTAGACTTTGAATACATTCATTGGATTTATTCATGTGTTAGTAGGTTTAAGCAGTGTGAAATATATATTATAAAACATGGATGGTGAGGTGGGATTGATCTGAGTTTTGTAGGGGTCTGTGTGTGTCATATGTTTATTTTGATTCCCTTTATAGTTTACTTGAAGCATACAGTGCAGTTCGAGTCTGGTCGGGTCTATTATATTCTTTTGGGTCAGAGTATCCGAAGCAGCAGCACGTGGGTTGTCTCTCGTCTTATGTCAACGTAGGCAGGAACATTACTTGAGATGAGATATGAGAGATGATTGTCATAGTTAATATTATGATTGGCTGGTTGGTGGCAGCCTGGAATTTGTATCTTTGGATGATGAATATTTTGGTTCAACATTAGATTCCCAAATTCAGCATCTGTTGCAATCATTCAATTAAAAGAATGTGTGGAGAACCAGGTGGTTTTGTATTTTAATATACGAGATGAATTGTCTGAAAGAATATTTTGAAACCATGTGGATTTGTCTGTTTGCTAGTGGATCATTCAGTTTATATGATGGAGTGAGCAACAAAAGGCCAGACAGTTCGGTTGTTGGTATGAAAATGTAATGACTCATGTTGTTTTGCCTGCTATAACCCAAGAAAACATAAACCTAAGAAATGTATATAATTATAAAACTTTTAAGTTTTACAGCTCTAACTTTTTGAAATATATGTAACTATAGAAATTTTATATATAAAAAAACCCCTTAAACTTAATGGTGTTCAACAATATTCTGGATCCAGTTAAACCCTATATGCACCAAATGACACAGCTCCTTGGGCATCTGGTGGTGGTGCAAAGTGGTGAAGTAAAAGTAGACGCTTTGTGTTTTCTTTTTTAATTGACTATCTATTTATTTACGGCATGATGATTAATAGGATGTCAGATTTTTAAAGATTTTGGCGTGACAATTTACATGATTGTTCATGTAATTTATGTTTATATAACATTATTTGTTTATATATTACGTCAACAAAAAATTAAATATTATAAAAGATTTAATAATACAATAAGTGTTTAAATTATACTTATTTTTATTTTTTTGTGCTTAAATTATTTTTCGCTTAAACCAGGTGTTTAAAGTTTTATTTCGTAAATTTTAGGTGCATATTCACTATCGGTAGTTAAAAAAATCGGTTATCCAATTAAAATATGACACATACATGTTTTTTTTGTTATTTTTATTTATCTAAAAACACTCAACAGTTTACAAATTTTATAAAATTGTTCCAAATCCCTAACCCAGAACCTAAAATCTCTAAAATTGTTGCTGCTGCAGCCGTTGATAGCCTCGCTGAAGCCAGCCACTACTACCATCGGATGTCATCGCGAATTTTCCCAAACACCCATCGCCAGTAATCGTTGGTAAGTGTACCGATCGGTTTCCTTTCGCGAGTTTGACTTCCTTCGATATTAGGTATGTCGTCTATCGATTTTCGACAAGGGTGGTCATGGGAAATGGACATCGACATCTGGAAACAGTAATGGTGGGTTTCAACGACGCTATTGACGACGACAATAGCGACAACTTTAGAGATTTTGGGTTACTTTGTAAATTTTATGAAATTTATGAGTTTTATTTAAAAATTTAAGTTACAAATAAATGAATTTAAAAAAATAACCGTAGTTAATGGCCAAACACTTAAATTAACGAAATGAAACGTTAGAAGCCTACTTTTAGCAAAAAATGATTTAAGCACCAAAAGTTAACAATTATAGTTTGGGCACTCCTAAAAAACATGAAGGTCACAAGGAATTTGAAAGCAACAAATCTCTTAATAAAAGCAGTCGTGCAACGTAAACATCAGCAAGTGTTGTCCAAAAGTACAACGTTTTACAAGTTTATGCAACTTCACATTACAAAAAACCTTAAACTCATCTGTGCTCCTTTGTCTTCTTCAGCAGGGCAGGATCTCATAAGAGCACTTTTATTTCTTCTCTCTCGATCCGTTGGCCAAGTTTCCTACATTTATTACCAAACAACATGAGCTTCTATGTGCGGATCAAAGAAAAGGCAAAATGGCCTGGTAAATGCAACCAAGGCAGGATTAAAGAAAAGCATAGACTTGTGGCATTGCCAGTCTCCTTCCTACTGTAAGGCAGGCACGCAAGGTAACTAAAACAAATGCAGCACCAAAAGCAATCTTCAGAAAGACTGACTTGTAAAAATTTGCAACTATCATTAACATCTTTATGTAAAAATATGTCAAGAGTCAAGTCCTTCGGTAAATACGAACAGAATGAGCATTAATAACAAAGCCTGTAGAAACCAGAACGATCTCCTACAAGCAAGGAAGCACATTGTCCGTCTTATGTGAATCTTCACATAAGACGCAAGTGAAAATGGAAAACAAAGGCTAGCCCTTGTGGTAGACCGTAACATCTCCTACATACATAAACATGCCAGTATATTCAATGGTCAGCTCATGAGATAAAACCACCATTTCTACACATGAAATGGACAAACAAACCAAAATCATGTAGTTGCATACTACTCCATAATCATTTCAAAACCCTATATATAGAGGGAGATTGGATCCACTTTCACAATGTAAAAACTAAAAAGTTTTACACTGGTTTTGAACCATTGTATGAAAGTAAATTTATGGTTGAGATTATCCACTTCTAGGTTTTCCCCTTAGAAATCTCCTTACATTCAATTTTTAATCTATCCATTGATTTACAGTGATCCAATGGTCCAAACTTGTGTTACTGGATACACACACACACACACAATATATATATATATATTATATATATTGTGTGTGTGTGGCAGCGAATAAATCATTATAGGACTGAAAATTGGAACATTATTAATAAATTCAGCTATGCATTTGCAACTATTTTTTTTCTTATTCCATTGATCAATGCATTTTGACGGAAAGGAATACGGACATTATATGTTCAGTGTTAGAAAACTGGTACACTATAATTGAAGTCTAAGCAGGGTGCAGGAGCAAATGCATATAAAATGTGGATAATCCAAGAGATAGAGATAGAAATTAGCGGAAATGAAATGGGGGGGGGGGGAGGAATTGAATTGAAAACCCTAACAAGTTGATCTATGATGAAATCAAGGACAAGGAATAAAAAACGGCGATAAAGATAAAGAGAAAACGTGATTGAAACTAAAAAGAAGGTGAGATTAAATACCAGCACAAAATCGATAAGAGATCAATCGGAGGAAGAGAGATTTTCCATGAGCTTTTTGTCCCTTCTTTCCATGGCGACGTCCCACATATCGTTCCCGATTTGCTTGGGCTGTTTCGAATTTCAATTTTCATCAAACGATTTCAATCAAAACTGAAAAGCCAATGAAGGATTGGATCCAAAATTCTAGAATTTCTAATTAGAAAAAGAGAAAAGGGGGAACGGACCCGGCCATGATAAGATTTGTGGATGAAATACTGAGCATTGCCCATAACACAGAGCATTCCGGCTATGATCCCAAGAGGAAGTGCTGCTTCCATCCATATCCATGCCATTTTCTCTTCTCTTTTCTTCTTCTGTGCTTCTCGTTTTCTCTATCTCCTAACTTCCTTCTTCATATGCCCTCTAATTCGGTTCCGATTGGCGACTCATAAACAGTTGTGTTTTGTTTAGGCTTTTTAGCTCATCTGATTTGAAGATGGGCCTCTCAACCCCATTTTAAAATATTTTCATCAGCACTATTAGGAGTGTAAACGAGTAGAGCGAGCCCGAATAGTGTTAAGCTCGACTCGTTAAAAATTTGAGTCGAGTTTAAGTTCAGTAGTATTGATCTCAACTCAGCTCGTTAAGAATTATTGTTGAGTCCAATCAAGTCTAATATTGACCAAGTTTTGATCCAGTCGGATTTGAGTAGGTCTACATCTATCTCGTCTCATTTACATCCCTAAGCACTATAATTTTCTGAGGAATATTTTTACTACACAAGCTGTGTAAATTAGTTTACACAAACTTGTTAAATTTAGGGTTTATGGTGTTAATTTAGAGTTGAGAGGTTTAGATTATAAGATTTAAAATTTAAAATTTATAGTTACAACTTAAAATTTAAAGTTTAAGATTTAAAATTTAAGATTAATACTTTACAGACGTGCAAATATAAAAGTTTTCGTATTGCATTTGAAATACATGTATGTATCATGAATAGGGCTGGGCTGAGGCCCAATTTAAAAATATATCCAAGGCCAGACCCAGGGAGCATGACCCGCCTAAATCACCTATTTTAATATAAAAACATAATAAAATTAATTTTATATTAATATATGTATATTTTTATAATTAAATTTAAATAAAAAATGTATTTTAATTTATTTAAATTATAGTTGGACCGAGTTTCACGAGTTAACTGACTTATAGACAAATTGAATTTAAAAGGATTAAACTGTCGCAAAAATAAAGTTAAAGATAAAATACTTCAAATAACATTTAAATAATATTGGGCAATCAATATTCATCCCAAAAATAATATATATTATGGGCATGGCTTACTACATCAGTCATGGTCCTAACTAGGGGTGCTGATCGAGCGAGTCGATCGCGAGTTGAGTAGTGTTTAAAAAATTTCATTGCTCGACTCGTTGCTCGTTAAGCTCAATAAATTTTTGCTCAAATCGTGCTCGTTAAAAAATATCAATGCTCGATACGAATCAACTCATTGCTCGTTAAGCTCGCCAAAATGTTTACCTTATATTTTAAAATATAGGTAAAATCTAGAGCTTAATATAAACATAACAGCTCACAAAAAAATGTAAGGACGGGAGAGATAAATAAAAGAACATGTCATAATAATTCGAGTGTGAGACTCTTTATAATTTTTCAACAATCTTCGATGAACAACAAAGGAGAAAGATTTAACTTTTAATCGTATTTTTTATATAAAAACTAAAACTTTAGAAAAAAACTAATTATTATAATTTAATTTCTTATTAATACAAATTAACTTTTGAAATTCTCCGGAAATACAAACGTTTAAGAAATTTAAACTAAATATTTTATTACTAAATTACCTAACAAGTCATTGAATTTTTCTAGAATTTTGAACTAGCATTTAATCTTTTCGAAGTAAATTTTGTAAGGTAACCACCAAAAATCATTAAAAATTTATATAAAAAATAATGAACTGCTAGCGAACTTATCGAGTCTTGGGCCTTGCTCGACTCGTTAAGATCTCAGTCGAGTTCAAGTTAGAGTCGAGTTAACTCGAGTCAAGCATTTATCGGGTTTTGAACTAGTCGATCTCGAGTTGTTTGTAAGCTGCTCAACTCAATAAGCACCCCTAGTCCCAACTAATAAAAACTACTCACTTCACCAATTTTTTCTCCCATTAATTTTTCTAACCAATGAAACTTCACTAACATTTTTCCATGTCAATTAAAAAAACATTTTTTAAAGTTATTGTATTATTGAATTAATGATATGAAAAATAATGATGAATTGGATAATTTTTATTGCATTAGACCATGGCTGATATGACAAGTCAAAACCATGATATAATTTCTCCAAAAAATATTGGAAAACCAAACACGATTATCTCATTCCAAAGTTTACATTCTTAAATGACCAAACTAAGGACAAAAATTTCTGTCAAACTTTCGGTGCTCATTTCTTTGTCTCCACTAAAAATTAAATTCTAGACACTAACTATAAATTTTAAATTCAAAACCTTAAAAATACTCTTTACCCTTAATTCTTTAGTGTTAAACTCTAATAATAAATTTTAATCCTAAATTTTTAGTGTGAGTATAAAAAATGCACGAAAAAAAAAATTTATGTTCCAAACCTAACGCATCAAAACGTAGTCAAGTAGGGATGACGTAGAACATGGAATTCTTGTTGCATGTGTGCAGGGACGGAGTCAAGATTTAAGGTTGATGGGGAAAACTATAAATATTTGAAAGTAAGGGCAAATGCACGAAAAAAAAATAATTTATGTTCCAAACCTAACGCATCAAAACGTAGTCAAGTAGGGATGACGTAGAACATGTAATTCTTGTTACCTGTGTGCAGGGACGGAGTCAAGATTTAAGGTTGATGGGGCAAACTATAAATATTTGAAAGTGAGGGCAAAGTCGTAACACCCTTAAAAAATAAAAATGATGATATGAATGAATGAAAATGAAAAAGCTGCATTTATGAGGTTTTGAACCTATGTACTCTAGCTTGGGGTGGTAATTTTAACCATCTAGACTAAGATTAACCTTAATAATAGTCTGACCAAATTTTATTTTAAATCGTGCCTTAAGATATCTGGTAATAAAATAATAATAAATTTGAAATATCTCAGCTGCCCTCCATTAGTCCATTTAATTCATATATACTCATCTGATGCAATTAATGCCCAATTCCAGAATACCCTCTCTCTCTCTCAAATTTTCACCTCCCCTAAACCCCTTTTCGGCCACCGCTCTGATTTGCTCCACCGCCGTTGTAACACCCTCTTCCCAGCCTGGTAGAAAACCAGGTCAGAAAGTATTACCGGAAACAGATTCGGAGTTCGGAAGCTTATTCGAAGTTCAGAATCTTATTCGGAATGTCTTATTAATCTCTTTTAAAACCTAACGAACTAACTTATTAATAGCTTACTCAATTTGGGGTCAATTTTAAACTTTTTCGAGCTTAAGGACTAAATTGTAAAGTTTTCAAAATTAAGGGTCTTTATCAGAATTTCTTTTTATTAATCTTCAATTGAAATCATCCTTTATTATTCTGTGAAATTTCGTTATTACGGAGGCCATTTACCTATCCAATTAGACCATTTAAAATTTAGTGACCATTTTGTGAACTGTTAAAACTATAGTTTAAGTCTTTTAACAGAATTAACTGACAGTGTACCCATACACTTAAGACTGTATCGGTACATTAAGCCAAATTTCTAGATTCCAGATTCGAGGGTAACAAGCCCGTATTGATACATCTTAGCCTATATCGATACGCGTTGACCAAGGTTGACCCGTTTCGGTACGGCCTAAGGCCGTATCGATACAACTTATTCTCTGGACCTTATTGCCCAGCTCCGTATCGATACACTCCCTCTTGTGTATCGATACGCCCTATTTTACCAAGTCCAATTATGCAAAGCTGTATCGATACAGCTTGACCCGTATCGATACGTCTGTCTTGTAATGACAAATTTTATCTGATTTTTATTGGATTTAACCTGTTGAATTATGTCCAAATGCTGTGAAATTTTACCAGCAAGTTATTAATCCATATTTCTATTAGCATACCAAATTTTAGAGCATTTTGGATCTGTTTGCCCTATTTTCACCTTTTAGTCCCTTTAAGCCAAATTAACTAGTTATACTATTTCACAAACATGCCAAAATTCACAACTAACACCCAACACTCTTAGGCTATTACACACATATTATAATAGCCTAACGTAACATGTCTAAGCCTTATGCCACCTTACTAGGAGTTCAAAGACAAGATGTAAGCATACATGGAGGTGATAAGAGTGACTTGCGACTTCAACAACACGATCGAGGCTCGTATTGCTTCAAAATCCTGAAATGCACGAGACACACGAATGTTAGGCTTACATAGCCTAGTAAGGTAGTTATAAGAAATGCAAATAAGTTCTTAATGGCGTAAATGTCACATAATCATGCTTGAATGACATAAGTGCATCATTAATCATATATAAATCATACTTATGTCAATTGTCATATTTCATATGTCAAATGCAAAGCATAAATTCATATAATTTCCTTGGACATAGTAACCAATGGATACAAAGATTCCCCTGTACGCCGCATATATCGAAAATAGGCCTTAGCTTGAGCCATAGCTCCAGAATCCCTTACACAATCCAACATTTTCTCCCCACATATAAGCCGTAGCCCCGGACCGTAGTCCAATCCCTTACTTAGTGAGCTCAAATAATCCAATGACATGCCAATTGTATCCAATGTCCACATGTGTCCAAGGTTATATAATTTAACATAATCTTACTTTTATGCCTCATAGGCCATATCATGTCGGATTACAAACTTGATCCTTAGCTCCACGTATCATATCATAGCATATTCGTGTCAAAATCCATATGTATAACATAGTTCGGATATCATATATGAGCTTACAAACATATCAAGCGACATTAAGGACTTACCATGCTTACCATTAGAATCCACATGTGATTTGCTCTACTTGAGCCTTTAAACAAGATGCAAGTTATAATCATAAAACAAATGCAACGGGATGGCACCTAGCATATCCTTTGACACAACTACACTCACCTAGTGTTCGGAGACTTCAAGGTTCTCAGATAGCAATCCCCTTGCCATTGGAAGAATTAGGAATAGCCGAAGGTGAAGATGGCTTGTCTTCCACCACTTGAGCTAATTCAAAAATTAGAAAATTGTATTAGAATCGAAACTAATGATTCATAAGCGTTTCTCAAGCTTACCAAAGTTCGTAGGTAATTTTGAAACAAGGAAATTGGCTTCTTGACACATGGGTTGAATTTGAGTATTCAAGACTCAAATCTTGAAATTAAACTCTAAGGATCAAATGAATCATTAAATTGGCTGAAGGGTTTTACTTACCAATTCACAAGCTTCCAATTGATGTATTAAAATCAAACAAAAGTCAAGAGTTGGATCAAGGTGCTTGTTTGAGCTTGAGCTTGAAGATGACAATGGAGGTGTGTGCTTATTTTAGGACAAGGGCAAGATTTAGCTTCGGTAAGGGCAAAACAAAAGGAGGGGCTTTCCTTCCTCAATTTCAGACCATTTAAAATCCTTTAATCATTTTCCCACCTCCCTTATAGCCAATGGGAAGGTTTCCCTTAGGCAAGGGTTTGCCTACTCATCAAATCTCCATCATTACAAGCTTAAAAACAATTGCTAATCAAATGTCATCATTTGAGGGAAAGTGTGACTGAAATCACGTGGGGGTGTCAAGCAAGGAGGTGAGTCAGCTCTTAAATTTCCATATCTTCCAATTTGGTCACCAAAATAGATTTTAGCAGAGACCCATATCGATACACCTTATGACCGTATCGATACAGTTACACTATGTTTGGTAAGTTAGTTATTGACGGTTAGGCCGTATCGATACAAGTCCAACCGTATCAGTACGCCTAGCTTGAATTCAATATTTTCAGCTTTGAATTCCTTACAAAAAGGTCCAACACTTAAGCTAAGGCCGAAATAACTTTCATTATTTAAAAAAGGTACATGGATTGAATGGTTACATTATTCGGGCTCGGTCGGTACAAAATTTCCAGTAACCAGAACCTAATTCCGACTAGACTGGTTTTCGGGGTATGACAGTCGTACCGTGAGTGTCACCGCCAGTACGAATTGAACCGCCAATCCACCCCGACCATACCCCTGGCCACTGCACCGAAGCTGAGCCACCGTTTGCCTAGAAACTCGTCTAAAAGGTTCGTCGAAATCTCATATGTTCTTTGAGCTTCCCGTCGTCTTTTGGTGTTGTGGCATAATTTCGAGGCCACCACCGTCTTCAGGAGGTCAAGCCGATCAAAACCTTGTCCCTGGATCCTTCGCCGGCCACCGTTTAAATCCTCGTCGAAGTTACGCTCTTTCAATTAGTTTTGCTCCATTTTGTTAAGTTGGTAAGGTTTTTCCAACCTGATTGATTAGTGCTTAAATTATGCATTATTCTATCGATAATTACTCATTGATTGGTTGTTTTAAGTTGCTAATTTTTGCATTTTTGTTCATTTTCAATGCAGAACAATAGATTCTAGAAATGTTGCTAAAACTGATGAAATTGTGCAATTTTTGATTTTCTGGACTCATGGCTGGATTAGTGGGCATGGATCTGGGCATGAAAGTCTGACTATACGCCACGTCAGCAGTTTCTAGAAGACGACACGTCAGCAACGATGATAGCTTATCAGCCACGTTCCAGATAACTTATCAGCCAGAATTTAAATTCAAACTTTGGAATTATCCTTTGTAATCAATTTAAATAATTTGGGATTTATCTTTTATCTCTTTAGGGTTGTTTTTAAGGTTTTGGGCTGCTATAAATACCCCCTTTGGGCAAACTCAAAAATTATCTCTCATATCTCTCATCTTTTGGGTTTTAATTTGTTCTTATTTTTCTTTATTAATAGAAGTTTTTACTTTTCTTCTCCATTTTAACTTTTTCAAGTTCTTACTTTTTCTAAATATACTAAGTATGATTTCTATCATACTTAGCTAAGTTTCCCATAGCCAAAGGCTAAAGCAATGACTCAATTCCAACGTGAGGATTGGAAAGCACTTAAACAACTTCGGGTGTCTCTCTCAGTTTTCTAATCTTAATTTCAAAATCAAAATAATTTCAAAACCAAAGATTGACGTTGGTCAGGATGTTGTTTTGGTTAAATGTGTGGGAGAAAGGATTGGCTATTGAAGCACGTTTGACTTCCTGGGAACACACTCGGCAAAACTGTTTGCTAAGAGGAAACTGAGATCGAAAACAATTATTATTGAAACAACATAGTCCGAGTCGGCCTTTACTTAAACATTTTTGATCTACAACATTGTTGTCGATTAGATCAATTTCCAAAATCGATATCAAAGATAGCACTTGGGTATTCGGTATACAAGGCACAATCACAAGGATTGAACCTTGTAGGCAAGTAACCGATGTGAATCCTGAAGTGAAAAATCATTTTTCCAATGATCTGAGGAAACCGAGTCAAAGCAAGTGCCCGAGGCTAATCTTTACTATACTAAATCTACTTCCTAAATCTTCTCTACAATCTCTTATTTTTTTACTTAATTCCAAAAATCCCCATCACACTTAAATATTATTCAACTCTCTTGTTGGCTCACCGATTGAACAAACATAAATCAGGAAGTTCTCTTAGTCCCTGTGGGATCGACCCTTACTTCTCTTTTACTACGTTTGAATTCTAATATTTATTATTTGAGAATAATGAATTTTATTGACGCGAAAATGACGCGTGTTAAATTGGCACCGTTGCTGGGGACTTCGGCAAAGTTACTTATTATTTTTGTTTGATTTATGACCAGGAAGAATCCGGGAGAACAAGCAAATTATAACCCGGAGATCGAAGCATACTTCTGAAGACTATACGCCCAAACACTTCGAGAAAAGAAGCAAAGACAGCAGCAACAACGACTAGAACGTGATCTAGAAATAACATCTGAAGCAGAATCACATTTCAACCACACAACTGAAGAACCAGTTCCGATGGGAGACAACGACCAAACTATTCGACGACTGACTGCGGCCCCTAATGATAACCAGCCGATGTGCATAACATTCCCGAATAAAGAGACACCATTCGCTCTCAAGATAGGCTTAATACGCCTTTTACCAACCTATCACGGGTTGCCAAGTGAAAATCCATATAAACATCTAAAGGAATTTCACATGGTCTGTCTAAGCACAAAACTATTGGGAGTCTCTGAAGATCAAATAAAACTTCGCGCCTTTCCCTTTTCTCTAGTTGATATTGCCAAGGATTGGCTATTTGATTTATCCTCCAACTCAGTTACAACTTGGACTGACATGGCTCGCCTTTTTCTTGACAGGTTTTTCCCAGCAACTAAGGCAAGCGAGCTAAGGTGAAGTATCCTGAGTATCCGACAAAAGGATACTGAATCTTTATATGACTATTAGGAGCGTTTCAAAAAGCTATGCCAAACTGTCCACAACACGGTTTGTCTGAACAAACGCTTGTCCGGTATTTCTATGAAGGATTAACACCTATGGACATGAAAGTGGTAGACGCAGCAAGTGGAGGAGCTCTTGTTAACATGACTTCGACAACAGTAAGAACGTTAATATATACTATGGCCGCTAGCTCGCAATGTTTTCACCATTCAAGTGAACCATCTTGACGGGTTTACGAGGTAAGTACAGTTTCACTGGAAAACAAAATTGATAAGTTAGCTGATATTGTTCAATCTCTTGTTGCAGACAAAAGAATTGCAATCAGGCTTTACGGGATATGTACGAGCCCAGAGCATCCGACGGACAACTGTTCGATTATACAAGAAGATGACACTGCACAAGTGAATGCCATAGGGAATTTTCCAGGACCTCTACAAAGACAATACAACCTCAACGCCAACTCGTATAATCCAGGTTGAAAAGATTATCCGAATTTCAGTTATGCTCGAAATCAAAGGCAAAGCCAACCATATCAGCAGAGACAACCCACTCAGCAACAATATCAACAACCGAAGTCATCATTGGAATCCATCGTTGAACGATTGGCAATATCCTAAGAGAAGTTTCAAACCCGCACTGAGGCCCACCTATAAGATTTGGACAAACAAATGACCCAGTTAGCTTAAACCGTGGGGAGACTAGAGTCGCAGAGAAGACTTCCTTCTCAAACAGAGTCAAATCCGAGAGAGAATGTTAGTGTTATTACCCTCCAAAGTGGAACCGTCATTACACCTGAAGTCCCAGAAGAGAATGCCTCACGGTCCAAGAAGGGTAAGGAAATGCCACATTCTAACTTCCAAGGTACGTCTTCATCGCCACCACTACCTCCTCTTCCTTATTATGAAATCGCACCACCCTTCCCATCGAGATTGATGAGGCGTGACAAGAGAGCCGAAGAGAAGGAAATCTTAGAGGTGTTCCAAAAAGTACAAGTCAACATACCTTTTCTAAAAGTAATCTGACAAGTGCCAAGGTATGCCCAATTTTTAAAGGAGCTTTGCACCACAAAGAGAAGACTGACTGGTCACGAGAAGATAAATCTGGGAGAACATGTCTCAGCAGTATTTCAGCGAAAGCTTCCACCAAAGATGAAGGACCAAGGTATGTTCGCTATACCTTGCAAAATAGGAAATATTTTAATTAAACGTGCAATCTTTGACTTAGGAGCTTCAATTAACGTTATGCCACTTTCTGTTTATAAAATGATTACTAACGAGCCTTTGAAGGAAACAAGAATAACTATCCAGTTGGCTGATCGTTCTATTATCTATCCGGACGGAGTGCTTGAAAATGTCTTAGTGAAATTCGATGTTCTTATTTTTCCTGCCGACTTCTATGTCATCGACATGGAAAATGATAGGACGAACACTTGCTCTGAGGTACTTTTAGGCCGACCCTTTTTAAGCACCGCGCATACAAAGATTGATGCAAGAAACGGTATATTAACAATGGAATTTGATGGTGAGGTCATAGAGTTTCACGTTTATAAAGCGATGAAATACCCAGATCAAGTTGAAAGAATTAATTATGTCGATATTATTGATCCCATAGTTGATGAATTTGTTGAAACTAATTTTTCCGATAATTTTTACAAGGATCTTGAACTTTGTCGTAGAGAGGAAGAAAAAGAGTTTGGACATATTTTTTCTATCAATTCTGACTTATTTTTATCTCCCTCTAAAACTAAAATGTTACCTTCTATTTTGTAAGTGCCAGAGATAGAATTAAAACAGTTACCGGAGCACTTGAAATATGCCTTTTTGGGAGAAAATAAGACCTTATCGGTGATCATCTCAAACAAGTTGTCTGAAGAAGAAGAGAAAGCACTAGTGAAGGTATTGCGCGCGTACAAGGAAGCCATAGAATGGACTATTGCCGATATTAAGGGACTTAGTTTCTCGACTTGTACGCATAAGATTAAAACGGAAGAAGAAGCGAAACCTTATCGACAAGGACAACGCCGGTTGAACCAACCAATGATGGAGGTAGTAAAAAAGAGAAACAAAAACTGCTTGATGCAGATGTAATCTATCATATTTCTGACGGTGACTGGTAAGTCCAATTCACGTGGTACCTAAAAAGACCGGAGTTACAATGGTCCAAAATTCGGAAGGAGAGTTAGTTTCAACGCGTGTACAAAATGGATGGAGAGTTTGTATCGACTACAGGAAGTTGAACTCTCTCACTAGAAAAGACCATTTTCCTCTTCCCTTTTATAGATCAAATGATTGAGAAATTAGCTGGGAAAACTCATTATTGTTGCCTTGATGGTTTTTCAGGTTTTTTTTCCAAATTCCAGTTGCGCTAGAAGACTAAGAAAAAACAACTTTTACTTGTCAGTTTGGTACATTTTTATATCGATAGATGCCATTTGGCCTTTGTAATGGACTGACCACTTTCTAGAGATGTATGCTGAGTATTTTTTTCTGACTATGTGGAGAAGGGCATCGAAGTTTTCATGGTATACGGTAGTTCTTTTAATGAGTGTCTTGATAATTTAACTAATGTGCTTAATAGATGCTTAGAATTTAATCTTGTTTTGAACTATGAAAAATGCCATTTTGTGGTTGATAAGGGATTAATTTTAGGACATATTGTGTCGTCTAATGGAATTGCCGTTGATAAGGACAAGATCGATATTATACGCTCACTACCTTACCCCACAACTGTGAGGGAGGTTCATTCTTTTCTTGGCCATGCAGGTTTCTACCGAAGATTTATTAAAGATTTTTCAAAGCTGGCGCGACCGTTGTGTGAGCTGTTACAAAAAGATAAAGTCTTTGACTTTAATCCTGGGTGTAAAGAATCGTTCGATGTACTTAAATAAAAGTTGATCACGACACCAATTCTCAAAGCACCAAATTGGGAATATGATTTTGAGTTTATGTGTGACGTACCAGATACGAGTGTCGGAGCTGTTCTTGGACAAAGAATCGGCAAAGAACCACATGTTATCGCCTATGCTTCAAGGACTCTGGACTCGGCTCAGAGAAATTACTCCACAACAGAAAAAGAATTACTTTCTATTGTCTTTGCTTTAGAAAAATTTAGATCCGATTTGCTTGGAACTAAAGTGATTGTTTTTTCTGACCATGCAACTTTAAAGTACCTTATGAGAAAAAAAGAGGCGAAGCCAAGGCTTATCCAATGGATCATGCTTTTACAAGAATTTAATTTAGAAATTAAAGATAATAAGGGAAACGGGAATCTCGTAGCTGATCATTTAAGCCGCGTACCCCTTTCTATAACCGATCCACCACTTCCCAGAGGAACATTTGATGTTGGCGCAGAAGATGGTTCCATGGTTCGCAGACATGGTAAATTACTTGGTCACATGTAAATTACCTTTAGATTTGCCTAGATCTAGAATTAATCGACTAAAGCGGGAGTCCCGATATTATATTTGGGACGATCCTTATTTATGGAAGTACTGTTCGGATCAGGTAATTAGGCGATGCGTCGCTGAGGAATAGGTAAATTCTATCCTAGACTTTTGCCACTTTTATTCATGTGGTGGTCACTTTGGACCAAAGCAAACTGCCCATAAAATTTCGGAATATGGTTTCTTTTGGCCTACTATATTCCGTGACGCTTACTTATATTGTAAATCATGTGATAAGAGTCAACATGTAGGGAATTTAAGCCGAATGAATGAATTACCTCAGAATCCGATTCACATCTGTGAGATTTTTGATGCGTGGGAAATCGATTACATGGGTCCTTTTACTTCTTCATTTGGAAATTTTTATATCATTCTTGCAGTTGATTACGTTTTTAAATGGGTGGAGGCTAAGGCTACCCGAAATAATGATGCTAGAACCACTGTTAATTTTATGAGAAATTCTATCTTTTCCAGGTTTGGCACACCACGAGCGATAATTAGCGATCGAGGAACCTATTTCATCAACAAGGTAATTGACGCGCTCATGAAAAAGTTTAGAGTGACTAAAAGAATTGCCACTGCTTACCCCATCCGCAGACCAATGGATAAGCGGAAGTGTCGAACTGTGAGATTAAAGCAATTCTTGAAAAAATTGTAAAACCGGATCGTAAAGATTAGAGTCTTAAGCTGTCCGACGCATTGTAGACATACCAGACAGCTTATAAAGGTCCTATTGGAATGTCGTCGTATCAACTCGTTTTCGGTAAGCCATGCCATTTGCCGGTTGAATTAGAGCATTGAGCCTGTTAGGAAGTTAAGCAATGTAACATGGAGAGGGAAGCAATCTGAAAAGCGCGAAAGCTACACATTCAAGAGTTAGAGGAAATCTGACGAAACGCTTACGATAACGCTCAAATATTTAAAGAGAAGACGAAAGAATTCCACGATCGAAGAATATCCTTTAAATCATTTACAATTAACCAAAAGGTTTTGTTGTTTAATTCAAAACTTAAGCTTTTTGCAGGCAAACTTTGACCAAAATGGCTCGGCCCATTTACGGTAACTCAGATTTTTCCTTATGGTGCAGTGGAGATAGAAGATAATTTTAGAGCTCGATTTAAAGTAAACGGCCAAAGGTTGAAGCCGTATTATGAGAACGCTCTGGTAGGATTAGCTGAAGAGATCGAATTAGAAGAACCTACGCTTTAAAAATCGGCTCGTCGAGCTAACAACGTTAAATAAAGCGCTGGATGGGAGGCAACCCATTTTTAATTTTATTTTGTTTATTTCTTTTCGATACAATTTTTCTTAATTTATTTTCTTTCTTTCTATTTTATTTTTGCATTAAATCGTATGCTATCACTTGTTGCTGGTCTTATTTTGCATTGACTATGTACAAGTTTTGCAAGCATGAAGCACGTTAGCACCTCCCATACCATTCGGTGCACTATAGCCGGCCCCAACCTTTTTCCAAATTCAAAAATCAGAATAAAATTTTGAAATTTCCCTATCATAATCGGTCAAATTTTGACCAAATCTTATTTCTTTTTTCAAATCCCGCGAGCCCCACCTCTGATATCCTATCACTTATCAAAACTTTTTTCTAATTTAATAATTATTTTCCCTCGCGTGACCTAATTCTCTTCAACATATTTCTCTATCAGCCGCAACCTCTCTTCCCACTATCATCCCATTCAACCTTCAACCAGCTTCCCTTGCTTCATTTATTTCTTTTCCAATCGGCAATGGTGCGCATAAGGGATCAAGCACACCGGCTCCCTCAAACACCGTCACCTCTAATCTTCGGCGGCCATCGTCGGATAGCACCATCACAGTTTGTGGCCGTGCCCAACGATTCAGACTCGTAGCCCGCTCCTCCACTGTCTCCTCCAAGTCGCGCCGTAGGCAGCAGCAGCAAGCGGCCACATCTCAACTGAACGACCAGGAACCAGCCCCCAATCACTCCTCTGGCCGGTCTGTTCGATTGTTAGACAACAACAAGGTTGTCGGATCTTCACGCCATCAGCCGCCGCGTAGCCAGCCGACACCGTCATCACCGTCTTTCCACTCTATGCCCTCCGTCGCACCTTCTCAGTCGATGACTGACGTCGCCGATGCTACTCAGCCATAACGGAATAGACCTTCAAGAACGCCGACACCATCATTTCAATCCATGCACAGCGATACTGCGTTTTCCCACTCCATGCATTCGTCTCTGCCGCATCAAACAACTGAGGTAAATTTTGATTTTATCTCAGTTACTCCTTTACTAATGTTCCATCCTATTTTTGGCTTCACAGACACCTTCGAAACTAATCCCCACGCGAGTGGTTCATCGATGGAACAATCAGACTTTGGGCATAGACACCGTTCCGATCAACCCACTTCGTCTCATTGGAACAATGAATGTCCAGATTCTCTACCATTCGCAGCAAGTTCAGGAAACAGTTCTATTCCAAACGAACAACCCAATCATGAAGAGCATTCAGAATGCTGTCGACGTGGTTGTAGGTATTCGATTCCGACCGAGGAGGTTTTATATGGCTATTTGGAGTTTGATGGCGACGACTTGGAGTGATTTAATCACATTCGCCATTGCCACTTTCAAGTCTGTAAGTATATTCCACCCTAAACTTTAGAAAATTTACACTTGCGCGAGTCTGTCATGCAGTGTTTTTGATGCGATTGGTTGGGCAACTTATCCAGAAATTCGATGTAACACGTATTATGGACTGGTTTTTGAATTTTATGCCACGTTTTCATTTGATAAAAATCATGTTATTTCTGTGTATTCTCTTGATGTCATATTCTTTCGACTGCTTGGTTAGTATTTTAGAATGTCAATTACGGAATTTAATTTTTATATGAGATTCATGATAGATGTCATGGATCCTAGGTATTTGACCGCTCTACTTGAGATTCCGTAGGACTTTGACAATGACATATGCTATGAAACTCTTACTGGCATGGCGGGTTCCAAATACGATCCTCATGCGACAAAGGGATGGGCTATTCATAATACGACACTCTGCTACATACATCACTTCCTTGCGTACAACTATTCAGGCCGTAATGACATTTCTTCCAACTTGAGTAAGGTCAAACTTTTCTTTTTATGGTGTATGCAAGTCGACATTAAGGTAAATCTAGGCTTTTGGTTTGCCTATGCCTTTGAGCGTGTTACGCGAACCAAACGCCCACTTATTCTTGGTCCTTATATCACACATCTTGCATCTCAACTTTTCCCTCTGACATTTGATCATTCACAATTTACTTATGCTTTTGCCATGGATGCTTTGGATGCGAGGTGCTTGGATACAATGGGTCTTCTAGCCGGTACTCCCGATGCGCCATATATTATTCCTCTGGGTACTAGTACACATCGTAATGAGGGCATTTTCCTCCAGAGGTCGGTGCCTCGACTAGCACAAGAAAACAATTTGCAGCCGAATGTTAACGAGCGTCTAAACTCTATCGAAAAAAATATTGCCAAAATCCTATCATTCCTTCGTCCGAGCACGTCTCGTCAAGGGCGTGGTCGTGGGCGTGGCCGCAATTAGCTCAGGGAGTATTCCATTCCCTCTCTTGCACTTTATTTTCTATAATGGGACATTATGATTAAGTGAGGAGGTGGAATTAGAAATCAAATTGACTCTCACTTATGAATTGTGATTGAAATTGAGTTGTTTCTTGATTAGAATTGTTGATGACCTTGGTTGCTAGTCTCTTGTTTGATTTAATTTCTTTGCATTTTTTTGTGAATTCAATCTTGTTCTTGTTGAATTCAGGATGCACGATAGCATGACATGACTAATTTATGTAAATTTTTCTTGGTCATTTCACGAATTTGTTGATTGAATTGGATGCATGACTTAGTTCAATAGACTTTTTGTGTGAGTTTTGAGCCTAATGAGCATATATTTTTATTTTTGCTCTTTGTTTCAATTGAGTGTGCCAAACTAATTGATTGCATTCTAGAACTTGTAACTCGATGCTCGTTAAGACTACAAATTTTGATTATGACGCTTTAGTGTGATAAAGGCATTAGGATTAAACCAATTTTTCTTCCCGAACAAAATAGCCTACCCTTTTTATTTATTTTCCGCCTAGTGAACCATTTTTGAGCCTTTAGTCCTTTTCTTTGTTTACCACATCATTAAACCGAGCCTATTTTACTTTTGTTTTCCTTTCAATTATTTCTGTCCCCTTTTTAGGACAAGTTGAGGTTATTTCGAAGCGAAAAAAATCAGATTCGAATCAGTTCGACAGAACAGTGCAGGAAAAAAACACTGTGCAGAAAAATAAATCAGAGCAGTTTAGTTCAAACAGTGCAGGAAAATACAGCGCAGAAAAATTGCAGAATTGTGCAGTGCAATTCGAATATACTGTGCTGTTCGAATAGTAAAAAAAAGAATAAATAGTTTGAATGAAAAAAATGAATAAACGGTGATTGTTTGATTTCTTGTTTTCCTCTCTTCTCTTCGAATAAATTCTTTGGAATAACTTTACTTGTCTTGACTTTTTAAACCCCATTTTTTGGCTTTTTATCCTACCCGAACCTTAACCCTGTTACAACCCATTTTAAAGTCATCTTGATTTTTGTATCATTTTCATATTAAGTAGTGGAGATTAGATCTAGTTACAAGCCTATGGTAATGAGTTGATTAGTTTAGGCTTGAGCGATTCTCTTACCCGAAATACTTGAGCGAAATAAGTGAACCAATGTGAGGAGCTAAGTCTTGTATTCTTTGCAATTAGTAGACGATTGAAATACCTTGGTCGATCTACACTTGATTGATTATGCCATGATTGATTGGTCTTGAATTTCAACATTTACTTGATTTAGTTTACTTTAGAAATCTTGGAAATTCTATGAAATTGGAGTTGGCAACTTAAGGTTTTTAGCATGATAATTGAGAAATGCTTGAGGACAAGCATTGAATAAGTGAGGGGGAATTTGATTAGTGCTTAAATTATGCATTATTCTATCGGTAATTACTCCTTGATTGGTTGTTTTAAGTTGCTAATTTTCGCATTTTTGTTCATTTTCAATGCAGAACAGTAGATTCCAGAAATGTTGCTAAAACTGATGAAATTGTGCAATTTTTGATTTTCTGGACTCATGGCTGGATTAGTGGGCATGAAAGTCTGACTGGATGCCATGTCAGTAGCTTCTAGAAGACACCACGTCAGCAACGATGATAGCTTATCAGTCGCGTTTCAGATAACTTATCAGTCATAATTTAAATTTAAACTTTAGAATTATCTTTTGTAATTAATTTAAATAATTTGGGATTTATCTTTTATCTCTTTAGGGTTTTTATGGTTTCATGCTGCTATAAATACCCCCTTTGGGCAAACTCAAAAATTATCTCTCATATTCCCATATCTCTCATCTTTTGGGTTTTAATTTGTTCTTTTTTTCTTTATTAATAAATGTTTTTACTTTTCTTCTCCATTTTCACTTTTTCAAGTTCTTACTTTTTTTTAAAGATGCTAAGTATGATTTCTATCATACTTAGCTAAGTTTCCCATAGCCAAAGGCTAAAGCAATGACTCAATTCCAACGTGAGGATTGGAAAGCACTTAAACAACTTCGAGTGTCTCTCTCAGTTTTCTAAGCTTAATTTCAAAATCAAATGATTTCAAAACCAAAGATTGACGTTGGTCATGATGTTGTTTTGGTTAAATGTGTGGGAGGAAGAATCGGCTATTGAAGCACGTTTGACTTCCTGGGAACACACTCAACAAAATTGTTTGCTAAGAGGAAACTAAGATCGGAATCAGTTATTATTGAAACAACATAGTCTGAGTTGGCCTTTACTTAAACATTTCTTATCTACAACATTGTTGTTGATTAGATCAATTTCCAAAATCGATATCAAAGATGGCACTTGGGTATTCGATATACAAGGCACAGTCACAAGGATTGATCCTTGTAGGCAAGTAACTGACGTGAATCCCGAAGTGAAAAATCCTTTTTCCGATGATCCGAGGAAACTAAGTCAAAGCAAGAGCCCGAGGCTAATCTTTACCATACTGAATCCACTTCCTAAATCTTCTCTACAATCTCTTATTTTTTACTTAATTCCATAAATCCCCACCATACTTAAATATTATTTAACTCTCTTGTTGGCTCACCGATCGAACAAACATAAATCAAGAAGTTCTCTTAGTCCCCGTGGGATCGACCCTTACTTCTCTTTTACTACGTTTGAATTCCAATATTTATTATTTGAGAAGAAGGAATTATATTAACGTGAAAACGACGCGTGTAACTGATTTTGAGATTATTTGAGTTAATGGATGTGTTTGGGTTGTTGAATCTGGAAATAGTGCATATTTAGGCATTTTTTGGTCGTCCAATGCCGCGCGTGGGCTTCACGTACCGTCCGTGGCGATTTTCGGCCGCCTTGGACGGTGGCCATTGAACCGGTCTGGCCAGACCTGTAGACCGAGCCATCCAAACCAACCAAACCAATAATAAAGTGAGCCCACTTAAGCTGAACCGACCCGGCCCGTCACCAGCCCGACCCGACTGAGTCAACCTGTCCGAGTCAACTCAGTAAGTTAACTCACTTGAGTCAACCCAATTGACCGATGATGTTAGCATGACATCAGCGTTAACTTTGACTGATGACATCGGCGTTGACTTTGACAACTGATGTCATCGTTGACTTTGTCCAAAAAGTTAACTTTTTTTCTGAAAACCCATATTTTATATTTTTCGACGTCTTGAGACCGATTATGATGTTTGTTTCATGAAATTCTAACCCGAAAGCCTCTGAATTGGATGTTGAACCCGAACATGCATATGTATTCTGTTAATTTATTTAAGGAAAGTTATTGAAAAGGGACTGACACATATATATTATTTGTTTAAAGGTATTAGAGACTCTCCCGATCGCGCATTTGCCCAGCCCAACTCCTCTTGTTACGTGCGATCGCATGACACTGTAGTGACTTGTATGCATCGGTAAATTACGAATTATCATAGAAGAGAATTATTCCCGTATTAATTTAAGACTCGTTGTGTTTTAGGTTCTGGCACAGCATCAGAGCGTCACACTAGTGCTCAGTAGACTATCAGACCAACTGACCTGATCTTTTGAGGTGTGTTCCTTGTGTGCTACACGACTGTTTTGCATATTTTTTTTACATGTTTTTATGAAATTGATCATGTGCACATGACTGATAACTTGATTTCGCATAAACATAACATGTTTTCTAAATTTAAGCATGACTATACTATATGTTTGATATATGCCCTAATACTCGATATGACAAGCATGCTCTCTGGTTACTGTTTATTTGTATACAAGTGTGTTTATTAATTACTGTTATCACTATTTATTACTGCATATTGTGATATTGGATGGACTAGTTCACTAAGGGTACTTGGGTTATGATATGAAGTCTTTGAAGGTTCAACCCTGATCAGACTGGTAATACCGCCCGTATAAGGTTCCTATGCTTCGACTAGGGTAATTCCGCTCGTATTCGGTTCCTACGCTTTGGCTAGGGTAATTCTGCCCGGACCTAAGATATTCCCTTAGGATGGCATCCACGCTCAATGGGCTCAGGTTAATGCGCATATATGAAATTGTTCTGGGAAACTATATCCTGGAGTTCAGTTGGAGGGTAGATAGGTTACATGGAAACTTTGGATGCTTATATAACATGTTTTTCCGAAATGTTTGTTATGTAAATTATATAAATGTTTTTACTTGCACTGTTGGAACACACTGAGATCCCTAGCTCATACCTCCAAATTTTTCCTTTTCAGATATTTTGGATAGGCCACCCTGTACCTGACACTCGGAGGATCGACACATTTAGTATTCTACCTAGGTGTAATGTTTCTTTCCACCATTTTGTTCATCAGGGTGACATGTGCCTATATTTTGGGACGTATGGTGTTTATGTTACTAGTATTTTGCTATTATACTTGATATCACTATTTCGTAACTATTTCTCTGATATGATTATATATATGATATCATCGTTCTACATCGTTTACGCAATTATGTTTTCAGAATTTGATACTTAAATCTTTGATATGTTTCTACTTGGATTTTTAAAGCAGAGATGTGCCTTGTTAGACATGGTCAATCCGTATAGGCCTGTCTAGGAAGTTACAAAATTTATAAATAAACTAATTTTTAACAAAATTTAAATAGGGGGACAAAAGTAAATTTTTTTTGGGTAGGAAATAGCTCCGTCTCTCTGTTTGTGTGGATTGTGGATGTGATGAAATCAAGAATCCACAATTTCATGCATACAAACTTGAATCTGATTAAGAGAATAGACATGATAACATATTGTATAGATGTCAAAGTCCAGAATCTTCACAAATTTTTAACATCGTTATCCGACTCAATTGTCAATTAATTATGATTAAATTTTGTGGAAATTGATTATGGGCGCAATCCTTCCAATTCAATTTTTTCCATTCACAACGTTATAGTCACCTTGTTTAAATGACCTAATATATTATCATGTTAGATAAACTAGTTGTCGGTAAAGTCCTCACAATTTAATGGTTGTGTTATGATAAGAAGATAAATGCTAGGGTGACAACTTTAGACTATAATAGAGCTCAAGTGTAATATTCAACCTTGAAGATACATGTTTATAATCGCGTTATCTTATTATGAATTAAGTGGAGGGTAATCCTTGAATAATGTAAAATTTGGAAGCATCTTGCTTTGCTTTTGGTCAAACAAGTCCAGTGCAGGGAATCTAGGAGTAAATAACAGGGCAGGGCAGCAACGGAACGTAGAAGTAGAATTGTAAGAAACGACGTTAGCTTCACGAACAAGCCTCGGCTGTCGGCTCCTCCACTTTCAAAAACACCCCATCACAAGTTTACTACTTTGCTCCCTTTTCTCCTTTTGGGCTGAGCGTATCGGTGACGAAATGCCGTTAAATGGAATTCAACAATCCCCATTTTACCTTCTCTTCTCCCCTCCTTCCCCCATTGCTAAATTAAAGGTTTCTTTTTTTCTCTTCTCTTGCATTTGGTTTTAGTTCTGGTTTTTTGTATTTTTGGTTGTTTCGACAAAGTTCTGGAGATGGGTCTTTCTTTATCTGATGAATAATTATATATTCTTAACTCGTTTTCTGAGGTTTGTATTTGCGATTTCAATTTGTTTCGTTCTTTAGTTTTGCTCTGTTTCTTTCTTTATCGGATGAATAGGCCTACCAAATCATGATTTTCAGAGCTTTAAATGATTATAAATTGCTGATGTGCTGACAATATATAATTAAGTGTGAATTATCTTCACTTGTCTTTTCTGTATTTGACTTTGACTAAACAATGTTCTTTTCATTTTCTTGTCTTATTCATGTTTACCCAGTGTAACATTTATTTGTTCTAATTCTTTTTCCAGTTATTTTTCAATATGGTGGAGATAGATTTAAAAAAAATGAAATTGTCATGGTTTTAAGATTTTGTATTGCTTTTACTTTACTGGAAAAAAGGACTGTGCTTTTGAACCCATTTTTTACGTTATACTCACAAGATTTGTGATGGAAATTTAGTTAGGCATTGGATTTACATGTCTTGATCCAGCAAAATAAATGTTCTAAATTTCACACTGGCTTTACCAGGAGAATGAAGACGGCTGAGATGAAGCTGCCTTCCCATTTCGCTACGTTTGTCTTCCTGTTTCTATGTTCCATCGCAGAAACCATTGCTGATCTGAATTCAGACAAGCATGCCCTCCTACAGTTTTCAGCCACGGTTCCTCATGGACGGAAACTTAACTGGAGCCCTGCTATTCCGGCATGCAAGTCGTGGATCGGCATCAACTGCACCAATGACGGATCCCGCGTGATAGGTCTCCATCTTCCCGGCGTTGGACTACACGGTCCAATTCCACCCGACACACTTGGGAAGCTAGATGCTCTAATGATCCTCAGCCTCCGTTCGAATCGCCTCAGCGGTAACCTTCCGTCGGACGTACTCTCCCTTCCCGCCCTTCGCTTCGTAAACCTTCAGCACAACAACTTTTCAGGTCACATCCCTTCATCTCTCTCCCCCAATATGGATTTCCTTGATCTCTCCTTCAACTCCTTGACAGGCACCATTCCAACCACAGTTCAAAACTTAACAAACCTCACTGGTTTAGACCTCCAAAACAACTCTCTTGTAGGAAAAATCCCCAATCTCAATCTCCCCAGGCTTAGGCTCTTGAATTTGAGCTTCAACAACTTAAATGGAACCATCCCATCTTCCGTCAACAAGTTCCCTGTTTCTTCCTTTGTAGGAAACCACATATGTGGCCCTCCATTGAACCACTGTCTCACAATCAACCCTCCTTCCCCTTCCCCTATTTACTCACCACCAAAATTACATAACAACTCTGGTAAAAAACCAAGTACAGGTGCCATAATTGCCATAGCAATCGGCGGTTCGGCACTGGTTTTCTTCATGTTGCTCTTTATAACACTGTGCTGCATAAAAAGAAAGAACTGTCCGGTTAGCCTTGCATCGAAAGGGAAAAGTTTAAGGAGCGAGAAACCGAAGGAGGATTTCGGGAGTGGGGTGCAAGAGGCAGAGAAGAACAAGCTGGTTTTCTTTGAAGGCTGCTCCTATAGTTTTGATTTAGAGGATTTGTTGAGAGCTTCGGCTGAAGTGCTGGGGAAAGGGAGTTATGGTACGACATATAAGGCCATCTTGGAGGAAGGGACAACAATGGTGGTGAAGAGGCTGAGAGAAGCGGTTATGGGGAAGAGGGAATTTGAACAGCAAATGGAAATGGTGGGAAGGGTTGGTTGGCACCCGAATCTTGTGCCTCTCCGGGCTTATTACTATTCCAAGGATGAGAAGCTGCTGGTTTATGGCTACAATGCTTCTGGCAGTTTTTCTTCATTGTTGCACGGTACATTTTTCTGATCATATTCTTCTTACTATTACATAACTTGCTTATCAGTCACTAGGATTGTATTTCTGATCCGAACTCGAAAACTCAAGCCAACCAATCCAAATTCAACTCATTACACAGGAAGCAGGGCAAGTGGACGTAGCTCGCCAGACTGGGATTCAAGGGTAAAGATATGCTTGGGAGCAGCACAAGGCATCGCCCATCTCCACTCATCCGGAGGCAGAAAATTTGTCCATGGCAACATCAAGTCCTCTAATGTCCTCCTCACCCAAGACTTGCATGGCTGCATTTCGGATTTCGGACTAACTTCTCTAATGAGTTCCCCAACCGTCTCATGTAGAACCATAGGATACCGAGCTCCCGAGGTGATTGAAACTCGAAAATTCACTCAGAGTTCCGATGTCTATAGTTTCGGTGTCCTCCTCCTAGAGATGCTAACAGGCAAAGCAGCAGTGATCCAATCACCGGGACACGAAGATGCCGTGGACCTTCCGAGGTGGGTTCAGTCGGTTGTGAGAGAGGAATGGACCGCCGAAGTGTTTGACGTTGAGCTGATGAAGTATCGAAACGTCGAAGAAGAGCTGGTGCAGATGCTGCAGATAGCAATGGCATGTGTGGCAATGTTACCGGACATGAGGCCTAGCATGGAGGAAGTGACCAAGATGATTGAGGAAATCAGGCCATTTGACACTGAGAATCAGCACTCATTAGATCAGTGCTCGAATAGTACAACCCCAGAAATTTAGTACAAGCTATTTGCTTTTGTGGATAATTCAAATTGCTTAATTTATTGTGATTTGTGAGGATCAATTATCCGTGTGATTATTTTAGGATTAGAGCATCATTAGCAAGAAGTGTATTACATTTATTCTATTCAGCCATTCTTGAAAGTGCTCCACTGTCTTATAATTTTTTCTTCAACTTATTAATTAGGATAAATAACTCGATATTAATTAAGCACATAATAGTCTTATGTGTGAGATGATTTTTTAAAAAAATTACTGTTAATTAATTTTTTAATATTTAATATTAAGTTATTAATATAACAAACTAATTAAGGATGTATTTATCGAACACAAATATTATGACAAGTTACAACACAAAAAGATTTCAGACGAATATAAACGCACAACAAGTAAAATAGTTGAACACACACTTAACCAGCTCGTCAAATGATCCCTTAAGAAATGATTAATGACATAATTACTTACTCAAATAGTTATCAATACAACAAAAAGACATGGTCAAGTCATGATGTAAAACTACAATAACAAGTAGATTAAAACAATACATCCATAGATTGAAGTTGTTATAAGTATTTGTGAAACACCACATGGTTCAACAAAATAAGACATCGTAGCATTCAACAACTATACTAGGGCATGCAAAACTCGACTCAAAAAATAGAATTATTCGAATTGACTATTAATTTCATAAACTCGACTCAATTCAAAAAAATTTCCATTTATTATATCAAATCCAAATTAATCGAAATATGTTTGATTGTTGTTAGGAAAGAATCAAAAGAGAACAAGAAAGATTCGATTTGAAATTTATTAGTGGTAAAATTTTTAATACACATGTTGTGTAAAATAAGCCTGCATATTTACACTATAAAACTCAAATCCTAAATTTACAACTTTAACCCTACAAAACTAAACTATAAATCTTAAACTTTATGCTCTAAATTCTAAACACCAATTTTAAATCTAAACCTTACAACTTAAACCCTAAACTTTAAACCTTAAATTAAAACTCTAACCCTTAAAACTAAAAAGTAGGGGTAAACACAACCTGATTGTATCAAAGTTTTTTCCATTTATTATATCAAATCCAAATTGGTAATGCAAACCAAGTGAGTAATTTATCTAAAGGTCACTTTTGTTTTTTGTTTCTTTTATTTTAGTCACTAAATTTTAAAAAAAAATAAGTTTCGATCGCTTTTCATAAATTTTCCTTCAGTTCATTCATTTTCCCTACCATGTTAGGGAAGAAATATCGTCCGATCATCGTGAAAATTGTTCGAATTATTAGTTTTCGGTTACTACATCAATGGTTAGGTAAACGCGTTGGACAATAAAGGTTAAATTCGAAATAAATTTATAATAAACAGAAATTAAAATTACAAGAATTTAACATATTTGAAATAACCGAAAATATGATTGCTGAGGCCTGCTTGAAACGCAGTTTCCTTAAGACAGATTTGACCACTCCTCGGTGCTTGAGTTCTTAAGTCGTTAGTCTTTCAAGATACAATAGCGGATGATCTTCGACAGCAGCACTACTGAAGAAATCACGAACAGTACTCGAGCCTTTAACTATCACTAGAAAACTAATGTAGTTTTAGAGAGAAGAAAGCTTTTCGAATTATGTTCTTTTAAAAAATAAAGGGAGGGCATGTATTTATAGGAAAAATTAGGTTAAACGTGGGAATCAAAATATTCCGAAAAATTCCTTCATCTGATTTATTTCAAATATTTTGCGTGTATAGCAAACATTATATCTTTAATATTCAAATTTAAGGGAACCGAATATTATCCCTTTAAATTCGGGATATTCACAAAAGATATGCTATCTTAAAGGAAAAAAATTAATTTGAAGTGGTTTCAAGTCATTCAATGACCACAAATTGGGTAAGTGTACATAAACACTTCCCATTCCATTTATCCCATCTATGTGGGATATCGGGTTTCATTTTCTTTACTCAATTCACAACTCCCTTACTTTGAACATCAATTTCTCATTCAATACTCAACCATTTTGAGCATATGAGATACGTTGTAAAGGTCTCATAGAGTAGAATAAGACCCAAAAGAATCCTTATTCGAATCTCCACCTTTACCCATTCGAAATATGGCTCAAAGTAACCATTTTCCTCACGTTTTTCTAACAATTCCCCACATGAATGCAGTTGATGCCTTTTATCAAAACATTTTGACTCGATGTGGTGATAGCTTCTACGATTGATAGTTGCATAGGATAGGTAGGTTTCCTCCTTTGAACCTCCCCTTGTGAAAGTATATTTACTTTACTGGCTATTTAGTAGACGCGATGTCCTTGAACTATTCACTTGTTTGTGTAAACGATGATATACTCCACACAACTACCTCTCTAACACAAGTTTTTGTTCTCTTGGTTATGTCCATATGGCTGTGGACATCGCCTGATTCTGCAAGAGTTTGAGAGAACTATGCCCTAATAGTCTCCTTGAAGCAACCCCACTTCACTCTCACATAGGTGACTTATGTTACTCGGCTCACCAACGCACACAATGGTTATTAAAAGCTTTTGCTTAGCCAATCCCATTTTTGTCACTATTTACATTATAGGAACAGACTTGGGGATAAAAGCCCCCACAGTGACCTCACAAGTCTTATGCAATTAGGTTGTCCCTTTGAACTTAGATCTTGGGATCTCCAATCAACTAGGTAGGGTTTTTCCTTTACATAGTGCCTTTATTTTCTATGGGCTTCAGTCTCATTCCTTTAGATATTTTCTCAACTTGATTTCAATTTAACCTTTTGGTTAGCGGATCCACAATGTTATTCTTTGATTTTACATAATCAACAGAGATAACTCCATTTGAGATCAGTTGTCTAATGGTATTATGTTGGCGACGCATATGTCTCGACTTACCGTTATACATACAATCGTTGCTTGGTTATCGCAGTATATGCATACTATGGGCACATGTTTTGGCCACTCAGGAATATCCTCAAGAAATTGCCTAAGCCATTCAGCTTCTTCTCCAGATTTATCCAGAGCAACAAACTCAGATTCCATTGTGGATCTGGTTATGATCGTCTATCTTGAGGATTTCCACGACACGACTCATCTTCCCAAAATGAAGACAAATCCCGTGTGCCCTGGTTATCTTGAATATTAGATATCCAACTGGCATCGGAGTATCCTTCCAACAAAGCAGGATCTCTGGAATAATGCAATCCGTAGTCTCGAGTATATCTAAGATATCTCAGTATCCTCACAATTGCTTCCAGTGGTTTTCACTTGGATTACTTGTAAATTTGCTTAAACTGCTCATAGTAAAAACCATATATGGTCTAGTACAGCTCATGAGGCACATAAGACTACCTATGACCCTTGCATATTCCACTCGGTCTACACTTTGGCCTTTGTTTTTGGACAAATGTTGGCATGTGTCTATTGAAGTTTTGGTCATACCAAAATCATCCTTGCCAAACTTCTCAAAGATTTTGTCCACATAGTGTGGCTAAGTCAATATGAGACCTTTAGGTGACCGTTTGATTTGGATCCCCAGAATCGTATCAGCCAATCCCAGATCCTTCATGTTAAATCTCGAGTTTAACATGGCTTTGGTACGTTTTACCATCTCACTGTTGCTTCTAACAATGAGTATGTCACCAACATATAAAAATAGGATAAAATATCCAATGTCTATAGTTTTGACATATACACATTTGTCACACTCGTTTATTCTGAAGTCGTTTGTCATCATGACACTATCAAACTTCTCATGCCATAGTTTTGGTGTTTGTTTAAGTCCATACAAAGACTTCACCAGTCCACATACTTTCCTTTCTTAACCTGAAACTACATGACCCTCAGGTTGTTCCATGCATATTTCTTCATCAAGATCTCCATTAAGAAAAGTTGTCTTAACATCCATTTGATGTACTTCTAAATTTCGTAAGGCGACAATTGCAAGTATCATCCTTATGAAAGTTATCCTTGATACAAGAGAGTATGTATCAAAATAGTCAATGTCTTCGTTTTGTCGGTAACCTTTTATTACTAATTTGGCCTTGTACTTATCAATTGTTCCATACTGATTTTTTGGAAAAGATTTGAGAAAGCAAACAGCATGATTTGGGTTTCTATGTTCATGATTTCTGGATTTGGAAATCAGTATGGACTGTAACTTGTTCAGAAAATGTAAATTCATGCCTTTTGAAGTTTATTGTTGGTGTGGAAGAGAATGGATTTAATCTAACTTGTTTTAAGATGGACTTAGTATGTGATTTCTTGATTTTGATGTTTTTCCAGCTTTCAGGTTGCTTATCCATTGCTGTTGTTGCCATTTTTTGGCAATTTTTAAACTATGGGACATTGCTTCTCTAGGGTAAGTGCTATTTGCACATTTTATTTATTTTATAGCATGCCTTTCTGGTTCTTGTAACATTCTTGCGTTTCTTGCATTTTATCAGTTAGTACCATGTTAAGGTTGTATAATGCCTGTGATACTTGTAGGATAAGCCTGATGACGCCGGTCCAGATCAGGCTGTTGAGTTTGTTGGTGGAAATGTTCACCGTGTTACCTCCAAAGAGTATTGGGATCAGAAGTTGTCTGAAGCTAAGAGAGATGGAAACATTGTAAGTTTCTTATTATTTTCAAGTAGTAACTACACTAAAGGAGTTCCCCATCATTTCTCAAACCTCTCTTTGTTTAATGTCATGTTATCTCTCTTTCAGTTACATGTTAATTTCTATGCCCTTTTGGAGTAAATTCCTATTTGTTTTAATACGATCTCACACACGAAACCTCTATCCTGGAAGTCTCCCCAACAATAACTGATTCTTAGTTGGGAAAAGCCCTGTAAAATGTTTCTCCGAGATAAACATAATAACTGAGAACGTGGTTTCATATAATGATGGAATTTTTCTGTGATTTTATTTTCTTCTTCCTTTCTTTAATTTTAAGTTGGATGAGGCCCTGTAAAATTTTGGTTTACTCTGTAATTTCTCTGGATTGCGAATTTTTCAAGTACTTTTCGTTTTACATTGATAAGGTGGCTTCGTATGAATGAAAATGTCATCGAGTCCTTTTTTTATTATGGATTCCTTTCTCCTTTCATTTGCCTTTGCCCGGAAAGTCTACTTGTTCTTAGTTCACTCATATGCCTGTCATGTTTGCTGGAGAACTTGTGCCTTGATTTATCTAATGTCTAACGCCTAATGATTTATCAGGTAATTGCAAACTTCAGCGCAACATGGTGTGGGCCTTGTAGAATGCTTGCACCATTTTATTGTGAGCTCTCAGAGAAGCACCCTTCTTTGATGTTCTTGTTGATAGATGTTGATGAACTAACCGTAAGTATTGCAACGTCCATCTGCCACCTCCCACTTTATTTATTTAATTCGTGCAGCGAGTGATTTTGTATGAGTGATATGGTATGAACCATATCCTCTCAATTTACACTTTGGTACTGTTGGTAGAATTTTGTGAAGCAAGATCTTAGCCCTCTTGCATAAAAAAATTTGCCTTAGTACAACAAATATATAGGATCCCAAGTGGGCACTGGGTAGGCATGCTACTAGCTTGATCTTGATAATTCGCAGGCTCGAATCACTCTGAAAAAAAAATAGTTTTCTATGATAGTGAGCAGTAGGTCGATGGGTTTGTCTCCGTTTGTAGCTAGGAGATAAATGTATACATATGTTGAGAAAAAAAATTCAACGTTTTACTTGATTATAAATGGATTTGTGATACAGGATTTCAGCACTTCATGGGATGTTAAAGCCACTCCTACTTTTTTCTTTCTCAAAGACGGGGAGCAAATTGACAAGCTTGTTGGAGCAAACAAGCCAGAGTTGCAGAAGAAGGTTGCTGCTGTTTTAGATTCGATGGGGAATCATCGGAAATGACATTTGTGAGTTTTCCGGTTTCCCTTTTGTTTGTGTTGTTGTGACTTGTGAACTTTGGCTGCATTGTGATGTAAAGCTTTGGTTTGTTATATAATTGTAATTATTGGAATGCCTGGTTGCGTCAACAGACTCTGGTAGTCTGGTTAAGGTTCTGCTCACTTGTGTAACTCACTTTGTCCGAGTAATTTTATAAACATAGATTGATGCAAAGCAGATTGGTCACCTGTGCCCCAGCTACAAGGATATCCCGAACTAACTTGGATTAAACCACATAATCAGAGTGAATAGGTATAAACAAAAATACTACTTGCAAGTAAATGAATGCCACAACCAAACATGCAATCACTTGTGCATTTTTCATCCCAACGCCCTTTTGGGTTCATGATCTGTGAGAAAACAGCACTAGTTGTCAATCCATCCGAGTCGTTACTAGCCAGGCTGTGACCACCATGCTCATGCTGCCTTTCTTGTGGCAATGTGCAGCCCACTCTGCAAGGCTCACTTGCTCCTTCGGTAGTGTAGGATTCAATGCTGGACGTGCGCAAAGGATTTCAAAGAGGACAACCCCGAAAGAGTAATCATCAGACTTGTCGGTTAGCTGCTGCCGTCTGAAATACTCGGGGTCCAAATAGCCAAAGCTACCCTTCACGACGGTGCTCACATGAGTATGATCCAATGTGGGGCCGGTTTTCGACAATAAAAAATCAGAGACCTTCGCGACCCACTTCTCATCAAGAAGAATGTTGGCTGTCTTAACATCTCGATGAATAATAGTGTGCTTGGCACCGGTGTGGAGATAGTGCAAACCCCAGGCAGCCCCAATGCATATTTTGAGCCTTTGCTTCCATGGAAGAGGAGGCTTTTTGGTTTTGTATAGATGTTCACGCAATGTCCCATGAGCCATATAATCATAAACAAGGATCATCTCACAGTTCTCTTCACAGTACCCGATCAATGAAACAAGGTGGCGGTGTCGAAGTTTGGAAAGCATTTCAATCTCAGTCTAGAAATCATGCACACCTTGCTCGGATAGTGGATTGACACGCTTGATTGCAACTTTAGTCGTCCCACCATCAATTTCTCCCTTGTAAACTTTGCCAAAACCTCCCACTCCAAGGACTAAAGAATCATCGAAGTTGTTCATGGCAGCCTTGATCTCAGCAAACGAGAAATGGTGGCAAAGGTTTGAAGGGAGGAAGCATAGCTCCCTGAAGCCATCCTGATGGAGTACCATTACTTGCACTCGTATACTTTGCACCGCCATGCCTACGGCGACGTGAAGCAGCAACAACACAGAAGCTAATGACAAGAGCTAGAACCAGTCCACCACCGACTCCCCAGCAATAATTGCTGTCTGATTCTTTGAATGACCTTGACGAGATGTCAAAGCCAACGGTGGATCAACTACATTCTGTTTTGAATCGGGTGAAGGATTAGGCCCTGCTAAGTTGCTTTCCGGATCACGTATCTTGAATATCTCCACACCATTTAAGATTGCATCATAATATTGGGGCTTGCTACTCGAGTCTGGATACAATGCAAGCCAGAGATAACTATGATCACATAATCCCTACAAAAAGGAACATCAACTTGTTCATCTGCCAGGGCAATCACAACAACCCCTTGCTCGGCAGTTTGATTGTTGAGGAAGACGTCAAACATCCTCTGATTAATCTTAGTAATGTTATCCGTAAACTCACAGAAATGTAGCCCGACCAAGTAAGAGAATCCAGAGTCAACGCCGAACATCCAGGTTAAATTGTAATTATAGTTCACTTGAGCATTCGGCCTCATGGATCTAGCAGTGGTGTACACATTTTGTGGTGCAATATACCTAGGCATGGTACCATAATCGATCGTGACATTCGGATCCGCAGCTCCTGAAACTCCATAGGCTGCCCCAAACAGATACGGTTGATCATCATACCAAGACCTAAACAGACCTGTATCTCCCGAAGGCGAGATATTGTTTCCACCCACATTCAGCCGGTAAACATTCTCGAGAGGAGTGTTGTTATCGATGGTGAAGGGCGAGTTTTGACCCACAACAGGTAGTCTGGTATCCCAACGGCATTACTATAAATATCAGGCATCGACAAAACCTCAATCCCATTGACAAACGCATAGGCATTCGAATGACTGGAGCGGGGACTAAACGTCAAGTTCAAGTGGTCACTGTCTACATTGATGGAATACTCCTTAACAATAAAAGCATAGTTCATAACTTCACTCGTTTGGGCAGCACTGAAATTCTATAGAAGAGTATAAGAACCAGATGTGACCGAAAACAAAGCATTGCTCGAATTCTGGCCATCATATGAATTAACATAAAAATACAACCTAACAAATTTCCAACCGGCCACGACCGGGAAACTATAGGTAAAGTTAGAACGAAAAGCACGGGCGGTCAAGTAGGGAACTTCAGGGACCGAGGGATCTTGCATGGCAGTCCGGGAAATGATGGAGTTCCTAGTTCCGACCAGGAACTTGGACCCGAAACCGGGGTGCAGTTCCGGTTATCGTTATCGGCGAGCTCCGATTTCTCACCACAGTTTAGGAGGATTTTCTCAGTTGGTACATAATCAGCAGCTTAGACAAATTGAAAGTACAACCTAGAGGAGGTCTAACCGGTTGACCGCCCAAAGTCTCATTTTCCCTCATTTTTACTAATGAAATAATTATAACAGAAAATGCATCAAAATTTAGTTATAACATTGTATAGAGGTCTCATTTTTTCAATTTTATTAATTAAATAGTTATAGTTTAATTTTTTTAATCATTATTATTAAGAGTCTATTTTTTTCAATATTTATTTTTATAAGTTTACTCTTAAAATTTATTTTTTTTAATATTTGTTATTTGAAGCCTAATTTTTTTAAATATTCGTTATTAGGGACATACTTTTAAAATTTATTTTTTTTCAATACTTATTATTTTTTGTCTAATTTTTACAAAACTTATTATTAAATGTTCAGTTTTTCCAATATATTGTTACTATGAATTACTCTTAAAATTTATTTTTTCTTTCAATATTTGTTATTAGGTGTACAATTTTTTCAGTACATGTTATTTGTCTATTTGATGCCCAATTTTTTTAAGACTTGTTATTTAGGTTCTAATTTTTTTCAATGCTAATTATTGGAGGCTTATTTTTTCCAATATTTATTATTAGAAACATAATCTTAAAATTAAAATTATTTAATATTTGTTTAAAGACTTACTCTTAAAATTTATTTTTTAAATATTTATTAGTAAAAACTTAATCTTAAAATTTAATTTTTAATATTTATAATTAATGGTATAATTTTACAGTTCGCTATGGGCCTCCATAATTTTTTTTTCCAATGTCGGTTATAATTTTGCATCTGAAATGGAAAGTAGTAGTGCTACAGCCTGCAGCCAGTTGAGACGGTAATAGCATAGGAGGAAAGGCCAATAACAACCTTGAATGTGTTTAAATATTACAGATGAGATTTTGATGATCTATGTTCTCGTAATGGGGAAAAAAAACACTAAGTTCACTAAGTTAGATGTGTAGTTCATAATAAAGTTCTTTTTAACCCTAGCAGTCGTTCTTTTTTCGCTGATAGTTACAATCATTTATCTTCCTTTTGATTTGTGTGTGGTTAGTAATAATATTAATTTTAGTGTTAGGTTGTTAACTACCAATAATTATTTATTTATTTTTTGTTTTGTTTTTAAATTTTTTAATTCGATATTTCTATTTTGTGATACGTTTATTTTTAACTTTTGATACGTGTAAGGGGGCAACAATATAAATTATATGTTTTTAAAGACTAAAATATAATTTTACCATTACCTTAACTTAAAATTTTTCTAATTTTTAATTTTTTTTTCTAATTTTTAATTTTTTTGGGGTGGTGATAGGGTTGGGCGTTCGATCGAGTTAAATTGAGAAAAATTTGAGTTATTCGAGTTTACAAGTCATATTTTATGATTTAAACTTTATTTGAAATATTTTCGAGTCGAGTTTTTCTATAATTTAATTGTAATTATTTATAATGATATAATACGCATTGATTTCAATTTAAACGGCTTTATGTATTCATAATATATCATGCATAATTTGAGTTTACAAGTCATATTTTACGATTCAAACTTTATTTGAAATATTTTCTAGTCGAGTTTTTGTATAATTTAATTGTAATTATTTATAATGATATAATACACATCGATTTCGATTTAAACGGCTTTATGTATTCATAATATATTATGCATAATTTACAGACTCAACTCAAACTTGAAAATTAATCAACTAGTTACTAAAAATTTCGAGTTATTCGAATTTCTATTTTATAACTTGAACTTTATTTGAAATTTTTTCGAGTCGAGTCGAATTTATAAAATTATGAGTCGAACTTTTTCATGTCAAATCAAGTCGAATAATTTTATTTTTTTCGAAATTGGTCGAATTTTATCCACCCTAAGTGGTGAGCCAGCGGGTCTCCATTGAATACCGCCCCTTTGAGCCAAAAGCGGTGGAACATATTGTCACGAGGTCATTACCCTCTTACTAAAAGACATATATGATAGAATGTACAACGCCTCCGTTTATATATCCCAAAACTTCTTTTTAATATGAAATTAATGACATCGCCTCTTATTAAGCGTGACAATATACTTTCCATTGAAACTAACTTTGGTAGCCAGGGGTACTAGAGATATTTCATGGGGAATTCATTTTGATAAAGGAGCCAAGCATTCAACCCTAAAAAAATTATGTCGGAAGGGATAAAATATTAAATTTTAAAAATAAAATAGGTTATTAAATATTTAAATTTAAAATTTAAAAATTAAAATTTAATTTATCTAATATTTAAATTTATAAAGATATAAATTATTATTAGACAAAAAAATCAAGAAAAGACTCATTATTTTTTAATTCGGTCACTATTTATTAAATATTTAACAACTATTCGTATTTTTAATTTAAATACTTTTTTCTGCATCACTTGTTGGCTATCCAAAAAGACTCAACTGACGTCAGGGGACGGAGTATTTTTTTTTCTTGATCAAGAAAACTGCCATTCATTCAACATAAATATTCACATAACAAAATAGATCATCAAGACCCAAAGAAACAAGGAGCCAAAAACATAGCAAACATAAGAAAATAAAAAATATCACAAAGGATAAACCGGCAGCCAACAGAGAAGCAATCGCAAAGGAGCCGTAGTTTAAGGGAATGGGCAAAAGAACCGTATACCTGGATCGAAAAACGGTCAAATCGGGGGGCTTGGCAACAAATACCGAGGGCACTGCCGTTAGATCCAAGGGCCAAACAGGCATGGACGGCGAGCATAAAGCTGTAAAAACCGAGTTTGACAAAAGGTTTCTCGCCGAAACAACACTCGAAAGTATCCAAACCTTTTGAGAAACCAAAAAGGATGAAAAAAGGCGCAAAACTTGCAACGTCTCTCTCAAGAACCAACACCACATCGAAACCAAAGCAAAAAGAACCAAAATCATACACTTGAACAGATCTGGAGGAAAACAAGTAGAAAACTCACGAGCTTCTCACCGAGTCTTTTACGGTCCTATGCTCCAAAAAAACCCGAAGGCCTCTCCAAAACAGCCTCGTGCTTGAATCATGACTATCGAAAACCTAAACTTCCAACGAACCCGCCAAAAAAGAACATCAAAAACTCCGCAAACGAAAAAAAACAAGACAGTTAAAAGAAAAAAGAAGAAGAAGAAAACCAGAGAAAAAGAAAGTGGGAGCATTGGAACCTCTAATGTTTTTTGGGGGAGAAAAAGTACCCTTCTTGAGCACTTTTTCAAGTAGCCAAAGAATCAATGGTGGATGTAGAGTCTGGGAGCATTGGAACCTCTAGTGTTTGGGGAAATTCTAATTACGCCTTTTAGATTTTTTAATTTTTTGTTAGGTCACAATAAATTAGTTAAAAATTCTTATAAATTCTTAATTTTTTAATATTTTAATTATACCCTCAATTTTTTTAAAAAAATTCTCATTACACTCTTTAAAATTTTCAAATTTTTTATTAAACCTTCATAAAATTTAAAGATTTTGATTAGACTCCTAAATTATCACACCAACGAAAAGAGAAAATCATAGGAGAAAAAAGATGAGGGAGGGTAACAGTCCCCTAACCTATGACTAGCATCGTAAGGAGCAAATAAAAAAGAAACTGTAAAATATTTAAAGAGAAAATAAAGAAAATTATTTTAGAGAGAATGTTTACATTGGTATAATTTTGATATAAATATGTTTTTAATGTGTACTATACTATATATTTAGTAAATATATTGAAAAAATAAAAATGAAAATAAATAAATAACCTTGTGAATGAAAATAAAAGGATTAGTCTACTCTAAAGAATATCTGAAAACTATTCCTCCCAGTTTCCATACCTGCAATCACTGAAAACTGAAAACCGACTGGGTTCTCTTTATATATGTAAGTGAAGGTTTTAATTAGTGGACAGGAATAATTGGATTGTACCCCAAGAAATGCAATGATATTCACATCTCAACTAATCCTCGTCGGACTCTCAACCCTAAAGTCTGGACCAAAACCTTAACTTGGGAGTCACATGTCCTTCCAAATTGTAAATAATAAATACCCTTTTCTTCATTTTCAGTTTCTACTGTCTATCTGCATATTACATAGGGAAGCCAATGGGAACCATTTTTCTTGGCTTCAAAGCTACAGAAAACCATCCCCTCTTCGACACTCTTCTTGTTTCACAATTTCAGATTTGTAAAATGATTAGTTTGCTACTTGCTATGTTTAGGGTGGTCACAGTCACAGCACAACACACATGTATAAATATGTTACCTTGAGAAGTTGCAAAATGCAGCTTTTGGGGGTCAGTTTTCATTGCCATGGATACTTGCAACAGATGCTTACTTCTTTCACTGGCCTTTCTCGTGATTTTCTTTGATGATTTAGGGACCAATGTCTTCGGTTTTCAAGGGGGAGAGCTGATTGAGACCGCGGAGGATGAAGTCCTCGATCATTCGCCACATTTTACCGCGGGACAAGGGTATATGTACAATTTTATAACAACTTTCTAATGTTTTGAGTTTCGAAACATGAATACAATGTGTTTATGGTTCATTGTGTTCAGGGTATATAATGTGGAAGAGTTGGAAGATGATAATGACTGGCAAATGGTGCAGACCAAAGGGAACCAGTTTGTTGTCAATGGTCAACCTTTCTATGTCAATGGATTCAATACCTACTGGCTGATGGTTTTCGCTGCCGATCTATCTACGAGAGGAAAGGTCTCTGAATTGTTCCAACAAGCATCTTCGGTAGGACTAACTGTTTGCAGGACTTGGGCTTTCAACGACGGCCAATGGCGAGCTCTTCAGAAGTCTCCTTCCGTTTACGATGAGGATGTATTCAAGGTACTGATTTCACTCTGAATGTTGGCTTTGAACTACTCGCATTCATCCGAATCAGATAACAAAGTCTTTCCTTTGAAAATTATATTGCAGGCCTTGGATTTTGTGGTGAGTGAAGCAAAAAAATACAGGATCAGGCTCATATTGTCATTGGTTAATAACTGGGATGCATATGGTGGTAAGGCACAATACGTGAAGTGGGGAAATGCTTCCGGCCTCAACTTGACTTCGGATGATGAATTCTTCTCTCATCCGACTCTTAGAAGTTACTACAAGTCCCACGTTAAGGTAAGTTCTTTTCAACTACATGTTAACCAGTTCTGTTTGTCGAATTTGCTGATGTATTCTCAGTGGTTCGACACAGTGGAACTCATCTGTTAATTTTTTGGGTTATATAGACAGTGCTAAACAGAGTCAATACATTCACAAACATAACTTACAAGGATGACCCTACAATATTTGCTTGGGAACTGATGAACGAACCTCGATGCACCTCAGATCCCTCTGGAGATACGCTGCAGGTTCAATTTTCCTGTAAAAAGTAGTCACAGAATGAAATTAGCTTTGCATATATTAAGCCTCTAAATTCTAGTATTGTGCTCTAGTCATGGATAGCGGAAATGGCAGCATACGTGAAGAGCCTCGATGCAAAGCACTTGGTTGAAATCGGAGAAGAAGGATTTTATGGCCCCTCAGCACCTGCAAGGACTCAATTCAACCCGAATTCATATGCAACTCAAGTTGGAACTGACTTCATAAGAAACCATCAGGCTCTTGGCGTTGATTTTGCATCAGTTCACATTTATGCTGATTCTTGGTACGAGCGATCACCCGATTTTTCAGTTCAGTAAACATATTATATATAGTTAATCATATCTTCTACTTATTATGCACCCGGAAACTTCATAATAGATTATTTAATTGATTTGTGCAGGATTTCACAAACTATTTCTGATGCTCATCTCCAATTCACAAAATCATGGATGGAAGCCCACATAGAAGATGCAGAGAAATATCTAGGAATGCCTGTTATCTTCTCTGAGTTTGGAGTATCCACAAAAGACACCGGCTACAACTCGTCATACCGAGACACTCTTATTAGCACGGTGTACAAAATACTCTTGAACTCGACAAAGAAAGGAGGGAGTGGAGCTGGGAGCCTCTTGTGGCAGCTCTTCCCCGATGGGACAGACTACATGGATGATGGCTACGCAATTGTCCTTTCAAAGTCTCATTCAACCGCAAACCTAATATCCCTTCATTCAACGAGACTCGCAATCTTTAACTCCAGGTGTTCTTGGCATTGCCGTTGGGGTTGCAGGAAGAAAAATTCCTTGGAGACATTCCTCTACCATGATTATCTTTAAAACTGCTTACGGCCAGATGAAGGGTCTACGGAAGCTGCTATTGTACATGCAAAATGAGAAATGAAATAGAGAACAAGGAACAAATAAGGTTTGTGGAGTTGTATACGTATGTCAGGCATAGTGGCACAACATGGTTAAGCAATATCTCAATATAAGTGCCTAAATTTGTAAATAATAAAAGTTGAATGATATAATTTGATTAAATTAAAGGTATGTGATGTAAACGAAAGTGAATGTTAAGTTTAATGATCTAAAATTCTAAGGCCAAGCCAAGACACACTGTCATAAGTAACTACTCCGAATCAGATGTACAGGGGTTGTTGCAGCAGGCCTTGTGTAATTGAAATCTGTGAAAGGGTTTGTGTTGGACTTTGGGCTAGACGCTGGAGAAAACGTCAACGGCATGTCGGTCCATCGCTTACCAAAGTTTGCAATGCAGCGCTTCCCGGCAATTTCAGGACGAAAACTGGGTGGATCTCCCTTGCCTATAGTTTATTCCAGTTGATTGTCTTCAACCACTTGCATCGCTTTATTTCCTCACTTCCAGTTGGTCCACTTCCAAGGCGCTTACTGGGATCTTTATGTAGCAGCTAAAACAGCAGAAAACCAAATTGTTAATAATCAGTTCCTAAAGTCAGCCATTCAAGATTTATCTTTAGCTAGAGCTCTCAGGTGAATCAAATAGAAAAGACAGTTCTAGGCCGTCTATGAACACAACAAAGTGAATTTCTGATGGAAAGAACCAACATCTCCGCTTACAATCATGAGTTCATCCAGAAAGAGATAAAAATAACTTTTGGGACTCAAGACTCAGAAAACAGGAAATGAGAAACATAAATTAAGGCTTTGAATATTTACTCCTTTCAAAAGAGAATGTGCTTCACTAGAAAGGTATTTAGGCAGCTTCATCCTCTCCTTAACAATCTTTTGCTGAATCTTTTCCCTGTTGCCAGCTACAAGAACAGAAAGAACCAAAAGTTAATAATGTTTAATTCCCACAACAGCTATCACAAGAAGAAAGTTCACAAAATGCTCCTAAAAATGTTGAAACAGCAAACACGAACACACACGCGTTTTCTATGAAGCTGAGATAAGCATTTTGAACATAAAAAAGTGACATTTGATGCAAAGGGAAGAAAGCGGGAAAATGATTAAAAAAGGTCCCTACCTTTCCAGTAAGCATTTCAAATATTAAACACCAACACTCCACCAGTCCAGTAATTATTTCAGGTGCCATGTATTCCGCTGTTCCACACAAGGAGTTTGATCTTGTATTTTCCTCAAATTGCTTAGCCAGACCAAAATCAGTCAAAATTACCTACACAAAAGACAAAGATATACCATAAAGATGTGGTCAATATTCCTGTTACAGCAAGCTCAGATAAAGATAACAATGGAAGAGAAAGTTAATACATGGCCATCAGCATCCAAAAGGATATTTTCAGGTTTAAGATCCCTATGCATTATGCCATTTGCATGAAGGTGTGAAACCGCAGAAACAATCTAAGCAGTGTAGATACGAGCCAGATCCTCTCTGAAAAACGATGAAAACATAATCAACCATTTCTTGGATACGTTATAATAAAAAAATACAAAGATAACAATGATACCTGAAAAGACCATGGTGGTGAAGTTGAAAGAAAAGGTGCCCGCCGTTAATGAAATCCAGAATAAGGTACAACCTATATTTGGTCTGTAAACGAATAGATAAAAATCATTAGTACAAGGCCTTATAAAATTCTAATTTCATAGATGTCTGTTAAAAGCATTTAAAAATAAATCCTAGAGAGTAGATTGATTGGAGAGCAAGAAATTACTTGAAATGAGTATTTTAGCTGAACAATGAAAGGGTGATCAACTTGAGTTAAAATATCCCTCTCGGCTTTCATGTACTCGGCATGATTCTTCTCCATTATCTTGTCCTTCCGCATAACCTTCATCGCATAAATTTCATGTGTGCCTTTTTTCCTTACCTGATATACTTTTCCGAATGCACCCTGCCCGACCACCTTCAAAACCTCAAAATCCAAAATGCCGATACTGCTTACCTTCATGCGATATCCATTAAAATCTTCAGGGGACTTGTTATCGTCCCCATATTCACCAGAGAGCTCCTCAACTTCATTGTTGGTTTCTTCCTTAATACATTCTACAAGATCCACTGAATCCCCTGTCTCACATAAAGTGAGTTTGCTTAGCTTCAAGGATGGACTGACAAGAGAAGAGGGACCGAGCAAAGAATGCGAACGGCTGTAAACAATAGCTGGTTCATCATAAACAAGCACAGTGACACCCTTAGCTGAAACAGTATTCTCTAGTTCACCACAATTGACTTCTATTGAGTCCTGGACCGGAAGGGGGCCAAACACATCAGAAAAGTCTACTTCAACCTGATCAGGTAAAACGGCTACCGGGTGGTTTGCAGTAAATAGCAACTGAGCATCAAATGGTTTACATGAACGACCCTTGGTCAAACCAGATAACTGTGAGTAGACCATGTTGCCAAAGAAGCAAATCGGCCGATTGAAACACGATTGATGACACCCCGAAAAGTCTCCTAAATGATGACTACCACCGGACTCCTACCAATGGCATTGAACGAGATAAAGCTGAGGTATCCGGTAGGAGTTCCAAGAAACTTGGGAAGCAAGCAAAAGAGAATCCAGAAGAAAGTGTTATTGTTTCCCGATTTGTAGGAAACAGTGGATGCTCCAGTAACTCTTGAATTCATGAAGATCATGCAATTAAATCTGCTATCCAAAATTAACAACTAAAAAACAAAACATAATTAGAAATAATATTTCTTAACAAGCAATTAATCCAATTATAAAACTTCAGGAAAAAAATCAAAACTTGATGTTGGGACTTGGGTTGATAAGCACAAACGAAAATCAAATCTTCCGAAGAGAAACTTACAAAGATCAACAGAAAAACCTTTTCAACAAACTGGGTTCATTCTTTTGTGTGTGTGGGGGGGGGGATGAACCTTAATATACCAATGAGAAATTAAATACCTATTGAGTTGAGGAAAATCTATAGGATTTGCTCTAACGCAAACAGTATGAAGAAAACAAGGAAAAAGAACAAGTAGATGGAAAATTGGAAGAGAAACGTTTAGAGAAAAGAAGTCCAATTCTCTATAAAACTTTAAAACTTAAAAAAAAAAACTCAACTATAGTGCCTTAAAGAAATCAAATATGATCGATGAACCGAAACTTGACTCTAATAAAGAAGAAAGAAACCGAAACACGTGTACGGAATAAAACAGTTGATGATAAATCCACGGAATTCAAAGAAAAAATCGAAATTCAAAAGCCATTGATTATAGGGAAAAGGGTTAACGTGAGGGAAGAAGGCGGCGAAGGGCGGAATAAGAGAAGAAATAAAATGAAAATTGAAACAACCAGACGCCGCCGCTTTTTATTAAAAAAGAATGCTCCTATAATTGGAGTTGCGTCGCATAATAAGAACCCGACTCTCCGCGTACTCCGAGTGTTCATTCAAATTCCATTATGATTTATTTATTTTTGGCGTAATGTCTAAAGTTGCCCCTAATATTTTACAATTTTATCATTTTGACCCTAACTTTTTTAATGCAAAATGACTTATGTGTTAGTTAAACTAAATGTAATGAAATAAAATATTAATTATGTATTTTTTGAACAATATTTTAATTTCTTGACCCTACCTAGAGGTGAGTGAAAAAAGAGATTCTAAGGGAAGGAAGGGGTGTTGCTAGTAGGTCTAGAACTCGTGACCTAAGGGAATATGAGCGAATAATGATGAGTAGATTTATTAGAACAACCTGAAATTTAAGTTAAAAAATAAAAAGGGGGAAAATGTCAGTTAATAGGGTTTGAACCTTTTACCTTTAAAGTGGTAAGCATATGTATTAACTGTTTAAGCCAAGGCTAAGTTTGGTTATAGGGTACCCCAGCCTTCTTTTAAACTTATTCGGTTTGGATACCACCAAACAAGAATTAAAGGTCACTCAACCTCTTCATCTACCCCATTAATTACCCAACCACCTTTTGAATTTGGAAAATATTCTTTCACCTAACCCACATCGTACTCAGTCCCGATATACCCCACCGCTCCGCCGTAGCCTTCATCGCCACCATCGGCGTGTTTGTCGTCTCACCCCAAGCCCAGCATCGTCAGCCACGCGCTTGTCTGTGTTACCGTTCACTGTGCGAGACGATTTGAATTCGGCAATAACAACCTTTTCGACTTCCTCTATTATTTACGTTTTTCAACCACCCCCGTCGCCCGTTCAAGGCATCGTTGCCTCTAGTGAGTTCCCGATGCTGAGGCAAGTAAAACCTAGGTGGTCGATCATTGATCCGCCGCCGCTAAGGGCGTTGTTGGAGCTTCGTTGCTTTCCGGTCGTTCCTTGGTATTTCAAGTAAATTCGGTGTGTTTCTGACACGTTTCCGGTTAGTTGTTATAATGGTTGACTTGTGGAGTTGATGTTCGTTAGTTTTCTAGCAAAAAAATGCCATTTAGGGTCTCCGATGAGTTTTCTGGCTAAACACCAGTGAGCTTAGGTTTAGATTTGTGGGTCGGGTTGTATTCGGCCCAAATCTGAAATTCGACCTATTTTCCCCTAACCCGACCCAAACTAAACCGAGTCAACCCGAACCAAGTCAACCCGGTCCACCAGTTAACTAATGACATCAGCGTTGACTATTGACATTAGCGTTGACTTTGACCCGGACCGTTGACTGGTGACTTTGACCAAAAGCTAACTTTTTCTAAAAACTCATATTTTGGGTTTTTAATGTTTTAAGTTCATTTTTGAAGTCCGTTTCTCGAAATTCTAACCCCAAAGCCTCTGAATCTGACCTTAAACCTAAACATCCAAATGTATTAAGTTGTTACAGTAAGAGAATTATTTTGACTAAAGGCTGATATAAATCATTATATGTTTGAAGGTACTCGAGACTCCCTCGACCGTTCGTCTGCTCAGCCCAGCTCCTCTCGATCATCTCACCCACGCGCCCCCGTGGTTACTAGTATGATCTTATAAACTCTGTGAACAATTTGAGTTAGAATTATTTCTCATAGTAACCTTATTTCGTTATAATCTAGGATCTAACATCGTAGTAGAGCGTAGCGAGGCAAGTGTCTGATAGACCTTTCTGATCAGCTTTTTAAGGTGTGTTCTGTGTGTGCTATATTACTGTTTTACATGAACTATTAAAATAATATCTCTGAATAAATTATGAAAAAATCATTGATTTGAAAGTATGACTACTTTTCTGTTTTGAAAGTATGTCTACTTTTTCGTTTTAAAAGTATGACTAACTAATATGTTTGAAAGTATGCCTTGTAACTGATCTGAAGTTGGGATATCTGATTTCTATTTTTTTAGATGAATACATGTCTTCCTTATGATTTCTGATGATATCGCATATTGTTATAAGCTGATTCACTTGGGGTATACTCTTTGGATATGATTTGAAGTGTCTGCAGGTACAACCCTAATCAACTGGTAAACCCATTGGTTAAACTCCTACGCCCAATGGGCCTAGGGTAAGTCTTTCTAGACCTAAGGCATTCCCTTAGATAGGCTTCTACGCCAACGGGCCTAGGTTAAGTCTTTTATTATGTAGTTCATAGGGGATTGCATTTTGGTGTTCAATTGGAGGGTAGCTAGGTTTAAAATGAAACTTTGGTTGCTTATATAACATGACCTAAAATTATTTATGCGTATCTGATATATATACATAAATGTTTTATCTGCACTTATTGGAACACACTGAGCTCCTTAGCTCACACCCCAAAATCTTTCCCCTTTTAGATACTTTTAGATAGGTTACCCTAGGACTTGGCACTTGAAGGATCGATACATTCGTACTCATCCTTTTGTTGTAATGTTCTATCCGCCATACTGTCTTTATTTGGGTGACATGAGCCTATATTTTGATTTGGTATACTTTACTAGTTTGCCCAATGTGGCACCATTTTGTAACTAAAACTACGATACAGTTCTAGACTAAATACTTGGTATTTATCCCATGGTATATATTTATTATCTATTATGAGACTTAAATTTGGAAATGTTTTCTTGCAAGTTTGGGGCATGTATTGTGTTCTCCAGGAATTTAGGTGTAACGCATAGGCGGGTCTAGGGGGTTATATTTAATTGGTATCAAAGCTTTTGGTTTTATAAACCTCGGACTATGAATGGGTCCTAAAATTATATTTTTATATAACATTTTAAAAATATTTTTTAGAAAAAGGCCACGTCACCAAGTTTTATATGTTTAACTGTGTACGGTACTCTAGTTCCAGTTCTGACATTAGGTTTTACCTTTTGTAGAGAGTTGATATCATCTGATGATCATTAGACGAGGTTATCGACCTGCTCGTGGGTAAGGTCGAGCTGCTAGATTCTCTAACTCGATTGATGATGTAACTAGTGATCCTTCGGCCCCAGTAGATTCTCCAGCCCCGATAGATCCTCCTGCCCTAGAGGTCATGTAGCTTCGATAGACTCGTCGTCTGTCTCTGGTATAGATATGGCGACTTTGGTTAGAGGAGCACCCGCATCTAGTACTGAGCCATCGACGATATTGACTGATGAGACTCTCAATAGACAGTTCTTACAGTTGATTCATGGTACAGTTAGAGCCGTTAGCGTCGTACCTGAGGTCATTATTTCTCAGACCCTGATCACTAATGGGGCCAAAACATTCGAAGGCCTTACTGGTGGAGCCCCGACTAAGGTAGAGGAGTGGCTTCATAATTTTGAGTTACGTATGGATTCGTTGGGTCTTCAGCCATCTAAGAGGTATTCAGGAGCCATTTCTATGCTCTATAGAAATGCCCGCACTTGGTGGGAGTCTGTGGTGAGTAGCGTTCCTGCCACTCGTTTGACCTATGACTTCTTCAAGGAGCACTTTAAGAGCTATTTTATCGGAAAATGTTTTCTGAGACAGATGCAAGAGCGGTTCATAACTCTGACATAGGGGATATGATTGTATATGAGTATGAGACGAAGTTTTTAGACTTCTTGAGGTTTGGATCTAGAAAAGTGTCGTGAGTTTGCACTTGGTCTCCGTTATGAGCTATGTGTGCAGGTTGTTGGCCATCTTGATAAAAATTTTGATAAGGTGGTAGAGATAGCAAAAGATTTAGAGGAGGTTGAGTTATTAACCACAGAGGGTGACAGAGTAGATCGAGATTGATCTAGGAGGCCTTCTAGCATTGAGTCTTCAACACGTGCAGGTAAGAAGACTCGTACTACTGTACCTCAGAGGAGTGACACTGGCTCTAGGACTCTAGCCCATCTACCCCCAGCAGCTAATCGAGGTGGTTCGTCAAGTTTCTTACAGACGTCATTTTGTGAGCACTGAGGTAAATAGTACGAGGAGAGTGTAAGAAGATGACAGGTACTTGTTTCCATTATGGATATAGAGATTATTTCTTGAAGAGCTACCCAATTCTACCTTCTGCATTTCAGACATCCTCACAGACTCCTACACATTCACAAAGTTCTGTCCAGACTCCGACTAGGGGTCAGAGTAAACCTTCTGCATCTGCTACCAGTCTGACACTAGAGCCTGATTATATCAAAGTAGGGGACCAGTTTTATCTGAGGCTAGGAAGCCAACACTTGTTTATGCTACCAGACATCGAGATGGCATAGATAAGCCATATGTCATTGCAGGTACCTTTACCATTTATTCTACTATATACTTTGCATTGCTCGATAATGGTTCCACCCACTCCTATATTTTGAGACTCGTATTCCGAGACCTTCAGATTTCAATTAAAGCCACAGAGAGTGTTGTTACAGTTATGAGCCCAGTGGGTTAGTTAGTGATTGTAGATAAGGTGTATAGGCGCTATCCTCTTGAGGTTCAAGGGGAAATCTTCCTGGTCGACCTTATGGAACTTCTGTTGGAAGAGTTCGATCTGATTTTGGGTATGGATTGGTTGACTAAACATCGAGTTAATCTGGATTGTGAGTTAAAGAGGGCAACTCTTAAGACTTTTGATGGTCGATCAATGGTATTAGTCAATGAGCGTCAAGGTTACCTGTCTAATGTGGCATCTGCTCTAACTGCTAATAGGATGATCCAGAAAGGATATGAGACCTTCATTGCTTGCTTCTTGAATATGAAGGGTACTCTATCCTGGATTGAAAAAATTCGCACTGTTAACGAATTTTCTAATGTTTTTCTTGAAGAGTTATCCGGGTTACCTCCGAATAGGGATGTTATTTTTTAGATTAAGAATTATCTGGGGTTTGCACCTGTATCTATGAATCCTTATCATATGGCTCTTAAGGAGCTTAAGGAGTTGAAGGTTCAGTTACAAGAGTTGCTTAATCGAGGTTTTATCTGACCCAGCTCTTCACCTTGGGAAGCTTCAGTCCTCTTTGTTAAGAAGAAAAAATGGTTCACTCCGGTTATGCATCAATTACCAGAAGTTGAACAAGTTGACCGTGAAGAATAAATATTCGTTACCAAGGATTGATGACTTGTTTGACCAATTTCGGGAAGCTACAGTCTTCTCAAAGGTTAATCTTCAATCTGGGTACTATCAGTTGAAGATAAAAGGTTTTAATGTTGTTTAGACGACCATTCGTACTAGATACAGGCATTACGAGATCCTAGTGATGCCTTTTGGTCTTACCAATGTACCAACTACCTTTATGGACATGATGAATCGTGTGTTCTGGCCCTACATAGACCAATTTGTTGTGGTGTTCATTAATGATATCTTGGTCTATTCTCAGACAGAGGTAGAACATGTTGATCATCTGATGATTATTTTGTAGACCCTGAGGGAACATCGTCTTTATGCTACACTGAACAAGTGTAAATTTTGGCTAAGGGAAGTAACATTTCTAGGGCATGTTGTATCTGCTAGGGGTATCTAGGTTGATCATAGTAAGATCGAGGCCATCAATAATTAGAAGAAACCCAAGAATATCTTTAAGATTCGTAGTTTCTTGGGTTTAGCTGGATATTACTGACGCTTTGTCGAAGGGTTTTCCATCATTGTTTCCCTTTTGACAGAGTTGTTGAGGAAGAATGTTTGTTTTGTTTGGACTGACGTTCAACATGCAAGCTTTGAGAAACTGAAGATAGCTTTGACCCAAGCTTCAGTTTTGACACAACCCGAGTTTGGAAATGATTTCTCGGTATATAGCAATATTTCACACTCTAGGCTTGGTTGTGTACTGATGTCGAACAGGAAGGTAGTTGCTTATACATCACGTCAGTTGAGGCCACATGAGTGTAATTATCCTACCCGCGACCTTGAGTTAGCAGCAGTGGTTTTTGTTTTAAAGATTTGGAAGCACTATCTCTACGGGGAGAAGTGTTATATCTATACTGATCACAAGAGTCTGAAGTATCTTCTTACCCATAAAGAGTTAAATCTGAGGCAACGTCATTGGCTTGAACTTCTTAAGGACTATGATTGTGAGATTGAGTACCATCCGGGGAAAGACAACATTGCTGCCGATGCTTTGAGCCGTAAGGTTATTTTAGACCTGAGATCTATGTTTTCCAAGATAAGTTTATGATGATGGCAGTTTATTGGAAGGGTTGCACGTTAAACCGACTTTGGCCGAGGAAATTAAGGCTAAACAGCTCTTAGACAACTCCTTACTTCTTGTCATACAACATGTTGAGCAATGATCCACATTTGTCTATACTTTTGATCAGGATGAGGTTTTGTGCCTTAAAGGTCGCTATTGTGTTCCTGATGATGCCGACTTGAAGAGAGACATTTTCAATGAAGCTCACAATAGTCCCTATGCAATGCATCCCGGTAAGGATAAGATGTACCAAAACTTGAGATAGAGGTACCGTTGGGTTGGCATAAAAAAAGATATCTATGATTATGTGTCGTGGTGTATGACTTGCCAACGGGTTAAGGCAGAACATCGGCATCCGTTTGGTATATTGCAGCCCATTAGGATTCTCGAGTGGAAATGGGAGTGTATCATGATGAATTTTATTACCGGGTTACTTTTGTCTCCTTTTAAAAAGGATTTTGTTTGGTGATTGTTGATCGACTCACTAAGTCAGCTTATTTTATTCCTATTCGAGTTACTTATCCTCTAGAGAAACTAGCTAAGCTGTATATTTCTAAGATTGTCAAACTTCATGGTGTGCCCTTGTCTATCATTTCTGACAGGGATTCGAGGTTTACCTCCCGATTCTAGAATGCTTTACAGGAGGCATTGGGTACACGTCTAAATTTCAGTACATCTTTTCATCTACAAACTAACGGTCGGTCAGATATGGTGATTCAGATTCTGGAGGATATGTTGCGGGGATGTGTGATCGACTTTCGTGGTAGTTGGGAATATTTCTTGCCCTTGGCTGGGTTTGTATATAATAACAATTATTAGGCTAGTATTCGCATGGCACCGCATGAGGCTCTGTATGGTCGTAAGTGTCGTACTCCTATCTGCTGGACTGAGTTGTATGGTCGGAAGACTTTAGGTCCTGAGTTGATCTAAGAGATTGAGAAAACTGTCAGATTGATCTATGATCGTCTGAGAGAGGCTTTTGATATGCAAAAATCTTATGCTGATCAGAGGAAGAAAGATATTGAGTTCGAGGTCGATGATCAGGTCTTCTTGAAGGTATCCCCATGGAAGAAAGTTTTGAGATTTGGGCGCAAAGGTAAGTTGAGTCCAAGATTCATTGGGCCTTATCGTATTGTGAAAAGAGTGAGACCAGTTACCTATCGGCTTGAGTTGCCTCCTCAGCTTAGCTGTATCCATGATGTCTTCCATGTGTCTATATTGAGGCAATATCATCCATATCCGAGTCATGTTATACAGGTTCAAGATGTGGAGTTGAGGACAAACCTATCTTATGAGGAGGAGCCAATCCATATTTTAGATTCAGACGAGAGAGTTCTGAGGAACATATGTATTCCAATAGTTAAAGTTCAGTGGAGTAATCGTAGCCCCACGGAAGCTACTTAAGAGACCGAGGAATCATTGACGGAGCAGTTTCTACATCTTTTTAAATCAAGTAAATTTTGAGAATGAAATTTCTCTTAAGGGTAAGAGAGTTGTAACACTCTGAAATTTAAGTTAAAAAATAAAAAGGGGAAAGATGTAAAATGCCAGTTAATGGGATTTAAACCCTTGACTTTAGAGTGGTGAGCGTATATGTTAACCATTTGAGCCAAGGCTAAGTTTGGTTATAGGGTACCCCAGCCTTCTTTTAAACTTATTCGGTTTGGATACCACCAAACAAGAATCAAAGGCCAGTCAACCTCTTCATCTGCCCCATTAATTACCCAACCACCTTTTGAATCTAGAAAATATCCTCTCACCTTACCCTTGTCGTACACAGCCCCGATTTGCCCCACTGTTCCGTCGGGGCCTTCACCGCCACCACCAGCGTATTTGTCGTCCCACCCCGAGCCCAACGCCATTAGTCACGCGCTTGTCTGTGCCGTCGTTCGTCGTGAGAGACGGTTTGAATTTGGCGAGAACAACATTTTCGACTTCCTTTGTTATTTACATTTTCCAGCCACCCTCGTTGCCCGTTCAAGGCGTAGTCGCCTACAGTGAGTTCCTTGAGCCGAGGCAAGTAAAACCCAAGTGGTCGATTGTTGATCCACCGCCGCTAAGGGCCTCGTCGGAGCTTCGTTGCTTTCCAGCCGTTCCTTGGTATTTCAGGTAAATCTGGTGTGTTTCCGACACGTTTTCGGCTAGTTGTTATAATGGTTGGCATGTGGAGTTGATGTTCGTTGATTTTTCGGCAAAAAAATGCCATTTAGGTGTAACGTATAGGCGGGTCTAGAGGTTACATTTATCAACCGACCAAATATTTAATTTTCTTTTTAAAAGTTAAATACTTAAAGTTAAAAACTAGTTTGGATATTTATTTGATTAAGTTATCTAATATTTTTGCTTCTTTCTCTAAAACTAGTCTCTATTTCAAATATTTAATTTTCTTTTTAAATGTATAAAAATTTTCTATATTCTTCTGAATAGTCTAAAGGTAGTTACAATATAATATATGTCCATACATATTCTTAACACTTTGACAATGTACATACACCTTGTAGACAGAGCGATTGAATCCAGATCTTCTAGAATGAACATCATCCGCTTTTTCCACGAGACTACTTGTTGGGTTCAAAATTTTATTCATTCTTATAAAAACATGTTTTTATTTTGGAAACTTACACGCAACACAACTCCCTCAGTTCAATGAATTGATTACTATTAGAAGAATTTTAGAAGACGATATACATTGTTGCACATCATTAACGCAACAGTTCAATGAATTGATTATTATTAGAAGAATTTTAGAAGATGATATACACTGTTGCACATCATTAACACAACATATTGCTACATACCATTAAATTTTAATTCTCTCTTAAATTACTATTAAAAGTCTCAAAGATTAAACATGTAATTAAAATTATTTTAAAACAAAATCAGGATTTTAATCTAATAAACCATTTATATTTATTTTATAATATTTTTAATTAAAAATATTAAAATCAAATCATCCACCATCCACAAACCCTAAATTCAATCGCAGCAGAAAGATAATATTGAACCCAATGTAAAGTCTAGCATAACTAAACTAGAGGTTCAGTTTTGCATATAGGGTTTAGGGATAAAACAGGTCAAACCCTGAACTGGAAGCACCAATGTTTGCGATGAAATTTTGTTTTATAGTTTATCTTACTTTTATCAAACAGACAAAAAATTAAATCGTGAAATTGAAACTCAAAGCGATTTAAATTTGTCCAAAATAAGGTTGGCGTCTGGTGTTAAAGTTAGGGTTTGTAGACGATAGAGGAATCTGATTACAATATTTTTAATTAAAAAATACTCTAAAACAAATAAAATAGTTTATTAAATCAAAATTTTTATTTGTTTTGAAATAATTTTAATTATATATTGAAATTTTGAAATTTTTAATAATAATTTAAGAGTCGTTAAATTTTTAATAGTGTGCAGCAGTCTGCGTTGCCCGCTCTAGACTCACTCTTTTATGTATTTACTTGTACTAAAATTTTTTAGATATTGTTGTTTAAATTTATTTTTTGATTTATATTTTCCTTTTTATTTCCGATCTACTATACCTTTTACGGTGAAAAGTAAAGTTGGCCAAATTACATTCTGACTTTAGACAAATAAAAAAAAAGTTGACTAGACTACATGCCGACTTCTAACGTCCTTTTAACAAAAAATTATTATCGCCCCATTAATGTGATGAAAATTAACATAAATTATGAAATAAAAACAAAACTACATCAAACTTTAAAAAAAAAAAAACTCAACAATAACATCCTAACAATTATCTCATTTACTAGAGTTCATTGTCCCGTTCCAAACTATGATTTTAAAATTTCTGAATGTTTAATTTCGCTCGTAAACTATATCTTTTAAATTTTATTTCTAAATTATGGCAAACATTTTAAATTGGTCCCAAAATTTTAAATGCTCTAATTTCATCTCAAACTATTGATGTATACTAATCAAGTCCATAATTAATAAAATCATTAAAAATTATTAAAAAAGTCATGTAAACACTGATCTCTAATATGTAATTATATAACGTGGAATTAACCATAACTGATATTGTATCACGTCCTAAAAAAATATTATTTATAATGAAATTGAAAGGTTCTTTGACTTTTATTTTTGTTCTCTTAATTGTTTATAATTCAGTGATTTGACCCATATTTGATGAGATTCGACCCGGCCATATAGAGTATTTTTTAAAGAAATTACGGCTTTAGGTTGAGTTTTTTAGAATGATGTTAGGTCGGGTCGGTTTAGGTTTAAGGTGAAAAATATTCGACCTGGCCCGAAATAATAGTTTAATTTTATTCTATATTTAGATACAATTGCTATAATGTCTCTCTTTATATATTTTTTCAATTATCTCCCTATTTTGTCTAATAAAAATAAAAATAGTTATTAGAAATCCCCTCTCTATTTGTATTTTTTCAATTAACTTACTATTTTATCGAATAAAAAAAAAAAAAAATATTTATGTCAGGTCGAGTTGATTCGAGTTTTCACTTTAAAATTCGGGTCAATTTCAGGTCGAATAGAGCACCATAAAAATGTCGGGCCGGATAGAGGTTATATTTTTAGATCGGGCGCAGACCGACCAAAAACCCGAAAACACTAAGAGGGACAGTTCTTACAAAATTAAATAGTGACAAATGTTTACAAAACGAAAAGTACAGGGATAATCTGCAGAATTTTATCCCGGAAACACTATTCACATATCCACAAAGATCAGTCTGGCTATCAATTTCCATCAACCTGCTATTGAAGTGAAATTCACAGTATTTTTCATGGACAAAATCGGAGAAAACTCTCTGTATCCACCAGCCCACTGCCTATTGTTACCATACTACTAAAAAGCTGGCGGCGTCGAGTTGGGTTTACTTTAGACGATAACCTTTTGAATTCCGCCAAAAGTTGAGTGTTTGCTGGGGGGTATTATGTGCAACTGCGTCCGCTGGACCTGGAGCCCCCTCCGATTTTCAGTCATCGGACCCGGAAACCCAAAGCTCAGTAACTCCGAGATTCCAGGTTCCCATTTCCCGATTATCAGAAATAATGGCAGATTGCAGCTTTTGAAATGCGCTGCGAAAGCAAACCCTTCTCCAAGGTCAGGCTCAAAGGGAGACGGATATGGGCAGTTGGAGTTTGAGGACAAAGGGCACAATGAATTCGAACTCCGACGACGACGAAGTAATGCTAGCTTGGAGAAAATTAGTGAGGAAAAGGGTAGTGATAGAAGTGGGGAGGAATTGGTTAGAAAGGGAAGGAAGAGGAGGAGGCAAGTGATGAAGAGGTCAAATATGGTGGCAAAGCAAGTAATAAGCATCCAGTCTGCTCAAAGCTTAGGCTTTGTGTCTCAATTATGGGTGGATACCACCTCAGTTAGTAATTTGCTCTTTCTATTACCTTAATTTGGAATTATGGTTTTCATAGTATATCCATCAATATTTCATTTCTAGGAGTATCTTACTTTACTGTCTAGTTCCATTGTTACTTCTACTATTCGCATGTTATATCCAAAAATAGAATAAAGCAAAAAAGGTTTCTTGTTTTGGTATAATCATAGCGGACTAATTCGGATCGTTTATTGCCGAGCCCCATAATGAGCAACTCTACCAACCTAATTTGTTCCATTCACAACGTCCGGATTTGAATCCTGGACCTTGCTTAAGGAATGAGCGGCTCATCCGTTAGACCAACTAGTAGTTGGTCAAAAAATGTTTCTTTTGAATGCCAAAATTTATGCTTTTTTTAGTATTTTTGCATTATAGCCAATTTGCTTATTTTTTAGACAAAAATAATTTGGCTTTTTCTTCTTTGCCTTGTGAGTTTTAGCAAAAGTGAAACTAGGTTATGTGCGCCAAGTTGTTGATACATATGATGTTGTTTCAGTGGGTGGTATTGGTTGTGGAGGTGAGGCCAAGCTTGCTCTCTGGGGAATCAGAAAGATTTCTTTTACAAGATGTTGCCAAGGTAATAGATTATGTGTTTCTACTCTGCATTTAAATACTGCTACATTCCAGTCTCTTGCCCATGTTTGATGTCTCTATAAATCTGTCTTTTAACAAAAGGGAGTCCAAGTCTATAGGTCAAGGATTATGCTTGCTTCTAACATTATTTCCGATTACTTTCCTTGCATGTATCTTCACAACAGTTTTCTTTTTCAGATAGTAACTATGTTTTTTGCTTTTAAAGGTTGGTGATGTTGTGCTTGTTGAAGATGAGAGAGTGATGGAGAATGATTTTAAAATGATTGGACTTGAGACGCTGGTAGGTATTGCTCCATGCATATCTTGTTTTCACTGTTTGGATGTAAATCTTATCATTTTTATCTGTATAATTCGTTGATTATCTGCCCACGTTGAAAGTGCAGTTATCTTTAAGGTATAGAGTGATTTTATGCAACAACAAAAAAAATTGTGTTTGATGATCCTATGAAATTCTCTTGTTTGATATGATGCAATGGTGATGACTAGTTGCTTATTTGAAATAAAGCTGTATTGTTTCAGCTTGCAAGTTTATGTTGTTTTGAAACACAGTCCCTTGATTTAGAGCCCAGCTCGCTACTGTTTACTGTGCACTAGAAACTCTTTCCATGTCTTGGAGTAAACTCGTTTCCACTAAATTTTAAAGTTTGCACAGTGATTATTCTTGTTTTCCCATGTCTATTGATTTATGAATGAATGAATGAATGAATGAAGTTGATATGCTAAATTCGCATATGATATCAAACTTTCCCCTTTGTTATGATTATTAAGAATAGCTTTTTATTTCTTTATTTTATATCATTAGATTATATTTCTGATGTTTGTTAGGTAGGATACAGAGTTGTAACTCCAGGATGTCAAAACATCGGGAAGGTGAGTACATACTTTATGTACTAGAAACTCTACTTATTTCAGGGTGCTTTAAATGATTTTAACATTTAATATGATTTTCTAGGTGCGGGGCTATACTTTCAACATTAATTCAGGGGCTGTTGAATCTCTTGAGTTGGATTCTTTCGGGATATCCATCATTCCATCTAGTTTGGTAGTGTTACTTCCCTTTTATCTTTTAATACAGTTAATATCTCAAGTCTTGAAGATTGCAGAATTTTTCTGTAGTTTCCCTGTCATAATCAGATCATGCTTCCAGGTGAGTACTTACGCTTTGCTTGTTGAGGATGTGCTGGAAGTTATAGTTGACACGGTAGTTGTTCACAAAGCTGCAGCCTCACGCATACAGAGGCTGACAAAGGTATCTTACTCGTCACTTGATATTTCCATGTGCAAAGCACAAGCACTTGCTTGCCCTCATGTAGATATGCATGCCTATTGGTACTGCATGTGTTTGATATTTTCCCATAACTCGAACTTGGTTTAACGCCGTAAGTTGGATAATGAGTTCTCTCGTATAAATAGAGAAGCTGATATATCCTCACATACATGTGCTGACTAATATGTCTTTTTATCTATAATATAAACTATGCTATTAGTATAATCTCCGGCCGCTTATGCCAGGGTTTTTGGGATGCCAAGAATGATGGTATTCCCATAGATGAGAGTACAGAAAATGCGAATGATGATGAGCCTCTCGGTTGGAGAAATCAAAGGGGTTCAAGTGGCCAGAGATCAGGCTCAAGGATGAGGGAAGCAGATGATGATTGGGAACTTCCAAAGGATTACTTGTGAATTGGTTTCGGTTTCAGATCCTTCGAGTCTCTTTCTTTGGAATGTAGACATCTCAAATGAATTTGTAGAAATCCCATAGCTTCCTTACAACATAAATCCCCTCATCCCATGCGAATGGATGTTGGTGGCCAAATGTAATTTGAAGCCAAAGCCATCATCTATGAACTTTCTGAAGACTAATGCCAGATAAAGGAAAGAGTGGTGTGGTATTGTATTGTATTGTTTGGAATCATTTTGCACTGTGTTTAGACTTACAGTTTGTGTATGGTATTCTGTCCTCAAGAGTCATTGTGCATTGTCTTTAGACTTCAAATTTTATGGGCCATGCAGTTCTCAGACCTGAGACCTTGGTGTTATTAGCACAACACACTAACCAACTGAACTAACAAGCCAACTGCCAATTGGTTAAAATGTTTGAATTATGGTTATAGTGGTAATATGTAACTCAAACAGGTGCATTGTATTTATAAGGAGAACACATTACTATTACCTGACCCTATTTATTAATTCCATTGCCACTTGCCAGGGCCCAGAATCAGACAAATATATCTGAGTAGGCGCTCCTTGTTTCTTAGTGTTGCCTTGCCAATTATTTATGAAAAAAACTTTGATACACAGGCTGTGTGTAAACTTTAGTTTATACGTGTATTTTAGATTTAAGAGTTAGGGTTTTAATTTAGGGTTTAAGGTTTGGGGTTTAGGTTGTAGGGTTTAGAATTTAAGGTTAGTGTTTAGAATTTAGTGTATATAGTTTAAGGGTTAGGGTTAACAATTTAAGATTTGAGTTTTTATAGTGTAAATATACAAGTAAAATTAATTTTACACAGTCTGTGTATCAAAGTTTTACCCATTATTTATTATATTCTTTTTTTCGTTTCTCTCTCTTAATGAGTTCCTAACATTATTATTTTGATAAAATTATAAATACGTTAGAAATCATAATAAAAATAAAATGATATGTTCATTTAATTAACCATCAATGTCAGGCGAATTTGTAGTCCAATGACAACTTTAGTTGAAATGAATTTCTGATTAACATCACCAGAGATGCTAGAACACATTTTTTAGACCAAAATTGAAGTTTTTTTTGTGTGGTCAAAGTCTAATTTTACTCTTGACATTTAGTTAAAATTTTTGTATTTTCAAAAGATAAAAATTACAAATTTTTATTTTTAAGATCAAGACCACTGCACACGTGCCACCTTCACTAATTGACACCAAATTTTAAGTTAATCTTCATCCACTCCTCTCTTCCTTTATCAAAAATAAAGGATAGGGTATTATTTTTTACTTAAATGATTTTTTTTTGTTATCCTTATTGTTTCTTAGTGTTTTGTCTTGAATAATTCGAGTCGATCCACATCGTACATCTGATTTGGTGAATGAATTTTTCGGTCGAATTTTTTTGCATACACAAGAATCGAACTCGAGATCTGCTTAAACGATATTAAGTTGTTTATCACTTAGATTAAAATGACTTCTTTCTTTGAGCAAAGAAAAAAAAAAGTAGAAAACAAAGAGAAGTAGCACTTTAGCTATTGATATTAAATATAATAAAAAGTAGTAGCCGTTAGCGCCTGCCTGCTTCCATTCAAATTCAAACTCTCGCTTTTCTATTATTATATCTCTCCCCTCCCTTTCCTTTCTCATCTCTCCCATTTGCCCCATTTTTTCTCTCTTTTGTTAAACAAACAAATCTCAAATCTCTAGCAATGGCGACGCCAGAGTTCCATCTCAGCGCCCGTAAACCTCTCCAGCCAAAAAACACAGCCGCCGCCAATGTCAATTCTGTGGTGGTGTTGAAAGAAGGCTCGAAGACTAAGCAAGTGAGCTTGAAGCCCAAACAAGAGCACTGCCCGGACAATGTTTCAAACAAGGAGAACATGAACCATAATCATCCCAAGACCGTGTACTCTACTCCCACCGCGGCGAAGAAGAAGAATAAGAAGGCGACGGAAGAGGAGGCGTTGGATTTAGATAACTCCTTGGCAGAGGAGCTCAGCGCCATGAAGAAGAGGCTGGAGCGGCTGAGGTCGGATAAGGAGAAGACGGAGAAGATGTTGAATGAGAGGGCCGCCGTGCTCGATTCGCGGATGAAGGATATGGAAGAAAGAGGTCGGTTTCAGAAACAGCTCGAGATCGAGGTTGATAGGCTGTTCAGATTAAAGGAGCTCAAATCTTATTGCATGGTAATTAGCTAAAACTAAAGCAACCTCCAAGATTTTTCGTTTCTTATTGTCTCTTACGGATTCAGCATTGGCTTTGAAACAGATGATATCGCCGATAAGGTCATTGAGGGAGAGACAACAGGGTGGTAGTAGGAAGAACAATGCAGTGCAATCGCTGGTAAGTTGGTTTTTAATTTGACTAATTAGTGATTAAAAGGAGTGAAACAAATGAAACCCAAAATGTGAATTTGTTTGGATATTGTGTTTCCAGGATATGAATAAAGCTGCAGATTGGGGGGAAGAATCCGTGGATGAAAATACATTGCAGAGTCCAACTCCATCGGATTCTTCTGAAATTGTTGGAGACAACAACAACAACAATGATTGATCGATCGATCGATCGATTAATTGTGTATTTTCAAACCAAAGCTATCTCAGCTGTATGATTTGATTTTGATTTTGTTTTTCCTTGATCTGTCATTTTGAAAGGAAATACTATACGAAAGTGTAATTGGGAATTCAAAATTAAGAGGCTCTACTCTTTGAATTTTACTTGAAAGATTCTTCTTTTTAGCCCTTTATTCTGTTTTGAATTTGGAATAACCACCTAGCGGCAAGCAGGAAATATTCAACTTTTATATAAATCCAATTGAGATAATTATTTCTTCGCATTCGGTTTTTATTACAAGTATTATAGTTTAGACTTTAGGGTTTGATTTTAGAGTTAAAGGTTAAGAGTTTAGATTTAGTGGTTAATAATTGATGAGTTGTGGTTAAATTTAAGATTAAAATTTATATTCCTAATCATATTATCCTAAACTCAAAACCTTAAAACTTAAATTCTAAATTCCTAAACCTAAACTCATAACCCCTAAATCCCTTATAAAAACTTTTTATTTCCATCGTTTGTGTATTAAATATAAATTCAATCCAAATTCATAAAACTAATTTTAAAAGGGATATTACCATATACACAGTGAAAACTTTTTGTTTCCACAAGCGGCTTAATTTTAAGATTTAGAGTTTCAATTTATGGGTTTTAGTGCATGAGTTTAGAATTTAGAGTTCATAATAAAAATTAGTGTTTAGGGTTAGAATTTAAAGTTTAAAGTTAAAGTTCAGGGTAATATGATTAGAAGTTTAGATTTTTACTTATAAACCTAAAATTCTATCAACCCCAAATTTAAAACTACTACATTTAATCTCCTAAACCTTAAATCCTAAAAAAAGTCATTAAACCTTAAAAGTAAAGCACTTATATAAATAAAATTTCCACGCTTGTGTATAGAATAATTAGTGATTTTAAAACGGAATCCATTTATTTACCCATTCTAGTCAAAATTAAAAATAAAATGGATTCAAATATTCAAAGACTAACATCTGTATTCACTTCAAATATGCTACGGATAATAATTAAAATATTCAAACTCAAATAGTATCGGAATCCAAGAAAGCAAGTTTTGGAGTAAAAAAATTTGAAACGCGCATTAATCTATAGCATTGTTGTTGATACAATAAGAAATAAAGTAGGTTAATTCTACAACTACCCTAATCTACAAAGGGTTATGACTCACGATGAAAAAGAACAAACAATAGCCAACCAACGATCATCAGTCAAAATACCTAGTTATCCCTATGAAAGTCCCTATAGCAGATGAATCTGAATGAAAAATTATTTTAAAGTTAATTTGATCACAAACTCCTAACAGAGTGAAGCGGCCACAATAATCACCCTACATCTTCACTGCATGAATGACGGATCTCCGGATTCTCTAACAGAATTTCCAATGGTTGTTGCAGTTTACACACGTAACGTAGGTCGTCATGGGTTCATCTGCACTCCTTGTCTGCATTTGGTAGTAAGTGGTCTTGCGTTGGCCGCAACGACCACACTTGAATTGATCCGTCGTGGCCTTCGGTGCACCACCTCGCTCACAATCAAATAAAGCTCTCTTTTTAATTTCATCATTCTCTCGTTGCCTTTCATCACTAGCCATTTCCTCCGGGGTCAGTGTAATAAGCTTTTCAGGGTTCACTTCTCCCAGAAGAACCTTCCTCCTTAAATCTGGGTTCTTTGGATCCTTCAAGTTGAACATTATAGATCTGTACTTAAATTTCTGAGTGCCATTTGATTTACCCATCTTCTCAAACATCACAGATTCTACAGCTACAGCAACTCGGATGGGATCACAAGCATTAACTTGATCTAACTTGTCCTTGTCAACCTCACTGGGAACTTTAGAAAAGGCCTCGACAAGAATCTCTCTAAATTTGTCACGCAGCGGATCATTACATTTCACCATTGATGTCAGCTTCGGTGGACCGGTAGGTGACTGCGATGGTTTCTTTACATCCGGTGCTTGCCTGTCATCCTTATACATTTTTTCAACCTTACCAATCTCTCCATTTGATTCCCTCTTCTCAACTTTGACAGGTTTTACTGAACCATCTTTAGATACTTTCTCAACCTTCACACTTTCTTTATTGGAGAGCTTTTCAGACTTCATGGCACTTGGCTTTGGGAGCTTCTCCAACTTGACAGCACCAGTGGTGCCATTTTTCTTGCTCTTGGCAGTCTCCTCGATAACAATTTTTTTCCAGAATTCAAGCAAGGCAGAAGCCACAGTTTGAATCTTCTCCCTGGGATGCTTTGTGAGAGGCCGAAGCCTTTTTCCAACCTGTAATATACATAGGAGATGAGCTATTCTGAAGTACACAGATTGAACTACATACATATATGTACATGGAGAAGATTATATCAACTTGGATAAGACCACTAATAGGGGTTCAAATTAGCCAATAGCCACCGTGAGTATAAAGCTATCAAACATGCTGTTTTCCCTCTTTTTATGGTTGAAAAACATGATTCATTAACAATTTAAAATTACAAGATAGAATAGCTTTTAGTGTTTGCCTGGGAGGGTGGAAAAAATTTAAAAGGATGGATGGAAATTTCAAATAGAAAAATAGAAATCTAGAAAGTTTTTTCTCTTTCCATTAGTGTGCTTGGTAGGAAAGTTAGGAAAATTGAAGGGGAAGGTATATAATCTAAGTAGAGTTGAAAAATGAGAGGAAAGAAGAAAAAATTCAAAATTGTATATAATTTTGTACTAACAAGCATCTCTCTCTCATGTTCTCTTCTATTATCATTCAAATTTTGTAATGATTTGTTTGTATTCATTAGGATAGAAACTGATAATCTCTCTTGTTTTCTTTCCTACCAAGCAAACACAAAATTTATTCTTTCCACTTACACATTCCCTCTTTCCATCATCCCACTCGATCAAAGACACCCTTAACCATGCTTGATGGTTAACCAAATGGGATTCTAAAAGCAGCTTATGGAGAATGAAGGAGAGAAAGGTTCGCCTACTTTGTAAGAAAGAAAAGTAGGGTAAATGAGATGGTCTGGTATTTTCCCACCAACCCATGAAATAGACTGCAGGGTAAAAATGGTAAAACCATAGGATCTATCTTAAGATTTTTTTTTTTTGGAATGATCTATCTTAAGATTTTCAACTATTTACTACTAACTACAAATAGAAAAGAGCACAAATTGGGAAAAATATCACCTACATTACAATTCTCCTTTCTATTCATCCCTTTTAGCCAGTAACCAAAATCATACCAGAAGTCTTCCCCTGGTAATAACCTAATACATCTTAAATATCCCTATACTTAGTACTGGAAGCAATGCAATTTATCTGTCATAGGAATCTAAAAGGCAGTGCAAAATCAACAGATTCACGCAAACACTATTTTTGCACCTTATCAAATCAGATTCTCTGAACTAAGAATCCTATCTATTTGACTATATGTGTGTGTTTTGCTACCAATAAAAAAATATTTCTTAAGGAACTAAACTTTGCAAATTAAAATCTAATCTGCAGACACAACTCAAAGAGCTAAAACAAAGATAAGCTCAGGAGCAAGTTTTTATATATATATATATATATATATATATATATATATATATATATATATGAGATAGTTGTTTCATTGGAATTAAAATAAACAAATATATATATATATATATATATATATATATATATATATATATTAATGGCGAAGGAAGCGAAAAACGTACCTGAGTAGAAACAAGAATATCGTAACTGACGGGGAAAGCCTTGAGCTGCTTCAATGCGTCGACGCATCTGGAAACGTCGGCGTCTTTGGGGGAAACGGCGTCGGAGGCAGCTGCCAAATCAGCCGCTTTCTTGGCGGCCTCGAACAACTCCACCAGCTCCCTCTCCATTCGCCAAAATTAACCTAAGAGTTTGAAAGAAAGGCACGAGGGAGCCTATCCTTTGCCTTTTATAGTGATTTTTGGAGAATAGACCGGAACTTAATTGGACTTTTTGGTTTGGGTTTCTTTGGACCGGACTGGGTCAAGATCTAGGCAGAAACTTAGGGGGAAGTTTTTTCTTGAAATACGGATCAAACGGTTAACGATCTCGGGCTTCCCTTGATCAGATGGGATTGGACGGTCCATGATTTGTTCTTGTTCCCGTTTCTATCATGTGGGCTTATACCTACAGGCTGAGCTTGTATATTTGAATTTTGTAAGGCAATTATGATTTATTAGTTATAAATTGAACCTATGAAAAGTGATGGACTATAAGTGAAATCTCCCCTTACTGAAACTACATGTATTACCATTCTATCAGTTTTGGGGTTTAATACTCGACTTGAGTTTGCCCGAACATTAATATCTAGGTTCGGACTTAACTTTAGATATAAACCGAGCTATTCGAGCTCGATTACATTCGTTTACCAATTTTTGTACTAAAGCTTGATCATATTTAATAATATATTGTAAAGCTAAGAATGTAATTTGATAATATACATAATGCTAAAAAAATACTCACGTTTAACTAAATAGTTATTTTGGTTTCTATTTTTTTGAACCAACATTATATTTTGGGTCAAAATAATTCATTTACGGATGAAAACTGTTACTCAACTAATGATAAATAACTTGAAATAACTTAAAAATGACTAATCAGAAAAATAATTTTATAAAATAAATTTTTGACTGATGTGACAGTATTTCCATGTCTACACTTTTGTCTATATGACACTGTTATGATATATTTGTCACGTCATTGCAAGTCATTTACGCTAATTAACTAATAGTTTTCGTCCGCACATGGGTCATTTGACCAAAAAAATGTTAGAAGTTAAATTTGTTCAAAAAAATGTAGGTCAAAATATCTATAACGGTAGGAGTGTTTTTTTCTTTTTTTACTTATGCCTTGATAATATAAAAATATATATTAAAATTGAGTTTAGTATTATGGTTAGGGGTGTTCATAGACAGTTAACTGTACCGGTAAAGTTTATTGGTACTGTTACCGGAAGTCTCGGTATGACATTTTGATGAACGTTATCGTCTCGTTTAAATCGGTTACCGCCTAAATAGTTAACCGCTTTATTCGGTACAGTTATTCGGTTAACCATGGACCGTTTTACATATTTATTACTATTAAATTTAATTGTTTTAGAAAATCAACCAAATAAAGTCTTTAATATTTATATTTTAAAAGTCTTCAAAGTTTAAAACAATTAAAAGTGTAGAAAAATTATATTAATTACACAAATATTAGTAATAATAAATAATTTATATTAATTACACAATTATTTATATAATCGATAATGTTATATCATTATAGTTTTTTAAAAGAATTTTTTTTGTTAAAATCTCTTCTATTGTTTGAATCAACCGAAATTAAAACAAAAACACAAAAAGAGTAAAAAGTAATCCAAATTTATTTCATTTCATAATCACAATAACATGAACACGAACTCAATATAGTTGTTCAAGAGCAAATGTAAATAAAACAAAGACACGACATTATGATCCGTAAAAGGAGTTGCAAGATCAAACCAATGCCCAAGACACAAACCACACTGAAAAACTCAACAAAAATAAAATGATGCAACACATATCCCACTATATTTCAATACTAGAATAGATGCACGTTTGAATAGACGTACAATACACATTTGATTATTACTAATAATTTAATATCATTAAAAAATATAGTTTAAGTATGATAATTACACATATATTAGTAATAATCAATAATTTAATATTAATATAAAAATAATTTTAAAATTTCTTATCGGTTTTTTCAATTAACTGTTTAGCAAAAAATCGAAACCGTTCCCGTCCCATTTAACTGCTAATTTTACCAGTACGATTACTGTACCGTTTCAACTAATTTTTACTGGTACGATTATCTACCATTTAATTCAATTTTTTTGGTTTTTCGATACGGTACACCGGTTCAGGTTTTTATAAACACCCCTAATTATGGTGCCTGAATTTAGCTCGGATTATCTAAATACCGAATCAATTTTAAGTTTTTTCGAATTAAACCTAAATTTACGAGGATAGGTGTCTCATTTACACCCTATCCCTCATAATTGACTATATAATATCTTTCTTTAAAAAATCATAAAATATCTAATTTAAATTATTTAATTAATAAATTAAATATTAGTGATTATAATATATATACCTCACTTGCCCAATGTACATATTCCCGATTAAGTAAAAACCAATTTTGAGTTTCCCATATTTCTTCTCCTTATCCAAACTTGTGTTTTTTATATATATATAAATAACTTGTGCTTAATTTTAATTTACATACTAATACATGTGTATATATGTATATTTATTATAACAATTTACAATGGTCTACGTATGATGTCGCATATGTCCTTACCAGCTAAACGGTCTAAAAAATGTTTTTTTAATAATGACAACTAGATTTTATAAATAAAAATAATAAAAGAAATTATAATTTATTTTTGTATTAAATAATAATAAAAGAATATTATACATATAAAAATAATAATGAAGAACAAATTTAATTATTAAATTAAAATTTTTGAAAATTGAGCGATATAATAAAGAAAATGTTTGGACTCCCGAAGCCGAGCAGCCTAATTGAAAGGCGAGAATTGGAGATGTTGAATGGGCTCCTGTAAACCCAACTGGGAAACATGTTCATCATTATGAGAATCAAGTCTCAGTATTGGGCCGACGAGCAGCAATAAGGCAACAAAAACAAGATGCCAAGTCGCTGTCCATGCTTGTTCCTCTGCTTTGGCATCAGGACGCGTTACTTTATTGCTGTTGCGCCTATTACTGTCTCTTTCTTTACTAATTTCCAGAAGCACAACGCCAAAAACACTGCTGCAAAAAGATGAAGCAGAGGCAGTTTCAAAGGGGAAAGATTGAGATCACCATGTTTGTGTTGCTTGGTTTGTTTCTTTGCTTCTCAAATGTTGATGCTTCCATTCATGAGTACAGAATGGAAGCTTTTATCCCCAAAGCAAATGCTTTCTTTTTCCATGGAGGCAGTGAAGGTCTATGCTTCTAAGCTCCATGAACCCACCACTGTTTCTTCTTCGGAAACCAAACCATCTTTCAAGGGAAAGTCCATCATCAGGTACTTTGGAATTTTCTTTACTCTTCTTTTATTTGGGGATAAGCATTTTGGTTTTAGTTGCTTTGGACTTTGGTACACATTGAGAATTAATTGTTTTTTTGATGCAGTAGTATGATTATGATCCTTCCATTTTGAAACCCTAACCACTGTTTAGTTAACAATTTGATTGGTCATGCTTAATTTTAACTGTCTGAAGGAAAGTGTGTATAAATTTAGTTATGATTGTTGATGTAATGATGTTTATCTACTTGTTGGTACATTTTCAGTTTTGACTCGGTTACCTTTTTGAGGCCGAAAGAGTCTGCGAAAAGCCAGCAGGAAATGCAGCAGAACACGGGATTTGTGGAAGCGATCATACTTGAGGTTAAAGATAGAGAAAGGATTGGAGGGGCTTCTTTAAAGGCTAATGCCATTTGCTGCAACAAACAGCTTGCGGACCAAGGGTCCTGCAAGCTAGGTGAGGTTATCATCCAAAATAACCCGAACAACTTCGGGTGGCCTAGACGGATTAAGACCTTTTTCCAAGGAACCGATGAAGAAGCTAAAATGGATGTTGAAACGGTTGAGATGAACAGCACCGGGATGTACTATCTGTATTTTATGTTCTGCGATCCTCAACTCAAGGGTACACTTATTAAAGGAAGGACTGTGTGGAAGAATCCCAATGGCTATTTACCTGGGAAGATGGCTCCTTTGATGACATTTTATGGTTTTATGTCTTTGGCTTACCTTGTGCTTGGCCTTGCCTGGTTTCTAAGGTTTGTTCAGTTTTGGAAGGATATCATTCATTTGCACTACCATATCACCCTCGTTATTGCTCTTGGAATGTGTGAAATAGCTGTCTGGTACTTTGAGTATTCTAATTTCAATTCAACTGGCACCAGACCAATGGGTATTACATTGTGGGCTGTGACATTTAGCTCTGTCAAGAAAACTTTATCTCGCCTTCTTCTTTTGGTGGTTTCGATGGGCTTCGGTGTAGTGAGGCCAACACTTGGTGGCTTAACATCCAAAGTAGTTCTGCTTGGTCTGATATATTTTGTTGCGACAGAGGCACTTGAGCTAGTAGAACATTTGGGGAACATTAATGACTTTTCTGGGAAAGCAAAGTTATTTTTGGTGCTTCCTGTTGCCTTTTTGGATGCTTGTTTTATTCTATGGATTTTCTTGTCACTGTCGAAAACTTTGGAGAAACTTCAGGTAAGACTCTTTTCACTTAAAACTAGTATTACTTATTACAGATGCATCGCAATAGATGGATAAACAAATAGACATTAATAGGCAATTTATGTATCTGCTTGGCATGAAGCTCTATTAGAAATCAAAATTCACTGAGCCTTGCTACTGTATTTGCAGGGTGTTTAGTTAGAAGAAATTTCCCGGCAGTAATAGGCTCTGTATAAATAAGTTGATTTTATTGTGAAACTTAGTTATTCATACCAGCTATATTCTTTATCTAATTTGCAACAAATTTAAAATATCTATTTATTTCCATTTCTTCTATTGTTTCTTGGGTGTAGATCAGGAGAAACTTGGCAAAATTGGAGTTATACCGCAAATTTTCTAATGCACTTGCTGTGTCTGTGTTGCTTTCTATTGCTTGGATTGGCTTCGAGGTAACACTACAACCTAGTTGGGATGGGCTATATTATTGAATATGTCCATTATTGCTCAGTTAAGGACTAAATTTTTTTAATGATATAAACAAGCAAAGTCATCTCTATCTGTTCTCTTTCTACCTAGTTGAATCAAGTCACTTTTATGTGCCAAATCATCTCTATCTCTACATTGTACAGATTAAGCCTTCTAAGTCACCTTTCTCTCAAATGATTTTCAATCATTGCCAACTCTTCCATCTTAAAATTGTATATTCTGTTATTTGTTCGTCACTCCTCACACACTGACAGATCCATCTTAACACTCTTGTCTGGTATGGTTCTAATTTTGTGGACTTTTAACTGCAAAAAAATTCATACCACCAAGTCAATGACAATAATTGGCCTTCTGTTCTTTTTAGGGAATTGTCCCTCATTGCTAGATTTATTTTGGGGGCTTGCCTTGTAACTTGCCAACATTGCACTATAAAAGCATAGCTTATTTTAGGGCCTTCTGAGAGTTTGTGCTTCATGGTTTGACCTAGTTGGTACTTTTTAGTCGGGGAAAAAAATCATATTGCTTTTCTGCTTCATCCTGCTTGCTCAAATGCTATAGCTAACAAAGCTTCCCTCATGGATTGTTGAAGCAAGGTACTAAAAACAATCAGTTTAAGGAATTTCGTGATTTGATACTCTAACCCCAGTACTCCACCATCACTCTCATTCTTACCTATATTGAAATTATGCTCCACATTTTGATTCTACTTAATCTAAATCTTCCAAAGTCAACCGAGCTTAGTCACATCTGCAAACGGAAATCATAGGCACCCAGTTATAATCGGATGTTTATTATTATTGATACAGCTAGTTGTAATATCTACATCAACTCTTTGCTCAGCTCAGTCACATCCTATGCATCCCATGCTAAAGTAAGATGGCGATTTCTCTTTGTGGGAATGACTTTCCTGCAAGATGTGTACCAAATAAAATAAAAAATAAAGGTCTAGAGGCATGGGAGTGAAAATAGGTTTCTTGTGTGCTAATTGTGGTACTAGAGATTTCTGCTTTTTCCCAGTCATGCCAATGGGTTCATGAATCTGTATGCCAAACAGCTGCTTGATGAAGTTTGATATTGTGTAATTTTATCTTTCCATCATATTTGTGCATACTTTTATCACCTCCCCACCCTGTTTTTCCTTTTCTCAGCTCGCACATGAACATCCAAAAGAGCTGAGAAGAAAAAAGCAAACTGAAAAAATGAGCATGATTTGTTGAAGCTGCTTTGATTTCTCTTGGCTCAGCTATACTTCAACGCGACTGATCCACTGAGTGAGTTTTGGCAAATTGCATGGATCATCCCAGCTTTCTGGAATATGCTTGCGTACGCTCTATTGGTGGTCATATGTGTTCTCTGGGCTCCTTCACGTAACCCAACAAGGTACTTGCTGTTTGTGCATTTCAGTAATTGATAGTTGGCACTCATATTTTCCTGAAAATATCTTGCTTATACGAGCAAGTCTTTAAATTTTGAGTTCAATGGTGAACGAAATTTCCTTTTTGTGGAAACTGTAATATTTAAACAGCACTTAGTTCTCTGAATTTTGATTAATTCATTTAGGTACTTATGCTAATAAACTATTTTTTTTCTTTACATTTTTATATGTATATGTTCTCTCTTAGGGTTTTGTCTTTCCTGTTCCAAAAACAGATCAATTGGTGTTATGGAACATCCCTTCGAAATATTCCAGATATGTAGTTTCACTTTGCATTCCCATAGATTCCAGCAAACAGCCCGAGTAAATAGCTCGCTGCAGGATAAATTATGATTTGACCCCTTGATGTGATGGCTTTGAGCTAGTATTTGATCTGACTGTACATTTAGTATATTTTTCTGGTCGACAGGTGATGAGATGTTCGTTTTATACTTGTTCAAGTAGAAAAAAACTTGGTAATAATGCCTTTTGGCCATTAATGTGTTATGGACTTGCAGATATGCATACATGGAGGGGATGGGCGAGGATTCCGATGAGGAGGGTATAGCATTGACCGGCAACGGTGGGGACATGGCAATGAAGCTGGAAAGGCAGGCAATCAGAGACGATCTAGAGGAGGATAAGCGCGAATAGAGTAAAATCTCCTTGTATAAATACTAAAAATCCGATCGAAGCTTCAGTTACATAGCTAGGAAATATCGGCCTATCTTGCTATACCGTCTTACGGTCAGCGTCGTGTGTATAAAGAACTTGTGACTGAAATACTTTTGAGAAAGCATTAATAGAGAGTTAATAGCGGTATTGGTGAAATGTCATAGTTGAACTGTACTGATCCGACCAAAGTTAATTTAAGCAATGAACAAAGCCAACCCAGCCCTCTGTTCAGTTCATGTCTGAGCATACAAATATACTGTTATTGTATCTATGATACTTCATAGATATGGTAGCTTAACATTCACACTTTTCTGATTAAACCCATTGGGCCTTCACTAATCTTCCACTGCTCTGAATTTTTTTAATATTCTGCTGTGATTATGTAGTAGTATTTATTTATTATTATTAATCTAAATAAACTGGTCGAATCTGAATCTTGTAAGATAATAATCTTCTCCTTTTCACCTGAACTACTCAATGATTGCACTGTTCTGAACATTTAAATGCATTTAAAACCGGCTGTTGGTGTTGCAGATAATGCCTTAATAAAAAGATTATCTCAATATCTGTGCTGCAGATTTTGCCATTCCATGTGCAGTCTTAATATCAATTCATGGTGGTCTCGTGGAGGTTTGTCTTTTATGCATAAAATACATAAAAGCATGAATCACACTAGTTTATTATATCTTGTTTTCTTCAATAACAATGCATGACTTCATAAAGATTCTTTTGCCACTCAACCATATATAATATTCACCTAATAAATTACTCCAGATTTTCTTCGATTCAAAAACTATGATGGAAAGGGACTTGCATTTTGAATAATTTAAAAAAACGTAAAGGCTACAAAACGTTTTTAACGACTAAAATTACAACTTTTTCATAGAATCTATTAAAATAAAATTAGTTATATTTTTAAAAATTTACACTTCATTAATTTAAGGTGTTTAATATAAATAATACTTATTTAAAAGAGTTTAGGATTTAGGATTTAAGTGGTTATAAGGATTATGTTTTAAAGTTTAGGGTTTAATATTTTTATGGTTTAAGGTTTTAGAGATTTAGGGTTTATGCTTTAGGGTTTAGGATTTATGTGGTTGTAGTATGTGGTTTAGGGTTTATGTTTATGAGATGTGGTCTAGGGTTTATAAGGCGTTGTTTAAGGTTTATGATATGGGTTTTATAGTATATTGTTTAGGGTTTAGGATATATGGTTTATGGTTTATGTTATATACTTTAGAGTTTAGGTTTAGGCAATATTCAAATGTCACAAAATTTATGTTTATTTTTAAGATAATTAATGGAATAATATTTTTTCTAAGTATTAGTTATATCTATAATTAATTTTATGTTAATATATTTCATTAAATAAATATACATTAATTATAGGAATTTAGTAAGTTTTAAACATAATTATTACTCATTAGGGTTGTATAAAGCAAAACCCTTTAAAAATCGTAAAGACTACCTAACGTTTTTAACGACTAAAATTAGAAATTCTAACTTTAATGGAATCATCTAATATTCTTCGCAACGAAGATATTTTTAGGGTTAATATATATTTTAATATAAAATTTATTAGTGATCAATCAAGGACGAAACTATATAAGGGTGTAGGAGGGGTTGTTGGCCTCTCTCAATTTTTTTTAGTGTAATTGCATTTTTAGTCCTCTTTAGTTTAAATATTAGTTAAATAATGCTTTTGTCCCTCTCAATTTTTAGATTTAAATGCATAATAGACTCTTGTTTCTCTCATTGTTAAATTCTAGTTTCGTCCATGTGATCAATGTCCATATTGTCTTTATTTTGTGCGAGGTTAAATCCCAACATTTACATTAATAATATAATACTTCTCTACTTAATAAAAAAATATAGATTTTGATATCTAAATCAGATTTCATGGTTCAATTTGTCATATGAATTTTTGAGATTAGTTAAATAAAGAGTTAACTACTGCAATGATCACTTATGTTTTCGCTCAATACAGTTTTAGACACCGATTTTTAAATTCGACCGATAAGGTCACTTACGTCTTTCGATCTGTAAATTTCTTGTCGCTCGAAGTTAAGTGCCGTTAAATGAGTGACATGGATGTTAAAGGGAAATTTATATAAATTTCATGTTAGTTATCTATTATATTAATTTAATTATAATTTTATTTTAATTAAGTAAATTAATCACTCAATTAGGTACCGACACGGGTCATTACCTGATTGAAAGAAGGCTGAGAATTAAACTCAAGTTCCCTTGTGTGTAAGTGCCACTGAACCAAGTGGTCATTTGTGATACAAAGTACAAAATACAATATATGTTTTAGTTGTTAATGCAAGGAAAAAAATAAATATGGATTAAGGAGACTCGAATATGACATACTTGAGACACATAAAAAACATTTAAACCACTGTAAAAATATAATAATTAAATTAAAGTTGACAACATTTTATATATTTATATATATAATTATATTAAAAATAAAAATTATATTCGAGTGTACTTTTTTGATAGAAAATGTATTGTTATCACGTGCCCCGTTAAAAACCTCCCTAAGCCTAATAGAAAAAAAAGAGTGCACATGACAACAAATTATAATACAATAACACTAAGGCAAAGCATTAAAAAATAACATATACTCATATAAGAGGTGAGCAACATAAGCTGATGATTCATAAAAAAAAAAAAACTTAAGATTCGCAAAACTTGCTATCGTCGCCAAAGCATCAACGACTCGATTGGTAATCCGAGGAATATAAAAACAAGAAACACTCCAATCCTTCCTACATAACTCCTTGATGCACCGTGTAATAGCAAGCGTGTAACCTATACAATCATCTTGTTGAATTAGCTTAATAACCTCAACACTATCCGATTCAACTATAATGCGACACAAGCCTATCTCGCACGCAATAGAAAGACCGGAGTAAATGTCCCAAAGCTCAGCCTCCAAGACCGAAAAACAGCCAATGAATTTACTAAAACCGCGCACCTAAATACCCGAGTGATTTCGAAACATGCCACCACAACGAGCTCTCCCATAGACACCGCGCGTGAACTATCGAAATTAAGCTTAATCCACCCAAAATTAAAATTAATTTCATTAAATAAAAAATTAAAATTATATTAAAAATTCTTTTAATGGAATCAAACTTATCTGATGATTAGAGTTATATTCGTAAGTTTTAATTCGTTAAATGAAATTTTGATATAATTTCAAAATTTTTATTTTAAATCATGAATTAATTATTTTTAAATATTATATTTCTACAATAATTTAAATATTTTTTATGCGTATCAAGTATGTCATGTTCGAGTCCCCTTAATCCATATTTATTTTTTTCCTTGCATTAACAACAAACTAAAACATATATACTTAAATTCCTCAAATAAGGTGATGACACGTGTCGGCACCTAATTGAGTGATTAATTACTTAATTAAATTAAAATTAGAATCAAATTGATATAATAAGTAACTAATAAAAACCAAATATGTAATTATATAAATTTCCCTTTAATAACCACGTCATCTATTTAACGACATTTAACTTCGAGTGACCAGAATTTTACATATCGAAAACATAAGTGACTTTATCGGCCGAATTTAAAAATCGATGACCAAAACTGCACTGGACGAAAACATAAGTGACCATTGCACTAATTAAACCTTAAATAAGTATTTTTTCCCAGAAATTCGAACCCATGCTACTTTGAAAGTAAACAGGTGTACTAACCATTAAACTAAATAAAACATATCAATAAGTATTATATTAATATACTATTAAATTACATTAAATTGAATTAAGGGTGGCAATGCCGCGGGATGGGGACGGTTTTATACTATTCACTCTATTCCGAACACTCGCAAGTACTCTTCACTTGGTCCCAACACTCGCGAGTACAATTTCGGATAATCTCGTTTAATGTTTTAGGGATTTTTTTATCATACTTTTTCCTTACAAATACCATATAATAGATTTTTACCGTACTCGGTTAACGTGTTGAAAAAAATAAGGCTTAAGAATGTAAGAAGCCTTTGAACTTTGAAAAAAAATCAATTAAGCTTATAATTTTTTTCACCTAATTAAGCCCTTGAACTAAAAAAATTAATGAATTAAGCCTTGAACCAAGAAATTAAATCAATTAAGCCCTTTGACTTATTTTAACCATTAAATCTTTACAGTTTTTCTTCAGATATTACCGGCACATGATACACTACAGTTTTATCATGTTGCATTTACAAAAAAAATTTAAAACTATATTTTATAAATTTTATAAGCTTTTTAAAATTTCTAGAACACTTAAATTTTTTTTTAAATAAAATAATAAATTTTAAAAATGTCAAGTAGAAATATTGTGACAAGACGCACTGCAATAATGAATTAAAAAAATTATTTAAATATAATAGTCAAAATTGATCAAAAACTTTAATTAATTCAATTTTTTAATTTAAAAATTTAATTGATTAAATTTATTGATTTAAAAATTTAATCAAGTGTAAAAAAAAGAAGTTAAAAGGTTTTATTATTATATATTTTTTTAAGTTTAAGGGATTATTTAATATAAAAATACAATGGGAAGCGAGAAATGGGGCGTGGCTGTTACCGAGCATCACGTGTTCTAGCCAATCAGAAGAAAGAACACGTGTATTTCATGCAATGCCCTTTCCCTATCGACTTTTTTCGTCTTATCAGTTAGTTTAAAAATGATTAATTATTAAAAATGGAAATATTATAGTTAATAAATTCAGAAGGCTTATCTCTTCTCATTGTCTAAATTAATTTTCAGTTATTGATTAACTCTCGTTTTTTTAATCAAATTAATAATTTTTTTATTAATATGGTTTTATAATATCCAAAACGAATCAATTTAATATATACTATTTTAATTGAATTATATATATATATTTAATAATAAATCCATCAATGCATTTTGTCTCCATCAGCATTAAGTTTCTTAAAGTGTTGTTTTTTAAAGTCTAAAATGTGGAGAAATTATTAAATGGACACGACTTATTACGTTATTTATAGTCTATTCATATAATTTTAATTTTTAAATAATTGTTTACTTTTTATTGATATGTAGGAAAAATGTGAAAATTTACCTTGAAAAAAATTAGGTGCATGGACCTTGTTGATTAGGATCACAGATGACATTATAAGCGAAGTCTATCTAATAATTTTTCCATTTTAGGATGATTTTTTAATTTAATTAGGTTTTTAAAATTTTTAAATAGTTTATGATAATTTTTATATTAATATTAAATTTTAAGTATTTATATTTAATTTTGATAAGATGCTTTATTTTATAGATTTTGAAAAAATTTAATAAAGTTTCAATACTTTTGTTCATAAATACTTCTAAAAATGTTTTTCAAAATAAATAAAAAATAATTAAATATTTTTATTTAATACTTTAAATTACTTTTATTACTTCAAATATAAACTATTTATTATATCTTATCAAAAAATTAAAAATAATTATAAATTAAATAAAAATAAAAATAAAATTCATTTATTCAGATAATTAAATTATTAAATTTATAAATAGTAAAATATCTAAACATAATTATTCTATCTAGTGTCAATTTCTTTTCTTTGCTGATCCAAGTCCTTAGACTTGAATCGAAGTCGGTCTATATTAGGATCTTTACTTGGTACTTGATTTGATTTTGTAGTGTACCATAAAAATCAAGATCCAATCTTTTTCACTGAACTTTGAAAAAGCTAACAACTTCCTTCCAAATCTTCTTCCTTTCTTTTTCTTTCCACGACCACTATAAACTTGGAATTATATATCAGGTGAATTGATACTCAGGTGAACTATAAACTTGGAATTAAAAATCAAGATCCAATCTTTTTCACTGAACTTTGAAAAAGCGAATAATTCCATTTATTTGAACACGTTGGAATTATATATCAGGTGAATTGATACTCAGGGCTGCGGGGAATCCCACTAAGTTGAGCTTAAGATCCAATATAAATACCTCTATCCAAGGCCAATATGTTATCATACAAGATGGCTAGTGTTATATTTTTTGGTAGAAAATTGGAGCATTTTTGTAGCAAATCACGCTCCAAACTAGCATGCTTCAACCGGTCCTTTTTCCATGTCTTGGTCTTCAAAGCGAACCCCGTCTGGGTTCAGCTTGTTTCATTGTCTTGTCTTTGCTTGGCTTCGGGGCACTGAGTATGTCGAAGCCAAAACCCGACTCGTCTATGCCTAAGAGCATCGACGTGTTCTTCACCTCCGTGTCCGCAGCGACGGTTTCGAGCATGTCGGCCGTTGAAATAGAGGTTTTCTCCAACTCCCAACTTATCATTATGACTGTTTTGATGCTCGTAGGTGGGGAGGTCTTTACTTCCATGCTCGGACTTCAGCTAGCAAGGTCCGAGTTCAAAAAACATGTAAGTCCTGATGGGGACAGTGTAAATTCTATTAGCCATGAAATTGAGTTAGGTACCATTACACATGAGAAACCTAGCACGGACTTAGAAAGTAACATAAACTCGTCCTCTACAAAGAGCCTGAAGTATAAAGCTATCAGGTATTTAGGGTATGTTGTATTAGGTTATCTTTTAGTCGTCCATGTAGTCGGTTCCAGTCTGGTTTCCATGTACGTAAGTCTAATTCCAAGCGCTAGGAAAATATTGAAAACCAAAGGCATTGAGATACAAACATTTTCTTTCTTCACCGTCGTGTCAACTTTTGCAAACTGTGGCTTCGTTCCGACGAACGAAAACATGATCGTGTTCAAGGAGAATTCGGGTCTTCTACTGCTGTTGATCCCACAAATTCTCCTCGGTGCACCCTTTATCCGGCATGCCTACGAGCCTCGATATGGGTTTTGGGAAAGATGACGAAAAAGGTGGAGTTCAATTACATCCTGGAGAATTACAAGGAGACGGGTTATGGTCATTTACGGTCGGGCTTTCGTTGTGCTCTTCTTTCAGCCACCGTTTTCGGGTTCATATTGGTTCAGTTGCTCATGTTCTGCTCGATGGAATGGAATTCGGAAGGCTTGGATGGTCTTAGTTCGTATCAGAAGTTCGTGGGGTCGTTGTTTGAGGTAGTGAATTCGAGGCACACCAGTGAATCGATAGTCGATCTTTCCACCATCTCCTCGGCGATCTTGGTGCTCTTTGTTGTTATGATGTGAGTCCTCTGTCTCTTTATTTCTCTCTCACACGCTTCTCTTTGGTCCATTCTCGGCCTCATATTTGCCTAATTGACAAGAAATTAGTACTGTCGCATCTTTTAGGATTTAGAGCATATTTGCCCACTCACGATCACGTTCTTTAAGGTCATATAGATATTATTTCTCAAAACAAAATTATATAGGTATATTATGCTTCTTCTTTTTTTAATTCAAGATCTAGGGTGATCGATATCAAATCAATAGAATGACCAATGCAGTTGTTGAGGTGACCTACAGTAAGTACTGCAGTCGGCTTGTAGTGTTGACAACTTCCTCTGAAATCGGCCTACAATACTAATAACTTTTTTTGATATTGTAGCAATCACCCTAGATCATAAAATAAAAAAAAACACATCAAATTTTAAAATAAAAAATTCAACAACCTATTGCTATAAAAATTAAAGTGAAAAAATTCACTTTTATTGCGTGAAATATTTCTCTAAAATTAAATATGAATTTTATGAAATATGGTAAATAAATTTAGATTCTAATTGCACTAGTACTAAGGTGACGTGACTTTAGGTTTATTTAATGCATACTTAAATAATTATATTTGTATGAAATATAATTAGCTGATTTTTTTTATAAAGTGAGTGGCCACGACACTACTGAAGTGGGTTTTGAATAAGTTTTATTTCGACCCCACAACTTGTGCGTGTTTACCCTCTCACTGGTTATCTCCATATCTTCAACCTAACATTTCCGCAATACGCTAAGAATAATAATTATAATGTATAATCTAACTTACGTAATTCAACGTATCATCATGATTTCCTAATCCTTTGTTAATTAATCTGTATCATACGTATTTATATACATGATTTCATTATTCTACAGGTACTTCCCTCCCTATACTTCCTTTATACCAACTAAATACCAGAAAAAGGAGTCACAGAAAGGTGGTAAAAGTGAAGCAGCAGGGAATAGTATATTGGAGTGTGTTATGTTCTCGCAGCTCTCATACTTAGCCATCTTCATCATCCTTATTTGCATCACAGAAAGACATAAACTGAAGGAAGATCCCCTCAACTTCAATGTCCTAAACATCACCATAGAAGTCATAAGGTAAATTAAAGGATTGTGTAATGTTAGGATTGAAGATTGAAATTCTCAACAGTTCATCACTTTTTTATTTTTGGTTGCCCTCCCGGTCCCCAAGGCTTTGTCTCGATTAATCCGGACCAACCTGCACTGTACACCAAGCTTTGATGGGTGAGTCTCCCAATGGAGATTTTTTTACATATACAAGATCTCGAGACTTGCTTAAGCGATACTAAACTGGTTATCACTTGAACCAACTCGTTGATTATTTCTTTTATTTTAAATTTTGATGAACTAATGAGTTTAAATTTGTGCTTTTTGCAGTGCTTATGGGAATGTTGGATTCTCAACGGGGTATAGCTGTAAAAGACGATTGGGAGGAGAGACGGGGTGCACAGATTCGTGGGAAGGTGGAGTAGCAGTGGGAAGTTTGTTCTCATTGTTGTCATGTTTTTTGAAAGGCTTAAGAGTTTCACTTTGAAATCTGGAAAAGCGTGGAACCTGTCCTGAAATCATAAAAAAATAAATAGAAGACTTAGTTTGTTTGTATGGAATCATCATGCAGGCATAAACGCTTTGTTTTCAACTGGTTTGTAACATATATGTAGCAGTGAGCCTTGCTTCTATTGGGTTTGGACAGTTTGCCTGTTTTTAGTTTGTTATGCATTCTTATATAAAGGCTTAGCCAGAAAAATTGGCCCCTGAACTATACAGGGTTCTCTTTTTAGTCCTTAAAGTATTCTTTTGATCAAAAGTGACCCTTAAAGTATACTTGCATCGCCATTTTTAGTCTTAGAGTATTTTTTAGCCTCTAAGGCAATAATTAATCAACGTGTGGCAAAAACCAAATTCTTAATTATATTAAAAAAGCAAATGGTTCTGCACCAATTCATCCATTTCAACATGAGAATTGCAATGGTTTAACCAGAGTTAATTGCACCATATATCCTCAAATTATGACGATCAATCTAAATTAATCCGAAAAGTTTAAACATTTTAAATTCATATTCAAAATATGACTTTCATTTTAAATTAGTCTCTAAATTTTTGAAAATTTCAATTGTATCCCTAAATTGTGACAGTTCTAAATTGGTCCTCTAAACTTTTGAATGTTTCAATTTTATACCCAGATTATGTTATGAAAGAAGGCAGTGACACACAAGGGGAAGAGCTGATGTCGAGCAAGGTTATGTCAATACCATCCAGGACTGACAGTGAGGAGAAACCAGTTGAGCTAGTAGGGAATGGACAGGTTGTACGTCGTGGACAGACAGAGAAAAGAGCCTCCAAGCGCCTAACTGATTTTGTTTTTTAATTAGGATTCCTAGTTTTTATTCATCAAGGCAGAACGCCAGAATGTATGCAAAAAAAAAAAAAAACACTTGAATGTTATTCTAAAGCAATCTTCCTCTCATTTCTCTATTCTCTTGAGTAAGATCCACGTTGATAACAAATTGGTGCTTTCATTGAGAGCGATGAACAACACGGAAGCCATTAAACTTCTTTAGGAAAGTTCCCGACGCCACGACCATGTCCTTGCCGCCTTACAAAAAGATGCGGAAGACCGAAAACTGGAATGTGAACAAGACCAGAAAACAATGCGGGAGATGATGCGGTAACTCACGAACATCTCAGCTAGAATGGGACAGTCTTCCCAGGATCGGGAAGGGATGGACGAGAAACTCCAAGAGAGGGCGGCAGCCAAGGGAAAATTTAAGGTGAAGGAAGAAACAGAGGACCCTTTTCTTTTTCCCCCAAAACCAGCTTTTGTGGAGTTACCGATGTTCACCGGTAAGGACCCAGAGGAGTGGGTAGCCTCGGCTCAAGACTTCTTTGACTTTTACGACGTAGAGGATCACCACCGCATCACCATGGCCTCTTTTTGCATGGAGGGCACCGCCAAAAAAGTGGTTCCGATGGATGCAACATTGGGAATAGTTTGTGGGTTGGAACCATCTAGTGGAGGCGATTTGGAAACATTTTGATATCACTGAGATCAAGAGCCCTAAAGGGAAATTAACCAAGCTGGTTCAGATGAACCACCGTGGGGAAATACCAGTCGCGATTTGAAGAAATGGCGTTGAGGAAAAATCAATTATCTGATGGATTCTTAACCCAATGTTTTTTATCCAGGCTACGTACAGATATTAAAATGAAGTCCTGGCCCACCAGCCCACCGGCATGAATGAAGTAGTTGCTCTGGCCCGATTCCACGAGCCTAGACTGACTGAGCAAAGAAAGGGTCTAGGAGAGGCTTAGCCCCCTAACTTCCTCCTTTGTTGCCTACCCATGTATCCCACTCCAACAACAATCCTAGAGGAATGCCAGGACGGTCGCCACCTTTAGAAACAAATCTGTCCCCAACCAACTAGATTCACCCTAGGAAAATCACCGCGGTGGAAGCCTAGAGCCGACGAGAAAAGGGCTGTGTTACATTGCGACGACAAGTTCACCCCGGGGCATAAATGTAAAGACCTGCAACTGTTTTTATTCGATGATGGGGAGGGGGACGAAATGGAGTAGGGAGGAGAAAAAATGGAAAGCAAAGAACCGAGAACCACATAATGGGAGCAGTCGTTGGTTTCGTTCAACGCTATGGTCGGCTGCTATACCCCGAACACCTTGCGAGTCCGCGGAAAAGTCAAGGGGAGAGAAGTGTGAATTCTGATCGACGGGGGAAGCACTCACAATTTTGTGCAGATGAGGGTGGTGAAGCACTTGGGTCTGACTATTACGGCGGCGCCAAACTTTCGAGTTATGGTAGGGAATGGGGATAAACTACGAAACGAGGGCTGGGTTCGAGATCTGAGACTCAAGGTCCAAGGAACAGAATTGGTAACAAAATTTTATGCTCTTCCTCTAGAATGAACGGAGATGGTTTTGGAGGTCACTTGGATGGCGAACCTAGGGCAGGTGACCATGGATTTTGGCAAGCTGACTTTTGAGTTCCGGCTAGGTGAGAAGGTGATCTTTTGGCAAGGGGAAACCGGTCTGGACCTCCAGCCAGTACAGTTCCATTGTAACCCCTTGATCTGGCTTAGTCGCTAGACCGAACCGAGCGAACTACATTAAGTTTGTTAAAACAAACTCATAAATATTTAACTCGAATTACATCCATTTTTCCTTTTATCTTATCTAGATGCAACATTATAGTCTATGGTGTGCATACTGGTAGGGGGTGAAAAATCAACCCAATCTGGTGTTGAATCGACATCTAATTGCATGCAATTGCAATTTAGGGACCAAATTGCAATTTTAGAAAATTATAGGGACTTAATATATTTTGAAGTTACCAAACCTTAATTAATCAGGTTTCATACCCACATGTCAAATTTTAGCTTCAAACAATCATCCAAACTCATTCAATTACATACTTAGCATTAAAGGACCAAAACAGAAGAAACAGAAACTTTCAAACATCACATTAACTGAATTAAAAATTGCTCGTATTGGTACACGGGCAAGTGTATCGGTACACTTTGCCAATTCTCAAAATCCAGATTCTAGTAGCTTAAAATCGTATCGATACAGCTATTCGCGTATCGGTAAGCCTTGCTAAAATGCCTTGCCCGTACCGAAACAGTTTCTCGTGTACCAGAACACAGTCCCAAAAATAGCTTACTTGTACCAGTACATGGACACACGTACCAATACGCTTGGACCTGTAATGTCCAAATTGATGATTTTTCATGCTTTCAAGGACACCAAAACAATCCAACATGCTCCAAACATATGCACAACGTCACTAAGGAGCAATCCACAACAATTCATCACATGAAGGCCAATAAATCATGACATTATGCTTCAAAGGATAAATTAGAGGCATGCTTCCTAAAAACCAAGTCATTCAAAGCATGAATCATAAATCCAAAGCAATACCAAACATTTAAGGCCATTTACAATCTCAAAACCACATAGCAAACTTGCTAAAACAGAGAGTTTATCAAAAGCCTCCCAAAACCACAATGAACCCCGTTGCCTTTATTACTACAAGTCTAGATTGGAATCATACGTTCGAAAGTAAAGAACCATTAGAAAACATTTATAAAGGATTAATAGCTTGGGAATTTCAGTAAAGAACCATACATTAGAGGAGAATGACGAAGCTCACCTCTAATGTTGACTTTTCTCCTTAAATGTGTTGATTTACAAGAGAAAATAAGATTAAAACAATAACGTTTTGATAGGAAACAATTAAAAACTCATTTGACATTAAAAGATTAAGGAAATCAAGAAGTTACCTAAAGATTTTGAAGAAGAGAAAAGTGTTTAGCTGAGACAATTTGAGAGAAAATCTTTTAGAGAAAAGTTATTTACGTAAAGTTTGCTTAGGAAATTAATTATAAAGTTAATTTCCAAAATCTATTTATACACTTTTCAAATCTTTTAAAATAGCGGGAAAATTCTGATATTAGACTTTGGGAAAATAGTTCTTTAAAGATTCAAAGTTTTAACCCTTTACAAAACAGTCACTAAAACAGTTTTCATTCTTTACATTTTGGTCACTAGCCAAAATGTCACATTTTTGAATTCCATTTTTGAAAATTGACTTTACCAAAAATATTCATATATTAAATAATGATTTTTACATATTTTTCTCAAATATTTTCTCACTCAAAAATATTTATTATGATTTTAATCCTGAATCTGACTCGAATCTCTAACTCGATCCACCAAACCGTCTAATCAGCCTATAAACTGCTAGGCCCAAAATTGGGGCATTACATCCATTTCATTGAGAAGAATGGTGGAAACCCAGGCTCTTGTTGAGTGTTACCAATTGCAGCTAAATCATGACCATGAACCCGCTAAGAACAAAGAAGATGAGGCCATGTGGAACCTACTAGAGCAGTTTGGAGAGGTGTTTGTGCCTGGTAAGGGATTTCCTCCCACCCGTGAACACGACCATGCCATTCATCTTGAAGCCAACAGCAAGCCCGTAAATGTGTGACCTTATCGATATCCCTATTTCCAGTTTACCTTTAATTTCCAATAACTCGATATCCTCTCGAGTTGCCATCTTGATATCCTCGATCACTCCAAAGGTGGGACAAGAAAAAGCCATCAAACTTATGGCCCCTTCACGAGAGAGGGCAATTTTCCTGGCCTATATTTAATCTCAAAATCATACCCTACAAGTTTAGCCAACCATTGCTAATGTTCCAGGGTTTGTATGGTTTGTTGCGTGAGTTCTCGAAATGACCTTTGATCAGTGATCACTATGAATTTCCGCCCCACAAGGTATTGCCTCTATTTGCGAATAGCCTGAGCAATGGCATACATTTCTCGGTGATAAGTTGATGCTGCTTGCATCCGAGCACTCAATTTTTGGCTAAAGTAGGCCAATGGTCGATTCTCTTGCATTAGCAGGGCCCCAATGCCAAACCCTGAAGCGTTGGTCTCCACCACAGGTTTTCTCAAAGTCAGGTAGTCCTAGGATGGGTGTGGCACTCAACTGCTCCTTCAATACTTCAAAGGCCTTTTGAGCCTCGCTGACCAGCTAAACTGGTCACCCTTTTTAGGAGGTCGGTAATCAGAGAAGCTACAATGGCAAATTGCCAGATAAATCTTCGTTAATAGCCTGCTAATCCTAGGAAGCGTCACACCTCTTTCATGGATTTCAGCTCGAGATTACCAAAGTCAAATGGGAAGGAAGCAATAATGGTGCTAATCGATCGATTAACCAAGTACGGACATTTCTTTGCTTTACCAAGGAAATTCGATGGGAAGATAGTTGCAAGAGTTATGTTGCAGGGGTGATCAAACTACATGGTATTCCGAGGTTGATGGTAAGTGACAGGCTTCGGATATTCACTAGTGAACTATGGACAGAACTGGCTCGAATGTAGGGAACTGATTTGTGCATGAGCTTAGCGTATCACCCTCAAACTGACGAGCAAAGAGGCTCTTAATCGATGTTTGGAGATGTACTTACGATGCATGGATGGAAATGACCCAGGAGGTTAGGAAAAATACTTGGCTTGGGCGGAATATTGGTACAACACAACCTTGCAAGTGTCCACGGGGATGACTCCTTTCAAGGCATTATACGGGAGAGACCCCCTACCTTAGCAGATTACGCAGCTGGAGGCATACACAACTCCTATTTGGATGCTCAACTACAAGAAAGAAACCTACTTTTGAGAGAACTGAAGCAAAATCTTTGGCGATCCCAAGTCCGGATGAAGAACCAAGCTGACAAACACCGAAGGGAGGTCGAATTCAATGTGGGTGAATGGGTGTGGGTTTGGTTGCAACTCTATAGGCAGTTAATGTTGAGGTTGAAGAAGGCTCAAAAGCTGGATCCTAAGTATTTTGGACCTTACAAGATTGAGAGAAAAATTGGACAGGTTGCATATCACTTGGAATTGCCAGAAACTACCAGGGTACACCCCGTGTTCCACGTCTCGCAACTAAATCCTTGCAAGGGACAACCCACCCAGCAGGTCACTCCGATATCTTGGTTGGAAGAACGAAAAAAACTAGCGACCAACAAAGGGGCTTCGAACCTTGAGGACAAGGTTCCCTTGCTAGGGGAGGGTGATGTTATGAAAGAAGACAAAGGACACAGAAGGGGAAGAGCTGATGTCGAGCAAGGATATGCCAATACCATCCTGGACTGACAGTGAGGACAAACCAGCTGAGCTAGCAGGGAATGAGCAGGTTGTACGTCGTGGACAGAGAGAAAAGAGTCTCCAAGCGCCTAACTGATTTTGTTTGTTGTTAGGATTCCTAGTTTTTATTCATCAAGGCAGAACGCCAGAATGTATGCGAAAAAACACTTTACTTGAATGCTATTCTAAAGCAATTTTCATCTCATTTCTCTCTTCTCTGTTATCCTGCTTGAGTAAGATCCAGGTTCATAACAGATTATCAATATATGCATCATTAATTATTGTTTATGTTGCATCATATTATTAAACGATACACATTATAGTATGTACATGGCAATTAATTTTTTTAATGATTTTTGTTGTACCTGCCTTTGGAATCTACAAGCCTCCAAACCTGCAAAGCCCCAGAATTTGCAAGCCTTCGCTACAGCTCCTCTAGAGTTCTCATTCTTTTTTTGCTAGGAAAAATATGATTTTATTCATGAACATATCGCCTTAATCAAGTATGCGTGCCTCATTAAAACCTCTCTAACCCTAAATGGAGAAAAAGTGTACAATGCATACCGGTTTATACAAAGCCAGAACATGGTCCAATACACCTGTTAATACATACATTACTCTTGCACCATACTATGCAAGGGAAGAATAATTGCAAATTACACTCCTAAATCAGACAATCAGTGGGTAGCAGAAACCTCCTTGCATGGTACTCCTCGCTAAAGTCACCACCAAGCCTTGAATATCGATTGGCGTTGCACCCCATCCATGGCTAGACAAGCAGCCATTTGATTGTTATTCCTTTCAACATGTGAAAAATGAACATTTGAGATTCTACTCACCAGATTATGTATTCCCACAAAAATTTGCCACCATCGCCAAGGTATGTGGAGAATGTTTTGGATCCAACTCAAGATCAATCTTGAGTCAGTTTCAATTTGCAGAATAATCCTCCCAGTTCACACAATTTTTAAGAAGATTTCCAGTGCTAGCTTAATCGCAACAAGTGCCGCAAAATCCTTCCCCTGACTTACCACGGGCCAAAGAATATTGCTCTAATTACTCCTTCATTTCTTAGTACATTGCCGCAACCTATTTCCCCATTTTTTTCAAAACTGTCAAAATTAAATTTCACATATCTTGCTAAGGAGGCTCCCAAATGAAATTTGCATATCAAGGCTTGTTCTTGCAATCAAACCACCTCTCGGTGACTCCCACCATCCTTCTATATTAGGAATCCATTCATCCCTAGTAGCCTTTATCCAAAAGAGAGCTCGAAGCTTGGAGTAAAACAGTAGATCTTTCATACTGGTATCTTTATTAGTGAAAATTTTCTCATTCCTCGAAAGCCACAAGCTCCATAAGGTTGCTCCGATCATAATCATCCATAAGCTCTTTGTAGTACTTGAAAAACTAGAATCAAAACAAAAATCAAACAAACTCTTAATATCGATCGGATGGATCCACTGAACATTCCACCATGCACAAAACAGTTTCTAAAATCTGTCCACCCGACCCAATTGAATACTCCCCCTAGGCTACACATTTTTTTACGATTAATAGCATAGGTATAAAGTGATGTACAAAACGGAAGTATGGGGTTAAACTAATAAAAAATATTAGAAAGGTTAAAGAGATAATTTCATTATAGAAAGGTCAAAATTAAAAGAAAGTTAAAATTTTCATCCATTTGCAAGGCTAGAGGCTTATGATCAGTTACTAGCCTAAACGTTTATCTCATCACTACAATATGCCTCTGTCATACTTCGAAAAATCATATTAAAATTGTAAAAATAATAATTAATTGATTTTTGATGAAAATATTTAATTAATATATGATAGATACAATGATTCGATTGTTAAAGCAAATCAATTTATAGATAAAACTTAATCATCATAATAAGTTATACAAAATGAGCATAAACACGACAAGAATAGGTATGACATAAAAATAATCTGAACGCTTCCACATGACATGAATATTATGAATATACCATGGATATTCAACTGTGTTAAAATTTACATAAAATAAAATTTAAATGTATCAACATTTAAATAAATAAAATATATTTTTAATATAATTATAACACAATTATAAATATACAACAAATATAAATGGCATGAAATATTTATCAATTAATATAATTATAAATATATTTTTAATATATTTTAATGAGAAATGATATAAGAAAATATAAAATATAAATGGCATGAAATATTTATCAAATTAACCTCAAACACTAGTCCAAAGAAATTAATTACTTTGTCTATTCGTCGAGAAATTATTACATGTTCCAGGCTCACCACGTCATTCGTGGTCCTTATCCAATAAAAATCAGCCAACTAATTTCTGTTTCCCATGTCATTTTTTCTTTTCTAGTTATTTTCTATGTAACCACCCACTCTTTATTTACATGACAAAAAAAGTAAAGATTCATCTTTGGGAAAAAATAACATGGAAAATAAAGAACTAGTTGGTTGTTTTTTAGTGGATGGGATCACGGATGTCGTGGTGAGCCGGGACCATATAATAATTTTTCCTATTCGTTAACTACTTCAAATTATACCTAAATCAATATAATGAAAAAAAGAAAAGAAATATAAATAATAAACCCAACAAGTGGTCTCAGTGAAAATGTAGATGATGTTCGTCTTAGGAGACCTGAGTTCAATCGCAATATCTGCAAGGTGTGTACCATTTGTCAAAGGGTTAAGAATATATATGAACAAATATTACCTTGTAATCACCAATTACAAATAATGTGAGTAATTTATCAAAATTACCCCATTAATTTTTTAATAATTTTTATATAAATATTAAAATTAATGGTGTGTAGATGTATCTGACGCTTGTTCTAAACTCATTTTTTTGTTATATTGCATAAGTGATACATAGTTAAAACAATGTTATATTTTGATACATAAGCTATGTAAAAAAATTATATAATCTTTCATATTTAAGTTATAAAATTAAAAACTTAAATTCTTAACCTTAAAACTCTAAAATTTAAACTCTAATCATAAACTTTAAATTATACACCTTGTACGTCAAACCTTTAAACCTTAACGTAAATCCTTAGACTTTAAAATTAAAAAGACTTAGTTTACGCACACTTCTTTGTTAAAATAACTTTTTTTTTTTGAAAGAAATGGAGAAATTTTAAATTATTTGCATAGACGTGGGCGGCAAGGGTCAACTTGCGTTGCTTGGCCCTGGATGCTAACCGAGGGAAGTTTCACCATTGGTCGGGAGCCTTACACGTGGCTGTCGTTTTGGGAGGCTAGTCAATGGACCACACCAACGCTACACTACAGGTAGGATGTAAGAAGTTGATCCGATCTGAAAACTTGACTGAGTTAGAATTTAGTTTGATCTGAGAAAGCGATGACTCGAAATTGATTTGTAACCGAAACTCGAGTTGAATTTGTTACAGTAGTAACCAAATTCGACTTGCATCCGATCGAGAACGATCTGAACCCAAATTGAATATGTTATTATGGACTCGAAACTTGACCTGTACCCGACTGAAACGAACCCGAACCCAAAAATAACCTGGCAGATAATAGATATTACCCGACTGAATCGACCCGAGATCCGATTTTACTCGACCTGTTTTGAACCCAACCTATTAATTGACCCGACTTATTTTGAACTCGACTTGTTGTTGACCTGAATATTGATCTGGCTTGATATTTACCTGACATGTAATTGAGGAAGTCTATGATTTGATTAATTTATTATATTATAATATGATAAATTAATTTTCATCATTTAAATTATTAATTTTTGTATTTAAAATCTTTTTGTTAAATAATTCAATTATTGACTATTAATTTATTAAATTATATATAAGAATATATATATATATATTATGAATATCTTTATTTATGGTGGATATCTATATATATTAAATGAGACTTTAATTTACTTTATTATTAGAGTTTTCATCTTATGCCTATAAATATAGAGTTTGAAAAGCATTGCAGACTACACTACTTTGAGAATATAATACAAGTCTCTCTCTTTGTCTCTTATCTTGTTCATCTATTTTATTCTTGTTCTTTACTTTATTCACAACACGTTATCAGCGCGATTTCGCTCGATTATTATGGTTCTTGTTGGTGGTTCTCGAAAATGATTTCAATTTGATTTTGCGACTACATCTGGTATGTTCCGTTTATCTATATATTATTTTACTGATTGGTTAATCACGACATCAAGTTTATGTTCGTGTTGTGACTCAAATATATAAAATAAACCTAACAAAATAATAATATGCAGCCATCTATTTACGTTTGTTTTATTGAAAGAATTAACTTCTCCTTGCACACGGTTTTTGAGTATTTTTAAAGAAAGCTTTAAAAATAAAATTATTTATTTGTTAGTCTGCTTAATAAATAATAATATATGATTGGAAGTTTGTGGCTATTTATTTGATAAGAGATTGTGTTTTTAATCATGTTTTGAGTTTTACATGATATGCTTTAATGGCTTAAAAATCATGGCTTGAATCAACGTGGACAAAAATTGAGGAACTTATTATCTGCCCCATATTTGCGAATCTTCCTACAGAGCTTCAATCCAAAATATTTAAACCCACACCTGTTGGTGCACGCAAGATAGTCCTAGCAACAAATATTGCAGAAGCATCAGTAACCATTGATGGTATTAAGTATGTCATTGATCCAGGTTTCTGCAAGATGAAATCTTATAATCCGAGGACTGGGATGGAGTTTTTGCAGGTAACTCCTATCTCTAAAGCTTCAGCTAAGCAACGTGCTGGTCGGTCTGAGCGAATAGGTCCAGGTAAGTGTTTCCGATTGTACACTGAATTCAATTATATAAATTTTGATGACAATACCACACCAGAGATACTACGGACTAACCTTTCCTGTGTTGTTCTTTCTTTGAAGAGTCTTGGAGTTCATGATTTGGTAAATTTTGATTTTATGGATCCACCAAAAGTTGAGGCTCTACGAAAAGCAGTTGAACTTCTGTTTGCATTGAGTGCATTAAATAAAGTTGGAGAGTCGACTAAAGTTGGTAGACAAATGGCAGAGTTCCCTCTTGATCCAATGCTATCCAAAATGATAGTTGCTTCCGACAAGTACAAGCATTCAGATGAGGTTATTTCCATTGCGTCTATGCTCTCTGTAGGCAATTCTATCTTTTACCGTCCAAAGGACAAACAAGTTCTTGCTGATAATGCAAAGAAGAATTTTCATACTGGCAATGTGGGTGACCTTATTGCTTTAATGAAGGTTTACAATGCCTGGAGGGAAACAAATTACTCAACACAGTGGTGTTATGAAAATTATATTCAAGCCAGGAGCATGAAGCGTGCGAGAGACATCAGGGATCAATTAGAGGGTCTTCTGGAGAGAGTTGAAATTGAACTAACATGTAGTGCTAATGATTTAGAAGCTATAAAGAAGTGCATTACAGCTGGTTTTTTCCCTCATTCGGCTAGGTTGCAGAAATATGGTTCTTACCGGACTATGAAGTGTTCACAGATTGCCTATATACATCCAAGCTCAGGCTTGGTACAGGAGCTCCCGAGATGGGTGGTATACCATGAACTGGTTCTTACGACCAAGGAATATATGAGAAATGTAACTGAGCTGAAACCAGAATGGTTGGTCAAAGTAGCCCCACATTACTACCAGATGAAGGACTTCAAAGATGCCGTATCAAAGAAAATGCCAAAATGCCAAAGGGACCGGTGAGCAGCAGAACAACCAGTAAAAACTCTGTTTTCTATTTACTAATTTTGTTAAAGAAAATCCATTTTCTTATTATGTTAAAACACTGTGTTATTCCATCTAGACTTCTTGTAGTTAAATTTGAATATGCAACAATTTTAGGGTTAAATAATTTCAAGAGCAATCAAGTTCGTATGTTGGTTAATAATTTGTTGTCCTATTGTATCAGTTCCGGATATAATGTGTTCTGTTTAAGCAATCTTATTCAAAATATTTCTTGAATGGTTTTCATGTTGTCCTTAAATTTTGTTCAATATATTAGTTACTTGTTCAAAATTCTTTCGAACTTTTCTATCTGAACTTTTCAGAGCTGGAAACTTGGCTGTTACAAACTTAGGTGCTGAAGCAATTAGTGAGGTAACCCTCTTTATCAGGGCCGCCGGTTAAATTGGAAGACTTGCAGAGAATAATTAGCTGTATCGGGCTAAAGGGATGTAGTTCATTGGTTGCAGAATGCTTGCTACTGTTTTGTTATTAGGCATTAGATCATTTTGAGCTCTAACATGGTTGTTTTGTGGTTGTATCTGTTGCAGAAATAGATGGTGATCCAGATGGAAGTGATGCATTTTTTTCATTTATATATCTAATAATATCTGGTGATATTAATCGAGTTGTTTGGTTTATGTGCCATATCTTCTGGGTTGTTTACTTCTGTGGATGTTTGAACTTGCTTTTGCTTGCACCTTGTGCTGTTTTTGGGGTTAGGGAGTTGTTGGTATGTCTGTAGCAACTATTTTTGCTTCCTCCATCCTGAGTCAATTATGACTTGTAAATGGTTGTTGTATGTTTCCATGTCAAGCATTATTTGAATAGATATATCAGTGTGAGAGTAGTGATTATGCTTCTGATCCAATACTTCAAACCTGATACTTTTCGGGGTGAAGTAATAGATATGCAGTTTTATTGAAATATCAGTTTCTTGATATTGGCAGCTCTCAAAGTTGTGTTATATGGCGAACATTTTGCTTGTTTCAATGTTCAACCATCTTCCCTAATCTATGTCTGCATATACATACATGAGTATCCATCTCGAACTAATCGTAGCAAAGTAAAATGGCATCCTTTCATTCTCTCAGGTCTTGTCATTGTGAATGCTGAATGTGCTGAGTTTTATGTTTTGCTAAGATATAGCTCTGGAGCTATTTTGGCATCGCGATGGACGGATAAGGTAAGTTTTGATAGTGGTGTATGATTCTGTCTTGGTGATTCCGTGATGGTCGGATATGGCTGCTGTGTGCTGTGATTAATTGCCTGGTTAAGGATTTAGAAAAGGCCATTCTCATATTTTTTTCGGGAGTTCTTTATCGTCATTGAGACTCCTTGATTAAAGCTGGAGTCATTTGGTTTTGTATGTTTAAGGCTTTATAGTAGGTCAGGCCTGGGCGGTTTACCTGTGTTCATCTAAGGTTAATCTCGATGATTTCGAAAGGAAACAGGGAATTATCTCATTCACCCGATCTTCGTCCATATGGCACTTAGCTTTTTCTTCCTTCCAAAGGTTTGCTATTCCTTTGTCCACCCGGTCTTTATTGTTGTTATGGTAATCTTATGGATTTTGACAATTTTAATAAATAAACTTGCCCTTAGAGGAATTGGTTGTCTTCAATTACTTGCCTTTGCTTAATTTCGTTGACTGAAACCATTTAACGGTGCTGTACTCTGCTGTTTTGATTCTCTGGTTTTACAATAAGACTTGAGATTGAAGATTAAAGTGAAGATGTAGAAAAGCATAGCAAAGATAAAAAAGGACAAAGAAATAAATATAGAGAAAGAGGCAGGCCTTGCTTTCTTTCTTTTCTGGCTTGAATTCTTGTTGATTTGAATGGCTACATATTATAAATGCATATATACACACACTAAACCTTCTGATTTCGAATGTATTGTACTATATATTAATTAGGGTGAAGTTCACACATGGTCATTAAACTATTTTAAAATGTTTATTTTGATCATTGAACTTTCAGAAGTATAAAATGGACATTAAACTTTAAATTTTGTTACAAAATGTGCATTAAGCCGTTAGATGACGTTAATAGTCTAGCAATTAATTGGCTGAGCAATTAAAGTAATATATTAGTTGTTATAAAATGATCATTAAACTTTGTAAAAGTTATAGAATGATCATTTAATTATTTAATTATTACAAAATAGTAAATTTACTATTGATGTATTATTTATTTGTTACAAAATGGTCATTGTATTAGTTAATTGTTATAAAATGGTTGTTATTACGTGTCACAATTTTATTAGAGGAAAAATATTAAATTTTTTAAAATTAAAATTAGGACCAAATTAAATTATTTTTAAATATTGAGGGTTAAAATTATTATTTTGAATTAGGACTCAATTTATTGAATGTATAAATATAGAGGAGTAAATGTATATATAGAAGAAATTCATAGAAATTGTAACCCCTTAGACCCGCCTATGCATTACATCGAATTCTAGGAGGTCACATTAGGATCACAAGAGCGACCCACAATAAAAAACCATATAAAAATATTTTTCTTCAAATACATTAAAAATTGTAAAACAAACTTATGTTTAAAATACCATTTCAGAAAATCATTTAAACATATAACAGAAACTCAGAAACATATTACAGATTCTGACACAAAACAATACACGACATACATGCCCACTAACTGTAACAGTACCGTACTCCAAAAACAACGTCGAGAGAACTCCAGAAACTGATGTCGGTAGCTATATCATGATAGATTTCTTCTAACCTGCGATGGTAGAAACAACATGAGCTTGGGAAAGCTCAGTAATACAGAACTACCAAATGATGTTGTAAGCACATGCAGGTACAAGGTAAAGTATGGCACAAACATAAAGATCATGGCATCATCAGGGTCCTTTATAGTATAGAATCTCATATTACGCCATACTTAGAGGCAACATGGTTGTTCAATACTTGAACTTCTGAATATCATACGGGCATTCTACAATCCAGAAGAATCGTAAAGGAAATATATATTTTATAGGAATTAAGCTAGGAGGTTTGGTGTGTCCCAACAAACGTAAATAAAAAAGGATCGACAGAAAGTGTCAGACAACAGAAAAATTTTCATAGGGGCAAAGGAGGAGACATGGAAATTTTGGTATTAGCTTAGCTACCCTCCAATCGTACTCCAATATGCAGCTCCCCAGAACTGCATCTATACAGGCATTAACCCAAGCCTAATGAGCGTGGGTACCGACCTAAAGGGTTACATTAGGTCCTAGGCAGAATTACCCTAGCCGAAGTAAATGAACCTAATACAGGCATTAACCTAGGCCCAATGGGCATAGGTACCGACCAAAATGGTTACCTTAGGTCCCAGGTTGACTTACCCTTGCTGAAGCGTATGAGCCAAATACGGGCAAACTCACCCTAGCCGAAGCGTAGGAGCCAAATACGGGCGAAATTACCAGTCTGATCAGGGCTGGGCCTACAGTCTTCAATTAATATCCTAGTACCTAGTAAAACAATTTTGAACGGTAACGGTCATCTCAGTAAGTAGCAGCATGCCAAAAATTTAGAATACAGACAGATGTTTAATTAATATAACCAGAGTATCAAGACCTATAAATTGGGTATACTTGTATAAGAAAATTAGGAACCAGAAGTCATGCTTTTACTTCAGATAACAAGATCACTCGGGATCAAAAAATGATAGACTGGTTTCCAATCAAGGAGATCATTCATGTAAACATGGGACACCCTAGATGGTCCAATCTATCACTCAGGGGTCCTTGCTAATTACAGAAAGGAGACACTAAACTTTAGTCCATTCTAGACTGATTTTAGAGTCAAGAAACTTATTCGAAGGAATTCGATAGATATCGACTTTATCCAGGTATTCAAGAATTATACCTCAAGATTATTCAGAATTTTTCGGTATATCATGATTATAGAAGAATTCAGATATATCAGGACATGTTTTGGGAATTTAGGTAGATCAGGATCAATCAAGATTTTAGATATATCAGTAGAGTTCCAATCAAGTTTGCTTAAAAGGGCATTTTGGTCATTTTAACACTTAGAGGCAATTTCGTAGTTTAACCCCGATAGGGTAAATCAATGACTTGCGACGCTAAAGATTGCTAACGGTTTGCAAGGCTTCCAAGACTATTCCACTATAATCGTCTCATCAATGCATTATTTTTCAAGCATTCAAATTAGTACACCTTATCTATGTTCAATCTTTAGTTCTAGTTGAGTTGTACATCTGAACAGATCATTGTCACATATTATCTCAAAACAAGCCTCGAAAGGTTGAACATGTATTTATGCAGTATTCTTCCATTATTGTTACAATGTTAAGAATAACTGATTTACATAAGTCAGGCTTCAAACCCACAAGGGCATTACAATCATTTGCGATATGTCGAAAATTTACAAGATTTTCCAATTATCTACTTATCTCAAGTTATGTAGGTATTTAATTATTTAAGTACTCGATGGTGTTTCAACCATTCAGGTAAATTTTGCCACTTTCAACCAATTCATTCATTTAAGAACTTGAAGGTTTATCCATCATTCCAATTAATTTGGTAACTTTAGTGCCTGAGGTTATTTCGGTCATCTCAGTTCAGGAATACGAAGAACTTCTAGTAAATTTAACCTTAGAGACTTATTCTGAATTCAAGAAAAATTCAAGTATCTTATATTCTCAGAAGTATAAATCTTGTTACCATATCTTCCCAAGTAAGTCGTGATTTTCAGATGAATAATTATTTTACCAGATTAAATATAAATTCCCAGATCACTTTTATTGCCATGGGTGTTTTAGTCATTCTTGCACCTCAAGGGCATTTTCATCATTTCTTAACTTAACATTTCAGAACTTAAATCATTAACTAGCATAACCAGATTTAAAGTATAACAGTCTTGTCAGTTATTCTTGGATCTCAGAAGTTCTTATTGGTCATCCATCTTCCTAACCGAGCATTTTGGTCTCAATTGGTTTACTATACTTTTCTATAATCGATTAGACATTAACAGAATTAACCATATGCTTGAATATGATCATGCAAGCTTTTACCGAATACCAACATGTTTCATAAAGCATACAGAATGTAGTAATGTATTACCTTGAATCCTTGCTATATCGGTCAATCCTTGAAACAAAATTCAAACACTCGCGAACCCGAATTTGACATCCTCAACATCTTGGATACGAAGATATATGAATACCTTCATTTAACCACAATCCAAAATTAGTCATTAATTACATTGCCTTTAAACTAAATAATGAAACACATAAGTATATTCGGGTCCAATATCAAATTTGGAGGCTTTAAGGTTAGAATTTCACAAAACGGGCTTTAAAATCGGACTCGGGATGTCAAAAAACATAAAATACGGGTTTTAAATTTTTTTGACCTTTTGGTTCAAAGTCAACGTTGATGTCATTAGTCAACGCTGACGTCATCGGTCAACGCTAATGTCGACGGTCAATTGGTCAACTGTCAACCAAGTTAACTCGGGTGAGTTGACTCACTAAGTTGACTCGGGCAGGTTGACTCACTGAGTTGACTCAAATAGGTTGACTCAGTTAACGGGTCGAGCCTATACTCGGGTTATCAGGTTTTCAGCTTAGGCTGGTTTAGACGGGTCAGACCAGGTCAATCTCAGGTTGGGTTGGTTAAACGAGTTTGGGCTAAAGGCTGTTGGGCACACAAGCCAGCCCATTTTCTATATAACTAATAGGCCTGACCTAGTTCATTGGGCCAGACCGGTTTTGGTCGAACCAAATTAATTGGTTTAGACCTGCTCAAGCTACTTACCCACACAGACCTCAGGTCATCAGAAAATCTCACCGGCGATCCCAAAGGTTAAATTTTTCCTGCTAGAAATAAATCCCATTAAACACTTAACTCAACCAAGATGAAAATTCATCAATTTAAGTCGGAATATGCCCAAAACTTGCCCCAAAATGGTACAAAATGGCCAGAATAAGCGTAGCTCCGATGATGACCCTGACGACAATGAACCAACGATCAATCACCGAGGTCTTACTCGTCTCAACCCAAGGAGCTCAGATCTAACAGCCGTGCTACGAAAGGATGACGGATGCGGCCGAAAAACTTAGATAACAAAGGAGGTTTTTTTGGGTTTCCTGACAAAGCACTCAAACATGCTTTCACGACAGATAGTGTCTGACCATTGCGAATGGCGGTTAAGGTTGGGCTCAGGGTGAGGTGGCGGTGAAAGCCACGATGGAGCAGTGAGGCAGATCGATGGGTGAAATGATTTGGGTAGCTGAAAGGTCGAGAGAGAGATGGGGGATTCTGATATTATTTTTGGTTGGATATTAAATCCGATAAGTGATGAGTCAGGCTTTTAATTAAAATTGGTATAACTATCAAGGCACAATTTAGAAGAAAATTTGTACAAGATTTAACTAGATGAGGTCTTTAGCCTAAGTGGTTAAAACTTGGGTTCACCCATCCTGAGTCGAGAGAGAGATAAAAGAGGTTTTTTTGGGTTTCCTGACAAAGCACTCAAACATGCTTTTACGACAGATAGTGTCTAATAATTGCGAATGGCGGCTAAGGTTGGGCTCAGGGTGAGGTGGCGGTGAAAGCCACGATGGAGCGGTGAGGCAGATCGAGGGGTGAAAGGATTTGGGTAGCTGAAAGGTTGAGAGAGAGATGGGTGATTCTGATATTATTTTTGGTTGGATATTAAATCCGATAAGTGATGAGTCAGGCTTTTAATTAAAATTGGTATAACTATCAAGGCACAATTTAGAAGAAAATTTGTACAAGATTTAACTAGATGAGGTCTTTAGCCCAAGTGGTTAAAACTTGGGTTCACCCATCCTGAGTCATGGGTTCAACACCACTTGACTGCAAGATTCCATTTTTCATTCATTCTCCACTTTCTTTTATTTTTTTTCATTTTTAACCATAATAATTAATATATTATGCTATTAGAGGTGTTACAACTGTCCCCCTTAAATGAAATTTCATCCTCGAAATTTACCAGAGTGAGAGAAATGCAGAACTGCTCTTTCATCCATTCTTGTACTGAAACTTATCCATTAGGGTATCTTTGTTTCTCGGGACTCTCAGACGGTTACAGGTCAATCTGGTAGTGTCCTCAGTTACTTGGACTTTATTTAGACCCAAAGTTATCCCATCATACATCTCGGACCAACTAATTAAAATACAGTATTTGAATCCATCCCGAACTTCATACGGTGCCAAATGTTAAGTGTTCAAAAGTACTATTTTTATGACCCTTTTTACTCATATTATTGTTAAACTTAGGCTCATTTCAGTTGCATTATTAGCCATTCATGTATGTTTTAATGATTTCCTTCACTGTCATGCTTGATTTCATAATTTGGTTGATTTTCGTGGAAAAATGTATTGCTGGTATGTGTTTTTGTGTGTGCAGGATCTAAGGTAATTAAAGACAAGAAGAAAAGGAAGCTGCCGATTTAGATAGGATAAATCCATTCAAGATAATTACTAGAAACAAGGATAAATCCTAAAAGAGTTTGAGTTCCATGAAGAAATCAAAAGGAGATTAAAGTCCAAGAGTTTTAGGAGGAATAAAAATATAATAATAAAAGGAATTTAATTATTTTATTGTGTTTAATTCCAACTTAACTTCCTCCTCAAGAAAGACTTTGACCTACCCATCTCCTATAAATACAAGCCCTAGCCGCCAACTACAAGAGATGTGCGATTAGAGAGAGCAAATTGGGGCTGTTTCGATTTCTTCTTCTTTTTCTCTTTGTTCGATTAGATTCATGCTAAGGAATTTTTATCTTGTGTTTATTTTGCACCCGACCATGATCTAATTTAAATTGGTTTGGTTTATTGTGTTTTTTTGGTTGTGAGAACGATTGGATTTGTTTAGGTATTGAGTTTGCAATTTTTCTTTAAAGTTTGTTCATTCTTGATTCTTAAATTTTGCGAGTGAATTGGGAGAGGATCTCGTGAATACATCCATTTATCTAATATCGGGAGAGGAATTTAATTGTTTTAGTCATTCTCACACCCAAGGGCATTTTTGTTATTTCTTAACTTAACATTTTGGAACTTAAATTATTAACAAGCATAACCAGATTTAAAGTATAATAGTCTTATCAGCTATTCTTGGATCTCAAAAGTTCTGACTAGACATCCATCTTCCTAATTGAGCATTTTAGTCTCAACTGGTTTACTATACTTTTTCCATAATCGATTAGACATTAACAGAATTAACCATATGCTTGAATATGATAATGCAAGCTTTTACTGGGTACCGATAAAGCATACAGAAGGTAGTAATGTATTTGTTGAGATGATCAAACAATGGTGGAATGGCCAATAGGGGTGATTGGCTTTTTAATTTTTAAGGGAGTGAAATGGATAATGAAAAAATTGAGACAAGACAATTTATAGTAGTTCAAGCTTAGAACAAGCTCTACATCCACTACCTTAGCTCCCACTAAGGATTTTCAACCAATTCAATATTGAATTCTTCCCATTTTCTCAGATTAAGAGGGAATCTTACAAACGATTAAGCTTTCTACCCCAAAGCTTAATCAAGGACCACTCAATTAGAAGGAATATTTTGGCAATTAACTATAATCTCTCACAAGATAGAATATTGCCCAATTATAAGTGCTCTCCATCCCCAATTCGATTACAAGATGATACAATGAAGAAAAACAAATTGGGTTACAAGAATTTGACTCTATTTAGCTCAATGAGATTGGATTTTTGCTTGATTTCTTTTCACTTGATCATTAGTTAGTGTTGTAGCTTCAGAGGCTTGCTTTTATACATTCTCATTGATTTCTAACTGTTTAGGTGGTTGACATCATAAAGAGAGCCGTTGGGCTACCTTCTTCCCACCATAAATGCACTTCTGCAACTACCCGTATCGGTACGCGTAAGCCCGTTTCGATACCTGTCTCAAAATACAAGAGCCGTTGTAGAGTAATAAATGGAGGTATCGATACACGAGAAGGCGTATCAGTATGCTATAAAAAGGCATGTCGAAACGGCAAGGGTCGTATCGATACCTTTTTGCTCACTTGGGATACTATCGATATCCTATCGAAACACCCAAGGGGCGTATCGGTACGGGTTCAACGACTTTTTAAAATTGTCTATTCCCAATAACTGACAAGTAACAGATATAAAATTAAATGTTCGACTTGAAAAATTTCAACCCCGTATCGATATGATTGAAGCCGTGTCGAAACACCTATGAAAATCTCAAGCCTAGATAAAGGCCGTATCGAAACGAAGGGAACCGTATCGAAACGCCTGTATCAAAACGTAGGAGACCGTATCGAAATGGCTGTATCAAAATAAAGGAGACCGTATCGAAACGAAATCATCGAGTAGCTAAATAATTTTAATCCGTATCGAAACACCAAAGGGTGTATCGATACACTTGGGAGATTTTGTTAAGTTTGGATTTGAAACACTTAGAAAATTTGACGGGGTTTAAGTTTTGACTTTAAAACAATTTTGAGACTAAAAATATACTTGTCAATTGTGAGACTTTTGAGTATTTAAAAATTATTTACTTTGCAATTTAGTTCTTAAAACAATTTGTTATATCAAAATCAAACTTGGGTTTTACAATCTCCCCCTTTTTGATACAATAAAACCAAAGTAAATTTTTTAAGTGGTTTTAAAAAAGTACTCCCCCTTATTTTAAGCTATGTTTTTTTTTTAAATTAGCTTATACTCTTCTCCCCTTTTTTGTTAGATTAAAAATCAATGATACATGTTAGATAGAATAAGCAAGATTTAAGCAAACAACATAATTTCATTAAGTACTTAAAGCATAAAAGTTTAAAGCAACAAAACATCCAATCTCAAAACTTAAAAACATAATTCAAAAACATATAATCAAAGCATAGGTCCAAAAGGAAATAACATAGATAGTTGCATAAATAAAAGTCCTAAGATGATATGCCATGATATGCAAGACTCAAGGTTCGTCTTCATCTTCATCACCGCCAATGTTTCCTCTACATTGCCTCCACTCATCATGAAAAGTGGAAAGAGAGATATCCAAAGAGATTTGTTGAGATTCAATTTGGTTAACTCTCTCCTTCAAGGATGTGAAGCGAGTGTCGATCGCGACAAACACGACATTCATGGTAGTTTCTAATGAAATAATATAGGTACGCAAGGTAGTGAATTGCTCGGTGAGAAAGGCCATGAGGGCATCGTTGTTCGGTTGAGCAATAGGCGCTTGAGGAGCCACGTTCGGTTCGGCTACGACATCAGGGGGAAGCTCGGCAAGACGAATCCATTCACCATTGATGCAGTGAAAGTGAGCACAATTGAGAGAACGTTCATCAAGAGGATGCTTGAGAGGCTCGGGGAAGTCATGAGAGCAATCGACTTCCAACTTGGTAAACAAATGGCTCAAAATGCATCCATAGGAGAAAGATGAGACAAGAGATGTATTGCGATGTTAAACTTGAGTAACCATCTCGGCAAATATGATTTGAGCTAGATTGCGGCGTTTCTCTTCACGAAAACAACGAATCCAAAAGTCTTCGACTTGCCGGATCGTTGAGAATTTCCCATTTGATGGACGAAACCACCATGTGACCATGAGGTGAAGGAAACGGTCATAGACATCGAGCGCGGTCACGAAGCCACTCAAAACATGTCCTAGAGAGTCTTTATCGGTTATTCCCTTATTTTCAAGACCAAGATGAGTGATCAAGGTATTGATATCAATCCGAATCTTCTTTCCTATGAGGTAGGATTCAAGGGCGACAACGGTCCTTCGATCTTGACCAAGAATGCACCGGGCATTAACATAGAAAATCAGAACAAGATTATGGTATACGAACTCGGGAATAGTCAAAAAGATCATAAAATTCCATTCCCTTAAAAGATGAAGGTATTTAAATTTAAAGCGTTTAGAATCTAGAAAAGATATAGAAGTGATACGCTCACGCTTAATATGATAGTTTTGAAATTGACGAAAGTAGGCGTGTTCGGAAGAAGTGCAAAAACATCTCAGATAAATAATCGAGAGATTAGGACGAGTGACACCATCATTGGCAGAATTGGAACCCTCTCCAACTTCATTAGTTCTTGGTATCTTTCTAGGTGCCATAGATAAAATCTGAAAAACGAATCAAGGCACAAAACAGTGTATGCATAAATCACCATATTCGATCCAATAATTAATCCAAGATTCAAGGCATATGTTAAAAACCTATACAATATAGTTTAAAAGCATATACAAATAGTAGAAGAATTTTTGGTAAAAATAATTTTGAAAAACAGTTTAGAAAAATATACGGTATAGTTTTATATTCGAATAAAAAAATTTCAAATTTTAAAGAATTATTGCAAAAACTTCAAAACCCATGCTATATGTATACTTTTTAGACAAAAACTAACTAAAATCAATATGTAAAAATAAACGAAATTGAAAAAAGAAAGAAAAGGGTTTTATACCTTGAGTTATGGAATTTGGATGAATGAGAGGATTATGATGCACCAAATTGATGAAAGAGCAAAGATTTGTTTTGAAGAGCAAAAATCCTCAAAGAATTTGAAGAATTGTGTGAGAAATCAAGAGGATTTGAGGGGTTTTTATAGATGGGAAATTAGGGTTTTTGAGAGAAAAAGAGATTTAGAATTTAATGTAAAGTTAAAACCCTTTTAATGGCTGGGTTAAAATCTGCGTCCGCATGTACCGATAGGCCACTTGGCATGTCAGAACAGGTGTATCAGTACGATTTTAATCTGTACTGAAACACGAGTCTGTATCGATATAGGTTTGTCTGTTTCAAAACATGTTCTTGGCCCTGTATCGAAACTCGTTTATCCATTTCGATACCCTTGTGCCAAAAATTACAATTTGGGCAAACATTACAGGCTCGTATTGAAACACCTTTACTTGTTTTGATACCCCTAAACCAGAAAAAGCATTTTGGGCATCAAAGAGCTCAAAGATTTGATTCCAATCGAATTGAAATGCATGTGAAAGATGTATGATCAACATGAATGATCTAAAACTAAAGCATGCCCTCTCTAGCAACAAGCATAGGTGCATATAGAAGCAAAATTACAAAAGCAAGGAAATCAAACAAATTCAAGCAAGTTTTTGACTAAAAACTAGACTCTAAAAGATCAAGATAGGCTAGTTAGACATAACTCTCTCCTAAGAGTCCAAAAATGCTCTTTGTCTAATAGTTTGGTAAAGATGTCCGCTAGTTGGTTCAAGGTGTCTACATACTCTAGAACAACATCTTTTTTAAGACATGATCCCTAATGAAATGATGTCTTATCTCTATGTACTTTGTTCTAGAATGTTGAATGGGATTCTTAGTGAGACAAATGGCACTAGTATTGTCACACTTAAGGGGTATGGTACCTATATTAATTCCATAGTCTAGAAGTTGTTGTTTCATCCAAAAGACTTGAGCACAACAACTTCTGGTCGATATATATTCCGCTTCGGTGGTAGAAAGAGCTACACTATTTTGTTTCTTAGAGAACCAAGATATGAGCATACTGTCTAAGAATTGGCAAGTACTGGAGGTACTTTTTCTATCTATCTTACAACCCCCATAATCCATATCAGAATAAGCATGTAGGTCAAAGGAAGAGTCTCTAGGATACCAAAGACCTAAATAAGGTGTGTCTCTAAGGTATCTAAAGATTCTCTTAAAGGCTATAAGGTGTGATTATCTAGGACTAGCTTGAAACCTAGCACACAAGCAAACACTAGACATAATATCTGGTCTACTTGCGGTAAGGTAAAGCAAAGAACCAATTATAGAACGATAAAGCTTTAAATCAACAGACTTACCTCATTCATCTTTGTCAAGCTTTATAGAAGAGCTAATTGTTGTGGCTTGAGGTTTCACATTATCCTAGCCAAACTTCTTGAGCATGTCCTTGATGTACTTAGCTTGATTAATGAAGGTGTCATCCTTCCTTTGTTTGATTTGGAGCCCCAAGAAGAATGAGAGCTCCCCCATCATGCTCATCTTGAACTCACCTTTGCATTAGCTTAGCAAACTCTTGGCAAAACAACTCATTAGTAGAACCAAAAATGATATCATCAACATAAATTAGAACTACTAAGATTTTTTTGCCATTTCTTTTAATAAAAAGTGTAGTGTCCACCATTCCTTTTTCAAAACCTTTTTCAATCAAAAAGCTTGAAAGCCTTTCATACCCTCTAGGAGCTTGTTTCAAACCATATAAAGCTTTAGTAAGTTAAAAAACATGGTTTGGAAATTTAGGATCTTCAAAACCCGGTGGTTTTTCCACATACACTTTTTCATTTATAAAACCATTTAAAAATGCACTTTTGACATCCATTTGAAAAAGCTTGAACTCATGATAACATGGAAATGCAAGAAGCATCCTAATAGCTTTCATCCTAGCTACGGGTGCATAAGTTTCATCAAAACCAATTCCTTCTTCTTGAGTGTAACCTTGAGCAACAAGTCTAGCCTTGTTCCTCACTATGTTACCACTCTCATCTAGTTTGTTTCTAAAAACCTATTTAGTTCCTATTGTAGACTTATTACTTGGACTATCAACTAATTTCCAAACTTGACTCATTTCAAATTGATTCAATTCTTCTTGCATGGCCAATATCCAATAATCATCTTTTAATGCTTCTTTGATATTTTTAGGCTCAATGCATGAAATAAATGCAACATTGTTAAGTAATTTAAGAGAGGATCTAGTGGTTACCCCTTTGGATAGATCACCCAAAATCTCACCACTTTTGACATAGTTGAACTCCCTTGGGTTGCTCACCTCCTTCTCCTCTAGAGTTATGTTCTTCAAGGCTTCTAGAGGTAGATCTTGTGCTTATTCTTCCTTGGTTGGAACCTTATCCACCTTTGATGATTGTCCACCATCATTGGCTTCAATGATTCCTGCATCATCATCATCACAAGAATCCTTCCTCGGAAGGAGGTTATCATCGAAAATCACATGTATAGACTCTTCTACAACTAAGGTTCTTTTGTTAAAAACTCGATAGGCTTTAGAGTTTAAAGAATAACCTAAAAAAATAGCTTCATCATTTTTTTGCATCAAATTTACCTAATTTTTTTTTCCATTATTTAAAACAAAACACTTGCAACCAAAATGATGAAAATAGCTAATGTTAGGCTTCTTTGATTTTAAAATCTCATAAAGAGTTTTATTTAAAATGGGCCTAATCATTACTCGGTTTGTAATGTAGCAAGCGGTATTTGTGACTTCCGCCCAAAAATACTTAGGTAAATTGTTTTCACAAATCATGGTTCTAGCCATTTCCTCTAAAGTTCAGTTTTTCCTCTCAACTACCCCATTTTGTTGAGGAGTGCGAGGTGCGGAAAAATTGTGGCTAATACTATTAGAATTACAAAAATCCTCAAAACCTAGATTTTGAAATTCGGTTCCATAGTCACTTCTAATATAAGAAATTTGTTGACCAAGATCATTTTGAGAAATTTTTGAAAATGTGATGAATTTTTCTAAAGCCTCATCCTTGGTACTTAAAAATAGAACCCAAGTGTATCTAGAGTAATCACCAACTAGAACATATGCATATAATTTTCCACCCAAGCTAACAATTCTAATAGGCCCAAAAAGATCCATATGGATCAATTGTAATACCCTACTAGTTGAAATATCATTAATGGATTTAAAAGATACACATTTTTGTTTACCCTTAGCACAAGCATCACAAATTTTATCTAAAGAAAATTTTAGCTTAGGTAAACCTCTTACTAGATTTTGGGAAACTAATTTCTCTAAAACACTTATGCTAGCATGCCCTAGTTTCATATGCCATAACCATGCATCATTTTCATATTTAGCAACCAAACATGCTTGGGATGTATGAATGTCATCTAAATGCACCATGTAAATGTTACCTATGCGATGACCAATGAGCATTATCTTATTTGTTTTAATGTCTAAAATTTTGCAACCATTAACATAAAAAACATTAAAACCCTTATCACATAGTTGACTAATGCTCAACAAGTTATGTTTTAGACTACTGACATATAAAACATCTTCAATGAGTATAGAAGAGAGATTACCAATGGAACCAATACCCTCAATGTGGCCTTTGGAGTTGTCACCAAATGTCACCACTCCACCACTCTTTCACTTTAGCTCCATGAATCTACTCTTGTCTCTGGTCATGTGTCTTGAGTATCCACTATCAAGGTACCATGAGTTTTGACTTGAAGCTTTGGCCTTGTAGCAATACTCCCCCTAAAAACAAAGAATTAAATCTTGGATTTTGGTACCCAAATCATTTTGGGTTCATATGAATTAGCTCCCAAATACTTGGTTCCCTTAGGAATCCAAGATGTAATTGCATGAATGTTATTAGAAGCTATAAGTTCCTTAGGAAACCATACACTTCTAACTCTTTTACCTTTAGGGTACCTTTGAGAGCTTCTTTGTTTGTGGTTCACAATGTTTATTTTCATATAGTTGGTTTTAGAAGATTGACCCTTTTCAAAAGTAGTAGTACCAACTTTGTTCAAAGAAGCTTTGAGTTCATTCACCACTTTGTGGTGATTATCATGGAATTTGGAAAGAAGATTGTTTAAATCAACATTTTCATTTTGAAAATATTTTAGGTTATCTTGTAAAACCAAAATCTTCGTTTCAAGTTCCGAGTTGGTTTTGGAAAGAGAATCATTTTGAGCTTTTAAATTAGAAATCGTTTTCTTGTTTTTCAAAATCAATTCTTTAAATTTTTCTACCAACTCATCGTAAACCTCTTGCAACTCATCATATGCATCATGCAATTCATCATATGTAAAATAAAGGATGATGAGTTAGAGATTACCATAGGATCCTCCTCAAGAGCCATGAGGCAAAGATTGGCCACTTCTTGCTCCTCATCCTCGGATGATTCCTCATCACTCCAAGTTTCAATTTGAGCTTTGAGCTTCTTCTTCTTTCCAAAGCTCTTCCTTTTTAGTTGAGGAAACTTCGTTCGAATGTGACCCAATTTTTTGCACTCATAGCATATGAGTTGGTCCTTATTTTCCTCTTTGTTTTTGTTCTTAAGGTCTCCTCTTCGATTAAGCTTTCTTCCTCGGTTGGACTTCATGACCCGAGTGAACTGTTTGGCTAACATAGCCATCTCTTCATCTTCCTCCTCACTCTAATCACTCTCATCAAAAAAAGCTTTGAGAGCAATTCTGAGTTTTTTCTTTTCCACCTCTTGTTTCTTTACTCTTTTCTCTTCTATCTTCTTTTTCTCTTCTCTTTCTTTCTTCGTGATCTCATCAGTAAGGAGAGATCCCACCAATTAATCGAGCTTCAACGTCTTCAAATTCTTGGCCTCAATGATTGCAGTTCTCTTCCCATCCCATGATTCGGGAAGAGAATTGAGAAGCTTTCAGACTAGCTTGTCTTCGGGAATAATCTCAACGAAGCCTTTGAGACCATTTACTATGAAGGAGAACCGATCAAACATTTTGGAGACGCTCTCATCGGGCTCCATCTTGAAGTTCGTAGCTCAAATTAAGGATTTCAATCTTGGTCTCTTTTACATCGTTGGTTCCTTTGTAGATGGTCTCTAGCTTGTCCCACACATCCTTTGCACTTGTGCAAGATAACATCTTCGCGTACATGTCGGGTCCAAGTGCACAAAAGATGATGTGTAGGGCCTTGTCATTCACTTGCAGTCTTCTTCTATCTTCATCATTCATCTCTACCTTGGTCTTTAGAACAAGTCTTCCTTCTTCATCTCTCTTCATTGGAATGGTTGGACCATCTTCCACTACATCCCACAGTGTGTAGTCGTTGGATTTGATGAAGAGCTTCATTCTATTCTTCCAATAGGGATAGTTATCCCCATTAAAGAATGGTGGTTTGGTGATCAATTGTGACTCGTACAAGTTTGGCCTAGAGGTAGATGTCATGGCTTCAATGGTATGTTGATCAATCTCTCCTAGGATCTCCTCAAGTGGGTGTGAATCCTTCAATGAGTGAAGCTCTAATACCAATTGTTGAGATGATCAAACAATGGTGGAATGGCCAAGAAGGGGTGAATTGGCTTTTTAATTTTTAAGGGATTGAAATGGTTAATGAAAAAATTGAGACAAGACAATTTATAGTGGTTCAAGCTTAGAACAAGCTCTACATCCACTACCTTAGCTCCCACGAAGGATTTTCAACCGATTCAATATTGAATTCTTCCTTTTTTCTCAGATTAGGAGGAAACCTTACAAACGATTAAGCTTTTTACCCCAAAGCTTAATCAATGACCACTCAATTACAAGGAATGTTTTGGAAATTAACAAGAATCTCTCACAAGATAGAATATTGCCCAATTACACGTGCTCTCAATTCCCAATTTGATTACAAGATGATACAATAAAGAAAAACAAATTGGGTTACAAGAATTTGACTCTATTTAGCTCAATAAGATTGGATTTTTGCTTGATTGTTTTTCACTTGATCATTAGTTAGTGTTGTAGCTTCAGAGGCTTGCTTTTATACCTTCTCATTGATTTCTAGTCGCTTAGGTGGCTAACATCATAAATAGAGTCATTGGGCTACCTTTTTCGCACCATAAATGCACTTCTGGAACTACTCGTATCGGGACGCGTAAGCCCGTTTCGATACCTATCTCAAAATACAAGAGTCGTTGCAGAGTAATAAAGGGAGGTATCGATACGCGGGAAGACGTATTGGTACACTATAAAGGGGCGTATCGAAACGACAAGGGTCGTGTTGATACCTTTTTGCTCACTTGGGATACTATCGATATCCGTATCGAAACACCTAAGGGTCGTATCGATACGAGTTCAACGACTTCTTAAAATTTTTGATTCCCAATAACTGAAAAGTAACATATATAAAATTAAATGTTCGATTTGAAAATTTTCAACCCCGTATCGATACGGTTGAAGCCGTATCGAAACACCTATGAAAATCTCAAGCCCAAATAAAGGTCATATCAAAACGGAGGGAACCATATTGAAACGCATGTATCGAAACGTAGGAGACCGTATCGAAATGGCTATATCGAAACAGAGGAGATCGTATCGAAACAGAACCATCTAGTAGCTAAATAATTTCAATCCGTATCAAAACACCAAAGGGTGTAACGATACGCCTGAGCGATTTTGTTAAGTTTTGACTTTAAAACAATTTTGAGACTAAAAATATACTTGTCAATTGTGAGACTTTTTAGTATTTAAAAATTATTTACTTTGCAATTTAGTTCTTAAAACAATTTGTTATATCAAAATCAAACTTAGGTTTTACAGTATTACCTTGAATTCTTGCTATATCGGTCGACCTTTGAAATGATATTCGAACATTCTCAAACTCGAATTCGACATCCTCAACATCTTGGATACAAAGATATGTGAATACCTTCATTTAACCATGATCCAAAATCAGTCCTCAATCACATTGCCTTTAAACTGAATAATGAAACACATAAGCATATTTGGGTCCAATATCAAATTTTGAGGCTTTCGACTTAGAATTTCACGAAATGGGCTTCAAAATCAAACTCGGGACATCGAAAAACATAAAATATAGATTTTCAAAAATTTTAACCTTTTAGGTCAAAGTCAATACTAACGTCATCAGTCAATGCTGATGTCATCGATCAACGCTGATATCATCGATCAACACTGACGTCAGTAGTCAACGGTCAACCGAGTTGACTCATACGAGTTGACTCGGGTGGGTTGACTCACTAAGTTGACTGGGGCGGGTTGACTTATTGAGTTAACTCGGTCGGGTTGACTCAGTTAACGGGTTAACGAATCGGGCCTGAACTCGGGTTATCGGGTTTTGGGCTTGGGCCGGGTCAGAGCAAGTCAATCTCAGGTCGGTTAAATAGGTTTGGGCTAAAAGCCGTTGGGACTTACACAGGCTGACCCACTTTCTATATAACTAATAGGCCTGACTCGGTTCAATAGGCCAGACCGATTCTGGTTGGATCGGATTAATTTGTTTAGACCGGCTCAAGCCACTTACCCCCATAGACCTCAGGTCACAGATCGATCACCGAAAAATATCGTCGGTGACCCTAAAGGTTAAATTTTTCCTGATAGAAATGAATCCCATTAAACACCTAACTCAACCAAGCCAAAAAATCATCAATTTAAGTCGAAATATGCTCGGAACTTACCCCAAAATGGTACGTAATGGCTGGAATAAGCGTAGATCTAACGAGGACCCTAACAACAACGAACAGACGATCGACCATCGAAGTTTTACTCATCTCGGCACAAAGAGCTCGGATCCGATGGTCGTGCGATAAAAAGATGACGGAGGCAGCCGAAAAACTCAAATAACATAGGAGTTTTTTTTGGGTTTCCTGATGAAGTACTCAAACGGGCTTCCACGGCAGACAGTGGCTGATCACCGCGTGTAGCGGCTAGGGTTGGGCTCAGGGTAAGACGGTGGACACGCCGGTGGTGGCGGTGAAGGCCACGGCGGAGCGGTGGGACAGATCAGGGTGGTGAAAAGATTTGGGTAGCTGAAAGTTTGAGAGAATGGGGGATTCTAATATTATTTTTTGGTTTGATATTAAATCTGATAGGTGAGGAGTCAGGCTTTTAATTAATATTGGTATAACTAATAAGGCACAATTTTGAAGGAAATTCGTATAGAATTTAACTAAATGGGGTCTTTAGCCGTTAAAACTTGGGTTCACTCATCCTGAGTCACGGGTTCACCTTGACTAATTCATTCTCCCCTTTCTTTCTTTTTTTCATTTTTAACCATAATAATTAATATATTATGTTGTTAGGGGTGTTACAGAAATAGAGGAATTAGTGTGGGTAAATTGCATGTTAGGTATCTTGGAATGCCTAGAGTGACGAAAAAACTTGGTGGGAAAAAAATTCGCACAAAAGGTTATCTATAATAGTGTCAGATCTAAAAATTTAAAATAGGGTTCAAAATATTATTTTATATCAAAAGAGCATGCAGATATCATTTTTCCCTTTACACATTAAACTATTTTTTTTAAAAAATAACACAAAACTAAAAGTATTTTCTGAAGAAATGGGATGTAGATGTTCCCTTATAGGACTTATTAGGAGTGTTTAAAATTACCCGACTCGTTGTCTAGATAAAAAATAAATGAATATTTTTTTTTTGAAATTTTTTTAGGTCGAGTACTCGACCTGTTAAATTTCTCCAAGTCACGGGTTGGGCCCGAACCGTAATTTTTTATTATACGGGTACCATACTTAATTATTTATTCTTATTTTTAATTTTATTTTTAGATTATTGAGGCTTTTTAGTTAAAAAATTAAAATATTCCATTCCCAAGTATTTTACTATAATTTCTAAATCACATTCTCAAATATTTCATGCTCATGATGATGTCTTTAGTTGCATTTTTTTACTTTAAGTTTTATCCTTCGATTATATAATTTGAATTTAAACTTTATGTTTAGATACATACGTTACATAATTTTGACTTCTAAATTTTAATTTTGTTCTTTTGAATTAATTTAGATTTTTTTTCATTTGTAAAAACAAAGTACAAATTTAACTTGAGTATCTTATGACTCGAAATTACGGATACTCGACTTACAGGTACTCGGTGATCGAGGGCCAGGACACAAATCAATATTTTCAGTACCTAGAAATTCGGGTACACGATTATGATTTATGAACATCTTTAAAACTTACTACATCCGTCATTGTCTGATAGTATTTAAAATTGGGCTGCAGATCAACTTACTTATAGAGTGAGATTTTTACAACTTATAGTAGACACTTTTTTCTGTCAAGGTTGTGTTACAAATAATTAACCAATTATGTTCTATATATTTTTGTAAGGGGAGGATCAAAGTGCTAAAGGTGTTGGGGTAAGCTGGAAAACCATTTGTTTGTCTAAATCTGAAGGTGAATTTCTTGAAATCATACATGTATCATGCAACTTATTTTTGGAGCATTTGTAACAGTAGTTGAAATTGGAGAAAGATGTTGAAGATTAGAGATTATGTTGCCTTTGCAAATAAGTTGCAAAGTTTTTGGAATTAGATCATATTCAGAAAAGACAAAGTTAGATTGGGACAAGCTAATTTGGTTCCCTTTGCATGTTCCTAAAACTTTCAGTATTTTTGGATGGTTCTACATGACAGGCAAGGGCCTATCTATATGGAGATCCACCATTAAAAATGAAAAAAAAAAATCATTTACTCTTTTGGATTAATTTTTATATTAGTCCTTTCTTTTTTGTCTGTAATTAATTTTAATTTAATTTCACATAATTACATGTTATTTTGACTTTTTTTAATTTTATTTTCTTTCAATTTTATCTCTCAGTGTGTTTATTTTTTAATTTTATTATTTATTTATTATTTACTTGTATTGTATATTTATTGTTATTAAATTTTTATTTTATTATTATAAAATATTAATATTATTTTCCGATAGTTAATATACTTTTTTTATTGTTATAATTATAATTATTGTGTAATATATTTGCCCCTCTATTATTATATTTATTATAATTATTTTTATTATTATCACTTCCATTATTTTTATTATCATTATATTTTTTTCTATTACTACTATTTTATCATTTTTATTTTTTCACTAATTAAGTTTATTTGTAGTAATGTCCTAATAATTTGTAATTTAAATTTTTCTACGACCTTTAAATATATTTTTTAATAACTTATTTAATTTACTTTTGATTGACCGGTTCGAGAGGCTGTCTTTCGAGGTGCAGTTGAAACAAGCTATATTGGGTCGAAGCTGGTCGGAAGTGAGTGTGGTTAATATGTCTCACTACTCGCAGTTGTTCGGTCCGCCACGGGTAGTGCCACAGGTGAACAAAGGGCGTGGTGCTGGTGTGTCTGGTTTCAACAGGGTCCTGAAGATGCTGCTGAAACCAATTCTTGGCAGGAAAGGCAACGCCGGAAAGAATCCGGTGGCTGGACACTAAAAATCCAATGACTTGCAATACTTTTAGCAGATCTCTACGCTTCTAATGAAATAAAAATGTCCTTTCATTCGTTTTTGCCATCCACGTTGTAGCCATTTTCTTCCATATTCTCACAACAAAGTCCGCTATCGCAAGCTTTGCGATTCGACAAGAGAACTGGTCGAATTCATGTTGTGAAAATCCGGGATAAGATCAAAGCAATACCCTTTATAGTCAAGACTAGAGGTGAGCGTTCGTTCGAGTCGAGTTAAAAAATATCGAGTTATTCAAGTTGAGGCATCATATTTTACAATTCAAATTTTATTTGAAATTTTTTCGAGTCAAGTTTTTAAGTTCTTATACAAATTTAATTATAATTATTTATCATATTATAGTATAGTTTGATTCTAATTTAAACGACTTTCTCTAATCATATAAAATATACATATATATTTCATCATATTTTTCACATGTAACATATATTTCTTCATATTTTTTTATATTGGTATATATATATCAAGAAAAAAATGAGGAACTTGAATCGAACTTAAAAATCAATCTACTAATTACTAAAAATTTCTATTTATTCAAGTTATTCGAATTTTCATTTTACAACTCAAACTTTATTTGAAATTTTTTTCGAGTCAGGTCGAGTTTATGTGATTTCAAGTCGAGTCAAAACGTGTCAAACTTTTTCGCCTCAAGTAAAGTCAAAATTTTAGGTTTAAGTTTTTTCGAGTCGAGTTCTGCTCACCCCTAGACAAGACCGAAATTCTCAGTGTCATGGAGAACCATATCATGTTGAATAGGATTGCATTTCAAATACTACAAAATATGTTTTAACAATCTGGCATTGTTGAATGTTAATTTATATAAACAAATGAGGTGAACCAAAAAACAATCGTCATTTGTAAGAAGTGTCCAAGCCAAAAGTTAGGCACGGCTCATATATTGCCCAGTTCTAGTATCCACCAGTATTTGATCACCGGTATTAACGAATAGTGGAACGTAAACGATGGCGCCGGTATCAAGAGTTGCAGGTTTGGTGGCTCCACCTGTATCAAAATTTTAGGTTTTCCAAAGCAATTGGTCAAAAGGAAGACGAAAGAGGTGTGTCGCAACTTGCGACAAAATCAAAACAAAAAAATGAAAAATACAGCATAGTCTTTTCTCTAGTATTCTGTTTCAAGTAAACAATATAATCAGTTTCATGGCATATCAAAGTTCTTCAAGAGCAAATCTCGACATTAGTTTTGATTCAAGATGCCATTAGGGCTTTACTCACCCCTTCGATCTCACCGTGTTATGGATAATTGAAGTATACAATTCAGACAAATAACATAGTTAGGACCTTGGAGAGAAGCTATATTACATTACCTGATGCAGTGTCACCTTTGAGGCCAGGATCAACATCTACGACAGTGAGCTGAACCGTGATGGGGACCTCAAAATCAATAACCTACAAAATGCAGGTCAATAAGCATCATGCTAATCTTGGCCACTAATTATTCGATGCCACAACTTGCAGATATACAGGCATATGAAACCGGTAAGCCATTTTTTTTAAGTTCCAACAAAATGTAGACGGCTACAAGACTATTTCTCTGTCTTTGTAGGTGCTACAGAGCACCCTTTTCCTCTTGAATGCCAAATTCAAATAAGAACATATATCAAAAACATCAATATCAGAAAAAAGGAAATGAACAGATATAAATTAACTAAAATGAATTATAAAGTACCTTTCCATTCCAGAAGAGCAAAATGCAGTCCATTCCCTCTTTCAACCACTTTGTCTTGTCCCCAACATCTGCCTCATCAAGACGGATTTCTTCAAATGTGTTCTGTCAGAAGTTAAAATATCATTATAAGACTGGCATGGGAAGAAATACGAGAAGCATTTCGACACAACTTTTGAGGATGGCAGAGAACATGGGAGAGTATCAAAAAGAGGAAGCTAACCACTAATTACATAGTAGATGACTAACAAAGGTATAAACTATGGAATTCATTTATCAATGCCATCTAAGAAGTATACGAGTATTTTGAAAAATACCAGGTCCATGAAGACAAACTGGGAACCATCCTTGTAAGTGAACTGCTTGGTTTCCTTGAAAACATTTGCCTCCTCAATCTGTAAAACACAAACGTTCATACAAAGGCATGACCAATAAACCGATTAAAACCGCTATATAGCGCATGAAAGCATTGCTAAATGCTTTGTATTTGAATTGAAACAAAGGAACAATATGCTACCAAAGCATAACAACCCTTCCTAGTCCATCATATTCTTATTTTATCCTAGACACAGAACAATAACATCATATTCGGAAGCGAAATAACTTGTTCAGCAAGTAACACCGTCATCTAATTTCAACCTTTAATGCTAACAAGTGCAAGGTGTATGAGCGTGGAGAGCCAAATGATACAATCGATTTAGTGTTACATAAAGATTACCGTACTTCCAGCTCGAAAAGTCTTCTCAACAGTGTTTCCTGTTATATAATTCCGCATTTTGGTCCTTACAAATGCAGCCCCTTTTCCAGGTTTCACATGAAGAAACTCTACAAATAGCCAAAAAATTCACCAGCACAAACACTAAATACAACAAATAACCATTAACTTTTCACACATGTTAAACTACTCGTAACCAAGCCAACCAAAACAAAAACGAAAATAATAATTGCAGAAAGATATATACATATAAACCCACCTAAAATCCGCCAAGGAGCTCCATCAACTTCAAGGTTAGTTCCCACTTTGATATCGTTACTCGAGAGAGCGTAAATCCCTGCAACCAAATCAGAATGCATTATGAAAAAAAGGGTGTTTTGAAAAAGGCTTAAATTACACAGAAAATGAAGTGGGAAATCGGGAAGACAAAGTACTGGGAAATCTTGGAGGCGACAGCGGTTTGGGAGAAAAACGCATGGGAAGAAGCAAGGGCTTTGAGGAAAATTTCAGGGAACATAGAGAGGAGAAAATGGAAGTAGAAGTGGGTAATGAGACAGCTCCCGCCATGACTGTTGAGGTAGAATCTACAGGAGAAAGATGTGTGAAAATGGGGAAATGGTTGTTTCCTTGTATATTTTCCAACGGAGATGGTGATGATAAGGATGGCAAAATGTCAGAAGATAAGGGGTTGTCTTGAAAGGATTGGGTTCTTCCTAGGTGATCTTTTAGGCTACAAAACACTCCTATTTCATGGCCCAAATGATTATGCCCAAACATCAGACATAAAAGCTACTATTACAACGGGACGACGGATCAAATTTGGTATCAACCAACCCGTTTTGTAATGCTTTTGAAAAAAAATGCGCTCTAAAATGCTTTTAAGATAATTCTTAAATTCTACCCTCTATAACCCTAAATTTCTACACTCTAAACCTTAACTTAAATTTATAAATAAACTAAATTTGTGTATCAAAATGTTTTTCATAATAATAATAAGTTATATAAATTTTTAGGCCAAAATACTTTTCAACTTGGTTTTAAAAATAATTTTCAAAAACTGAAATTTATAGCTTTTTAGTTTTTCAAAAAAATACTTTTGAGCAAAATTACTTATTTATCTTTATTTATATCATTAATTCTTTTATATTTTTTTAAAAAATCGTGTCTAAAGTCGACATTCTATATACTTAAATGCACTTTGTGATTCAATTTTAATTTTTTAAAACTTTATAATAATATTTTTTAAAATTTTAAATATTTTTAATTGTACCATTTTAAGTTATTTTTTTGGAGAAGTTTCATTATTTTAAATTCATAGAAATTTTTAGCTTTTATAGTTTTAAATTTTCTATGATATTTTGTATATAAAAAAACTTAAAATGGTACAATTAAAAATATTTCTTTTAAAATCTATGATTTTTAAAAAAAATCAACCAATCATATTAGACACATGTAATGTACTAGCATTATAAATTAATATCACAATTGGTTATTCTCATTTGCTCTCTTTCAAAATATAGGACTAAATTATTCATTTTTTCGAGATAAACCAATTTTGTCAAATTATAAAACTAATAGGGACCTGAGGGGATATTTAAACCAATGATAGTGTGATACTACTACAGGGATTATATTGAGTACGTATAAAGTACAAGTGAAATGTTGCACAATTTATTATGGCTCAAGCCCTAAATTGACAATTAGTCAAAACCATATCAAAAGGACGGCCTTTATAAGACGAGAGAAAGTCGGTTCAAGTTCAAAAATCAAACTTCAATACGCTCTAATCTAACGTCTCTCTCTCCTTTCTTGAACGGCACTCTATCGACTCTCTCTCAGGGTTTTCTCCTTTATATTTTTCCGGCGGCTCTCTTTTGTCCAGAACCTCGTGCTCGGTTCTTTCTCCGGGGCCTCTATTTTGTCCAGGTACTTTGTGTGTTTCTTTTGTTTGCTACAAATCATGGCCTTTGCTTTAGTTCTATTACTATTTTCCTTGATTTGGGGTTTATATGTTTGAACAGTTTTATTCTGATGCGTAATGGCATGGGAGCTTTAATGATTTTGTAAACAGGGTTTTTGCGGTTTAGGGTTTTTAGATATTAGTTTAGTTCTTCTATAGAACATCCTGATAGACCCAATATAACTTTGAATCATGATTAGTTTATTGCAATACATATTATTTTATTGTATTTCCCTAATCTCAAGCTAAGAACAGACCCTATATTATATGCTACTTAACGTGTTTGGGGACACGAAAACTTGAACTTGAAGATTTCCCTTGTACATTTAGTCTAGTGAGTATTTGAACATAAACTGAAATTAGTATAGCTATAATACTGTATATATTGTTCCATGAACCCAGTTTTGTTTATCTTGGAAAGTTTAGAGTATAAGGTATACTTTGGTTAACCGATTTTATTTTATTTTTCCTACAGAGAATGGGTATTAATGAAGTACATGGAGGAAGACGGTTGCCTAGAGGCAATGTTTTTCGTAGAGATACAAAGCTTTCTCAAGCTGCAAGTGTCAATCCGCGTAAAAGTTCATCTGTTTCCACTATAAAGCCCGAAGAGAATATGCCTTGTAAGTACTGGATGTCGGGCAACTGTCTCAGAGGTGAAAAGTGCTGGTATTTGCATTCTTGGCGTCGTGGGGATGGATTTGCCACGTTGGCAAAGCTTGAGGGCCACAAGAAGGTATTCTTCATCTGTCATTGGATTTTGTGTATTTACTGCTTTACATGATAAAGCCGTTTTCATACATTAACTAATCTCGGATTATTTTCATCTATAAGAGGCTGTTAGAGGCATTGCCCATCCATCAGGGTTTGGCAAGCTCTATTCAGGAAGCTCAGATGGAACTTTACGAATGTGGGATGGTTACACTGGAAAGTGTGTTCATTTGACTAACCTTGGAGATGAAGTTGGCACTTTGATTACCGAGGGTCCTTTGGTTTTTATTGGCATGAAGAATGTAGTCAAGGTTAGCATACAAAATTATGGTTAATTGTATATTTAAACTTAGTTTGTTCTTGCAGTAACTAAATCGAGACCCCTTTCGAGATCTTGCAGGCATTGAATATTCATTCAGAGGTTGAATTCAACCTAAAAGGGCCAATTGGGCAAGTCTTTGCCATGACTGTTGTTCGGGATATGCTTGTAGCTGGGGCACAGGTGATCAATCTGCTTTGCATCATTCTATGTTTATAAAATTACTCACAGACGGAGTGAATTACCCAATTAATTTGCTTGTTGCAGAATGGTGGTATTACCGCATGGACAGCGAGTTTTGAGACCAACTTTTTTCAACCAGCTGCATCCCTGGAGGGCCATGTTGGAGCTGTCACATGTTTTGCTGCAGGAGAGAAAACTTTATTTTCTGGCTCTGTGGATCACACGATTAGGGTATGTTCCTTTACTAATGTATGGTTTTCTCCTTGAGAAATATGTTATTTGAATTGAAATAAATATTCAGATCCTTATTTACCTGAATTGGAACTTATTAGCTCACTGAATTCCATTAGCTACGCTGTGCAGTTCTTACACTTTTACTGGATTTCTTAGTTCTTAATGTATGTGTTTTCTCCTGACCAGGTGTGGGACATGGACACATTTCGATGCATTGAGACTTTGAATGGACATGCTGCTGCAGTGACATCTCTTGTTCACTGTAGTGCCTATTTGTTCTCGTGCTCACTTGACTGCACCATTAAAGTTTGGTCTGCACCAGAAGGACGGACTTGGGAGGTGGTCTATACTCACAATGTTGGAAGTGTATGTTCTCTTTCATTTTTCTGAATTTACTTGTGTAAACCTATTCATTTTCTTCGTTTTGTTATGAGTAAAACTGGACTGAAATGAATTTTGACTTGCAGGAGGCACTTAAATTATGTGGAATGAATGATGCTGAGAATGAACCAGTTTTGTTCTGCTCTTGCAATGACAACACCGTTCGACTATATGAGTTGCCATCGTGAGTATAGTTCTCCAACGTTTTTTATTCTAAATGTGTGAAAATGTTTTCTTTTTGCTGTTGAACTGAAAGTTTTGTGGTTACAGATTCATTGAAAGAGGCAGAATATTTTCGAAAAGAGAAGTGAGAGTGATTGAAAGAGGATTGAAGAACCTCTTCTTCACAGGGGATGATAGTGGTTCGTTGACAGTTTGGAAATGGCGGGAAAACCTCAAGAAGACACATTAGGCCATGCAATACATGTACAAAACTATAGATACAAGTATGATGGAGGGATACAATACTAATATTTTCAAATGTATAGATTCTTGTTGCTTGTTGAAATGCACAGTGCTTGTAATTCAATTTTGGAAAGAATGGGAAAACGAAATTCATTCATGAATGTGTTTATAGATACAAATATAAATGGATGTTTTATTAATAATTGTATTAGTAATTTATAAAAATTGAATTAATATATATAATTATATAAAATTAAAATTTATATGTTAAAGTACACTTTTTTTTAATAAAAAATTACTATATCTAAATTTGAGATTTAAGAGTTCTGTTTATATGCATATAATAGGGACGGCACTTAAGCTAAGATAGATTCAATGAACATCAATCATTAATCGGCACTGAGAGTTACGGTACTAAATAAATCAACCACAAGGAGATTTTTATAAGACTCTTGTCCTTTATCACCTTCGAAATAGTTAACCGTTATACTCCTTCTGTCCTAATAAATATGTTTAGTATTAATTTTTTTTGTTAAAATTCTCTAACTTTGATTTTTATTGGTCTAAATTTATTATTAATAAAAATATAAAAAATATATATTTTAAAAACATTCAATCAAGTAGTTTAAAAATATATATATTTTATAAAATTTAATCAATTAAAATACTTAAAATAATTGAGAACAAAATTTAAAAGTTTCAACTTTTAAAAAGTTAATACTAAACAAATTTAATGAGACAAAAGGAGTAGTCATTTTGAATTTTATTTATTGTAATCTAACCGTTTTAATTGCTAACGGTTAACATTAACTTATTATTATAATTTTTTTAGATGTTTAATATTCCTTTTAAGAATAATGAAAATATTTTCAGATAATATTATATGAATATTATATTTTCCCTTCATCTTCTTCTCCCTCCCTTTTTCTTTTGACAAAATATTATATCCCACCAAATATCGGCTTCTCTTTCATCGACAATCTGATTTCAAGTTCGACTCCGTCTTAGAGGTGATTTTTTTAGTGTCTACCCTCTGTTTGTTCTATTTCTACTGCAGTTTTCATTTATGTTCGTTTTCTTGACATGGGTTTTGAGAGCCCATTGAAGACGACGAGGAATGATTTTTTAAATTAAGAGTTTAGTGTATGCTACCTTCAACCTATTGCTCTTTCTTCTTCGTCAATATTTCGATGAACATTGATCCTTCAAACAATTGATTTTATTACCTCTCCATCTGTTTTATCTTACAATTATAACAAAGAATTCCATTTTTCTTCTTTTCTGGAATAAACATATTAGTAATATGTTTTAAATTTTAGTTAAAATAAAGGTAATTTATTACCAGGGTGTATACCGCTTGTTATTCACAGTGCCCCCACACTCGAGAGTTCTAGAAATGATTTAGTGTCTCCACGTTGGGATGAACCAAAATTTAAGGCGGCGGTCAAAACATAAATATTTGAAAGTGAGATGAAAAATTCATAAATAAATTAACTTTTAAAAAAATTATATAGAGAACAAAGATGAAAAAAATTTCTTCTAGCGTCCCTCTCCACTCTTACATAGTTCTGTCTATGTCCCCACGTTTAATGATTCACCTTCAAAAATAAGTAATATCGAAGACGAGAGTATTGAACGTCTACACGGTTTAGTGGAGCAAATCCTTATCAGAGGTACAATGCTTTGAAGGACACATGATCGAATTGTAAAATTTAGGGATGAACACGGGTCGAGTTTTTGGCTCATCTGAAGTCGTCTTGATTACATTCTTTAAAAATCTGACGTTCAATACTCTCGTCTTGATCACATTCTTTAAAAATCTGACATAAAATTTATATACCTAAATCCGACCTGATCTATTAAAAAATTTTAATTTTAAGGATTTAATTGTAAAAAATTAGAGACCAAATTATAAATAAAAAATAATTTTAAGGACCTAATTATATATATATAAAGAGGGGTATTATTGCAAATATTCCTAAAAATATATAAAAAAAAATTACACTATTAATCTCGAGTCGGGTCAGATTAATTTTTTTTTCACTCTAAACTCAAATTCAAATGACCTAAATTTTTAATAAAAAAATATAACCCGAACGGTCCAGGTCGAGTAAAATGCCCACTAAAACCTATTTTTTTATAGATGAATCTATTCAAATTGATCTGTCAATAGCTATCACAAACTGTGATTCCTTTCCATCAAACAGTAAACGAGACTAAATACCCATAAAACTAGAAAGAACGGAGAAAGAGACGATAAAACTTTTCTTCTCTTACCTCCCCTCTCTCTCTTTTTCTTCATTATAATCACCATACCCGCGGTTACTTTCCGTTCAAGTTTATAGAAGTCTAGTTCAAAAAAAAAAAGAGTTTATAGAAGTGAATCGTTTAAAATTGTCACAATCATCTTGGTCGCACCATCATTGCTGAAAGCATACAGTACTGTATATGGAAAGTGGTGTTTAGAATTCCAAGGTTTATCAAGTTCATGTGGATTGTTTCGCTCTTTATAAAGGGATTCTCACCAATCGTCACGCGTCTCCCAATGGTGCTTAGTAAGCTAATCCCCGATTTCCGGTAGATATGTCTAGTTAACTTCATGATTCTTAGAATGCGTGTATTGTTCAGATTTCTATAAGGATATTCAACCTCAAAAAAAAAAAAATCTACAAACCCATACACAATAGACAATAAATCTTTTGGGATTTTAAGTCTGATATTTTCACAGTACTTAATAAATCATGTGCACATGCTGAAAAGAAGATACGTTCAGTTGACCCAAAGCTTGTTATTGAATCCTTCTTTCATTAATTCTCCAAAATCCAGATGATAATTTAACAGTTTATCTTCGCTGTAAATTATGTAAAACAACTACAACAAGTACGGGACAAGCTCTAAATCCACCTCTAGTTTTAAGAGCGATGGCCAAATCGTACTTAATAACTTCCCTATTCAACAACGACAGCAACGCTGCCATTTTCATGATCACCTAATTCGTTTCCTAGTTACCGTACGGAACTGACTTCCTGGGTTTTTGATGCATTAAGTTCAAGTAACGAGTGCCGACAATTCGGGCAAGATGAGTGTGACAGCAGCCATGTGTCGATGCACCTCACATGGAACCCGTGGTTACATTTTGGTAGCACTCTCACTTTTTCTCCATCTACGAACTCTCCCAGGCAAATAGGGCACTCGGTGGACGGAAAGCTCACGCCTTCGCCATAAACGGCCACCGGAATTTGTTTCAAATCTCGCTTTTTGAGGCCTGTTGTCGCCAAGCGAGCGGCTCCTTGCTCTGGGGTTTCCATGGCAAACCTCCGTCTGCAGCGTAGGGCGCAACGGAGTATGGAGTTCAACCCCAAAGCACAGAGCAGAGCACATAAAAGAGCTGCCAATATAACCACCATGTTAGTGTCGAAAGTCGTCTCGCTAATGTAAGAATCATGGGTTTTGTTTCCATTCGTCAGTGGCAAGCTCACTTCCGTCTCGAGCAAGCGGCGGTGCATGTTCACGGTTGCAGACAACATAGCTTAGCCAGCCACTTCAAAAATGGAAGAACAGTTGAACAAAAGGTGTTGGGATTGGGGATTCCTTTATGCTACAGTAGTACAATAATGTTGTAAAGATTCCAACTAGAAAAAGACATAACAAAGAGCATCTTCTTTTTTTCCAAGATTAGTGAAACCGGGGACCCTTTTTGCCTGCAGGATTCCCCAGCTTCTTAAAAAAGATGGTCCAAACATGAAAAAGATAAAAGAGCAAAAGCAAAGTTGCCTTACCGGAGTCTCTGTATTTTTGGCCTAGAATTCATGGCTACAGATTGCTCAAAAGTCAAGCCTGAAAACTTAGGTTTTCAAGAGATGTATGGTAAGATTAATACAAGTGGAAGATCCAGAGTTAAAGTAAGGAAATAATTGTGAGGGGTTTGCCTACCTAATCGTCATGATTTGATTTGGGGGGTATTTAAAAGGAGTTGGATAAAGGATACCAAATCCGGTCATGATCGCTTTGATTGGCAAACCTGGTAGTTCCAGCGTAGGTTAAGCCAATAACAATGGGTTGGAACTTGGGTAATGAGCAAGATACTGCTTCATCTATAGTGGGAGTTGGGAACTTTTGCTGCCATTTTCTGATTTGTTTGGTTGTGACTATTGATATCACCATGGGCATTGGGCAGAGGAAGATAACTACCTACATGTATAGAAATCATCCTTTACCCAACAAAATATCTCCTACTTGTTCCCCCATGCTAACTACCTAGGGGAAGAGAATGAAAGACTCTAAGAGAAGGGGTGCTCTTAATAGGTCTAAAACATGTGACCTAAGAAAATACGAGGGAACAAAAATGAATAACTTAACCAACTGACCAAATATACTTGATTCATTTAATATTTTTTAGATGGTGTTATTTAATATGTTTTAGTTTTGCATTTTAATAACACTTAGTGATTTGAAGCAGCGACAATGGACTTCTTTCTTTATGTTTTTTTTACAGAAGCACCTAATTTTATTAAAAAGAGGAAACATCCAAAATTGCAATAAGTATTTATAATCATATTCGTAAATTAAACACATAATTTAAATATTTTTTATAAAACCAGAAGAAATTAGTCACTTGAGATCATACCGTAAAATGAAAATGTTAAAATAATCTAACCAAAAGACTCAAACAAAATATAGATACGGACATATTTGACTACATCAGCAAACGAATAACAAAAGAGGATCAGACTATTAAAAGACCACCTAAAATCGCAATTAGAGTCGAGCGTTTTGAGAAAGCTATCCAGGAACACAAACCACGTATCAAAATTCAATCCAAGGGTCCGAAGCAAGGAAGATCATCAAGATAACAAATCATTGCGATTTTAATCAGTCCAGAAGACGTAAAATCCAACCTTGAGAAAAAAATAAAAAGGACGGCCAAATGATCGACAAAAAAAATGAAAACGAAAACGTGCCATAAAACATAAAAAGATGTATCATAAGGCATATGAAAGCTTGTCATAAAGACATAGTTGTTCTTATAGAAATTAAAGAAAAACAAACAAAAATAAAGATATGAGATAAACAAGCAAAAAAAAATAAAAAATACTGACAGTCGACAACTAACACTAAAATTAATACAACCGACATCCAAACAAAATAAAAAGAAAAAAAAGATTACCTTCTTCCTTTCTTTCTTATGTATTTGAATTTAGTTCAAATTCTGAAATCTTCATCATTAAAAGGGCTTTATCGAAATACTACATCAATTAGAACATTTTTTTTCAGACAATAAAACGGACTAGTATGAAGACACATGTTGTTTATACCAAAAATATGAAGTAAAAGTAAAAAAAAAAAAAAACAGTACTTAAAACTCATTACCAACGCAATTAAAATCTAATTGCCGTATATTTGAAATTTCAAATATATATTCTTCAAAAAAAAATTAAATATTTAAAATATATGATATCATATAAACATTGTTTGTGGAATATTTTTTGTTTTATTTTTTTAAATAATAACTCTAAATTTGATTGAATTTTCAGCTTGCTAGCTATGGCTATCCCCATCGGTTCAATGTTTTATGCAGTTAGGCCACAGTCCATAGAGAATGTAGAAAGCAGCGGGCAGTTGGTCTCAACGACCATAACCATAAATTCTAAATACCGTGCTTAGTTACACTAAACTTGCTGTTAGATATTACCAGATTGAACAGGGAATAAATTTTGGTTGTGGTGTTAGTAAACCAAACGTTCATCCAAATGAATGAGACTAACAACACAAGATTTATATACAAAACTTGCGTAGAAGATACTTTGAGTAAAATACGGATAAAAACAGAACATAATAACACAAGATTTATGTGATACATAAAAAATGTATTTATTTACAAAACTTTCTTAAGATAACAGTTAGACATTTAAAAAAATACTAATAAAATAAGTGTCAGTTTTTTAATAATCTTAAGGTGACTACAATATAAAATTTGTTCATACATATTTTTAATCATTTGACAATGTACACACCTTGTAGACAAGCGATTTGAACCTAGGTCCCCTAAGATAAACATCACTAGGACCACTTGTTGGGTTCAAAAGCCGAATCTTTTCAAAGATGTTCAAATAAAACATTTAATATACTTCACACTTATTGTTGGTATAAAATTTGGTAACTATTGACCTATTTGAAACAGAACATATAAGAACTGAATTGGATATTGCTTGAAGGGAAAATTTTTTAAAATTTAAAAATAGCCACTAAACTATGATAAAATGTTCATTTTGGTCTTTAAAATCTTAAAAATATAAAAATGAGCATTAAATTTTTAATTTTGTTACAAGATGGATAATATCGCATTTGCCCCTTCAACAATAACTAAAATTTTATTTTGGTACTTCTCTAATATTTTTAAATAATAATTCCAAAAAATAAAAAAGTTAAAATATATGAAATTTAATAATTTATTTTTAAAACTATAAAATATATTTTTTAAAATAATAAGTTTATGATTTTAAAAAATACAAAATTATTTCATATATAAATGCAAAATCTATTGTATATGAAATAAATAAAAAAACCATTTATCTTCCGTATTGTCCTTATTGTATTGGTTCAATTTTTTTAAATATATATAAATTTAAAATTTGACATTTACTTTGGAACGTACAATCTGTCTATTTAATAAAAAATCATTTCTATTTCAAGACTTTCGCGTGAATGTTTTGAGGGTAAATTACATGGTTGGTTCCTTTTGTTTTTGGGATGTTAAATTTTAGTTACTGATTTTAAAAATTTTATGTTTTGGTCACGGAGTCGTTAACCTCCTGTTAGTATGATAACATGACATGTTTATCAAAAAGATTTAGTTTTAATTTAAATCATAAACTTTATATAAAAAAATTATTTTCGCCTCTGAACTTTAGATAAAATATCAATTTGACTTATGAACTTTAACAAAATTTTCTTACTGCTAGCCTCCACCTTCGATTGTCGCTCACCATTGTTGCCGGTCACTGTGCAATGATCGTTGGACTCTAAAATTTTCACTTTTCCCATTTTAACCTCCTAAATGTGAATTCAGTGTACAACTCCTTAAATCTATCTAGATTCATCAAATTAAAAATAATTATCATTATATTTTAACTTAATATTAAGTTTGACAATTTTATTTGATTAAATCATCATTATTTTTTATTTTCAATTGTATTGTAACTCAAATTTAATTTTGAATAATTCAAAACAAAATATTTCAAGAGCAACTTGTTAAAGCTCTCGGAGTACCGAGATGGAACAAATGTTGCTCTTCTACTTTCCGCCATGGTTAACTTCTTTCAAGAAAGCTCTCCTCTGAATTGGTGAGTTGAAGCCATTCTTACTCTTTAAACTGCTTGCCAACTCAATAACAAAGCCGACCCTAAAACAGGAGGAAGCCATTGAGCGAGTCAAATGCGAGACTAGAAGAGAAGAACGAGAGTTAACACATGATTCAACAGCAACTCAACTCTCAAGCATAGTATTAAATTGCGGCTGTAATGCGACGTAACAACCGTATCGCAACAGTTTTGGAGGATCCACAACACGTTGCAACGGCCACAATGTCTGCAACTACGTGAAAGTAATCGGATCTATATGGAAAAAGGAGAATATGAAAGTTGGGATGCTAAAGGCACCGGGGGAGCTGATAAACTTTGATGCTCTCAATTATAAGGAAGTTAATATAGGCACTTAGGGATGAAACTATGTATTGGTTGTTGCCTGTTCCCCCAAGATTTTATTATTATAGTATTAGGTCCTTTTTAGGGTTTAACAATCATTGCTGACGACGGTTGGCTGTGGCTAGCAACGGTGGTGAGCGAAAGTCGATGGCATGGGTGAGTGGCAGGCGACAAGAGACTTTTTTAGAGATGTCAATTGGGGGAGGGTGCGAAGGGTACTCTGCCCACACCCATCCCATCAAGAATTTTCATTTCCATCCCCACTCTATGACCCGTTGCGAATATAAAATTTAAAACTATCCTTGCTCCACAACCCGCAAAACTAAAATCATCCTCGCCCCTTTACTCACGAGGGTCCTAAGACCCACCTAATTCCCTCTTTATCCGCCCCGTGACCTTTTCATATAATATTTTTTATAAATATTAGTTAAAAAATATAAATCAAATAAATTAGGAAAAATATGAAATATCTATTATTCACACTCCCACCACATATATGAAATTATTCTAACTAACACAATTTTTAATAATAATAATAATAATAATATACGAAATTAAATTTTGTATAACAAAAAAGTTTGGACTAAAGAAATACTAAAGTCTATTGTAAAGGACCAAAAATAGCACAAATAACAAATAACATGTAAGATTATTTCAATTGTTTTAACAAATAAACATAACTGAAATGAAATAACAATTAAAAAACCTTAAAAAATAAGAACAAATACCGATATAATCTAAATAACATACAATATTAGGAAAATAAAATTTAAAAAGTAGAAAGAATAACATATCTATGATGATGACTGAAAAGAAGAAAACAAAATTTAAAAAGAAGGTTTAACGACAAATAACAGTAAGTATGAAATAAATAAACATAAATGTTATATATATATCAAGATAATTCAATATAAATTATCTTAAATTTGACTATGATTTAAACTGATATATTAAAAAATATTTATATATTTGATCTGATCAATTTCAAACTCAATTGTATATATATATATATATTAAAATTTTCATTAACATCCCAAGAAAAGTCAACATAAATTAACTTAAATCTGACTAGGATTTAAACTGATATTATATTTTTAATAATATTTATAATAACATGTTATAAGATCTGTCGGGGCAGGTGGAGATTGTAACACCCATTTCCCGGTCTGGTAGAAAATTGGGTTAAAAGCGTTATTAGAAAACAATACAGTGAACGGTACAACGATTTCATTCAAAATTCAATGTTAGGCTATTCAATATGATGTTATGGCTACTAGCTAGGTCAATGAATTGATATGGAACGATATTAATCAAATTTAGGACCAATTTTAAAGTTAAACCACCTTTAGGGACTAAACTATAATTTATGGAAATTAGGGGTCCTTATCAAAATTTAACCATGTAACGATGAAATTCAATCCATAACTAACCACCCTGCAAAATCTCATGTTAATTCGATGTCATTTACCCATCCAATTAGACTTACCAAGTTTTAGTGATCAATATGCAAAGTTTCAATACTGTGCTCAATGACTTATAATGGAATTAACTGCTCCCATACCGAAACACCATAGGCCGTATCGGTGTGATGTAGATGGATTATGAAATCCATACTTCACTGCCTAAACTCGTCTCAATGCGGTCGAGGACCGTATCGGTACAGCATGCAATGGTGATAACCCAGCTTTTAGCACCCCAAGAACTCATTTCGATACAGTTCAAGCCGTACTGGTGTTGTCACTGATTTTTTTATTTTTTGTAATTGTTATTGTTTTCATAATTAGTATAATTGCTATATGTTAGCGTAATAAAATATTAACGTAGTAATTAGTATTAGAATTATCTAGGTGTCATATAATATACTTAGTATATTATAGTTAGTATAATTATTAGTGTAAATGGTTAGTATAAACCCCAAATATAAAAATATACAGCCCATTTGTATTTATATTAAAAGGTCCATCAGAAAAATAATAAAGAGTCCATTAAGCAAAGCCCATTACACTAAAACTTGTTTGTTTAAAATATTTACATAAAGAGGGCATGTTTGGCCTGTTTCTAATGAAAAAAAACTAAAACCCTAATGTTTTTCCTTTGTTCCTTGCATAGCCGAAGGGCAGCCGTTGGATCTAGGATTGATCCAACAGCACAGATCACGCCAGTTGGGGATGATATAACGCGCGTGACGTTTCAACTTTGATCGGCCGTTTCTTCTTCTCTGGCGAGTACCCAAGCTAATTCCGCCGCCATCCACCTTTTGCCGACGTCTCCCTCGACTATCAAAGCATCAGAATCATACAAAGAGGGAAACAAAAAGCGTTAGATCCCAAATATGAAGCAAAACCAATCCTTAAATTGAAGCCCTAGCAAGAATCAAGCTGCAATTAGATTGAGACAGTGAGCAAAAGGCAATAAGCTTAAAATTAGAGCTAAGATAATAGCAAATGGGAAAGATATTCGGTATTCAAACTTGAAGACCAAACATCTCTGTAAACTATATAAACCCCATTTATAATTCCATGTAACACACACTAGATACGCAGGAGTTTCATACGAAATAAACACAATTCATACACAATACACATTTCCAGTGTAAGGAAGCATGCATTTGTAATCTAGAGTTTCAAGGAATAAAACAAGCAAATTTCTGGTAATTTTCTATTTGCATATATAATCTTTGATACAAATAAAGAAAAATGGAAGTTTTTTGCCTCAGTTTTATGTAGCACCGCCACGAATTTTGTTTTGATGTAGCTCCAGTGAAGAAAAAGCCTGATTTGGGTCGCTGGAAATTTTGCCGTCGGTGGAAGGCGGTCGACACGACATATGTTCATCGTGTTCTTCATGAAATGAAGAACACGAAGAACATTTCAGAGAATTTTGATGAAACTGGTTTTGATCTGTTTTAATAAAAGAGGACAAATATTTTTTGTTTATGATAAAGGCCTTATAAACCAACCCAGGACCCAGTCTATACCCGCTCTTCAACCCGCGCCCTTCTTTGTTGGGCCTTTCATCGTGGCTCTCTAGTTCTCAATCTTTTCAATTTCATCCTTTTTTCTATTAAATTGACCACTAAATTTCACTCATTATTCGATTTTAACCCTCACATTTTGCTTTCTTTCAATTTAATCCCTAATTTAGATTTTCTATTTTAAAAATAAAAGCTAAATACCCTTTTCTTTATTTTAATTTAGCAATTGTTTAGATATTTATTTTAACTTAATTAATTAGTTATTTCTTTATGTTTTTTATGTAAATATATGTGTGTTAAAAACTTTAGGACTATGATCTTTAAATACTTAGAATAGAAACATGTGTGCTGAAATATTTTCTTCATAACTTTAATAAAATACACTTAACTTTTTTATAACCTTAATAGTTAAAATGAATATAGACATTTCTTTAGGTTTATTCACTAATTAGGTTTTAATTAAAAGGTTGTAGCACACCTAGTCCTTTTGTTGATTTGTTTAAAAAGTGAAAACTTAATTAATGCGGTGTCTTATCAAGCGGGAATGATGGGTTAGCACCAGGAGTGTTGGCGGTGATTGAAGTTAATTTCCCGGGCAATAAGGTTGTTAAAATAGATTTATATTCACTGAGCGGACAAATAAATCAAAATCTTGTGAACTTGCGAATTCCAGTTTTCAAAACACTTTTTGAAATCAATTAGGTACCAATTTTTGGGCGTTGTGGGGGTACTAACCCTTCCCCACACGTAACCAACCCCCGAACCTGTTTTCTTTTGTTTTCGTGGACCAAAATTGTTGTTTTAATAAATAAAACAATTTATTAAAATAACTCTTGTTTTAAAAGTGACCCAATCACACTTTTTTTCAAAAAGATTGGTGGTGACTCCGTGTTTTCTTAAGTTTTCCAAATAACTTCCAAACCTTTCCTAAAAAAAGGGTTGCGATAGCTGGGCGACTTCGCTGGGGACAGTTTTGTTTTTTTAAACAAAAGAGGGTCAGGCCACAAATTGTTTTCAAAAAGAATGTTTTTTTAAAGAAGAGGAATTTTCAAGTTCACAAAGGTTTCAATCTATTCGTCCACTTAATGAATGTAATTCTATTTTACGTATTTTAAAATTGTTGCAAAAAGCTCTATACCCGAGCTCACCCAATTGTTAAGTGAGGGGAAATGATTTTCTCATGTCAGAATATTGATTCTTCGTATGAGCCTCGCAAGCACCTTCGGGACTCATATGCTTCATGTCTTCGTAAGGATACTGATCCTTCGAGAAGACATAGGAAGTGAGTCCTCCTGAGTTGAACTTGGTTCGTTCGAAGCCTATAATGGGTGAGAACCAGGGGTTTTGCTACCCTTAGTAGGGGACAGTAAAGACAACTTGGATACCTTTTAGAGCCTAACCAAGTTTGAGAATCTAGAGCCTACCCCAATAGAGCCATGTGGAAAACCTAGGGTTTTTAGTTTTAAGTCAAAATTATTTCATAAGGATAATTCGTAGAGACATGTCCTGGAGTGTTGGAATGTGCTGCCCAGAATTATTCATGTATGAAATTATTTTGAACCCTCTGTATTTTCTTAATTCTAATCATTCTTCCCCTTGTTTTGTTGTTTTGCATATTCATTCATGAAACATTATTCCATATCAGAAGGGGTTAATTCTAAAAAATATTGGCTCAACTTTGAAAAGCTCTCGTCATGGATGGAAGGATCCTGAATAGTGAAGATGAGAATGAAAAAGTGCGACATTGGTCTGAGGTTAACCAACGAACATTTGGGGACAGTTTAGCAGCTGATCATGAAATAGAAACTTCAGAATATGCATATCTTCTGCACATGAAGATGGATGAGCCATTTCTAAAAGCCTTGGTACAATTTTGGAATCTCGAGTACTGATGTTTCACTTTTAATGGAGAAGATATGATGCCTACATTTGAAGAATACTTGTCTCTTTTCAATCTGCGCAAGGTAAAGAAGAGCTGGGTCTATGCCAAGCCTCCTTAAAACAAAAACCCGCACTTAAGACTTCAAGCTTTCGCTGGTATGAGTGACGACTGGGTCAAAGGGTTGATATAGAAGAGATGAGGTATCTTTAACTTTACTTGGTTAAGTATCCGAAACATAATTCCAGTTCATAAGAAATGAGAGTGGATCTCTTGGCAATTACAATTTACGGCTTAGTTATCTTTTCGAAGGTCTTCAGAAATATCGATATAGTGTTGTTAGATTTCTTTGAGCAGTTGAAAAGATGAGTCAACCCAGTGCCAGCTGTACTTGCTGAAACTTTCATTTCCCTTAATGCATGTCGAAAAGTGGAAGGTGTGCGCTTTGGTGGATGTGCTCCTTTACTCCAGGTTTGGGCTCTTAGTCACTTATGAAAGTGGCCAACATTGGCTCTATCAAATGTGTTTTCTCTGCATTTTCTCCCCTCCAAGATTTTTTGGCGAAAAAATGGCTCGTTGTTAAGAAAAGTAAGTGGATTGAAATTTTCAAGGATTGTCGTGAAGAAGACATCAGATGGAGGGTTCCTTGGATAGGTCATACCAAACTCCTGTATAAGTGTGTGGATTTCAACTTCTTGATGTTTCTAGGTCTATGGAGAGGAATTGGATGTGCTCATTTGCTAGTATCTTGTCAGTTTGGATCTCGACAGTTCATCCCGTTCACTACTGGTCTTGGCTCATCAGAATTCAAGTTCCAAGAAGAGTTCAGACAGAGGGTTCAGACAATCACTGATGCATGGAATCATTGTTATCATATGAAGTTAGAGTCTGATAAAGATTGTATGTACACCCCTGACTATGACATTTTGAGGTATACAAGAGTGAATGACAAAGTCATAGCACCCACACCTGGACAGGCCAAGTCTTTGGAAGAACATTTGAAGGTAGCCCCTACAGAAGTTGATATTCTAAGAGAAGGATTGAGAAGGGCCAAGTTGGAGATAGAAACCCTATGAGAACAAAACCAACAAGATCGGTTTGACTCAAGCCTTGACGTGGAAAAGTATAAAGGGGAGACGAAGCGAGTGATAAAACTGTATGAAGACTTAGAGAGGAAGTTTGAAATTCAAAGGGTTGATTTCCTTAAGTTTCAAACTACAGTTCAAAATGTTGATATGAGAAAACCCCAGAATAATGGAAACATGAAATCGAGCATGTTGTGGGAAAGGAGAAAGAACATGGAAAGCGGGAAGTTGAAAAGTACAGATGGGCCCTTACTGAAGAAAAGAAGAAGGGTAAGATGGCAACTGAAAATGGAAAGGCAAATGGGTTCTTGAAAAAGAGAAAGAATGTGTGGCTGCATGGAAAAGGAAAGCCCACAACAACACGATCCATTTATTTGAGTTACAGACATCATTTAACAAGACTAATGAGAAGCTTAAGCAAAGCCAAGCTTGTGTTGCTGAGTTGCAAGCCAAGGTAGATGACTTGAACCGTTCGCTGCATGAATTTCAAAACCATCACACCTACATTGAACTTCAGGCCTATTTAAGTGGGAATGATACTTTGAAGAAACAAGTGAAGGAAATGGACAACATCATCCAAGAATATAGGACGAAGACCTTGGTCCTTGAAGATATAATAGATGGAGGTAATGACTACTGGTTCACTCGCCTCAGAGACAATGCCAGAAGTTTTCAGGAGTGGGATGAGTTTGATAAGACCGTGATGACCCAGGTTCAGGATGTGGCTCGACGTGTAATGATATTAGCCACTGAAGCTTCAGCTCTTCGACAGTACATCAAGCCAGTAAGAGAAGTGGGACCAAGACTTATGTGGCTCATTGAAGAAGTCAAGGAATTAGGAATTTATGCAGAAAAGTATTGTAGAAAATATGGAATTTGATGTAATATTGACCTTTCATATTCAATAAATTTTGTTTTTTTAGTAGATATTTCATAGAATTAATGTCCTTTCGCTTGCATTCATGGATTTCCAGTGCATCTTTTTTTGTTTTGCAGCATTACTTTGCATTTGTGTGTTTACATCTAAGTATGCATTAATAACATAATAAGAATCTAACTTAAATAAAAAACATTTCAAAAATTCAAAATAGCAAAAACAACTCACAAGTACGGTACTCGGTCCCAAGCCAGAGCGATGGAAGATAGAGTGGTAACCTTGGAAACTAGTCACAAAAGTACCCAAGATAAGTTAGACAAGCTAGAAATGGACTTGAAGCAACAAATGGAATTAGTTCACCAGAAGACAGTTAGCTCCATTGCGGTAATTTGGGATTCAAGGACCCAGATGCATCAGAAGTTAGAGAGGAAACCAATGCTCTGCCTCGATTCCATGGAATGACTTACACTCATCCTAGAATACAAAAAGAAGCTTCAACACCAAAGGCTAAGCTGACTCCCCATTTTGCTGAGTCTTTTGTCTGGAACGAGTTTAAGGTCAATATAGATAGAGCTCACAACTATGAAGTACCCGACCTGGATGAGATTGCCAATAAAGCTAAAACTAAGAAGAAATGGGAAGACCGTTATGAGAAGTTAGAAGGAATGATTAAGTCTTTCCAAGTAGGAAGTATTCATGACGGTGTAGATGTCAAAGACTTGAGCCTGGTGACAAACCTGGTAATACCTCTGAAATTCAAAGTTTTAGACTTTGAGAAGTACAGTGGAACTACATACCCGTCAGCACATCTAGCCATGTATTGTAGAAAGATGTCGATGTATCTTGATAATGAGAAACTGCTCGTTCATTGCTTCCAAGACAGTCTAGTAGGATTCGCTGCACGTTGGTATACGCAGCTAAGTCGAGCCAACATCAGATTATGGGAGGATTTATCCAGAGCTTGTAGTAAGCAATACAAGCATATCTCAGACATGGTTCTAGTCCGTTTAATCCTGCAAGGGATGGAACAAAAACATCATAAGAGTTTCTGCCAATACGCGCAGAGGTGGAGAGATATAGCTGCTCAAGTCCAGCCATCATTGATGGAGAACGAAATCACTTTAATGTTCGTGGAGACATTAAAAGGCTCTTTTCATGACCGCATGCTCAATCATGCCGCTAAGAGCTTCGTAGACATGCTTATGAATGTAGAGTTGATTCTTGCAGCAATGAAAATCGGAAAGTTGGATAATAGAGAAAAAAGAAACCCTATAAGAAGAGGGAAAACAAAGTTAATGCCACCAGTGTTTATAACCCCAGTTATTCGAAAGGTGTGATTTTTAACAAGCCCAATGTCTTGACCACAGCTCCAGCTACGGTAAATTCCCCAAAAGAAGAACGAAGATGTCAAGGAAATTCAAAACCCTCTTTCGCTCTTATTCCAATGACGTATACAAATTTGTTTGCCAAATTGGTTAAATCCCAAATGGTGATGCCAAGACATGTTCCTCCTTTCTCACCACCATATCCACCATGGTACGATGAGAAGCCATAATGCGAATATCATGCAGGAGTTAGGGGGTACACCATTGAGAATTGCTCCGCATTCAAGAGAGTGGTAGATGATTTAAGAAAGTCTAGAATATTGTCATTTGATACATCAGAAGATAAGGGAAATCCTCTGCCAAATCACCAGAAAGCAAGAGTGAATGCAATCATGGAAGAGGAAAACAAGAGGATTAAGAAACATATTACTGAGGTCAAAACACCCATGAGGTAGGTATGGGCTCAAATGATGGCAGCTGGGATGCTAGAAGGAGAAGCCCAAGAGCCAAACATCGAAGATGGGATATATTGCAAATACCAAAAAGTTAAAGGACATGAGATTTAATGTTGCTTAGAGTTCAAGCAACTGGTCCAAGACAATATGGATGAAAAAGAACTAGAGTTTCTTGAGAAAGAAAACAAGGAGTGGATGTTGGACATTTGCACATCAGAGTAGTCATCCTCTAGAAGAGATTATTCTGGAATGAAGCCTTTAGTTATTAAGGCTAAAGCAAGAGTTAGTGGGCCTGTAAGGGGTGTAACCTTGTGACTTATAACTAAGGCACCGACCCTATTTTCGTACAAGGACAGTAGATAGGTACCATGGAATTATGCTTGCATAGTGGCAGCCTTGGAAGGATCACCTATTGAAGAAAGAGCAAAATATTAACCAGTCAATGAAGTGAGCCATTTTACAAGGAGTGGAAGGCTCTATTCTTAGAAGATGGCAGAAGATAGAGATGCAGCTCAATGAAAGGCTGTTACTGAAGAGCTTGAGAAAGAAGATGATAGAGATTTCTTCAAAGAAAAGTCGCCAATATACCATGAGACAGTGAAGGAATCAGAGGCTTAAGAATTCTTAAAATTTCTTAAACATAGTGAATATAGCACGGTGGAGCAACTCCATAAGCTTCCAGCCTAAATCTCCATGTTATCTCTAATGCTAAGTTCTGAATGTCATCGTGAGGCCTTATTGGAGATTCTGAACTGAACGTTCGTCCCAAAGGAAATCACAACCGACAAGATGGACATGTTAGTTGGTAACATTGCTGTCAACAACTTTATTTCGTTCAATGATGAATAAATACCTGGAGAAGGAAGTGGATCTTGCAAAGCTCTACACATCACCACAATATGCAAATGATATATGCTACCGTGCACCCTTATTGATAACGGGTCAGCCCTGAATGTTCTGCCATTAGCAATGCTAAAAAAGTTGCCTATAGACAGCTCTCATATGAGAGCCTATCAAAATACAATAAGAGCGTTCGATGGAACTCAGAAAGATGTGTTGGGGAAAATTGAAGTGCCTTTGCAGATCAGACCATCAACGTTTGATATTGAGTTTTTGGTCATGGACATTAGGCCCAGTTATAGCTGCTTGCTTAGGTGCCCATGGATCCATACGGCAAGAGCGGTCCCTTCTACCTTACATCAGAAGTTGAAATTTGTGATTGGCGGCCAATTGATAACTGTAGGTGCAGAGGAGGAAATCATTGCATCAATAACTATTGATTCACCCTTTATCGAGATTGATGAGGGTGCACTCGAGTGTCACTTTAGGACATTAGAGCTAGTCAATGCGACCTTTGTCACTGAAGGGAGTAAGGTGCCTGAACCAGAATTATCCAGCTACGCAAAGATGCAAGTTAAACAAACTTTAGGAAAATGAGCTAAAGTTGGAAAAGGGTTTGGGAAGAGACGCCAAGGGAAGCTGTATCCCAGGGTAATTCCGATAAAGAAGGACTGGTTTGGCTTAGGTTTCAAGCCCAACAATTGGCAAAGGAGGGCAGAAATAAGGAAACGCCAGGAAAGAAGACAAGCAAGGCTGAAAGGAGAGGAAAATGAGTGGGAGTTGATGACATTTCCACCCCTGAGCCATAACTTCAGATTCGGGGGCCTGCTGGATCCAAGTGCCCCAATTAATAAAGAAGATAAAGAAAATAATGACTTGTGTAAAGTATTTGAGAAGCTGAGCATAAACGCTATGACAGATGAGGAAGAAGAGAACAAATACCTGTCCAAGATTTGCCCCTGCTCTGAACTTGACAACTAGTCTAGTGAAGAAATTCATGTAGTCTTTAAGACAGTTTCAGAGTAATTCTCAAAACCCACCATTTTTCCTTTAGACCCGAAGGCAATTAGGGATCTTATATAAATGGTCTATGTCAAACTTTATAATTTAAATTTCAATAAAGATGCATTCTCCTTCTTCCAACAAATCTTGTGTAGCAAACTCTTCCCATAAATAAAACTTAAAGATAAAACTAAAAAAACAAATCATTTTAATCATTCCATTCATATCTTTCCTTTGTATATATCCTTATCCCTTTTCTTTGTAGGTTTTCAGATATCAATGACTTAAATGACTTTCAGTCCGACGCTGAAGTTGACTTTGAATTACCTTTATGCTTAGTAAAGTCGATGATGTTGATAATGAAGAAGAATATGACTTGCCCAGAAAACTGCTCAAGATGGTAGAAGGAGAGGAAAAACAGATTATCCCATACAAAGAAGAGCTAGAAATATTGAACCTTGGCACTGAAGAATAAAGGCGTGAGGTAAAGATTGGCACGATCATTACAACCAACACTTGACAAAGCTTGATCGAGCTTTTGAAAGAATTCAAGGATATCTTCACCTGGTCATATCAAGACATACCAGGTCTCGACACTATCATCATTGTACATTAGTGTCCAATAAAATTAGGATGCGAGCCTGTAAAGTAGAAGCTTAGGAGGATGAAAGCAGAAATGCTCCTAAAAATCAGGGATGAGGTAAAGAAACAGTTTGACAAAAAAATTTTAGAGATAGCTAAGTATCCAGAATGGGTGGCCAACATCGTCCCAGTTCCCAAGAAGGATGGAAAGGTATGTATGTGCGTTGACTATAGAGATCTCAATAGAGCAAGCCCTAAAGATAATTTTCCGTTACCGCACATTGACACTTTAGTTGATAACACAACTGGTCATTCCCTTTTCTCTTTCATGGATGGGTTTTTCGGGTATAACTAGATTAGAATGTGCCCAGAAGATATAGAAAAGACCACATTCATAGCACTTTGGGGAACATTTTGTTATAAAGTAATGCCCTTTGATCTAAAGAATGCAAGGGCAACTTACTAAAGATTCAAGGTGACTCTCTTCTATGACATGATGCATTGGGAGATAAAAGTATACGTAGATGATATGATCACCAAATCTTGATCTGAAGATGAGCATTTGGTGAATTTAAAGAAACTCTTTCAAAGGCTGAAGAAGTTCCAGCTAAAGCTTAACCCAAACAAATGCACATTTGTGGTCACATCAGGAAAATTATTAGGCTTTGTGGTGAGCAGAAGAGGAATAGAAATATATCCCGACAAGATTAAGGCCATACAGGAGCTCCCACCGCCTCAAACATAAAATGAAGTTCAAGGTTTTCTTGGAAAATTGAATTACATTGCTCGCTTCATTTCCCAGTTAATGAATAAGTGTGATCCAATATTTAGGCTACTCAGAAAGAATAACCCAGGGACATGGAATGAAGAATGCCAGACATTTTTAGAAAAAATCAAAGAGCAGCTGACTAACCCCCCGTATTAATAGCACCTGTTTCGGGGAGGCCTTTAATCCTTTATTTAACGGTGCATGAAAATTCTATAGGTTGCGTATTAGGGCAACATGACGATACTAGAAGGAAAGAAAGGGCGATATATTACCTGAGCAAGAAGTTCACTGATTGTGAAACCAAATATTCCTCAATTGAAAAGCTATTTGTGCTTTGTTTTGGGCAGCTAAAAGGCTCATGCAGTATATGTTATATCACACTACATGGCTAATCTCGAAATTGGATCCTTAAAAGTTCATGATAGAAGCTCCAACCTTATCAGGAAGATTAGCATATGTTACTATCAGAGTTTGATATCCAGTATGTGAGCCAAAAAGTAATAAAAGAGAGTGACGTAGCTGAATTTTTAGCAAGTCGCACCTGTGATGATTATGAAGCATTGAATTTTAATTTCCCTGACGAAGACCTAGTATGTATCACAAAAGATGATGAGGCTCCAACAGAATCTTGGGTTATGAACTTCGATGGTGCATCAAATGCATTAGGACGAGGTATATGGGCAGTTTTGGTTTCGCCAAAAGGAAATTATTACCCTTTAGCTACTTTAGCGGCTATGTTTAAAGCAAGTGAAGGCTCTAAGATGATGCCCATCAGGTTACATATGCTAGACTCCCCAACCCATTGTTATAATGTGGAAGAAGAAATAGTTGGTTTTCCATGTTACCATGACTTCTTGCAATATGTAAAATTTCAGTAGTACCCACCACAAACTACAAAGAATGAGAAGAAAATAATCAGGAAAATGGCATCAGGGTGTGTCCTTGATGGAGAAATTTTATACAAAAGAAGTCGTGATCAAGTTATTCTAAGATGTGTGGGTGCAAAGGAAGCTCAATTATTTATGGAAGAAGTTCATGAAGGATTTTGTGGAACCCATCCCAGTGGCTTCACCATGGCTAGAAGAAACATGCGCTTCGGATATTAATGGTCAACAATGGAAAGGGATTGCATCAATTACTCTCACAAATGCTACAAATGCCAAATTTATGTTGATAAGGTTCAGACACCTCCACAACCACTTCATGTTATGTCATCTTATTGGCCTTTTTCCATGTAGGGCATAGATATGATCGGATAAATTTACCCGAAAGCATCAAATAGGCATCGCTTTATTTTGGTAGCCATTGACTACTTTACGAAGTGGGTAGAAGCAGTCTCGTATGCAAACGTCACCAGGTTTACGGTTTGCAAATTCTTAAAGAATGAAATCATTTATCGGTATGGCCTACCAGAAAGCATCATTACTGATAATGCTTCCAATCGGAATAACAAGATGATAAATGAAATCTGTGAGCAGTTTAATGTCAAGCACTATAATTCAGTGGTATATCGCTCGAAGATGAACGGGGCAGTGGAGGCTACAAATAAGAACATTAAGAAGATAGTTGCAAAAATGGTTGATACTTATAAGGACTGGCATGAGAAGCTACCTTTTTCCTTATATGCCCATCAAACCGCAGTAAGAACTTCTACTGGGGAAACACATTTCTTATTGGTATATGGAATGGAAGTAGTACTACCAATTGAGGTTGAAATACCGTCGCTCTGTGTCTTAATAGAAGCAAAGTTAGAAGAGGCAGAATGGGTTCAAGCAAGATATGATTAGCTTAATTTAATTGAAGAGAAAAGATTGAAAGCACTGTGCCATGGGTAAATGTATCAAAGAATGATGATAAGGGCTCAAGAGAAGAAAGTTCGCCCAAGAGAATTTAAAGAATGTGACTTGGTACTAAAAAAGAAGTTATCAATCCAAAGCAATTTCCGATGTAAATGAGCACAAAATTAGGATGGACCTTACATTGTAACAAAAGTTTTCTCAGGTGTGGCATTAATTTTGGCTGAAATGGATGGAGATGAAATTCAAAGCCTGATAAACTCAGATTTGGTGAAAAGTATTATGTCTAAAGAAGAAGAAAAAGAAAGAAAAAAGAAAAAAAGAAAAAAAGGAAAAAAGAGGGAAAAAAGAAAAGAAAAAAAAGAAAGAAAAAGAAAAAGGAAATGGGGGTTCAAAATGAAAACCCGCAAAGGGCGTTTTGAAACCAAATGAGGAACTGAGTTGAAAACCCATAAAAGGCGGCTCAAGTATTTGATAACCAGAAAATTCTCTCGGGAACATAACACAGATGAGTTATACTCATATCACATTTGTCACCATTGTCGAAATCTGCTCAGCATGGGTAACATTCCGGATATCTCACGGTGTTTTAACATGAGGAGTTTTGGTCAATGATATTTGAACACTTGTAATCTTCTTTCTGTTTGTCACAATATTGATAAAGTTTTGTTCTTAGCCATCCTTTCTTTGCTTACACCATCTCCCTTTTTCATATAAGCATCTTGCATTGAAATGAGAATTAATAAATTTGACATCACAAAATATTTTTGGGCATTACTTTGAAATTTGTTTAAAAGGGTATTGGAAGTATGAGGTATCCCGTAGCCACGTTTTGAATTTAGGGCACGAAGCGCCAACACACAAAAATATTTAAGATGGAAATGATGTTACTACAAAGATTTTCATGCAATGCAAAGACCCTTGCGAAAACAAGAATCAGAGAATCCTCGAGAGATGTTTGGACATTACTTTAATGCAGCATAGTTTGTCTCCCATAACGATGCGAATAATTCAAGACCTCTCAAGAAGGCTTAACACCGAATATTGATGATTGCATAATAATGAGAACACTTTTACAAACCTTGGGAGAGCAGCATGATTCTAGGAAGCTTTTCACTGAACATTTATGTATCAACTGCAATGAAAGTTTGACAAAGGCCAAAAGAGTGTTGAAGAATATGAGGATAAAGTCAGTCATTCCAACCAAGGATACAAGATAACTGGATTGAACGAGCAAATGTACAAAAGATCATATGTTCTCTATGAAGCAAAGAAGTACTAAAAATGAGAATGGTGAAGCAGAGATGATGGAGATGACTATCTACGATAATTTTGTCAACCATCATAGCATACAGTTGCAATATTCAGATGATTTCCCACGCATTAATGTTGGCAAGCCAAAGCATCCCATATATATCCCTACGGAGTTTCGCTCTTTGGTGTCCTAGCAACGCTATACACTTTGCAAAGAGTTTCCCTGGTTAAAAAAATCAAGGCAGAAGTCATAGGAAAAGATGAATATAGCTATGGCATTAAACCTATGGTAAAACATGGTGGTGTTTTGGTCAACTCCAATTTCACCCAAATTAAAGACGTATCATATAGCCCTCGAGGTTAAGAATAGGCAATGGTGAAGATTTCTTTCCAAGGAATGGTCAATGGAGTTTTAACAACAAGAAATTGGTGAAGCCAACTAATATTGAAAGATGGGCTGTTGCAAACTTATTTGCTCATTGTAATCCTAATAACATGGTGCAAAGCCTTTTAGTGTAGAGAAATGAAAGGAAGTCATACTATTTATTTTGATAGGATGGGCCAGAATAGAAACTTACCATTTGTTGCCAAAGTTGAGAAAATGTTTGAGTTGATATGATTCAAGAAAACTAATTCTGATAAAAGGGTTATAAAAAGCAAAAGTAACATGTATTCATGACTAGGCATCCCTAGGGGCATGTCCGTCTTGGTCATAGCATTTATTTGAATTTTTGACAGAATGGAACCTGCTTATCTATTCGAGCATGAGGAGAATAGAACCTACCTATCTATTCTGGCATTTGGAGAATGGAACCTGCTTATCTATTCAAGCACGAGGAGAATAGAACCTGCCTATCTGTTCGAGCATTTGGAGAATGAAACTTAATTATCTATTCGAGCATGAGGAGAATAGAACCTACCTATTCGTTCAGGCATTTGAAGAATGGAACCTGGTTATCTATTCAAGCATGGGGAGAATAAAACTTGCTTATCTATTCGAGCATAAGGAGAATAGAACCTGCCTATCCGTTCGGGCATTTGGTGAATGGAACCTGCTTATCTATTCAAGCATGAGGAGAATAGAACCTGCCTATCCGTTCGGGCATTTGAAGAATAGAACCTGCTTATCTATTCAAGCATGAGGAGAATAGAATATGCCTATCCGTTCGTGCATTTGGAGAATAGAACCTGCTTATCCGTTCGGGCATCAAAAGAATGGAACCAGCTTATTCGTTCAGGCATTTGGAGAATGGAACATGTATATCCGTTCGGGCATTTGGAGAATGGAACCTGCTTATCTATTCAAGCATTTAGAGAATAGAACCTGCCCACCTGTTCAAGTATTTGGAGAATGAAACCCGCCTATTCGTTCGAGCATCAAGAGAATGGAACCAACCTATCTATTCAGGCTTAGGGAAAATAGGTCATACTTATCCATTCAAGCAGAGTAGAGCGGAACCCGCTAGTCTGTTCTGGCATTGACAGGTTTGGCAATCAGTGAAAATCAGTTTTCTTTGATCTTTGCTCTATTCCTATTTCACCAAAATAACCAAAGAGGGACAGCTGTTTTCACTGATTTTTCACTTTTGTTGTAATTGTTATTGTTTCAATAATTAGTATAATTGCTATATGTTAGTGTAATAAAATATTAACATAGTAATTAGTATTAGAATTATCTAGGTGTCATATAATATACTTAGTGTATTATAGTTAGTATAATTGTTAGTGTAAATGGTTAGTATAAACCAAAATATAAAAATACACAGCCCATTTGTATTTATATTAAAAGGTTCATTAGAAAAATAATAAAGAGTTCATTAAGCAAAGCCCATTACACTAAAACTTGTTTGTTTAAAATATATACATAAAAAGGGCCTATCCGGCCTATTTCTAATGAAAAAAAAAACTGAAACCCTAATGTTCTTCCTTTGCTCCTTGCATAGCCGAAGGGCAGCCATTGGATCTAGGATTGATCCAACGACACAGATCACGCCAGCTAGGGATGATATAACGCCACAACCTTCATAACCGTTAGATCAGATTATGATCTAACGGTCCAGATCACTCCAAAGCAGGGCACGCGGATCATCACTCGCGCATGACAACCACATGTGTGACGTTTCAACTTCGACCGATCATTTCGTCTTCTCCAGCGAGAACCCGAGCTAATTCTGCCGCCATCCACCCTTTGCCGGTGTCTCTCTCGATAATCAAAGCCATTAGAATCATGCAAAGAGGGAAACAAAAGGGGTTAGATCCCAAATATGAATCAAAGTCAATCCCTAAATTGAAGCCCTGACAAGAATCAAGCTGGAATCAGATTGAGACAATGAACAAAAGGCAATAAGCTAAAAATCAGAGCTGAGATAAAGGAAAATGGGGAAGATATTCGGGATTCAAACTTGAAAACTAAGCATCTATGTAAACTATATAAACCCCTTTGTAATTCCATGTAACACACATTAGATACGCAAGAGTTTCATACGAAATAGACACAATTCATACACAATACACATTTCCAGTGTAAGGAAGCAGGCATTTGTAATCAAGAGTTTCAAGGAATAAAGCAAGCGAATTTCTGGTAATTTTCTCTTTGCATATATAATCTTTGATATAAATAAAAAGTGGAAGTTTTTTACCTCAGTTTTATGTAGCACCGCCGTGAATTTTGTTTCGATGTAGCTCTGGAAAAGAAAAAGCCTGATTTAGGGTCGCCATAATCTGGAAAAATAGGTGGTTTTTGGAAATTTCGCCGCCAGCAACGGCGGTCGGCACGGCAGATGTTCATCGTGTTCTTCATTTCATGAAGAACACGAAGAACATTTCAAAGAATTTTGATGGAACTAGTTTTGATCTGTTTTAATAAAAGAGGAAAATGTTTTTTGTTTCTAATAAAGGCCTTATAAACCAACCCGAGACCCGGTCCATACCCGCTCTTCAACTCGCGCCCTTCTTTGTTGGGCCTTTCATCGTGGCTCTGTTGTTCTCAATCTTTTCAATTTCTTCATTTTTCTATTAAATTGACCATCAAATTTCACTCATTATTCTATTTTAACCCTCACATTTTGTTTTCTTTCAATTTAATCCATAATTTAGATTTTTTATTTTAAAAATAAAAGCTAAATACCCTTTTCTTTATTTTAATTTAGCAATTGTATAGTTATTTATTTTAACTTAAGTAATTAGTTATTTCTTTATGTTTTTTATGTAAATATATGTGTGCTAAAAACTTTAGGAATAAGATCTTTAAATACTTAGAATAGAGACATGTGTGCAGAAATATTTCCTACAAAATTTTAATAAAATACACTTAATTTTATTATAACCTTAATAGTTAAAATGAATATAGACATTTCTTTAGGTTTATTCACTAATTAGGTTTTAATTAAAAGACTGTAACACGCCTAATCCTTTTATTAATTTGTTTAAAAAGTGAAAACTTAATTAATGCGGTGTCTTATCAAGCGGGAATGACGAGTTAGCGCCAGGAGTGTTGGCGGTGATTGAAGTTCATTTCCTGGGTGATAAGGCCGTTAAAATAGATTTATATTCACTGAGTGGACAAATAAATCGAAATCTTGTGAACTTGCGAATTCCAGTTTTCAGAACACTTTTTGAAATCAATTAGGTACTAATTTTTTGGCGTTGTAGGGGTGCTAACCCTTCCCCACACGTAACCGACCCCCGAACTTATTTTCTTTTGTTTTCGTGGACTAAAATTATTGTTTTAATAAATTAGATGTTTTATTAGAATAACCGTTGTTTTAAAAGTGATCCAATCACACTTTTTTTCAAAAATATTGGTGGTGACTCCGTGTTTTCTTAAGTTTTCCAAATAACGTCCAAAACTTTCCTAAAAAAGTATTGCAACAATCGGTACCTGTTGACCTTCATTGACTCATTTTGATATGCTCTTAGGGTCGTATCGATGCTATTAACTTTCCAATTGCTACTGTGAGTTTCCATACCGAAATGCTCTTAAATCGTTTCGATACGCCTAGGTTGACTTGAGCCTTGACTGACCAAATATGCATAGCCGTACCAAAACAGGTGAACCCGTATCGGTACACCCTGCACTATAATGACAGATTTTATCTAGTGTTTAGCCAATTTAACATGTTGAACGATAACCAATTCCAATGAAATTTTACCAGCAAGATTTAATCACTATAATCTACTATCATGCCAAAATTTAGAGCCATATGAATCCATTTACTAGGTTTTCACCTTTTAAGCCAAATATGCACATTAAGCCATTTTTAAGCAAACCAAGATGCTATTTAGGGCCTCTAAGACCTTTACACAACATAGGCAGTACACACATAGTCAAAAGACCATAAACAACTAGTTTAACTACTTTGTCACCATTTTAGGAGTTCATAAGGACAAAGTACATTACTTTAAGCTTGTAGTGACTTGTCAAACTCCCAACTAGCTCCGATCCCGAACCGATATACCTCTTAACCTGAAATGTATGGAATATGAATGCATTAGACCTGTATAGTCTAAGTGAGGTAGCCATGAAAAACAAATGAGCATGATATGCAATTTCAACATGCTTCAATACTTTCAATGGTAGCAACAACATGAACATGTATTTCAATAAGGAACTATGCAATATCACTTCTCAATGACAATAATCAGTATGTAGTATGCTTCAATATCACTAATGGCATTATGACATGAACATGTATTTCATATCCATATTCAATAACAACAACAATCAATATGGCAACAATACTCAATAGCAATGACTCATAACAACAACCAATAACAATAATCAATGTTTTCCTTGGGTCGATATACGATATATGGATACACAAATTCCACCTCCACACCAAAGTCAATAATGGTCTAGCCAATCCCTCCACCTCACCAATATGACCAAAACACAACAAGTCTCTTCGCTGCACCACAATAAAGGCAATAACCTACCTGTACCAATGAGCTCATGCATTCTATGGTATGCAAATTGTATCCAACACTCTTGAATCCAAGGTTCAATAATCAATAGTTCAATAACGGTATTTCAATAGCAATGTTTCAATACGTTAATTCAATAGCAATAAGCATATATCAATGTTTCAATAGCAATATGCAATATTCAATGTCCAATACTCAATAACTCCATGTAACAATGATTCAATGATTTCAATAGCAATGACATTGATGCTCCAGACATGGTTTCAAGGCAATACTTACCCTTACAAAGTATGGCTTTTGATAATGTTTTATGGAAAATCCTTCAATATAATGATTAGAAAATCAATAACCAATGTTTCGAGATGGAACCCAGACAACTCTTGAGACTTTGACTACACTCACCTCACTTTTGAAGCCCCTACAGCTCTCGGATTGCAATTCCCTTATTCCTAGCCTTGTTGGAGTTGATGGGTTAGCTTCCTCCAATTCTTGAACTAGGGAAAATCAATAGGAGATTGTTACAATCAATATAGCAATATCGATACTCTAAGCTTAGAATAGCTATTAGCTATTTGATAGGTTCATAGATTAAAGCTTTGGAAAGCAAGAGTTTAACTTGGAGAATTACTACTTGAATGTAGGCATTCAATAGTCCATGGAAACGATGATAAATTAAGGGTTTCTACTTACCCAAACAATAAATATTCGATAGAACCAATGATTTAAAGAAAGCTTAAGCTTGCCACAATTAACAATGGATGTGTGTGCTTAATTTGCTAAAGGAAGAAGATGAACATAGCTATATTGTTTATCTAACCTGTAAGTGTTTTTCCCTTCTTTTCTTTATTGCTTTTAATATTTAGCAAACAAATCTTTCCTTCAATTGATGGAATTTGATTTGGGCATTTCACGTAGGGATGACTAGGCTCAATGAGGGGTTAATTGCAAGATTAACCCTTCAACTTTCCAAACTTTATATTTTTGTCCCCCAAGTTTTAGTCTTTACAAATTGGTCATTAAACAATCTTTAACAGATACCCATATTAATACACCTTATGGCCGTGTCGATACGGCTGGTCAAAGTTCAATAAGTTAATTAAAAATCGTTGGACTGTAACGATACATGACCTATTGTATCGATACGCCTAGCTCACTTTCAACATTCAATTGTTTCAATAAGACCCTTATCTAACAATTGGACACAATTAGACCCCATTGTCAATGAAATAGACCATACAACTAATTCTAATGCAAGATTTAAGATCTTTCGGTGTAGGGTTTCCGATTGCTGGAACCCAATTCTGACTAGACTGGTTTTTGGGATGTTACAGAGATACTGCGGAGCGGATGGGGATGATGCGAGGTGGGTGGGGATGGGGCGAGTACAAAGGCATATTCACGCCTTTCCCACCACCCATGACAAATCTAATTTTTATCTTCTTCCCCGCCCCACAACCCGCGAAATTTGTAACAATCCCTGCCCAATTGAATACGAAGTGGGGTGAATCCCCGCAAAACCCGCCCCATTGACATCCCTAAACTTAGTTAAAGTTCAAGAATCAAATTAATATTTTATCTAAACTTTATGTGTCAAATTGATATTTTATCTAAAGTTTAAGGGTCAAATTGATATTTTATTTAAAGTTTATGAGTTAAACAAAATAAATCTTTTTACTAACATGACATATGAGTTTATTGCTTAGTTGTACTTCAACACTAGAACAATTACTTGATTGTGTAGTTGTTTACTGTTACAGGTTGTTGGTCTTGTTCACCTAAAACCAGATGTGAGTAAGTACAAGTACAAGTAGAAAAGGGAGAAAAGGTCCATCTGGAGCCATTAACAAACAGCATCTCAAGTCATCATGTATCAGAAGTGGAAACAGAGGCCAAGGAGTTTCCATCAACTCCACATATCTCCGAGTTATGTAAGGTAAGTGGGTTATTCTCTCTCCTCAACTAACACATGCCGACTTTAGTATACACTTGAATCCGCCACCGCGTGCGTATTCGAGAGCATGCTATTATGCTCATTTTCTTTTTCTTCATTAAAGGGGTAACTAGAAAAAAATTATGAAAAAAAATTAATAAGGTAGCCCCTTTTTTGTTGATAATTGATGGAATTTCATTAATCAAAACAGATGCATAGGTGCGTTTGGATTGCATCTTTTTCAGGGAGATGTAACATTTGTATGAGGAAAATTAAAATACCACTGTTTTTAAAATATTCAAACACTCGTCCGATAAGTCCGTAGAGTATGTTGTTCTTTGAACATATTTTTAATAAATTGAATCTCTTATTTGAACAAAACTCTCTTGTGAGATTCCCTCGTACTATTTAAAACTAGTAGAGCGGAGTTTGCACCAAACATGTAATCAATAGTCTTATTTTGATTTCAATTTTTTTTAAACAATCAATGTAGCAAGGTTATATCAATTTAAGTTTGTCTGAGACTATTTAGTTGATCGTAGCTCTTTTCACTTTTTATGTGAATATATTCTTAAGTAGGATGTAAAAAGCTGACCCAACCTGAAAATATGACTGAAACCTGCTTGAGTCAGAACTTAGTTTAACTCGAGAAAGCGATGACCCAAAATTGATCTATAACCGACTGTTGTTGACCCGAACTCGAGTTGGACATGTTACAATAGTAACCGAACCTACCTGCATCCGATCAAGTACGACCTAAACTCAAATTGAACATGTTACTGTGGACCCGAAATTCGTCCTGCACCCGACTAAAACAAACCCGAACCCGAGACTAACCTGGCAGATAATCGATATTACCCGGCTCAATCGACCCGAGATCCGATTTTACCGACCTGTTTTAAACCCAACCTGTTAATTGACCCGACTTGTTTTGAACCCAACCTCTTGTTGACGTGAATATTAGCCTGGCTTGATATTTACCTGACGTGTAATTGAGGAAGTCTATGATTTGATGAATTTATTATATTATAATATGATAAACTAATTTTCATTATTTAAATTATTAATAATTTTATTTAATTTTTTGTTAAATAATTCAATTATTGACTATTAATTTATTAAATTATATATAAGAATATATATATATATATATATAATCAATTTAAAGCGTTGATAAATTTAAACTATTAATTTTTTTAAATCAATTTAAAGGGTTAAATAATCTTTTTGTTATATATACATATATAATCAATTAAAATTATCAAAAAAGATTGGATTTAGATATTCATTTGACACTACTGAGTTTGAAATTTTGTTAAATAATTCAATGCTTAGTAATAATTCAATATGCCTTTTAGTTGACAGTACAGTCACTACCAAGTAAGTATAGATATTCATTTGTCTTTTTTCTTACTAACTTAACCAAATTTTATTGGAGAAGATTGAAATTTTTTTGCTAATTTGATAAAACAAAATGTTCGAAGGATAATCATTTCTATTATAATGTTTTTAAATTCATAATTTTAATTATAATACCGTTAATTTTAATTATCGTACACAAATTATAACTGATGATAAATAATTTTGGTTAAAATGAAGTAAACTTAACAACGTACATACTAAAATTATGAAATATGACATAAGTATTAGATAACAAATGTACAAATTAAAATTAAGAAATAAGATAATTCTAAATTTATTACAACTTAAAGTTTTTTTAAAAAAATTAAGCTCTCAATCTTATAGCAAAAGTTTTATGAGGCTAAATGTTCGACTTTGCTACAGAAATTTTCTCATCAAGCTCTCAAAAGATCTAAATGCTACCATCATGGTTAAATTATGGGTAACTTGAGTGGAGAAATTTAATTTTTAGTCCATAAACCAAAATTAGGGACCAATTTGAAAGTGGAGAAATTTGAGAGTCCAGTGACCAATTTCACAATTTTAACATAGAACTAAATATGGTCAATTTCGGCTAAAAATTAAATCTTAGGAACTAAAATGAACAAAAACATCAGCATATTGAAATTATTAGACTAAATTACAAAAAAATTGAAATAAATAGGGTTCAATTTCATATAAAAGTAAAATTTTAAGGACTAAATATCACCGTAGAAAGAGGATTGTTATATCCGAAGTCCAAACTGTGGGGATAATTGTGACTAAATTAAATTAAATTAAAACTTAAAAGTAAATATTATGACTAAAATGCAACAATTTAAATGCAGCATGACCTAAAAGGTAATTAATCTCTAACCTAAAAATAGGCGACTTAATCCCCTCCAAAATTCTGTCATTTTCCCTTTTTTTAACCATTTTTTAATTAAAATGAATGGGTGGGAGGGAGGGAAAGAACCCGCCCAGATTTTTAGGTTGGGGCAATTATTTTTTTAGCCTTCCAACCTTAGATTTTTTTTCACTTTTAGTTTTAGTTTAATTTAAGTCCCAATTTAGGTTAATTTAATTGAGATTCGACATTTAATGTTAGAGTTATTTTAATTAGGTATGTAATTTATGCTTCTAGGTTTTAATTTAGATCAATTAGATATTTTTTTAACCAAAATTGACCCCTATTTATTTTAAATTTTTGTAATCTAGTCTAATGTTTTTAATATGATGATATTTTTGTTCATTCTAGTCCCTAAAACTTTATTTTTAGCCGAAATTATCCCACATATATTTCTATTTTTAGTAATTTAGTCAAATAAAATTTTTGTTTATTCTAGTCCCTACAGTTTAATTTTTAGTCAAAATTGCCCCGTATTTATTTAAATTTTTGGCAATTTAGTCCAATAATATTTTTGTTTATTCTAGTACCTAAACTTTAGTTTTTAGTGAAAATTGACCCCTATTCAATTTTTTTGTAATTTAGTTCAATATTTTTAATATGGTGATGTTTTTGTCCATGTTAGTCCCTAAAATTTTATTTTTAACCAAAATTAACCCCCTATTTATTTTATATTTTGTAATTTAGTCCAATATTTTTAATATGATGATATTTTGTTCATGTTAGTCCATAAAATTTTATTTTTCACCGAAATTGACCCTTAATTATTTCTAATTTTTGTAATTTACTCCAATATTTTAAATAACGATGATATTTTTGTTCATTCTAGTGCCTAAGATTTATTTTTAATGTGATTCGTGTTCGTGAAAGACGTTAAATAATTCGCTCAAAATGACCCAACCCAAAGTCTATCGACTATTTGTACCAAACTCAAACTTAATGCGAATTCGAAACCCGAATTAACCCGACCTAAAATTACCCGACTTGAAATGAACCCGACCTGAAACGAACTTGACCTAAAATGAACTCGAGCCCGAATTAACTCGTCAATTAACTGATTCGGACTCATACCGTTTTGACCCAACCTAAAATGAACCCGACTTGAAATGAACTCGGCCCGAAATGAACTCGACCAGAAATGAACCTGACCTGAAACTGACACGCACCCGACCTGAATCGAGTCAAAACATCAAATCAACTTGAAATGACATGTATCCGATTTGATCCGACCTGACAAGACTCGACCTAAAAGTCAAATGATTGCCTACTTTTACATCCCTATTCTTAAGAGCTAAATAAGCTCTCCCGTTTTTCAAAACCATGTGGATTTTTTTATATAAATTTTAATTTAAATCTTACTTAGAGAAAGCGAGAAAGAAAGAAAGGCTCTAAAAAAAAGAGTGTTCTTAACGAATCTAAAATTTATGATCTAAGAGAATATAAAGAAATAAAAACAAATAAATAACCGTGTGAATTGTTACTTCAATTAACTGTAACCGTCAAGTTATCACATTAAAGATCAAATATGAATTTTGTTAATTGATAATTTTTTTATGTTTTTCTAGAACTTGATTGATTTCTAAGATCTTATAGCTCGAGGAACTTAAGAATCAGTCTCTATATAAACCAAACTACTATCCTTTTTCCACCCGATGCGGGAGGAGCGAGAGACAGTGAAACTAGTATTCGTTATCATTAGATTGAATGTCATCTTTATATCATTATTGCACAAATGAAATAGATTAAACTTTGTGTTTAGTAGTCGTAGTTTTCATTATCATTAGATCGTATGAATATTTATATAATATTCTTAAAAGAAAGAAGATGAAGCTCATAGTCATATAAGTAATATTATAAAATATAAGATTATGTAGTCGCATAAAGCGACCTAGTAGTAGTACACAACGAGAACGAACAACTCTACTACAAGGATCACACTGCTATCCCATTTTTATTCTGCTGATATCATCTGCTGACGAACTTCCATGGCCAAACCTTCACTTGACACTGCAGATGCATCAACAAAAACACAACATTTATCGATTAAAAAATATATAACCATAAGCACTGAACTCACTAAGCACTATACAAGAAATTTGAACCTTTTGCAGTCAGTGCTGGGGCTGATCTGGTAAGGGATGCTGACGCCGCACTTGCCTGGGAGTCCACTTGCAAGGCTATAGTTGATGCCACTCATGCTGGTGGCCGCACTTTTGAGGCAGTTGCAAGCTGCTTGGCGGTCGGGTGTTGTTTGGGCAGCGGCGTTGAGGGATTTGATCCCATTGCAGCATGCAGCAGGAACAGTACCGCCGCTCTTCAAGTAATTAAGGCAGGGTACGAGGGCGGATGTGACTTTACCACAAGTTATGGCCCCTTGAGCCATGGGTGCGCCCAAAACCAGGCACAACACCGCCACACATGCAAGCTTAAGGAACATAGAGTTAGCCATATTGATTAATTACAACGAAAAAACAAGCGTTTTTACACAACTTGTAAGTAAAGTGCTTGTAGTAGTAATGCTGATTGTTGCGTGGTTAGGGCTTGAGGGTTCAATGGGTTTATATAGTAAGCGAGTCCAAATTGATAGAAATCGTCTGCCCCTATTCATGTTTCTTTTGGTGCCTTACTTTAAAATGGTTGGTTTAAAGTTAGGGTTGTGATTAGGGTTTAAGAAATTAGGGTATGGTGTATTTGTTAGAGTGTATGATTTAGGGTATAAAAATTAGAATTATGATTTAAAATTTAATTTCTTAAGTATTTTTTAGTGTGTGACATAAAATGTTTAGAAGATATTTATTCGGTCCAAATAGCCAATTAAGATTCTAAAGTAATTTTCCATTATTATGAGCAGCTGTCACCTACTAACTACCTGGTTATTTGTTTCTTTTCAATTCAATTAAAATCGTCTTTCATTTGATGTATTTGATTATTCTATAAACACCTTTATTATTATTAAATTATCATTTATTATCACCCCATTAATTGAAGTTGTTTTTCCATTCGATTAAGGAAGCAACCGTCACCTGCTTGCTGCTCGATTGCTGTTCACTTTAAAATCGTGACTACACAACTGGGACTGAAATATTGGTTCAAAATTTCTTACCTGCCTTCTCACAAATATTTATGAGAATGGTTTATTTTATAAATAAAATGTGTTTTTACAATAATATAGGTTGGTTATCAAAGAATTTATATTTAAAATTTTTAATTTTACATTTGACAATGAAATAATAATTTTTAGATGTTTTATTATAAAAAAGATAAAAAATGCTTTTAGAATAATATATTATGTTTTATATTTTTTAATTACGGCCACAATTATTACGAATGTATTGATTGTATTTATAGTTTTATTTGGGCATATTGTAGTTACAATTTTTTTAAACAGTATAAAGGTGATTACAAGGTAGTATATGTTCATAGATATTCTTAACTTTTCGACAAATCACATATATTATGTAGACATAACGATTTGAACTCATATCTCTTAAAATAAACATAATTCGTTTTTTTATTGGGATACTTTTTGGTTTATTATAGTTACAATTTTAAACATAAACATGACAATAATTATATTAATATACTACGCTTTGAACAAACAATAAAATTTCACGAATATAAACACACTATGAGCTCATATTTAAATTGGACCGCTGTAAAGATTTATTGTAAAATATATATTTGATTTCAAAGCAAGATCAACACACACAAAAATCTCTAAAATGAATCACCATAATAGAATATGGAAAATAAAAAAAACAAATAAAGACACGATATAAACATAATATAGAAAAATAATTAAAACATATTCTGAATTATATTACAAATACACGAATATGTTGTTTATGACTCAATTAATCAATCTGTTACTTGAACAAACGTGTGCAATTTTTTTTACTTATTCACGAGTTCATTATTATTAGTCACCTTACAATTTGATTTTTACCGTCTCAATTAATTGAAAAGAAAATTATAAGGATGTGTTTGGTTCATAAAATATAAGATTATTTTTTTGTATAAAATTTTTAGAATGCAACATTGCCTGACATATTATTGGGAATGTTACAATATTTTGTTTGGTTTATTAGGTAGGAATGTAAAATTATTGTGTTTGGTTAGATGTATATACGGTTATATGTAAGTAAAATTTACTAAATTGTCCATGTATAATATTTTCTTTTTAATTTGTTAAAATTTTAATATTAAACTAAAAATATATGTACAAAAATAATAGAACTATTTTTGTTAAGCCATCTAAAATTTACAAAAATTATATATTTATCATATTATTAATATGATTAATATACGGAAAATTTTACAACGTGCGACGAACATCGCTGAACACCACTAACGCTGAATACCGCTGAATATCATTAAATTAATTAATAAAAATTAAAAAATTTAAGGACTCAACATACAATTAATAATTATTTAAAAAATTCAATTAAATTATTATATATATTAATTTTTTATATTTTTAATAAGGATAAACTACATATTTAATGTCTCACCTATTTCCGTATTTCTATTTTGATACCCAAACTAAATTTTTTTAGTAAAACGGTACCTAACTCTAAATAAAATTAATTTTTAATAAGCGTCTAAAACCGAAATCGGTTTAATGCCTTAATGCCATGTTGAATATCATCATGGGAGGCAGAATTTTCTTTCTCAACAACGTGTGGACTACTACTACTACCACAGGCTAATAATTTTGGAATTCTTTTTTACTTTTTATCTCGTTTACCTAAAACTCCATTCAAGCTTTCTTGCATAAGAGCTCGAACCGCTTGTGGAACTTGTTAACAAATCGGACCCTGACCTTTTCGACCGGCTAAATGTTCCTTAAACCTATGAATTCCTCCCCTTTAAACATTTTGCCACAATATATACATTTAATTTGTAATCTTTCGCCATTTTTGAACACTTCACAATGGTTCCAAGCAGGATCTTGCTTTTGTCGTGTAATTGATATAGGCACCAAAATGCCAAATTCAACTCCGTTTATTATTGGGAATATAACATTGTCTGGCATATTATTGGGAATGTTACAATATTTTGTTTGGTTTATTAGGTAGGAATGTAAGATTATTGTGTTTGGTTAGATGTATATACGGTTATCTGTAAGTAAAATTTACTAAATTGTCCATGTATAATATTTTCTTTTTAATATGTTAAATTTTTAATATTAAATTAAAAATATATGTACAAAAATAATAGAACTATTTTTGTTAAGCCATCTAAAATTTACAAAAATTATATATTTATCATATTATTAATATGATTAATATATGGAAAATTCTACAACGTGCGACAAACATCACTGAACACCACTAACGCTGAATACCGTTGAACGCCATTAAATTAATTAATAACCCTTGCATTCATACAAACACCATGCCTCTACAAGGCCCCAATCTGAAGGCAATTCCCTGACGAGTTCAGGAAGCGAGCCTCCAATGCCAAGTCATACTTCTGCAGCCTAGACGACTACATCAATTATCAACCATAGCACTTCGCCAGAGCCTAAAGTAATGAGCTGCCATGCACCAATACAACAAATTTACAGATCCAACCGGGGGCAACATAACACGTTTTTTAGAACAATGAAAGCTTTTCGAGAAATGGCGAAAACATACTTCAAGCTTCAGGTTCGCTTCAAGAGCTCTCTTAGACTAAAATGTTGGGGCATCCATCTGAGGAAATAATTCAAAAGACAATCAAGTCCAAGGAGGACTGAGGGCATCCTCACATACAAGGCGTCGATCACCGTTTAATCGGAAGCAAAGATCTGACCACCATAAAATTAGGGGCACCCATTTGAGGGGCAAAACAGAATCTTTCATTCACATGTTCATTGAGACCATATGCATTGACTGCATGCATCGTACATGCATTTAAATCATCAAGCATTTAGGCTAGACACATGCTTTAAGCACAAAGTTAGGTGCATCCATAACACATTTTTTAACACCCATTCACAGTCCGATAGAGAACCGGGTTGGAAAGTGTTATCGAAAGACGGAGCCGGAGATTGGAATCAAAATTGGGGGTTAGTTTAAAACTTTTCGAACTAAAAGGACTAAATTGTAAACGTTACAAATTAGTGACCTTAATCCAGATTCTTGATTACCAACCTGTAATTAGACTTACCAATTATTAACCTGAGAAGTTTCATTACTATTGGATAACGTTAACCTAATTAATTAGACCGTATAGTTATTAGTGACCAATTTGTAAACTATCCAAATTCTGTTCTTATGCCTTATAACAGATTTAACTAACACTGTATCGATACCCTATGGGCCATATCGATACGCTAAGCCTAGTCTCATATATCCAGATTCAAAGGATGTTAAACCTGTACTGGTACAGCTAAGCCCGTATCAATACGCGTTAACCATGTTGACCTCATACCGATACGCTCTAAGACCGTATTGATAACATTTTTCAATCCAGATTCCAGTGAAAAAAATTTGTACCGATATGCCCACACTGTATCGATACGCTCTCTTTGACCAATATTGACCAGGCCTAAAATGCAAGGACTGTACCGATACGCCATCACCCGTATCGGTACCCCTTGACCTGTAATGACAAATTTTATCTGGGTTTTATTCGATTTAACTTGTTGAACGATGTTCGATTGCCCTAAAATTTTACCAAGTTACAAATCCATAGTTCTAATAGCATGCAAAATTTTAGAGCGTCACAAATCCATTTACCTAGTTTTCACATTAGGCTCATTTTAGGTTCATTTTAACTAACTAACTAACCATTCCCAGAACATACCATTTTATGCATTCAACACTAAGTCATTATAAGACTTTTACACAACCATCAAATTATGTATACAAAACATGTTTAGACTATATGCCACTTGACTAGGAGTTTAAAGTGATGATAAGCATACATATACCTTACGAAGAGGTGACTTGCAGCTGCAACACACGATCGAAGTACGGAATCTTTCAAGGTCCTGAAAATGCATGAGACACACATGTTAGGCTTATATAGCATAGTGAGGTAGTTCTAACAACTACAAATTTTCAAGTAATGACATTTATGGCATGATCATCAATTTAACAACATAAGCATAATTATAATCAAATAGTCTCAGACTTACTCCATATGATCACATAATTTCATAATCATCAATTTGCATATCATATCACTCATTAATTCTTGAATATGGTGACAATGGATACACAGAGTCCCCTATACACCAACATATCAAAAAATAGGCCGTAGCTTTAAGTCGTAGCTCTGGAAAAGATCCCTTACACAATCCATCATTATTTCCCCCACATATAGGTCGTAGCCCCGGACCGTAGTCCACCCTTACTTATACAAGCTAAAATAATTATATGACATGCCAATTGTATCCAATGTCCACATATACACAAAATCACATATGTAACGTATTTCTCACCTTTCGAATTGTAATATCTTACATATCAAAATTGAGCCTTGGCTCCATGTATCGCATATCTTGTCATGAACAAACTTACACATATCTAAGCAACACAAAATACTTACCAAGATCACCAATCACATCCAACATAGTTGCTCTACATGAGCCCTTAATCAAATGCAAACATATACATCAAATAATGCAATGGGATGGCACTGAGCCTATCCCTTGACACAACTACACTCACCTTGACTATGAGGCTCTTGGATTACAATTTCGGAGTGCCTAGTTTCCTTTGGAGATGACGGTGAATCCTTTTCCACTTTTTGAACTAGCACAATTTAGGAGATAAGTTAGAAATTAATCATAAGTTTGGAATTGTATATTAGGCTTACCAAAGCTTTAAGGACAACATTGTGTTAGCAAAATCAAACTCTTAATTTATGGGTTCCCACAAAATCGGGAAATCCTAATTTTGAAATTAAACTCCAACGAAGATTAGAACATTAAATTGAATGAAGGGTTTTACTTACCGAGTTATGAGTTTCCAAATGAAGTGTCAAAATCAACCGAAAATTAAGATTTGCACCGAGGTGCTAGCTTAGCTCAAGGTAGAAGATGAAAATGGTGGTGTGTGCTTAAGAGAGTAAAGGTGGTGAGTTGTTTAACGGGAATTCAAAGAGTGAAAGGTGAAGGTTTTTCTCCACACTTATCAAATTTAAAAACTTAGTTAAGGACAATAATATTATCCACCTACTTTCCATCCAATAGGATACTTTCCCTCAAGCTAAGGTAACCTTAATTAATTATACCTATCAATTCACACACTTCATAATCCCAAGATTACTGATGGTTATTCATTCCTTTACCTACAACAAATTCACAAGGGAACGGTAATTAACAGGTGAGTAAGCTACCTGCTTACTTTTTCTTCAATTTGCCTTTAAAAATTTTAGAACAGGGGAACCCATATCAATAATATCATAACCGCATCGATACGGTTGTGCTAAAACAGGCAAGTCAATTATTGAAAGTTAGGCCGTGTCGATACTGGCTTGACCGTATTAATACTCATTGCCTAGAATTAGCATTTTGGCTTCGATTGACATACAAGGAAATCCAATTACCCACATAGAATCAAAGCATAATTTTATTACAAGAAAAGGGGTACAAAGTTTATTTCTTATAATATTTTACACATCAGATTCAGAATTTTCGATCACAGAACCTAATTTTGACTAGCCCAGTTTTCAGGATGTGACAACTCTCCCCCTTAAGAAAATTTGTCCTCGAATTTTCACTTTAACTGAACAAATATGGGTATTGCTTTTGCATAGTTTCTTCGGGTTCTCACGTTGCCTCTTGAATGGAATGGCTTCTCCATAAAACCTTCATCAAGGGTACAGACTTGTTACGAAGTTGTTTAACTTCTTGTGCGAGGATCTGCACAGGTTCTTCCTCGTACATCAGATTGGATTAGATCTTTATGGATTCTGGTTCAATCACATGAGAAGAATCTGACCGGTACTTACGTAGCATAGATACATGGAAGACGTTATAAGTCCGACTTAACTCATCAGGAATAGCTAATCGGTAGGCAACATGTCTAATTCTTTTAATCACTTCGAATTGACCGATGAAACGAGGACTTAACTTTTTTTCTTCTCGAAATGAAGGATCTTCTTCCATAGAGATACCTTGATGAAGGCTTTTTCACCAACCTCGTATTGGATGTCTCTTCTTTTCAGATCAGCATAGGACTTATGTCGATCGAATGTAACTTTAAGTCAATCACAGATAATGGTCATCTTTTCCTTGGTTTCCCGAAGCAAATTAGGGCCTAACATCTTGCATTCACCGAGCTCAGTCCAACAAAGAGGAGTTCTACATTTCCTTTCATAGAGGGCTTCGTACGGGGCCATTTAAATTGAAGCCTAGTAACTGTTGTTGTAAGCGAACCCGACTAAGGGTAGGGAATTTTCCCATGTGTTCCCGAAGTCAATGACACAAGCTCGGAGCATATCCTACAGAATATGAATAACTCTTTTCGATTGGCCGTCAGTTTGGGGATAGAAAGTAGTGCTAAGGTAGACTTTAGTTCACAAAGCCTCGTGTAAGGTTCTCTAAAACTGAGATGTGAATCGATGATCACGATCAGAAATAATGGATACATGGACTCCATATAATTAGATAACTTTACGAATATAAAATTTCGCGAGCTTAGGTAAGCTAAAATCCATCCTCACCAGAAGAAAGTTTGTAGATTTGGTGAATCGATCCATAATGACCCAAACGACATCATTTTTCTTCAGTGTCAGTGGCAGACCACTTACGAAATCCATCGTAATATGTTCCTATTTCCATTATAGGAGCTCGATAGGCTGTAGAAGTCCAGTGGGCACCTTATGCTTGGTTTTGACTCGTTGACAGGTCAAACACCTCATCACAAAGTCAGTGATCTCATTCTTCATACCAGACCACGAATACAACTCCTTTAGATCTTTGCACATCTTTATAGCTCCCAAATGAATGGAGAAAATGCTAGAGTGAGCTTCACTTAGAATCTAATTCTGAAGATCATCATCATCGGGTACACAGATACGATTGCAGAAACACAATAAGCTCTCAGAGTTCATAGCAAAGTCAGGATCTGGGCTATCCTTAACCTTGGTAATAAGCGATTGCAACTCCTCATCAAATTCTTGGAGAGCTTTGATTCGAGACACAATAATTGATTGTACTCTCAGTTTAGCCAACAAATTGCCACACTTCTTAAGTCAAAAGTGGGCATTTAAGCATCTTAGGGACGGAATAGGTTTTTGGCTAAGAGCATCAGCCACCGCATTGGCTTTACCGGGATGGTAGTCTATGGCTATATCGTAGTCTTTCAATAGCTTCATCCACCGACGTTGACGAATGTTTAATTATTTTTTAGTTAGAAGGTATTTCAGACTCTTGTGATTAGTGTATAAGTAACACTTCTCACAATATAGATAATGTCGTCAGATTTTTAGAGCAAACACCACTACGGCTAATTCCAAAGCATGGGTCGGATAGTTTAACTCATGTGGCCTGAGTTGACGTGAAGTATAAGCTATGAATTTGCCTTCCTGCATCAGAACATAGCCTAATCCCTGGTGGGATGCATCACTGTAGACGGTGAAGTCCTTGCCTGACTCGGGTTGTACTAAGACATGAGCATGAGTAAAGACTTGTTTGAGCTGATCGAAACTCCTTTACTGATCCAAAGTCCATGCAAAAGGAGTTTCTTTGCGAAGGAGCTTCATCAAGGGTGCAGCAATCAAAGAGAATCTCTTAACGAATATGTGGTAATAACCAAAAAGCCCGAGAAAGCTATGAACTTCTCCAACGTTCTTGGGAGGAATCCAGTCAAGGACGACCTAGATCTTTTTTGGGTCAACTTGGATTCCAGCATAAGAAATCACATGGCCTATGAAGGACACTTCGGATAACCAAAATTCACACTTACTGAACTTGGCATAAAGTTGTTTCTCTCGAAGAGTTTTCAGCACAATTTGAAGGTGTTCTTCATGAGTAGCAGAGTATTTAGAGTAGATCAGGATGTCATCTATAAAGGCAACCACAAACTTATCGAGATAGGACCAGAATACACAGTTTATTAGGTCCATGAAAACTTCAGGTGCATTTGTGAGCCCAAAATGCATCACTAGGAATTCATTGTGGCCATATCTAGTTCAAAAAATGGTCTTTGGAACATCAGACTCCTTCACCAACATTTGGTAGTATCCAGGCCGAAGGTCGATCTTAGAAAAGACCAAAACATCTTTCAATTGATCAAAAAGGTCATCGATCCTTGGAAGCAGATACTTGTTTTTTATTGTGACTTTATTCAACTAGTGATAGTCAATGTACAAACGCATCGATCCATCTTTCTTCTTAACGAACAATACCAGTGCTCCCTAAGGTGGGGAACTCAGTCAGACAAATCCCTTATCCAAAAGGTCTTGAATTTGGGCCTTTAGCACTCTCAACTCCACTGGAGCCATTCTATACAGAGTAATAGAGACCAGAGTAGTACCAGGTTGCAGTTCTATCCCGAATTCCACTTTTCGGGTGGGAGGGAGTCTGAAAGATCATCGGGAAATACATTGAAGAATTCTTACACAACTGGTACATCTTTGAGCTTTAATTCTTTCTTAGACTCTATGGCACACATAAGGGTCTTCTTAGGCTCAGGTTTGGACTTCATCAAAGTTACACTCTCCTTACCAAGCCCACGGAGGTATAATATCTTCTTCGAGCAATCTACCCAAGCTTGGTGTTTAGCTAGCCAATCAATGCCTAAGATGAGATCAAATTCTTGGAAGGGCAAGACCATCAAATTGGCCAAAAATAGGATCCCTTGGATCCTCAGAGAGCAATCTTTACAAATCATTTGGATGGTCACACTATCTCCTAGCGGACTAGAGAAAATAATCTCGGAGGTAACCAGTTTTGATTCTAAGGCATACTTCTCAATCAGAGGTTCTGTAATGAAAAAGTGCATAAAGCCTAGATCTATCAATGAGAAACATAATCAAAGTATAGCTCCACCATACCTGTAATCACATCAGGGTCATCGTCCTGTTCACGGCCTCAGACATGATACATCTGAGTAGAGGTTTGTGGATCACGACCAACTGTAGGAGCGTTGGTGTTGCGAGGCCTCCCTGCATATCCAGATGGCATTGGCTTCGCCCTCTCCCCTTGTTAGGATTGTTCTGAAAAGCTACAGATGCAGAAGCATGTGGATTCTGCAGACATTGTCGAATAAAGTGGCAAGACTCTCCACAGAAGAATTTGGGGAGATCAAATTAACCCTAGTCGAGAAAATATCTTGTTTTTCATTATGCAATAAATATTCTTTTTAAATGGTGTTTTATGCTTTCTTTAATTTTATGGGTGGTTTAATGTTCAAAGTTAATTAGAAGCATGTGTTTAAGGGGACTAATCTTAAAAGGCTTTATTAAATTATTTACACATTATTTACTTTTCTAAAAGTTACCTAAGGAGTTCTATTTACACATTATTTACTTTTCTAAAAGTTACCTAAGGAGTTTAAAGAAACTAATCTTAGAAGGCTTTATTAAAGTATTTACAAACTACTATATTTAAAAAAAACTACCTAGAGAGTTTTACTTACAATTAAATAATTATTTACCCTTTTTTAGAGAATTACCAAGTTAGTTTTTATTTACCATCATTATAATTAATGAATTATTCACCTCTTTAAAGATTTAACTATTTACAATTAAAGTGAGGTATAAAATATCTAAGTCGTTTATTAAAGAAACTAACCTAAAAAATATCCATATTAAATTATTTAATAACTTCTTTCCTTTTAAAAGAACATTGATTATTTAAAGATTTACTTAACTTAATATTTTACCGAGTTAAAATATATGAGGATGAACAAAACATAAGACATGGTAAATATACACAAATCAAATGATGAATTTAGATGCATAAAAACAATATAAACTAAAATAAAACATTAAGGTTAAGAAATCACAAACGTTATGATCAAGTTTGAGCTTGCCGAAAAGGTACAGGCTATTGGTACCGTTGTCACTACCGCTACTCAACGTCGGCTACTGCTGCTACACGTCGTCAGCCACCACATGCCGGCGGCGTGCCTCAATGGGGCTACTACTCCAGTAGTGTTGCCGGCTTTCCCTTTGAGTGATGCAGGATTTTTCAAGAGCTTTGATTTGGTGAGGACCTGTACCCTCCTCTTCTTTACCCGAGACCAAGTACTCAAGGAAACAAAAGAATAAAAATAAAAATATATGAAGACAAAATTTGGGTAAAAATACCTCAAAGAAACTGCTTGTATTTCTCTTCAACCTCTATATTACAATTGCTTCTCTTTGTGAATATGTTTCTCAGTGTGGTGTGTATGTGAATGTTAATTATAATGGGTGAAGCCTATTTATAAGCATCAAGAAACACTAAAAACCTAAAAGATCATAAAACCCTAAAAGCATATTCCCTTCTTATGCTCAACATTCTTGGAAAGGGAATAATGCCTTTACTTGGGCATCAAACTCTTTCCTTACATTCAATATGATCCTAAATGAGTTAAAACAAATAAGAAAATGTCTAAACTTTATTTTAATTACAAATATTCAATAAAATAATTGAAAATTCGTAATAAAATCAAATTCCCGTATTGAACCCGTATACAGTTTTCTGCACACGCTGTCTTCAGTAAAACGAGTATATCTTGAGCTCCCGACGTCCGATTAAGACGTTTCAAGATGCGTTGGAAAGGTAACTGAAAGGCGGTCAATACTTAAGAAGACACCCTGACCCGAAAACTCTTGGATCCTATCAGAAATTTGCCATAAGTCCGCAGTCATGAATCCTTGCACATAGTTTGACTTTCCATATATGTCGAGCAGGATCTCTTGTAATCTTCCCATATCTGACCTAATTAGGATATTGTGTGGTCTACAAGGAAAACTAAAATATATTAATAAAAGTAATATAAATGATATAAAAATGGGCCAATTGATCCTTTATTCATGTATATGGACTCTTCTTTATTTTTTAATGGACTCTAATTTATATACAGACTCTAATTTATTTACAAGCATAAAATTTAAAAGGGTCGGATAAAGTTGGTGACTACAGCTACCCCTCTTTGCTCATTCCGGTGAAACAGGAATAGAGCAAAGAACAAAAAGTACTGATTTTATCCAGCCATGTGGGTTGAACACAGCTCGTTTCTCCGAAGTGACAAAAACAAATTGGGTACTGTAAAATCATCTTTTCAAAGCGACAAAGGACGAGGCAATTCTTCAATTGACCTATTCCTCTGAAGCGGCAGCGAATAGATTGGTGAAAAGACTTGTTTTTTTGGAGCGGCAGAAACAAATGACTTCAATCAATGGGAGGACCTGTTTTTCTGAAGCGGCAGAAACAAATCGAATAACCATTGTATCATTTCGGGGTGGCAATAACTTTAATCGGTGAAAGGATCGGCTTCTCCGAAGCGGCAAAAAAAATTGGTGTATCATTCCGAAGCGGTAATGACTTCAATTGGTGAAAGTATCAGTTTCTCTAAAGTGGCAGAAACAAATTGTTGTATCATTCTGAAGCGGCAATGACTTCAATCGATGAAATAATCGATTTCTTCGAAGCGGCAGAAACAAAATGTTGTATCATTCTGAAGCGGTAATGACTTCAATTGGCGAAAGGTTCAGTTTCTCCGAAGTGGCAGAAAAAAACTGTTGTATCATTCTGAAGTGGCAATGACTTCAATCGATAAAAGGATCAGTTTCTCTGAAGCGGTAGAAACAAATAGTTGTATTATTCCGAAGCGGCAATGACTTCAATCGGTGAAGCGGCAATGGCTTCAAAAACCCTATTTCTCTAGAGCGGCAGAAACAAATCGAATAACTGGTGTGTCATTTCAAAGCGGCAATGACTTCAAATGACCTATTTCTCCAGAACGGCAGAAACAAATTGAATAACTGGTGTGTCATTCTGAAGCGCCAATGACTTCAAATGACCTATTTCTCCAGAGCCGCAGAAACGAATCTATTAACTAGTGTGTCTTTCCGAAGCGACAATGACTTCAAAGAACTTGTTTCTCCATAGCCGCAGAAACAAATCAAATAACTGGTGTGTCATTTCGACGCGGCAATGACTAATCTTCAAATAAGTCGCATGATCCTTGCATATTTGTTCACCCAATCTAGTAATCTTGTACTCCAGATCTTCTGGCTCTTCAAAGCTTCTTTTTTCGACCTTGAATGTCTTAGAATAATATTTAATGCTCAAGGAGTTTTGCCCAAACAAGGGTGACTCTCGTCCATACAGGCACTGAATCGATAAAGGTGACTCTCGCCCTTGTGGGCACTGAATTGATAAAGTTCCATTCTCCATAGGCCTGAACGAATAGGCTATAAAGGTTTCCATTCACCATGAGCCTGAACGGTTAAGCTATAAGGGCTTCAAATCAAAAATGATATACTTCTTCCAACGATGGCGAGAAATGTGGTTTGTTCCTCCAAAATCAATAAGGTAATCTTGTGTTTCTGATTGGTAGCAGCTCTTCAAGAATTCTTGTGAATGCTTTTTGAGTTCTTCGCATGAGAATCTTTGCAGCAGGGCTTGTTCCCCTCTTAAATCTCTTCGGAGGACTAAAGAATCCTTAATTTGGGTCAATACCCCAAAAATTTAAACCTTTTGGGCTCTCCATTGCTCAATTTGTTTTCTACTTCACATCTTGTATGTTCGCATGTGAACTCATCTTGTCTTTCCATGGGTAACAATGCCCCACTTCTAAAGGCTCTGGTAGGAACTCCTTCCGACCTCTCTAATCTGGCTAGACTTAGGCATTCTATCATGGCTTGCTTGTAAAGGGAACCTCTGCCCCGCTCTTGCATTTTTGAGATCTTTCAAACATGAGCTTTTCAATTGTACCCCTTATGCAAGGTAATGCCACATTCGACCTCGGGCCCAGCTATCTTCAACGTGATCGAGTCGTCTTTTGATTTAGTTCATGATGGCTACACCATTTTTTGATCTCCATTTTCAACAGCAAATGAATTCTTTCAATGCCTCCTTCACGCGAGTGTGAGCATTTACTTCTGGATCCCTACAATTGGAAATCATACCAAGAAATCTTTTGTTTTTTTCAAGAATCTATGTTAATATAATTGTAAGATGCCTGTGAATAAACAAGATGAAAATTCATGAGAATTTAAAGAAAATTTAAAAAGGCGTGGCAAACATGGAAAAGATAAAATCAATAAATAAAGTCATATGCCCCCGAATTCATAGCATGAATGATTCATGAGCCCATCGGTAAGATAGCCTTCCTAATTTCTACCCATTTAGGTGGCTCTCTTTGACTCACCACTCCCCCAAATTTATTTTCTCTCTTTTCTAATCTCAAACAAACATTAGAAGTTTTAAAGTCCTTGGAAAAAGGTAAACTCAATTAGGCAGAATGTGTTCTGAAAACAAACTCATCTTCTTAGATATCCTTATATGATCGAAATAGTCTTTCAAGGCTTGTAATGTGGCTAAGGTTCATGTTTACAAAAAATGATGTATAGGCCCAAATAAGTGTTTGAGGGTGATTAAACCAATGATAAATTCTTCTTGATAAAGTCTCTGCTTTGTATTGCATTTTTTCTTTTTCTTCTTGGATCGCTCTAGACTGTCCGTTTTTAGGGTTTTCACCCTAAAGTTCATTTCCTTTTTTTTCTTCGTGAATCTTCAACTAACACATGGTTCATGCAATGCTTTCTTGAAAACTTGTACTCTTAAACTTGGTGTTTCTTCCAATGGGTATATTTTTAATTTTTTTCTTTCACACATTTTTTCTTTTTCTTCTTTTTCCCTTTTTAGATACTCATCATGGTCTGCACGTTGTTTTGCTCATGTTGTTTCTTTCACTCATTCTTGTTATCTTCATATCATGGTCAGAACCAGTCACCTTTTATCGCTTTTGCCCCTAGTGTGGGGAGTGATCCTTGGTTAGGGTTCAAACGAAACAAAATATCATGCTCAAAAGGGACAACGAGGGATACTTTTTTGCGAAGGGAAATGAAGGAATGCCAAATCTCCTCTCATACATGCATATTATTGAAGAAGAACTGTCCTCAGTTGGTAGATGTTTCAGAGTTATCACTTAATCCAAAGACCTTAAAAAACAATGTTTGAGAGGAAAATTCTCTCAAAATTTGTATTTGGGATCTTTCCCATTAATCCTGGGCATATTTTTATTTCCCTTCTATTGCGGGATTAGATTCAAGAATCATTCATGCAATCAATAATAGAGGCCCTGAAAAAATGGAGAGTATAGATATAATGGATAATTTATGAACGAAAGGAAAGAAAGTTTACCACTTGAGAAAATGTATCTTTTAAACAAGTAAAATAACATAGCCGCCTTTGCAAAAGATCCCTAATGCTCGTGGGCAAAAGAAAAAGGATTGGTTCCGAGTATGACTTCGCGCATTTATCCTAGAAATAGTAGGAAACTCCTCTACTTGTTCCACTTTCTTTTGCATTCCACTGAGGGGCTATTTCTCTCGTCACGGTCTCATTGTTTACGCATTAGGCTTGCCAGTTAGGTCTTCAACTCTTGATGGCTCTTAGTATTCGTAACCATGTCTATATGGTTTATCGTATAAACATAGAAGGGCTCCCTCAAAGTCATCAGAAAAATCTTACTTTCTGACAAAAGATGGCTATACTAGAACTGTCTTGTATTGCCATCGTATACTGGCGGAAGTCCATGCCTTGCAGCTCAATCTAATTTGGGACCATGTTGGTCATCTTCTTAACCTGTTCAGAAGAAGCTCTTGAGGAATCCTCCTATGTTCTTAGATTAGCTCGGTTAGGTATGCCATCGGGTAGCAGACTCTAATAGACAGTAGATGAGTAACTTCTTGTCTTTGGTAGCACATGATCAAGTATGCTAAGGGCCGTGTGGTCCTATCAATTCCACCTTCTCAACGATAACCTCGTTGAAGTCGAGAATTTTGAAGTTTCGATTGCACTTCTCATTTTGTACGGGCGAAGAGCTGTAGCTTCACATATCTGGCCACCTCGATACTCTTGTACCACACGTCTTGTTATTGCATTCCTTTAATTGATCCATAGGTATTGATCTTTCAATGGTTAACATCAAATTTGAACTATGGATCTTGGCATTCATTACCAGAGAGTGTTGGTCATTCACTTCAATTGGTGTTATGTTCTTAGTTGCTATACCAAATTCAGAAAAATTTGCAGAGATCAAGGTTTTTTCACCAGGCAACAAACAAATGAGCTTTAGTGAGCTTGGATCGCAAACGTCAACCCTGGTGATAGGTGGGAAACATCTACTAAATCAGGCTTTGAAGTAGAAAAGTTAGAAATGGCCTATATTCTAATTCTAGCTGACATCACCAGCTTCTTGCTATTGAAATTCCAACGCCTATTCCTTGGAATGGAATCTACGTTGTTACTCACCCTTGATTTTGTATGACATGTCCTTCAACCTGGATGACCGCATGTCTGGTCCTATTATACATCCATTCTTCTCTCTGGTTTCTGCCTTGAACTTTCAACCAGGGATGCTCTTTGCGATGTGGTTACAGCTTTCGTACAGTGTTGTCAGGATAACTAAGAGCATAGATCAAAAGGGGCACTTTGTCTTGCATAGAAAATCACCAGATGTATGTTGTGGTCATAGATATCTCCACTGTCTTTGTTTTTTCATTCTCATTTTTGTTCTGCTCACTCAATCCAATGATCTTTTACTTCTGGTTGGTAGGACTGATTCTTAAGCACTTCTCTAGCCTTGATCTAAAGAGTGGGGGTCTCCAGCATTCTGATTGGCAAGCCACTACAGACCAGGTTGAGCTATCGTTGTAGTTGGCACATCAATTTTGAGTGGAAGGCCTCCTTAAATGGCTCGAATGAAAGCATCTACATCTCATGACACCTCTTCCAATTGTTCTGATTATCATGGAAGAAAGATTGACAAACAAGTAGACACTCTTCCCTCCTTGCATGATGCCTTAAATACCTTCAGCGTGAATTCTCAAATTCCTGTTTATAGAGCATTTTGAATTGTTTGCATGGGAATCTTTGTAGCAAGGCTCATCTTGAACATCTTCAACATTTTAATTTCTTCTTTTTATATTTATTAGGGTTGTCATCATCAGAGCTTGCACCGCCATTGATTATGTTTGTCGTACTTCTTGAGTTTTGCAGTAATTATCGGGCCAGGTACTAGGCTCAGACCCTTCGTCTGGATTGGAAACTTCAAATTATGGAATCCACCAGAATATGGATTTGAAATATTTCCTTTGATGGGCCTTCGAGTGAAAATAAACTACTATGAGTTTGGTGTCAACAGCCTTACTCGCCATAGCTGCTATTTGGGCATAGTGTCTTACTGAGCGTGTGCACTTTCATCTCTCAAATGGAGATGATGATGTGCATGAGGTATTGATGCAAGATTGTTGATATTTTGAAACCAAAAGCACGTTTCATTTGTAATATCCCAAATTTTATCTAGTCACAAAAATGTAAATTTTAAAAGTTTAGGGGTTAAAGTATAAACTTTGGAATAATTTGGGGACTAAAGTGTAAATTTCCCCAACAAGTGATTTTATTCAGTATAAGAGTGAATCGGATCAAAATAGGTACCTTGATATCGGTTTTAAGAATTAAGATACAGAAAAAGGTCCTAAATTTGGATTGAATGAAATTGTTAAGCGTGCTCAAGCCAGAGAAATACAAGGATGAGTGACCTTCGGGAAGGTCCCATAAAAGTGTTTCTGATCGATATTTTGTACTCGTTAAGAGTAAAGAATATTCGTATGGATTTACGATAAAGGATTTCTAAGAGAAATTTTACTTTTTGAAGATTTTCGATAATTATCGGGATAATAAAATGAGTTAAGAAAATTTAGTCTAAGTCATTAAGGAAGTTTTTATGAGATGAAAATGTTTATTTCCCGAATATGGAAATATGAAATTTTTGGAATAAATCTGATAGTTCAGAAAAGGTAAAATCACAGTAGAAGTATTTTACGAATATCGGGAAATCAGATCGAATTGAAATTTTGAAGACAGATCCAAAGATTATGGGAAATTTATAAAATATTATTTTTTGAATATTTTATTGTTGGATGGATTCTAACTAGATTTAGTTAGACTATGATAGAGTGGTTATAAAGATTTAAAGTTCGTGTTGAGTAAGATTTGAATATTTGGATCAAATAAAATGTCATAAATAAATATCTAAGATATTTATGAAGGAGGATGGTTGGATTGGAACCAAATTGGTTCGATTTTAATGGAATGGCAATTTTCAATACTTGTTGTAAATAAAGACTAGTTGGAGGGCAAATTGGACATTTGCCATGGATGGCATTTTTGAAATATTTTGAAACATTGAGGGCAATTTTTAAAGGTTAATAACACTTGGATTTGATCATGGCCATTGATTTTTGTTAAGATTAAATCTTGGCCTTTCGATTAAAAGGGTAAATTAGTAATTTCACTAATTAAATGGATTTTAAATTTATTTAATTTTAACATGTGGATTAAATAAGTAAAAGATGAACCAAATTTGTTCATATTTCTTGAAATATTTCGGACTAAAGGGAGAAAATATTCCAAGCTCGATTCAAGCCCCGAAACTCGACTTCAGGTAATCTCTTCAACTACAAAGTTATTCTATTGTTCAAGCCCTACCTCTTGATGTTAATAATTCATGGAAAACATGCTTGATTGATGATAAGTTTGCATGAGAAGAAATTAGGGTTTATGGAAAAAGTTGTAAACAAGTTGTTATGATGATAAAATCATGTTTTTGAGTTGGGATTTAAACCCTACATATTTTAGTTTGTATGAAGATGATTAGGGTTTATGTATTCAAGTTTTATTTAGGGTTTGTGATGTTAGATAAATGATCTAGTAATCTTGATTTGTTCTTTGAAAGCAAAACCTTAAATTGCAAAGTACTGATCATTTTGACAATTTGTCAAAGTTAAGTGACCAATTCGAAAATAAGATTTTGGACGAGGACTAAATCTGATTTTTAGTTGAAATAATAGAATTCAAGTAGTAATGTTGATTTGAGGACTAATTTGCAAAGTTAAGAAGTTTGAATCCTTACCTTTGCGTTTTAGTGACTATTTCGGCAAAGAATGAAAATTAAAGGAAATTATTGTGAATAATTATTTGATGAAGAAGGTGATAATTTGGTGGTTCTAAGCAAGTAATTGGGCTAAATTGACAAATAGCAAAGTAAGAAGAAATTAGTATAAAGTTTGAAGTTATTCATGGAAGTTGTGTAGGAAAACTGGATTTTGGCAGTAAGTTCGAAAATTCACCATAAATTCTAAAAAAATTGTTAGATGGTGAATTTTATACCGACGTAAAGATTTGTTCATTTAGTTTTGTTTCTGACAAACGAAAACTGATTTCGAGTTCCGAGTTAAAAGATATGAATTTTTAAGTGATGAGAGGTCAGAAAATAGAGCACCAGTCTATTCTGAATTTCAAAACTGTAATTGAATTTGAAAATTTGCCATAAATCGTACAAGTTGAATCGGGACTATTAATTTATATGGATGAAAAGCTTATTGAACCTAGTTTCTTTCAAAACAAACGGAATCGAATTCCAAGTTTTAGATCATTTTATAGAAAAAAATCTTTGAAAGTAGTACAAGCTGTCAGAAAATGGAAATTTAGATATTTTGCATCTAAAGTTAGTTAGCGAGCTCGAAAGAATTATTTGAAGTTCGAAATGTTCATTAAAGACAAAAAATGGGTTTTGGACAGTATAAGGAAACAAGGAAAAACTTTTGGAAATTTTGTATATTCGAATGACTAGATTCGATAGCATGTTTAAAGTATTGTTAGATTTAAATCTAACGAATGTCATTCGCATTTATGTGATCAATGAAGATGATCCGAATCAAAAGAGGGTTCAAGATACTATGAGGAAAAGGATCGAGCAAGCTTATTGAGGCAAGATAATAAATGGCCCAGGTGAGTGCATTTATATGTTTTAAATGTATTTTGATAAATTTTGCAAAATTTATTTATATGAATTTATTTAAAATGACAACATGGTTTTTGTACAAGCTATATAATGTTTTACAAGCAAAGGAAAAAGGTTAGTATATATTGGGGTATGAACTATCCTATTATATTGTTTTGACAATTTATTATTGAATAAGGATGATATATGGATCATATGTTTTATCGACATTTTTACGTCCATATGATAAATTACAAAGTTATATGAAATGGATTTATTGCCCAAGTTTATGATAGAGAGTGGCAGTATAGTGGCATGCCATTAGAGGTCCAGTAGTCAAGGACTACATGTAGATGCACACCGATCTTCGGATCTATATGTTATTGGCACTTGTGTGTTTATATGATATTGACATTAATACGTCTATATGATTGATAAGTGTTCAAAAGTACTATTTTTATTACCCTTTTTACTCATATTATTGTTAGACTTAAGCTCATAATAGTTGCATAATTAGTCATTCATGCATTAATTCATGTTTCTTTCCACCGTTGAGCTTGATTACATAACTTGGTGATTTTTGTGGAAAAAGATGCTGCTTTGGTGTGTTTTTGTGTGTGTATGTGCAGGATCACTTGCCAAAGCAATGCCGAGCTAGTTGCCAGGGCAATGCATGAAGGATATGCCGAGCTAGTTGCCAGGGCAATGCATGAAGGAGACGCCGAGCCAGTTGCCATGGCATTTGTCGACAAAGACAAAATGCAATAGGGATGTCGAAATTAATGACTTTACAAGCCCAAGATGACATGGAGCAAGGCCCAAGCCCAAAGGAATTTGATTGCCATGCAGAGATTAAAGAAGAATTAAATTCCAAGAAGATAGGAGAAGTTCTAATAGGAATAAAATTATAATAAAGAATTATATTCTTTAAAGATAATTTAATTCCAACTCAAACTCCTCCTCAAAGAAGGACTTTGGCCTAGCCCTATAAATAGCAAGGAGATTTCGACAATCGAGAGAGAGAGCAAGGGGGAAATTTCGACAAGAGAGCATTAGGGGAATTTCGACTTCTTCTTCTTCTTTGCTTCTATTAGATTCATGGTTTGGGGATTATTCTTTGTATATCTTTTGAACCCAACCATGAACTAACTTGATCGGCTATGGTTATTGTGTTTTGTGGTTGTGAGAAACTATTGGTTTTTGTTTAGGTAATAAGAGTTTGCACTTTTCTATTTCAAGGTTTATTCATTCTTGATTCTTATTATTGTTTTTTGAGTGAATTGGGAGAGGATCTCGTGATTTCATCCATTTATCTAATATCGGGAGAGTTAGATTCAAGAAACGAATGAATATGATCTTTATTCAATCCAATGATGGTGAAGATTAATCCGGCTTAGGAATAAGTTAAGGATTTCAACGGCTAAGAGGAGTGCAAGATTGGTTGTTGTTCACCCTTGATTCACGCAGGATGTATTATCAAGGCATGCACAAGTAGCTAGAGTTTCGACTTAGGGATAAGAAGAAACCATTGAAGAACGCTCCGCCGAACCTTGAAGTTGCTGCCCGATCGCCCAAGTAGTTGCCCAGCTAGTCGCCTGGCAACCATCAATTAGTTGCCAAGGCAACCCCGTTACAGCAAGTCGCCACGGCAATCGAGTTGCCCGTGCACTCTTTACCAAGACAATCCAATCGGCTATCACACCTCAACTCACGATAACCTAGCCTATCTCTCTCAATCGATCTCATCTTTTCTTTTACTTTATTGCTTTCTAGTTTAGTTATTAGTTAAACTCCTTTAATCCTTTAATTGTGTTTTTACTTTTCACAAAGGCAAGTAACTTAAGCAAAGTGGCCCAAACCAATCCCTGTGGAGACGATACTTGATACTCATATCACTTTATTACTTGCGACGTGTATACTTGCACATTTGCGTAGCACTTATTACACACAACAAGTTTTTGGCGCCGTTGCCGGGGATTGGCAATTGGTGTTAGTTGTTTTTGTTATTGCATTTTTTTCTCTTAGTTTTACTAACTTTTCTTTTTGTTTGTTTTATCAAAAAAAAAATAGGTGCGCTACAAGTTAAGGAACATCAACATGTCGGGAAATAAAAGTCAATCTATTCGAGAGATGATGTTGGAAGATATGAATCAATCCAATCAAGAGTTCCTTGCACCCTTTGATGATTACCTATACCAACCGAGAAAAGCCCAAAGAACTTATACCGTGGAAAAATCTTGTGCTATGTGTGGAGAACATCATGTGTTTGAAAATTGCTCTCACATTTTCGGTGCATATAACTACATGGAGGACCATAGAGGGAACCATCAGCAAAATTCTTCATGGTATGGTCAAAAAGCTCAAAATTTTTTTTACCATAACAATTTTGCCGCAGCAACAGATACGCCATGGCAATGTAGTCCTTTTCAAGAGCATTCCAATTCCTTGGAGGAAACGTTACTAGCTTCCTTGGCTAGACTTGACGGATCAATTGAAGAGATTCGAGAACTATCAAAATCTATGGATACGAGGATAGCTCGGTGGGATGCAACCTTAGGGGATTCAGAAGATCAATTGGGGAGATCCACATATGTCATGGATAACATGCACCAACAATTCATTCCTAGGGATATCAAGTCCCAAGGCAAGAGGACAAGGAGCAATGCAAAGAAATCTCTACGATGTGTGAGGAACAACTAGAATCTCAAAGTCAAGAGGATGCCAATGAGAGAGACTGCCCAACACATGATGAGCATGAACAACAAATTACCTCGGCAATGATTGAGGAGCACGAGCAGAGCAATGCGCGACAACACTCGGTGAAGCTGAGAACAATAATACTACAGCAAATTTGATGAACCCGATGCCGAGAAGGTTACAACGTTGATGTTGACGCAGAATCTATAGATTGCTCTCATCTACAATTGCCACGGCAATTACTCGACCACATGCAAGATCAACGAGATGATAATACTTTGCCAATGGAATATGAGCAGGTAATAGTTGAACCTTTTGAATTCTTTTAAAACTCACCTCGTCCATTGCGGGTATGTCTTGAGGAACCGAGGTTGGTAGATTTGAAGCCATCGAAATCTCTACCGATGGAGATGTTTGAGAGGCCAAAAGAAAAAGGTGTTTGGATTCATAAAGCTCTTGAGAAAATTGATTCTTCCCTTGACTTAGAGCAAAATTTGACAACGATTGCCACGGCAATTGGCTTTGAGCAAACAATTGCCATGACAACAAAGGCTACATCCAACCATGATAGAAGTCGACAAGAATGAGGTAATTGAATGGTTGAGAATGGATATAATTTTTCCTATTAATATATTTGTGCCTTTAGGAATAGTAGCAAGGTGGAGAGTATACATGGACTACAAGCGAACAAGAAGAAAGACACCTCCACCATGGTAACGCATAAAGGGAGTAGTGGCAAGCACATTTGCCAAACTCTTTTTGGGCAATATTATCACCCGATGGAGGGTGCGGATGGACTATAAGAAGTATCAAAACGGCAACCTTCAACACCGCAACAACTCTCGACGCGCGCCTCTCGCAACCATGGACGCAAGACGCCTCGGCAACCCACGGCGCCTCGGCAACCCTCGACGCCACGGCAACTACGGATACATTTATTTTATTTTTTTTGAGCTATTTTGTTCTATTATTTTTTGTTATTTTTTTCTCTTTATTTTTTAGGATATATTTTATTTTTCTTCATTATCTTTAGTTTCAGGTTTTCTTTATTTTCTTTTCCACAACAAGACTCACAACCACCATGATAAGGAAATTTATTGCCGACTACTCGCCACAAAGAACAACCACAACGGAAGCTGGCGATGCCAGGCAACAACAATGGCTTCGGCAACTATCGATGCACATGCAAGTAAACCTGCATCGGCAAACATGGACCAAATCAAGGCAATGCTATTCATGCGGTACCAGCCACAAGCATTCAACCACCGACCGGAAATTGAATCAAGCAAACAAAGACGAAGGAAACTCATCACTCGAGGTGACGACCTCTCCGACTAACTCATTTCATTTAGTTTCTTTTAAATTTTGTTTCACTTTTACATGCATTGAGGACAATGCTTTCTCTCGAGTTTGGGGGGGTGTTGGTTTCTAGTTAGTTTCATGTTTAGTTGCATTCATCTTTAGCAATCACATATAGGTTGCATATGTTACTTGCCATGCCTTTAATTTGATTTAATTGCTTAAGACTTGTTGAAAATCCAATGATGAATTTTTGCCCTTTGCACTTAATTGAAATAACCTTTAATTTTAGGATTGCATGAAAAGAACTTAGAGTTTTACTATGATGCTGAATTTTTTTACACGGTTGTGGGTTGTTGATTCAAAGAAACTTAGTGAACTTAGGTTGCTTAAAATTTGGGTAAATTTAAAATTGAAAATTAAAAGTTAATTTCTTGCTAGAGGTGCCCAAAACTGGCTCTAGTAGTAAATACACTTTCTTGCTAGAGGTGCCCGAAACTGGCTCTAGTAGTTAATGCACATTAAAGAATCGCTAGAGGTGCCCGAAATTGGCTCTAGTCGACTAAAATAAAATGAGAAATTGCTTACTTTACTAGAGGTGCCCGAAATTGGCTCTAGTGAAAATTAAAATAAATGCCCCAGTAATTAAATTGATAAAAGCCTACTATTCACATAGAATCTTGAAAATCAACTTGTACACAACCACGCACACACATTGTCACGAGCATTATAGTTTTGTTCGGGAAATTTTTGTGCTATCCGAAAAATTTAAAAGGTGATCATACTTTGTGCCACGGTTCCGAGGTTTGAATTCAAGTTTAAAGCATGTCTTTGATGATTAAAGTCTTGGCAGGTAATTGTTAGTTTGCATTGCTTGAGGACAAGCAATAGTTCGAGTTTGGGGCGTGATAAGTGTTCAAAAGTACTATTTTTATTACCCTTTTTACTCATATTATTGTTAGACTTAAGCTCATAATAGTTGCATAATTAGTCATTCATGCATTAATTCATGTTTCTTTCCACCGTTGAGCTTGATTACATAACTTGGTGATTTTTGTGGAAAAAGATGCTGCTTTGGTGTGTTTTTGTGTGTGTATGTGCAGGATCACTTGCCAAAGCAATGCCGAGCTAGTTGCCAGGGCAATGCATGAAGGATATGCGAGCTAGTTGCCAGGGCAATGCATGAAGGAAACGCCGAGCGATTGCCATGGCATTTGTCGACAAAGACAAAATGCAATAGGGATGTCGAAATTAATGACTTTACAAGCCCAAGATGACATGGAGCAAGGCCCAAGCCCAAAGGAATTTGATTGCCATGCAGAGATTAAAGAAGAATTAAATTCCAAGAAGATAGGAGAAGTTCTAATAGGAATAAAATTATAATAAAGAATTATATTCTTTAAAGATAATTTAATTCCAACTCAAACTCCTCCTCAAAGAAGGACTTTGGCCTAGCCCTATAAATAGCAAGGAGATTTCGACAATCCGGAGAGAGAGCAAGGGAAATTTCGACAAGAGAGCATTAGGGAATTTCGACTTCTTCTTCTTCTTTGCTTCTATTAGATTCATGGTTTGGGGATTATTCTTTGTATATCTTTTGAACCCAACCATGAACTAACTTGATCGGCTATGGTTATTGTGTTTTGTGGTTGTGAGAAACTATTGGTTTTTGTTTAGGTAATAAGAGTTTGCACTTTTCTATTTCAAGGTTTATTCATTCTTGATTCTTATTATTGTTTTGAGTGAATTGGGAGAGGATCTCGTGATTTCATCCATTTATCTAATATCGGGAGAGTTAGATTCAAGAAACGAATGAATATGATCTTTATTCAATCCAATGATGGTGAAGATTAATCCGGCTTAGGAATAAGTTAAGGATTTCAACGGCTAAGAGGAGTGCAAGATTGGTTGTTGTTCACCCTTGATTCACGCAGGATGTATTATCAAGGCATGCACAAGTAGCTAGAGTTTACCGACTTAGGGATAAGAAGAAACCATTGAAGAACGCTCCGCCGAACCTTGAAGTTGCTGCCCGATCGCCCAAGTAGTTGCCCAACTAGTCGCCCCAGGCAACCATCAATTAGTTGCCAAGGCAACCCCGTTGTGCAAGTCGCCACGGAATCGAGTTGCCCGTGCACTCTTTTACCAAGACAATCCAATCGGCTATCACACCTCAACTCACGATAACCTAGCCTATCTCTCTCAATCGATCTCATCTTTTCTTTTACTTTATTGCTTTCTAGTTTAGTTATTAGTTAAACTCCTTTAATCCTTTAATTGTGTTTTTACTTTTCACGGTCAAGAACTTAAGCAAAGTGGCCCAAACCAATCCTCGTGGAGAGCGATACTCGATACTCATATCACTTTATTACTTGCGACGTGTATACTTGCACATTTGCGTAGCACTTATTACACACAACAATGATATTGGCACTTATGTGTTTCATATGGTATTGGCACTTTATGTGTTTTATATGTTATCGTCACTTCGGTGACCAGTACTCAAGGATTACAGATCTCGCATACTTTAGTTTCTCTTTATACAATTCTTGGGCAACTTATACAAATAAAATACACAATGATCACCATTTTTTATATATGATGCCTTTATTGGTTTTAAAGTATAAGAAAGATTTGATATGAACTTGCTTAACCATGTTTTCATTTACCCATTATTTAATTTTATGACTTATTATAATGCCTCACTAAGTTATACTTAGTGTGTGATTGTTTCACGCGTAGAGAAAGAAAAACATTAGGAACAAGGAGCATTAGCGAACATCATCTATCAAAAATAGGTACATCAGCATCAGTAATATAATTTTTATGCTATTTGATTTTTACTAGTCGGCGTGTATATTAAAACGTGAAGCCTACTTTGTTATGAATCGTATTTTATTCCAAATCTAAATGATTTTAAATTAGGCAGTTTTATTATTTATATGCAAATGGATCAAATTATTAAGTTGCTACCTAAATCTAGATTCAAAATCGAATATGAAAATATTAAGTTTAAATTCTACATGATTAAGTATTTTTCAAAATTAAAGGATAAATTGTCTATGTTTTAAAGAAACAAAATTTTTACCAATTTTTGAAGTGGGAATTTCTTTACAAGTGTAATGTGACATCTCTAACTCGTATTCAGCGATGGATACGGGAAAAGGGGTGTTACATCATTGATCATGAAGTTTGTGTATGCATAACGAAGACGTTTTTCTACTCACTTCTCTTAATGCATTTTGGTACCAACTGCTCGAGCTCTCTAACAGGCGCAGCCTTTCTCTGAACACGACTGAAGAACTATCCTGCTAGTACTGGTTAACTGCCTCACCTAGGAAGTCTAACAGTTTTTGTTCGTCCTATCTGGCCTGATTCTTCATCTCACGAGCCTTAGAAACTACTTTGTGAATTTGACGTCTCAAATGATCAATAAAGAGTTGTCTACCCAAGAATGCGACATTTATTGCCCGCTTGGTGTCGGCCCACTAGATCTTCTCATAGCCCCAATCATCAATAAGGGTTATACACCGTAATAGAGCAGTTCGTCTTTGGACCCCTCTGTCTCCTCTTCTTTTAGTTTCTCTTGAAGTTCCTACTTCGTACCTCCGAATATTGACCTTCTAAATGTTGTTTTTCCAACAAGTCGATTTGCCTTCTCTTTTTGCTTTCAAGCCTCGTGTTTCCAAAATTTCCTCGAGTTGTACCTTTCCTCCATCGAGGCCTTAAAGCTACTAGCACATGCCCCTCGAGTTTTAAAGCGATTGTTTTCATGGGTCGGTCCTTGCATATCTTCCATGTAGATCTCTTGCTTTGTTAGCAGAGTTTTTACCATTTTCTAGCAGCCTTCTCTTTGGTATTATTTCGCGATGAGCTTGCCTTCAAGTTCAGTGACTTTGCCCCACAACTTTTCCCTCTCAAAGTCTTGTTTGTAAATTTCTAACTCGGTCTAAAGGATGTCGGGCTTACCATGGCGGGGATGCCTATGTTGTCGACTCTTTGCCTCCTCCACCTAGTATACTTGAGCACAACACCAGAAAATAGGGCCACTTTCATTCAGTATGTTCGTTTCCACTCACTAGCCAACTTCATGGCTTACTTTGTAGAATTGTCCTCCGCGTGGGAGAACCCTTCTTCTCGCTTGAGTAACAGGAATGAACCGTCGAGACCCATACTAGCGTTGTACGAGCAAATGGGCATAGCTTTTAGCTTCCTATAGGACTATGAGAGGAACCCATTCCATCTTTCTGTACTTGTATAGAATTAGCACTTCTGGTGATGTCATTGTCAGAAATATTTCAGAAGAATGTCATCTACTATTCTTGCAACCTGTTTTGGCCACTATTTTCTAGTAACTTTTTCTATCAAAACCAAATCTCTAGATGTCGGGTGCTTACTTATCTTCTCATGACCCAAAAATGGCTTCGTAACTACAAGTAAATGAGCTTAGAGCACCCGGTGAAGTGACCTCTTCCTTGAGTTCAGTAAAAGTTCAAGGACTGAACAGTCTCTACAAGAATTGCTAGAACCAGATTCACATTCTTCTGGGCCATCAAATCAACTAAGGTTATCTCAACGTGCCCCAGGACTTTGGGAAAAATCACCCACCCCTAGATGGATAAGGCGAGCAAATCAAGGACCCTTCCATGCTTTATATCCTTCATGATCTAGGCATAGATGAACTCCCACATGATACAAGGGCTTTTGTTCTTTATGACAAGATGGGTATCCATCGATTCCACATCTAGACCAGCAAGCTTGGCAAATTTCCCTCGATAACTGGAGTTCTTCTCTTTCTAATATATTTTGTCGGGTCTTTTCTAATTCCAGGCGCATCAGGACCATGTACTCTTCTATGGTAGGAGTTATGTATTTCTGTTTGAAGACGAAGCAATGATAGGTCGAATCCTGAAATTCAACAATGGCTAGAATCATGGGCTCGTCAATCTCAACTCTACACAACAAGGCTATACATCTATACTTCTTGGTAAATGTGGCTCGATCTTAGGCTTTTAGGCTTTACCAAAAAATGATCAATCCTGAAAAATGATTATAAGTCAATCCCATGTATACTTGTTTTGGCAGATCTAAAATTGTCTCTTTTTATACGCTATCTCCGTATTGGCGTTGAAACTCTATGGACTCACTTTGGATATCGGTATTTGGGTGAAAGACTCTGGAGCTGGATAATGCGACCCGAATACTCATGATCTTTGACTGAGTAGTGTTTCAGAATATCAACTGGATGCAATGCGTGTATGCTCTCAGAATTCAAAAAAATGTTAGTATATATAAATAATGAAATAAAACACAAGGGTAAGATACAAAAAGTAAAACAATAAATAACATAACATAAAACCTATGGCTTAACATGGCTTTAATGGGGTAGGCTTTCTAAAACATACATTCATGCAGGTTTGGATCTAGAAAAGGTTATCGAACCGTCCTTATCCCCTACTCCAAGATGGATAAGATGTTTGATTTTGGCCCATAACAGGCTTGCGAATCCAACATGGCTCGAGGGGATCCATTTCCGTTATGCTCGTGCGAAGGGTTACTCACGAAAGCATAAGTACTCTAGACCCCGAAAGACTTTCACTAGCCTATTCGGAGGGTTACTCACGAAGGCATAGCTATTTTCTTCCACTTAAGTTTGATAAAGCCCCAAGTAGAAAGTTGTGCCCTCTTAAACAATCCTCAGTGGAGTCGCCAAGCTGTAACAACGGGGTATAAAATATTTACAACTAAAATGGGGTATAAAATATCTAAGTCATTTATTAAAGAAACTAACCTAAAAAGTATCCATATTAAATTATTTAATAACTTCTTTCCTTTTAAAAGAACATTAATTATTTAAAGATTTATTTAACTTAATATTTTACCGAGTTAAAATATATGAGGATGAACAAAACATAAGTCATAGTAAATATACACAAATCAAATGATGAATTTAAATGCATAAAAACAATAAAAACTAAAATAAAAGATTAAGGTTAAGAAATCACAAACATTAGGATCAAGTTCAAGCTTGCCGAAGAGGGTACAGGCTGTTGGTACAGCTCTCGATGCCGTTACTGAATGCCGACTGTCGATGCTACACGTCGTCAGCCACCACATGCTGGCGGTGTGCCTCCATGGGGCTGCTACTTCGGTAGTGTTGTCGGCCTTCCCTTTGGGTGATGCAGGATTTTTCAAGAGCTTTGATTTGGTGAGGACCCTTACCCCCTCTCTTCCTTACCCATAACCAAGTACTCAAGGAAGCAAAATAATAAAAATAAAAATATATGAAGACAAAATTTGGGTAAAAATACCTCAAAGAAACTACTTGTATTTCTCTTCAACCTCTGTATTACAATTGATTCTCTTTGTGAATGTGTTTCTCAATGTGTGGTGTGTATGTGAATGTGAATGTTAATGTTAATTACAATGGGTGAAGCCTATTTATAAGCTTTAAGAAACCCTAAAAACCTAAAAAATCCTAAAACCCTAAAAGCATATTCCCTTCTTATGCTCAAAATTCTTTGAAAGGGAATAATGCCTTTACTTGTGCATCAAACTCTTTCCTTACATTCAATATGATCCTAAATGAGTTAAAACAAAGAGGGAAATGTCTAAGCTTAACTTTAATTACAAATATTCAATAAAATAATTGAAAATTCGTAATAAAATCAAATTCTCGTATTGAACCCGTATACAATTTTCTGCACGCGCTTTCTTCAGTAAAACGAGCATATCTTGAGCTTTCGACGTCCGATTGAGGCATTTCAAGATGCGTTAGAAAGGTAACTGAAAGAAGGTCAATACTTAAGAAGATACCCTGACCCGAAACGCTTGGATCCTTTCAAAAATTTGTCATAAGTCCGCAGTCATGAATCCTTGCACATAGTTTGACGTTTCATATATGTCGAGCAGGATCTCTTGTAATCTTCCCATATCTGACCTGATTAGGATCATGTGTGGTCTGCAAGGAAAACTAAAATACATCAATAAAAGTAATATAAATGATATAAAAATGGGCCAATTGATCATTTATTCATGTAAATTGACTCTTTTTTATTTTTTAATGGACTCTAATTCATGTAAATTGGTGACTACAACACTGAGGTGCTAGCTTAGCTCAAGGTAGAAGATGAAAATGGTGGTGTATGCTTAGGAAAGTAAAGGTGGTTAATTGTTTACCGGGAGTTCAAAAAGTGAAATGTAAGGGTTTTTCTTCACATTTATCAAATTTAAAAACTTAGTTGTGCCTTCAAGCTAGGGTAACCTTAATTAATTATACCCATCAATTCACACACTTCACAATCTTGAGATTACTGATGGTAATTCATTCATTTGCCTACAGCAAATTCATATGGGAAAGGTAATTAACAGGTGAGTAAGCTACATGCTTACTTTTTCTTCAATTTGCCTTCAAAAATTTTAGAACAAGGGAACCCGTATGATACGGTTGTGCTAAAACATGCAAGTCAGCTATTGACAGTTAGGTCGTATCGATACTGGCTTGACCGTATCGATACGTCTTGCCTATAATTAGCATTTTAGCTTCGATTGCAAGGAAATCCAATTACCCACATAGAATCAAAGCGTAACTTTATTACAAGAAAAGGGGTAAAAAGGTTATTTCTTATAATTTTTTACACATTAGATTCAGAATTTCCGATCATCGGAACCTAATTCCGACTAGGTCAGTTTTCGGAATGTGACATATTTTTATTTTATTTTTTGACTTGAACGTACAAACAGGTCTAAAGAAGAGACCAACGAACCTCAACTATGGTGAAAACAACGTGATGATCAACCTTTAGCCCTAAAGGAAGCCGATGCGCTGAAAACTTAAACATCCAGGTAACATCGAAAAAAATTTCCGAACAAATTACTAACTAATGTGTTATTTTTCTTTGAGGTCATGACTCCCCACCACGGAGCAGCAGAATCAACTTTTTCTTGATCTCGCCTCCGTCAGTGGTGGTGGGTCAGATTCTACATCTTTTTCAGTGTGTGGTAGATCAAATTTTTGAAAAAAAAAATTCGCTAGTGGTATTCATCTCAAATTTTCCTGTTAGATCTCATCTCTTTGTTAGTGGTGTAGTGAATCCCACATTCTCCAGATCTTTCCTCTCCGTCGGTAGTGTAGCGGATCAAGCATCTTGCGCGTTATGCCTCCGTCAGTGGTGGATAACCAACTTAGTCCATATCATGTCTCTCTGTCAGTGGTGTAGTGGATCAAACCCTATCCAGGTCTTGCCTCTTCGTCAGTGTTGTAGCTAGACCAAACTTCTTCGTCAGATCTTATCTCATTCTTGTAGTTATAGCTCAAAATCAAAAAATCAAAATCAAAAAAATACAAAAAAAATGTTTCGAAAAAAAACTCAAAAAATTAAAAAAAAATCAAAATCAGAAGCTTTATCCTCTGATCTTGCCTCTTCGTTGGTGTTGCAGTTGGATCAAAACTTTTCATCTTGGATCGTGCCTCTTCTTCAGTGTTGCAGCTCGGTCAAACTCTGGTCTTGCCTCTTCGTCTGTGTTGCAGCTAAATCAAAACTTTTTATCTTTAGATCGTGCCTCTTTATCGGTGTTGTAGCTCGGTCAAATCTTTATCTTGCCTCTTCATCGGTACTGCAGTTGGACCAAGTCACTAATTTGTGATCATGCCTCTTCGTCAGTGTCGTAGTTGGATCATCCCTATTAACTCCAAACCTTGCCTCTTCGTCGGTGTTGTAGCTGGGTCAAACCTTACTAACTCCTGGTCTTGCCTCTTCGCCAGTGTTGTAGCTAGACCAAATTCACTAACTCCCGATCCTTCCTCTTCGTTGATGTCGTAGATGGACCAACCCTATTAACTCCATACCTTGCCTCTTCATCGGTGTTGTAACTGGGTCGAACCTTACTAACTCCAGACCTTGCCTCTTCGTCGGTGTTGTAGATGGGTCGAACCTTACTAACTTCTGGGTTTGCCTCTTCATCGGTGTTGTAGCTAGAACAAATTCACTAACTCTCGATCATGCCTCTTCGTCGGTGTCGTAGCTAGATCAACCTTACTAACTATAGACCTTGCCTCTTCGCCGGTGTTGTAGCTGGGTCAAAATTGATTAACCTTTTCCCCTCCTTATAATGTTGTTGCCAGAAAAAAGAAGAAAAAGAAGAAAAATAAACAAAAAAGAAAAAAAAAGAAAAATAATAATTCTGTCAGACCTGGTCTCTACGTCGGTGTTGCAGATGGATCAAATACCAAAACCGTCATCATTCGGTCATGTCTCTTCGTCAGTGTTGCAGCTGGATCAAACATTAGCTTTTATTTGATCCTGCCTCTTCGTCAATATTGCAGTTGGATCAAACATCAGAGCCTTCATTCGATTATGCCTCTTCGTCAGTGTTACAACTGGATCAAACATCAGAGCCTTCATTCGATCCTGTATCCTCGTCGGAGTTGTAGCCGGATCAAATGTCAGAACCTTCATCCTTCAATCCTGTTTCTTCATCAATGTTGCAGTTGGATCAAGTTTTGAAGACCTTGCATCTTCATCAGTGTTGCAGCTAGGTCAAATTTTCTTCAGGTATTGCATCGTTGTCAGAGTCGTAGCAAGCCGAAATCATATTGTCTCCTTCAACGGATCTCCCTAGGTTGTAGATTTTGCATCCCCAACAGATCTTCCGTTTTGAATATTTTGCCTACAAGAGCGGCCGAGCAAATCAAGTGAAGCCTAAGAAGAAGCGGTAGCCGAAGAAAGAAAACAAACCTGACCGGACAAAAATGGTTAATCTTTTGTCTTTGCTTTATTCTTGTTACACAGCAATGAGCAAAGAGGGTCAGCTCTCATAACCCATTTTTGTTCGGGCCTAAGCCCAAACTAAACTCAATCCAAAAATTAAGACCTATTTTTATTAAAACAATAACCCATACAATACCCATAAACCCATTACAATAATATTATCCAATATCCAAACCCATTACCCATTTACAACCCAAAAAAACCCATCAGACCCAATTATACTCAAAAAGACTAAACTACCCTTAACCATAAATATATATATATAAACCCTAATAACCTAACCCTATGTCCAGCCACATCGTACCACCGCCAAAATCTGCTCTACCGCCCTGCAGAAGAACAAATGGGAGATATTTTAGATATATTTAGGTTATAAAACACGAATGAAATCGAATGTAAGGACCCCAGATTCGAAAAAATAAAAAATAAAAATAATAATAATAAAGGAGCAAAAGTCAAAAAAAGGTAAAACATGTAGACGCATACGTGGCGTCCACCTTAGCCCCCCAATTGCCTATAAAAGGCGGGGGAGGCTACCTCAAGAAAACACACCACAAAGCCATGAAATTGGCACAAAAATGCCATGGAAAATGGCATAGGAAAGCCATTTTGAAATGGCGCGAGAGCATTTCCCTATCGAACCTTTGAGAGCAGTGCTCTCACGGGGAATTTTTATTTTTCCGATGGTTTGATCAATCATTCAACTGGGGTCCTGTTAAGATTCGTTCGGGTCATTTTTTTGGCTAGATGATGCAAAGATCTTGCTAGGAGTCGGTCGAAGTTCTTCTTTCAAGCTTCTAGTAGGGTAAATTTTGATCTTATCTTTGTATTTATTTTGGCTTAGTTATAGGGTAATATATATTGGCATGCTTTTGTAATAAATATGTTCAGTATGTCATGTTTGTATATTTGAATTATTTACAATGTTCTTTTAATTATCGGTATGCTCTTATATTTTGTATGCCATGTTTATATATTTTAAGTGGTATGAATTATTTACATGAATAAAATATATTTGATTCTAAATTATAATTTCCAAAATAGATTTTCCTTTTTATTTCTCTTTTGCATGTATTTTTAAAATATTAAATTCGGTTTAATATTAAGGGAATATTTTCCAACTTATTTCGGGAACTGGCTAGGAAATGGTATCCTGACTTATTCAGGTGTCATCTTTCTCGATTTTCGTAAATAAGGAAATATTCTCCTTAGACCTTTTTTGGGATTAAATTTTAAATTAAATTTTGAATTTTTGATTTCTTGCAAAGACAACATCAAATCAACGCGGTACCAATTTTGGGTGTTGTGGGGGTGTTAATCATTCCCCACGTGTAATTGACTCTCGAACCCAAATGCTTTTGAATCTTTGGTTATTTTTAACGGTGTCTGGCCCACCAAAGTGGCCAGTGGTGACTCCATCTCCCATCCTCCCCTATTTTCACAAAAAAACCCTTATTACACTCAAAACAGTTGATTTTGGCAAAAATTACATGAACTTGTTTTTTTTTCTGGGTTTGGTGGTTCACCTGATTATATGAACCAATTGAACCGATTTTGCAACAGAGGGACTGGTTGTGTTGACCTAAATTGGTTTGGGGTTTAAGGTTGATGTTTCAATGGAAGATTTAACAATGTTGGTTTTAAAAGAGTTTTGGGATCAATGAAAGCTTTAATGTGTTTGGTTATAACTGGTTAGAGGCTAATGGCGATTGGTCAGAGTCAAACCATAGCAAAATGATATTCAACATAGCAAAATTAAATTAAATTAATTTCGAAGAAATCCAGTACCATTAGGGAATCAACTATGACAGCACGATGGATATCATTTTTTGCGCTTCTTGCTCTCATAGGTTTTAGTTGCTTTTGCATTTTTATACTTTGTTTTTTTTTTTGTTATTAAAGTTGATATTGTTTTTGGAGGAATTAAAAAAAAAGTAATCGATTAAAACTTGCAAGAAACTGTAGTGACAATGAAGAAGATGTTCGATACCTAATTTTTCATACTTCAAATGGAAGAAGAAGAAGAAGAAGAAGAAGAAGAAGAAGAAGAAGAAGAAGAAATAATAATAAATTTACATTTTTAATCCAAAAATTAAAAATGATGTTTAAATTGATAATATTTTGTACTAAATTGATAGATTGTATAAGTTTTAGGGACTAAAATATTTGACCAAGCAACGTCACTGTTTTCGTTTATTTTTAACAGTGGAGGTACCAAAATAGAAATAATACGTAACGTTATGTACCATTTTGCTAAAAAAATTAGTTTGAGTATCAAAATAGAAATATGAAAATATGTGAGGTACTAAATATGTATTTTACTCTTATTTAAAAATTCAAAAATTTAATATATATGGAAAATAATTTAATTGAAATTTTTAAAAAATAATTATTAATTGTATGTTAAGTCTTTGAAATTTTAATCTTTATTAATCAATTTAATGGTGTTCAACGTTAGTGGTGTTCGTCACACGTGGTAGACTCATCCTTAATAATTATTCTATAAAAGAACTCAGGAATTGGTCTCAGTGAAAAAATGGATGATGTTCATCCTAGAAGACTCGGGTTCAATCACTTTGTCTATAAGGTGTGTGTGCATTGTTAAAGAGTTAAGAATATGTATGAACAGATACAACCTTGTAATCACCATTAGAGTATTAGAAAAAAGCTATTTTATATTTACTTATCTTCGTTATTATCTGTTAAAATATTTTTGTGAATTTTAAATGCTAAACGTTTAATATGAATTTTTAATTTTTTATTACTTGTGACATGTCAAGTAACTTAAAGTAAATAATAAAATTAAATTAAAAGTTGTATGTTACCGATAATAATTTATATCATAAGTTTTAACCTACTAAAATGTTTTAGAAGATGATAAGCATCTTATAAATCAAAGAATAAAATTAAAAATATCAACTCTTAACTTATTAATTTTCAAGCAATATGCTATTCCAACATATATACTATAGACATTATTAATATAATATTAATAAAAATATATTAAATATTAAAATAATATTTAAATATGTTTAACACCATTTAAATATTAAATTAATGTTGAATAAAAAAATTTAATTAATTTACACTACACATGTTTAATCATCTAATTAAATTTAATAAAAGATCTATATAAACATAATTTATTAATTTAAGGACAATATGGTCAGAAATGGAGGAAATTGACAAATAGCTAAAAAATCTAAGAGAACCACATTCCCACCCTTTAATGAAAAAAACGCTACGGTTAAAAATGCAATATTACCCCTTGGAGAGAATGTTCTCCAACTAAACGTGGGCATGTAATTCTGAAAAAAATATTCTCCCGATAATGATCTTTTCTACAAACCAAACACCTCGGGTAACAAATCAATTTGCGGACTGATTCTATCACCTATTTTTTTAAATTTAAAGTTTAATGTATAAAAATATAGCTTTATGTTTTATTATTCTTGACAACAATCTCTAAAATAAGTGGTTAAAGTTCTTAGTTAACATCCTTTCCTTCCCTTAGGTTATGAGTTCAAGACTCGGTAAGAGCAGAATTTCTCTTATTTCTGTTCCTAGGTAGAAATTGTTCAAAAAAATTGTCTTCCCCTGACATTTGATGAAGTATTAAGCGTCAAATTGGTACTTAACGTTTTATTCTGTAACTAAAATTAAATTTTTTGTGACGGCCGTTAAAAAATTTTTGTTATCCAATAAAAACGCGACACATTTTATATTTATGTTATGTTTTTTACTTTATTTTTTATTTGTTTAAAACCAAAATAAAATTAATTCTATAAAAACACACAAAACCATTTATTTTGTATAAAAAATCAAACCCTAACTCTAAATACTTAAATCCCTAAATTTCTCCCCTCTGACTACCAATTCTACTGCCACCGGCTAGATCATTCAGATCGATTTCAGTTCGTGTCATTTTGGTCTAACTAATTTTGGTTCAAGTCGGTTTAGGACTGGTTTGTTTTAGTTCAGTTATGTGGTGATTCGGTTCGGGTATTGGGTCAATTAGGGTCATATCGATTCGGGTTAATTTGGGTCATTGATTTCAAATCGGGACAATAAGAGATTGGTCGATTTCAGTCGAGTTTTCAGGTTGGGTCGTTTTACACCCATATATGGTTTTATAAAGCTAGTATATTTGACTTTTTAGTGAGTTGTGTGGTAGTTCACATCTCATCTTTCTTTATTTCTTTTAATGTCTTTTCTTTATTTCAGTTTGGGGTGCTTTTGGTTCGGTTGAAAATCGGTTCGGGTCTATTTTAGTTCAATTAAAATTCGGGTCAATTTTCGGTTATGTTCGGTTTATTTCGGGTTTCATGTCAAATTTGGAGCATTTTTTTCGGGTTGATTTTGGGTCTCGAGTCAAGTTTCTCAGGTTTACCACCGACGACTATTGCCTTCGTCAGGCCTTCACGACTGAAAATCTCATTATCTCATCGTCAAAAACTGACGAATGAACTGTCGATTGCTCCTTTAACGAACATCCAACTCTGAAGAAAAAAGAAGTTGATTGAATTTTTGACTGGCGGCTAAAGAGTGGGAGATATCGAAAAGTGATATACGCAATGCTTAAGCGGTGAGCGGTGAGCGGTGAACTATCGATGTGTAGGATGCTAAACGATGAGAAAGATATTCGAGAATTTTATTGAAAGAAATTTAAACTTTGGATTTTTTATAAAAAAATCATATATTAAAAAATTTCATAAGTTAATTAAATAAACAAATCAAGTGTCGTACCATGTTATAATTAGATAATAATATTTTTTAATAATTGTTGATAAAATAATTTTATTTAAATTACAGATATAAAGTTCGATATTAATTTAACCTAAAACAAAATTTAAGCAGATAACTAAAAATAATAATCGTTTGGACTCGTTTCTGACGTATAAGCTTTTAAAAATATTTATAAAAATAAATTGAACAATTTTCGGGGTTCATATGTGTTGATGTTTCACTGACCGGTGCTTCTAGACTTAGCCTATAGGCTAGACCTAGAAGCTGCCAAAGATCATTAATAGACAGCAGCATAGTGGGTAGCTGCTGTGAAACGCCAATCTTGGTAAACGTATAATTAAATAGTGTTAGCAGAAAATGACAGAATGCTTGTCCTTTTATTTTAGAAAGTCTTATGCATTAATTCTTTTGTTTCATTTTTAATCCACCATGACCAGGTTTCATTGTGCCAGATCACATATAATTAATACCGCCCAAACAGGTCACGCCCATCAAGTCTTGTGCCAAATCACCCCCTAATTCAAACAGAGTAACATCCATACTCCCTTGAAAATATTGGAAAAAAATAAAGGAAATGGATAATATATGATGAAAGTTTCGTAAATTATTCTTATAAAACTATAAATATAAGAAAAATGAGAAGATAAAGTTTTATTTCTTTTTATTCATATAAGTTTTGTAATGTTATTATTTATAGTGTGAGAATCGTGAGAACAAGAGATTGTACAAAAAGAAGAAAGATGAAAATTTGATGGACATCCACATAATTATTTATAGGGTAGATAACACTATTGGTTACTAATTATTTCCGCTTTTATGTTTTGGTTGTTAAACTATTATTTTTGATAAAATCATCATTAAAATTATATATATTTTTTGTCATTAATATTATTTTTTTCCTGTTTTGGTCACCAATTTAATGATTCTTTCTTGTTATGGTCATCAAACTATTAGTTTTTTCGTGAATTTTTTAACATCGAGTGACGAAATTAGAAAAAGCGTGACATTTGTGATATTTTATTAAAAATAATAATTTGGTGACCAAAAAAAATGGTGACCAATGATGTTGTTTACTCTTATTTATAACACTTATTCTTAGATGTCCATTGTAAAATATGTGTACTTTCTTTACGGCAAAATTGGTGGGTTATTGTATCCTAAAAAAATATTTAAAAATCTACCGTATATTCGAAATTATTTCAAGAAATATTGTGTTTTTAACAGTGAGGTCGGATTGTTTTCTAACCGACCTCATACAATTAAAAGAATATAAAAAAGAACTTGAAGGCCCCTTGCTTTCTATCCGACCTCATGGTCAAAAAAAAATTCTTGAGGTCCCCTTGCTTTCTATCCGACCTCATGGTCGAAATTAAATAAAAAAAATTGACGAGGTCCCCTTGCTTTCTATCCGACTTCATGTTGGAAATATTCGAAATTATTTCAAGAAATATTGTGTTTTTAACAGTGAGGTCGGATTGCTTTATAACCGACCTCGTACAATTTAAAAAATATAAAAAAGAACTTGAAGGCCCCTTGCTTTCTATCCGACCTCATGGTCAAAAAAATTCTTGAGGTCCCCTTGTTTTCTATCCGACCTCATGGTCGAAATTAAATAAAAAATTTGACGAGGTCCCCTTGCTTTCTATCCGACTTCATGTTGGAAATATTTAAAAAAATTGATGAGGGCGTATGGATTACAATCTGACCTCATGTATTACAAAAAATCATGGGGCTTGGTTGCTTTTGTTCATACCTCAAATTAAAAAAAGCTGCACTGTCCCAGAGGGTGCAGCGTGAGGTCACGGGTAATAAAGTGAGAAAAAAATAAAAGATAGAATGGGATAGGTGTATCAGAAATCTAAAAAGTAAGTTTAATTTTTTCGGGAATGGGGAGGTGGGTTGGGTGATTGAGGTATAACTTTTTAGTTGTTAAATAGGGGTTGAAAGTGTTGAGAATTTTAGAACAAAATTTTTGAAGAAGTTCGATGAAGAAGTAAAAGAAAGAAGAGGAGTTGAAAAAAATATTGTAAGTTTTTAAGTTTATATATTTTGCTTTTAAATTTAGTTCGAATATTTTTCTGTAAATTTTTCAATAAATATTGTGTCTTTGTGTTAAATAAGTGAGGTGAAAGGTAAAAGTTGAAGAAAGTGAAAAAAAAAACTGAGTGAAGAAGGAGAAGAAGAAAGCGGGGGAAGAAATTTTTAGTAAGTTGATTTGTAAATTTTGTTTTGAATATGTAGATTCTTTGTTTATATTTATTTTATTGTTTAGGTAAAAAATTCGTAACAATATAATATTATGATAATTTTGATTTATGTATTTTGATTCAAAAATATATATGGTTTTGAACGTGCAGAGACAATGAGCAACGTGTTTACAGTCGTTATCCATTACGATGGAGAAATTGTGAAAACTGATATTGGTATCGTATTTAACTCGAAAAGCACTACAAAGATAAAGTTTTCAAAGAACACTTCCCTTTGAGAGCTGAAGCATGACATAGAATGAAAAATAAGAGCTGAGATTGTTCGTTTGGGGTACCGGTGGAAGACATGTGATGATCCAGTCAGATAACCTGCAATAGCTCTTAAAGATGACGATGATGTTGGACTCATGATTGCAGAGCATGATTCAGTACGCATTCGAAGTGTTGAGTTACATGCTAAGTTGCGTGTGAGACATTACGGCTCGGGCCCATCTAGAAATTTATTTAGAAGTTCTTCTCAAATGGGTTTCGGTAGTGCGGTTGAGGACCAGCCATATAGTTTGCGAGACAATTTTGTTGCTCTTTTGGAAAGTAAGACACCAGATGTATTTCATTCATATGCCGGACCTTCGACGTTCCCAACGGTAGAGCCGATAGTTGATCCAAGTGTTGGCATTAACGTTGAAAATCTCCAAGGCTGATGGGGAGAAACACTTGCTGATTCTACTGAAGATGAAGATGAAGAAACTGGAGATCCCGATTTGAGTGGTGATGAGCCTATTTTTGTTAGTGGTGAGTTCGTGTCGGGTGGAGATAACATTACATGGTACGAACCTCCTACTCATATGAACTTAATAGATTATGATACAATGAGGGCATTTGAATATCCGGTCATGCCACAATTAAGTTTGGGTTCCTCTGATGAGTTATCAGTTGGGATGCAGTTTAAAGACAAGGAAGAAGCCACAGTGGCAATTAAAGAATATTCTATCAGAAAACATGTAGACTTTACTGTTAAAGAATCTACTCCGGGAATAATGTTTGTGAAATATATTAAATATGGAGAAGATTGTAATTAGAAGATTCGAGTGTCTAAACTTCAGAGGAGAACTGCTTGGGAGATTACAAAGTACAACGGTGGACACACTTGTTTATGAAATTCAATCAACCAAGACCATCGTAAGTTGGAACCCGATGTAATAAGTCACCACGTGAAGATGTTGGTTGAAGCAAATCCTAGGGTTACTGTTTCAACGATTATGACATATGTGAAGCAACAATTTGAATACCAAATAGAATATTGAAAAGGGTTGGTATGCGAGGGATAAGGCACTGAAAAAGGTGTACGATAATTATAAGAAGTCATACAATGAGCTACCGGCACTATTACAAGCAATGATATATTTTATTTCGGGAACCATAATCAGGTATAAAAACAAGAATGCATGCAACCGAGAAGATCAGCTTCTTCCAGGGAAAAAATATTCCATCAATTATTTTGGGCATTCAAGCCATGTATCGAAGGCTTTCCATTTTGCAAACAGATGATCCAAGTTGATGGTACATGGTTGTACAGAAGATACAAACATGTTCTATTGATTGTCATTACACAATATGGTAATCAAAATATATTTCTGATTGCCTTCGCAATTGTTGATACAAAGTCGACAGACTCTTGGAAATTCTTTTTTAAGTAATTTACGTGAACATATTGCTCGAAAAGGTGGAGTTTGCTTGATTTCAGATAGAGCAACGGGCATCTTAGCAATAATTCATTGAGAAAACAGCCGATGGACACCTCCGCATGCGTATCACGCGTACCGTGTATGCCATATTGGCAAGAAGGCAATTGAAAGGTAGAAAAAACCCCACAGTTGCAGCGCGACTTTAGGCATGGGTAAGTAATTTGCATTTTTTCAGACTCGATTGTTTATGTGTTATGAATTTTGTCAATGCTACTGCGTTCTTGCCTAACAATATATTACGGAACATGATACAAACTACTACAACCAAATTTTGAGCGAAAGTTGGCAAATTTACACATGGAGTACGACGAAAATGTTTGTGTGTGGGCCAACAATATAGAGAGGGAAAGATGGACCCAATCGTATGATGAAGGTTGACGATACGGGCAAATGAAAACCAACCTTGTAGAGTGCATAAATGGTGTATTAAAAGGAACACGTCACCTCCCAATAGCTAGCTTGGTGAGAGAGACGTACTATAGGTTGGCTAAAGTTTGGTCCGATAAAGGGTAAAAAATTCAAGCTATGATGTCTGGCCTCCCAATCTTGTGACAAAAATGCAAAAGAATGTGGAACCAGAAAGATCGATGGTTGTTCACGGGTTCGACCTAAATGAACAGATTTTTGATGTCGTTGATTCCCTGCGCAACAAAGAATGAGGGCACCGCCAAACATTTCGAGTGAATTTTAGGCAAAGATGGTGTGGCTGTGGTGAGTTCCAGGCATGGCGATATCCATGTAGGCATGCAACCATAATATGTATGTCTAAAGGGGTTGACCCGTACAGCTTTGCGGATGAATGCTTTAATATGCACATGATAATAAATATTTACAGATGTGGGTTCTCACCAATTGCGAATTCACAATATTGGCCACCACTAGAGCATGACGAATGGTTACCAAATCTGGCATTTCGTAGAGAACCAAAAGATCGTCCTCCATCTACTCACATCTATACTAGTATGGATCTTCATTACAGGGAGGCAAGAGAGCCAAAGAGATGTACAGAATGTAGGGGTACAGGACATTCCATAAACAAATGTCCAAATCGACTGAATTACATGGCAATGCCTCGGTAATTTCATTCATTATTCGTGGTAGAACTAGTTTCATTTTTTATATTTGTATTCGAATGAATATTTCTTTATATGTTTATTTTGGTAATGAATTATTCGTGGTAGTTAATGCATGTTCGGTGTTTATTTTGGTAAAGAATTATATACTCAATTTGTTGAGATGTTTATTTTGATATAACAAAGTTAAAAATATTTTTGGACTAAATTGAATTATTGCAAAATATTTTTGGACAAAATTCAGAGTACATGAAGTAATTTTCTATACAATTTTTGTCCATGTAGGGATGTGGTCAAATCGTAACGGCGCAGTGGTCGTCGATCTCGTTGCGGTCTTCAAAATGCATCATCATCATCATCATCTTCTTCTTCTTCCTCATCATCGTCATCATTAACAATCACCCGAGGCATAGGAGGTGGCGTTGTAAACACATAGTCACTACTATGTGGTAAAATTGTGGGATTGCTAATCGACGTAATGGCCATAAATCTGTGATCCCTTGATAGTCTATGTTTCCACCAAAGCTCGGGTACATAGGTGTCTGTGAATGATTAAAATCTGGCATGTATGCTCTAGAAACATTCGCACCCAAACTCTCGCCCATTGATGGATGATAAATGGGTGATTGTGAATGATAAAAATCTGGAATGTATGCTTCAGAAACATTCACACTTGAACTCTCACCCATTGATGGATGATAAATAGGCGGCTGTGGATGATACAATATGTCATCTAATGGATTAGAAACTGAGCTCCTGCCCATTACTGGATGATAAATGGGTGGCTGCGAATGATAAAAGTTGTCATCTACCGGATTCGCAAACGAGCTCCCGCCCATTGCTGGATGATAAATGGGTGGCTGCGAAAGATATAAGCTGTCATCCACCGGATTGGAAAACGAGCTCCCCGCCATTGCTGGATTCTCACCCGTGGTTGAAGGAGTATCGGCATACATATCCAGTGTACCAGATTCACTGTGAGATTCATCCTCTTAACTTCAGCCCGTAGTACTATTATACGATTGACTACGACCACCAAATTTATTTAAAAATACTCGGCATCGTTACCGTTCATCCACAGTAGTCAAGTATGGCTTTCCATTATTTCAATAAAATATCATGTACTCTGAATTATCCGACTCCAAATCATCGGCTTGTATTCTAGAGCGAGGTGGCAACCGTTCACGTCTGTTGTTCCACCTTTCAACGTACTTCTGATGCTTTATTTCCCATGTATGATTCCCCTTACCGCGAAAGTCCACAAGGTATAGGTTATCATGATTTATATCATGATTCAGTGGATCTTTTAGAATTGGCTGGTGGAAGCCAAACTGTTTTAGGACTCTGTCTCTGAACTGGTATTCTACAAAAGCAAAATGGATCATCGGTGTAACCGCACACCAGAGATAGAAATCAATTATCAATACGTCTGATACGGTTACGCGTCCACCGGCGTATGGCCTCCAAATAAACTGTAAAAAATAAATTTAACTTTAAAAATAAATTAATTAATTACATTAAAAATATAACGTGTGAAAGTAACTTAACTCTGATAACTCATGTTTGCAAGATAAATCAATACAAGCTCTAAACACTCTCACATTGTTGTGTGCTAACCTTGTGTGAGCTTTTTTCGCATTCCATCTGCATACACATCCAAATAACAGTCGTTTGATTATTTTGTAGATAAAAAATAATTTTAAAACCTTGTAAACTTAAACTTTCAAATCAAAGTAAAGAAATTACCTACTGACAAGAGGAAAATATCTCAAACTTCGAGTAACCGGTGTAAAAATTGGAAGTCGTTCCCATGCCCAAGCTTGCAATAGCAACATACATCCATCAATACCCCGTGCCTTTACACCATTAATGTCTAATAGAACGGCCTTGCACAACTCACGATACAAGAACACTAATATTGTTGATCCTCAACTATAATTAGCAGCTTCTGAAGGCGATGACATATGTGGTAGATATCGTGTGTGAACAAGGTTGCTAGATTTATCCGGCATCAGTATTCCCCCAATAAGCTGTAAAATATAGGCTCAACTCGCACAACTAATTTCTCGCGGTGTGTTATTGCGCCCGAGCTTGAATTCTCTCTTCAACCAGCTCAATTTAATACGAGATCCTCTAATATCGGTTCCAGTTGGAACCTTATTGAGGTAATCATAGCAAAGCCTTTCAGTTGAATTCTCTGTATCCTTAACTAATGGACTCCCGTTTACCGAGACCCTGATTAGCATCTCCACGTCTTCAAGCGTAATGGTACATTCTCAACAGGGCATGTGAAACGTATGAGTCTCCGGTCTCCAGCGCTCAATTAGTGCGGTAATTAAACCAGGAATCATCTTGTAGTCACGAATAAATGTGGCATAGTAGAATCCCGCTTCTTACAACCATTTAGTCATATCGGGGTGTGGTCCATCACTCCCCATGCTCATATAATGTTTGAAGGTTTCCTCAGTTGCCTGCATTAAATTAAAAAATTCTTAATAATAATAAATAAAATAATAAAATAATACTAATCTCAAATTAACTTTTTTAAAAAATTTACCATATCATTAACCGCAACACTAGAGAAGTGTCAATTATCTAATCTCAATATAGGATTTGAGTCAGCCATCCTTCTAACAAAGCTACATACAAGACAAGTAAGAAAATACTAGTAAAAACAAATACCACCAAATTTAATCGTAACTACGAATTTAAAATACTAATAAATATAAAATTTTCATGATAAAAAAAGAAACCAACGTACTAGTTTACAATTTGACACAAAAATATTCGAACTAAAATTTCTTTAAATCTTCTTTCTTTTTCTTCTTCAAATTTCTTCAAAATGACTACAAATTTCCGTACTAAATTTAAAAGCAAAATATATAAACTTAAAAACTTACAATATTTTCTCCAAATCTTCTTTTTTTTTTACTTCTTCACCCAGTTTCTTCACAAATTTTCTTCTAAAATTCTCAACACTTTCAACCCCTATTTAACAACTAAAAATTCAAACCTCAATCACTCAACCCACCACCCCACCATCCAATCAGTATAAATCACCACCACATTCCCCAAAAATTTAAATCTGCTTTTCAAATTTCAGATACAATTACTCGTGACTATAGGTCTGAAAATTGCATGCATGAACCTGGCAGACCCATGAAACCCATTGCATGCATTTTTCCCATCCAGCCTGCACATGCAAACCTATAACCTTCTGCTGCCACACCCTGCCATGCACTGCCACCGACTTTGGCACAAGGTCGGATTGTAATCCAACTGCCCTCATCAATTTTTTTATATTTCCAACATGAAGTCGGATAGAAAGCAATGAGACCTCAAGAATTTTTTTTATTAATTTCGACCATGAGGTCGGAGAGAAAGTAAGGGGACCTCAAGAATTATTTTTGACCATGAGTTTGGATAGAAAGCAAGGGGCCTTCAAGTTTTTTTAAATTTTTTTAATTGTATGAGGTTAGTTAGAAAGCAATCCGACCTCACTGTTAAAAATACAATATTTCTTGAAATAATTTTAAATATACGATAGATTTTTAAATATTTTTTGGGATATAATATCCCACCAATTTTACCCTTTCTTTATAATCTTATTAAAAAATCATGTTAGACAAAAACCTAATAAATAAATAGAAACAATTCATCATATTTTAATATACAATACATGCTAGCTCATTAAAAATCTTATTAGGAAAATTCAGTGGAACAAAACTAAGACTAGAAGAGAAAAAAATACAACACACATTTATTCTCCATCATATATGCATCACTGAAAATTTTTAATGTAATATAATCCAACGTTGAAGAATAACTTATTCAAATTAAATATTGAAATTTGAAAAAGAAATTTAAATTTTAGGAAAGAGGATTAAATTTCACCTTTAACCTAATTTATTCATTTGGTAAACTAAAAAAATAAAATTTAGAAAACAAGAATAATTAAATTTTAGAGACCCTAGACTAGTTGAGGGCCTTGAATAGTCGGTTTATGTGTCCATTTAAAAAAAAAAAAACAGCATCTAACTATATAGGATTGTAAACGAACCAAATGTTCAGTGATCCGTTCGGCGGAAAATTCGTTTATGTTCATTTATTACGATCATGAACAAGATTTTTGTTTGTTTAACTAAATTGACGAACAAAGGGCTCATTCATTTCAGTTACATTCCTGATCATTCGATAACTCGTTCATTTATGTTCGTTTAAATTCATTTACATATATTCATTTATATTTATTATTTTTCATAACAAAAATATTATATTTAAAAAAATAGATTTATGCACATATGTTCGTTCGTTTATGTTTGTTTAAATTTATTCACATATGTCATTATATGTTCGTTCATTTGTGTTTATTTACATTCGTTTATCATTTTAACGAACACGAACAAGTTACATTCATTAACATACGAACACGAACAAATAACTATGTTCGTTCATTTGTTCGTGTTCGTTCATTTATTCAGTTACAATTAAACGAACAAACATAAACCTACACTCGTTCAGTTAAAAAGCTATGTTCGTTCATTTGTTCGTGCTCGTTCATTTATTCAGTTAAAATTAAATGAATGGACATAAACCTACCATCGTTCGTATTCGTTCGGTTCGTCTACTGGCCTACAACTACATCCTAATTAAAATGGGAAATGGAAGCTTCACGGCCCTTCTTTTTAAAAAAAAAAAAAATAATTGGAGTAAAAAATCTTGAAATTCGATCTAAAAATATCTATTAAATATAATTGTATAAATTAATTGAAACAATTTAGATGTCGTTGATGTTATATGAATCGTGCTTCTGGATTCAGTCAAGAAGGTTGAATTTGGCGAGATGCAACGGCATTATCGGCAACTGTTTTTTTTTCTTCTTCCAAACATTGTCGGTAACTGTTGTGTAATGGAAAATCTAAAAAAAAACTGCATAAAATGATATTAAAATGCGTCTAATTTAGATTTTTATAAGAAATAGTAAGAAAATTTGTAGGATTGAAGAAAATTTTCCGTATTAATTCAACTGGGTAAAAATTTATGTAAATTTTATCTTAGATAATAATTTGAATAAATATATAAATTTTTATATTATAACTTAATTTTTAAGCTAAATAATAAAAATTTATATAAATTATAAGAATTTATATAATTATATAAATTTTTACCAATAAAATAAAAATTTATGTATATTCACTTTACTTTAACCACACCGTAATGGTGCATCCCTCTAGAACTACATGCCAATGTCGGAGAACACATAATAAAATAATGTTGGCAGAACACGACAAAATAGTTGTCTTTTTGTATTCCCATCCGTTTACTCTTTTGTTGAACAGCAAAGGCTGAGGAGTTAGGTGAATGGTGGAGCCATAGCTCGTTTGCTTCATACATCATCCACCTGATTCGAAATTTGGCCACAATCTCATATCGTAATTAATACCGCTCCCAACAGGCCACACCCACAATCTCAAAACACCCCTAAATCAATTACAGTAACGTTCATAAATTCACTTGAATAAAAAAAATTAGTTTTAACGAAATTTCTTATACTTTTATAATATATATATAGGTTTAAGGGTGTAAGAAGTCTTTAAATTTTTGGGAAAAAATATATTAAGTCTCTGAATTTTTTTACACTCTGTTAAGCCTTTGAACAAAGAAATTGAATCAATTAAGTCCTTTGACCAATTTTGACCATTAAATCTTGACTATTTTTCTTTAGATATTACTGACACATAATACATTAGTTGCAATTATAATTTTTTTTATAAATTTTATAAGTCTTTTACAATTTTTATAACTTTTAATGAAAATTTTAAATAAAATAAAAAAAAGTTTCTAAAAATGTCAAGTAGAAACATTATAGTACGACGCACTGCACCGACAGATTCAAAAAAATCGATCAAAATTTAATGGTCAGTGGGCTTAATTGATTACATTTATTGGTTCAAGGACTTAATTGATTATATTTCTTAAGTTAATGGCTAAATTGAGTGCAAAAAAAATTTAAAAACTTAATTAATTTTTTTTCAAAAATTTAAGGGCTTCTTATATCCTTAAGCCAAATATAATTTTCTATGTTACATGGAAAGCTATACTAAATAAAACAACACTTGTTTTATCAAAAATAAAACAACACCTGTACTTGTTCCTCCATATATGATCCACTAAGTCAAGCTCTCAAACATTCCAAAAGTAAAGATAACCTAATAATCATACCATATTCCGAGATTATTTTCACATCTTTCACTTTGATAGACATTTTTGGGAGAATGTCTTCTCGGAAGACATTGTTTTGCAATGAGTTGTTTCGTAATAATACTTCTCTTGATGAAATACTTTTCCTTGGTATATAGAGACGAAGCACAAGCAAGGTCCAATGAGGCCTTGACCCCTCAAGAATTTGAAAATTATACCATAAATCCTTTTATTTTGGGAAAATAACAAAAGATGCCCCCCAATGTTTGCATATTTTGTCATTTGACCCTTATTCTTTTTTTGGAGCAAACAACTCCCAACGTTTTAATTTAGTCCAAATATACCCATGTTGGATGGAAACTACCAGTCAACTGATGGTATATGCCACGTTAGATTACCACGCGTTAAGATTTGCTGACATGGCATATGCCACGTTAGATTTTTTAAAATTATTTTGTTATACCCTTCTTTATGATGACATGTGGTTGACTATCATGCTGACACGTGGCCGAAACAGATAGTGACACGTGACGAATATGATGCTGACACGTCAACAGATCTTAACATGTGGCAAGTCCAGTCAACATCAGTCGTTGATTGTCAGTTGACTAGCAGTTTCCATCCAACATGAGCATATTTGGACCAAATTGAAACCTTGAGGTTGTTTGCTCCAAAAAAAGAATAGGGGGCAAATGACAAAACAAGCAAACGTTGGGGGCATCATCTGTCATTTTGCCTTCTATTTTTTTAGAAAATTTTAATTGTCCCCCTAAAATTTGTAGAAATGTATATTAAACATTAAATTTTTCAATAGTTTTAATTAAATCCTCTAAAATTAAATATCTATATCAGTCCATTTTTTAAGAATTCATATAAAACAGTGGAAATAGAGTTGAGTAACTCTCATGCAAAATTAAATATCTATATTAGTCCAAAACATATTTAATTTTAGAGGATTTAACTAAAACTAATAAAAATTAATGTTTAATATGAATTTTTACAAATTTGAGGGGGAAAACTAAAATTTTCCAAAAAATAAAAGGACTTATTGTAAAATTTTCAAATTCTTGGGGGGTCAAGGCCTCATTGGACCTTGCTTGTGCTTCGTCTCTATATACCTAGGAAAAGTAGCTAAACCAAATATAGTAATTTGGTGAAGGAAGCTTGTATTCATACTGTAATATATGATTATACGATCCAAATACACCGTAACAAGTTAAGATTAAATTTCTTATTCATTTATGGGCAACCGTCGCCCTGCTTCCTGCTTGATTGTTGTTTTGTCTCATTCAATTAAAATTAAAATGACCCTCAATTTGATTTCTCTCACCCATATTGTTGAAAAAGCTGAAAATAATGCCTTCAGGTACATTGCTCCACGGACAATGCTACATTTACCTATTAGATCATCTATTCGGTTGAGATAACACATGGCATTATATTTAAAATGGATATAATTAAAGAAAAAAATTAAAATATATTTTATCAAATAAATAATTTTTAAGATTATAAATGCAATATAATTAATACATCTTTTACCGATAAATACTTTTTAAATTTATTTAATTATAAAACAAATTGCAACACACAAAATATTGGCTATAAAATATTAGTATAATTTAAAATATGCTAAATATACAAATAAATGCCTAAACAATATTTATTTCTAATTTTAGGTACTTAAATTATTTTTTGGTAAAAATAAGTGTCTAACGTTTTGTTTTGTTAATTTTAGGTGCCCAAAATTTCAATCAGTTACTGTTTTAAGGTTGTGTTGTTAAAAAACATTATCACCCAATTAGATTTATACATGTGGTATTTATTTTTATTTTTTAATTTCTTTATTTAAAAGATGGAAATAAAATAATTAAAAAAACTCAAAATTACTAAAATTCTCTAAAATAGTCCCAATCTCTAACCTAAAATTCACAAAATTGTCGTCATTGTCTTCGTCAATAACCTCGTCAGACTCATCGTTATCGTCGTCGGCTACCACCGTCCATTTCTCTCAACTACCCATCACCGGTAATCGACAGAGGTGTGCCAATCATATGTCGCTCGATTGAAACCTTTTGTGTTTGTTATTCGACGTCCAATTGGCACGTTTTCCGTCGGTTACCGACAATAGGTGGTTAGGAGAAAATAGATGACGACGTTCAAGAAAGATAGTGATAGGGTCCCACGATGCTATTGGTGGCGGTAACAACGACAATTTTGAACGTTTTGGGTTAGGATTTAGGGACTGAGATTTAAATTTTGAGTTTTGAGTTAGAATTTAAAGATTATAAGTAAAAAACTAAATCTCTACCATATTACCCTTACCTTTAAACCATATACCCTAACGATAAACCCTAAATTCTAGCCACACACTCTAAATTCTAAACCCCAAACTATAAACTCTACATCAAATGCCTAACTCCTAAAATATTTCCACGCTAATGCATTATATATTTTTCCATGGATCATATCCCTCTAAATATTATTATAATAAAATTAATTATCCTTTAAAAAAACATGTTTATCTTTTAAGAACTGAATTAACATCCAATCAACCAATAACAACAAATCAAACATAAATTTAAATGTAATATAGATATAGATATAAATATAAATATATTACTTTTTGAAACTTCTAATATAGTTTCCTTTGATGAGCAGAAGTCAATCCTTACATTATTCGACTCATGAGAAAATAAAATTCAAAAGCTACAATAAAAACTGAAATACAATATAAATATTATATTTTTCACAAGTGGAATTAAAACATAGATAAATGTTCCATTATTTTATTTTTTAAGTCTTAAATTTGTTATAGGATAAAGCATATTTTATTATCTAAATTATTTTTGTCTGTATTAGAGGTGACAATCGGGTCGTTCAGGTCGGGTCACTTCGGGTCGAGTTGATTTTTAGTACGGGGTGTTATCAGTTTAGGTTCGATTCGGTTCGGGGTCGGGTCTGATTCAGATTTAGTTTTGGTATATGTTATTTCGGATTGGGCTTGGTATTGGGTCATGTTAATATCGAATCGGTTGATTTTCGGCTCGGGTTAATATCATATCAGTTGACTTTTCAGGTCACGTCTATATCGGAATTAGTTGACTTTTTGGGTCGGGTTTATATCAGATCGGTCGGCTTTTAATTTGAGTCTATATGAAGGTTATCTTTTTAAAGGAGAAAAATATGATATTAAACCATTAAACTATTACTAAAGGTAGTTGTTAATTAGTAATTTAATACAAAATGAGAATAAAACATACATATTTGAGGAAATTAAATTCGGTTTGCTTTCGGTTCGGGTTTCTTTCGGTTCGAGTTTATTTATGGTTCTGGTTGTTCTCGTTTCAGTTATTTTCGGTTTTGGTTAATTTTCATTTGTGTAGATTTTCGATTTAACTAAATTCAGGTTGGTTTTGGTTCGGATTCGAGTCAAGTTTAGACCATCATGTTCGGGTTTATATCGAGTCTCGAGTCGGGTAAATCAGTTCGGGTCTCGGGTCAAGTTTGCCAGGTCTGGTCTATATTGGTATCTTAATTTTTTTTTATCTACATTGGTATTTGAATTGGATTATTATCCCGTACATAGACGGTAGAAATTTTTTGTTTCTACAAGCACATTATTTTAGAGTTTAGGGGTTTTAGTGTATGTGTTTTTAATTTAGGGTTTAAGGTTTCGGTTTTAGGGTAATATGATTAGGGATTTAGGTTTTAACCTATAAACCCTAAATTTTAACCCTAAACCTAAAATTTTATAAACAATCCCTAAATTCAAAATTACTACCCTTAAACCCTAAATACTAAACAAAATCCTAAATCTTAAAATTAAGGTGCTTGTATAAACAAATTTTTATAAGCTATTGTGGATGAAATAATTATTCATGTGAATTTGTTTACTTTTTGCATATTAGTACATAGTTTTTTTGTTGTCCACGTCGATAAACATCGTTATTTTTTCTACATTGATACATTTTTGTAGAAAATTTAATTTATATTGACTTATGTTCATCATGCTGAAGCAGAACAAAATAATACTATTGCTGAAGAAGAAAATATTGTTCCTGAAGAAGAAAATGCTATTGCTGAAGAAGAAGAATCTGCCGCTGAAGAAAAAGAGTCTATTGTTGAGGAATTTGATGTTAGTGATAATGAATATGATTGTGGAAGAGACGAAGCGTGCAGAGAAGATGATGAAATAGGAATTAAGGTTCAGAGAAATATGGATAGCTTTGGACCTAATGGTGTGCATGTGAATGACAAGGATCATGGACCAGAATCAGAAACTGACAATTCTGAAGAGCTGTACAGTGAGCATGGTTCATACTCAAATGAGCCTATGTACCCTAAATTCAAGTCTGATACTGACACGGTGAAACCAAAATTTGTTAAGAGTTTAGTATTCCCTAATAGGACAATATTAAAAGAAGCTATCAAACAGTATAGGAGAGTTGATAAGGTGAAAGTAAAATTGAAGAAGAATAACAATCGAAGGCTTCAAGAAATATGCAAGGAAAGATGTCCTTGAAAATTGTGGGCAGTTTCTATGAATCCTAAGGACAGTAAGGACCAGACTTGGAAAATTAAACCCATGGTGAATTGTCATATGTGTTCCAAGTCTGTGAGCGATAGTAATATCATATCTAAGTGGATGGCAAAGTACTACATTGGAAAATTCATGTCTAAGCCTAATTATACATTGAGATCATTACGACACGATGTGTTGCATGAATTTGGTACACTTGTGTCACCTGGGAAGTGTGGTAGGGCTAGGGATGCTGCATTAGAAATGATTGAAGGGAATCATAAGGCTCAATATGGGAGAATTTATGATTACCTACAAGAGTTGAGGAGTACAAATCCTGGAACAACTACAATATGTTATCTAGATTTAAGGTTGTTTCAGAGAATGTATGTTTGTCCACAAGCTTGCAAACAAGGGTGGAAAGTAGGTTGTAGGAGGATAATTGGTCTTGATGGTTGTTATTTGAAAGGTTACTTTCAAGGCTATTTATTGATAGCTGTAGGGATTGATGCAAATGATTGCATTTGCCCTATAACATATGTTGTTGTAGAGAGTGAGAATATGTCTTCTTGGTATTGGTTTGTGTAAATTTTAAAAATTGATTTAGAGATTGATAACTCTTTCAACATATGTTTCATGTCTGATAAACAAAAGGTTAGCTCTCACTCTTATATTTTTTTACACATGTTACCTTTTGTTACAGATATTAACCTTGAATTTTGTGGATGTAGGGCCTTAAGGAAGTTATTGAACATGTATTCCCGTATGCAGATGATAGAAAATGTGTTAGACACATGTACACAAATTTTAAGGAGAAGCACAAAGGCCAAACTCTAAAAGATGCTGTTTGGAAGGCTGCTAGAGCTACCTATTTGCGGGAGTTTGAAAATGCTATGGACCAATTGAAGTCACTATCAGAAGCTGCCTATATTTGGATTAAGGGGAAAGACCCTGCTCAGTGGTCTAGATCACACTTCTCCATTAGGAGCAAGTGTGATATGCTCCTTAATAACCACTGTGAGTATTTTAACAAGGTAATATAACTTATTTCAATTATTAACTAATTATTTGTAAAACAATTATGTAGTTAATAACTTATTCATTGTCACTATATTTTATGTAATTTATTTTGGAGGCAAGAGATAAGCCTATATTAACTTTGATGGAGACAATTCGAATGAAAAACATGACTCGATTTGCATTCAAAAGAGAAGCTGTTGAAAAGTGTAAAGGGCTATTCTGTGGAAAAATTCAAAAAAGGTTGGATGCCAATATTGAAGAATCCATCAGATTACTAAATCAAATTCTTTATGTTTTTTAATTTGTTACAAATCTGCCTTATGTATTGGATTTTATTTGTTGCATAAGCTATTTTTATTTGTTGCAATCTGACTTAGTATTATTGGTTGCTTGATATGCCTTATGTATTGTTTTAGTATTATTTGTTAGAGACAAGTCGAATAAAATATCTGCCACTTAGATTATTTATTGCAAATATGCTTTATGTATTGTTTTAGTATTTTTGTTGGATTTTTACTTGTTCCAGGTTTTGGCCAACTGAAGCTGGTGTACATACATATCAAGTTGAAGTCGGTCCATCTCATCAACTTGTTGTGGACCTTGACCAAAGATCATGTACATGTAGGAAATGAGACCTCACTGGGATCCCATGTGCCCATGCAACATCAATCTTTCGATTGAATAATTTAAAGCCTGAAGATTATGTCAATGAATGCTACCACAATAGCGCACAACTGACTATTTACTCGAACATGAGTAAACCAATCAAAGGTAATATTCTAAACTACCTTGTACCAAAAATTCAATAATGACTTAAATATTTTTTAATTCTTTTGTTTATAAGTCCGTACCAGTGGACTCTAGTAACCGACTTCAAACCTATTTTACCATCAACCATAAAGAGGCCACCAGGAAAACTAGCCAAGAAGGGGATATTAGAACTTGATGAGGTTACTAACCCTAAGCTAAGCAAAAGAGGGTAGCAAGGCAACTGCACAAAAGGACCTATAGAGGAGAAGTGGGTGCAAATCAACCTATAAGAAGAACTACATTTAGGAGACCAAAACCTAGATAGCCACAACAATCTTGACAAAATCAGCGACCTCAACCTCAGCAGCTACAATAACCTCGACAAAATCAACAACCTCAGCAGCCACAACAACCTCTTGTACCTCGAAGGGAAAATTTTCCAATTAGGAGAAAAAACCATCTTCCTCCACCAACAACTATGAGATGGATGCCAAGTTAAGAATTCATTGTCTCTAGCCCTCCAACTCAAGAATCACAGTCATTCAACTAAAGAGTGAAGTTGGGGTAGACTTATTTTACTTTTTGTAAACTGAAATGTTTGTGTCACATTTGTGACCAACAATATTACCTTTTGTGATGGTTAAGTTGGGACAAATTTATTTTACAAGCTTAACTATCATTTGGGGCATTATTTTGTATCTGCTACAAGATGGGGTAGACTTATTTTGTAACTGTTCGAAAGGAAAATTTCCAATAAGGAGAAAAAAACCCTCTTCCTCCGCCAACAACTATGAGATGGATGCCAAGTCAAGAATTCGCTGTCTTTAACCTTCCAACTCAAGAATCACAGTCAATCAACTATTACTAAAATAGAACAAAATCCAAACGAAAGGGACCATGGGTGAAGATTACCCAAAAAATAATATTAAACCATTAAAATGTTACTAAAAGTAGTTGTTAATTAGTAATATAATACAAAATGAGAATAAAACATACATATTTGAGGAAATTAAATTTGAGTTTCTTTCGGTTTAGGTTGTTTTTCGGTTCGGGTTGTTTTCAGTTCAGGTTTTCTTTCTGTTTGAGTTGATTTATGGTTCTGGTTGGTTTTGGTTCAATTATTTTCAGTTTTGATTAATTTTGATTTGGATTGATTTTCGGTTTAACTAAATTTGGGTCTGTTTTGGTTCAGTTTGGTTTTGGTTCAGATTTGGCTCAAGTTTAGACCATCATGTTCGGGTCTATATCGGGTCCCAGATTGGGTAAATCAGTTTGGATCTCGGGTCAAGTTTGCCAGGTCTAGTCTGTATTGGTTTCTTAATTTTTTTTTATCTACATTGTTATTTGAATTGGATTATTTTCCCATACACAAGCAGTGGAAATTTTTTTGTTTCTACAAGCATATTAATTTTAGAGTTTAGGGGTTTTAGTATATGGTTTCGAATTTAGGGTTTATGGTTAGAATTTAAGGTTTAAGGTTTTGGTTTTAGGGTAATATGATTAGGGATTTAGGTTTTACCTGTAAACCCAAAATTTTAACCCTAAACCTAAAATTCTATGAACAATATTTAAATTCAAAACTGTTACACTTAAACCCTAAATGTCTAAATGCTAAAGGAAATCCTTAAATCTTAAAACTAAGGCGCTTGTATAAACAAAGTTTCTATAAGCTATTGTGGATGAAATAATTACTCATTTGAATTTGTTTACGTTTCGCATATTAGTACTTAGGTTTTTTTTGTTGTCCACGTCGATACCTAAACATCGCTATTTTTCCTACATTGATACATTTTTGTAGAAAATTTAATTTCTATTGACTTATATTTTTACAATTTTACAAATTTATAATTTTTAATCATTATATTTTTATGAAATTCTATATTTTTTTATATTTTATATAATTTTTATTTTATTTTTGATAGTATGTGACATAATTTCTTTGTGCCACATCAACCTTTTATAATATTGTTATTAGAAAATAATCAAGGTTCAGGATTCTAATTCGAAAGGAAAATATAATTATTTTTATAAGTAAGGGGACAACCTACAATTATCCCATAAAAATATTAAATATATATAAATAATTTATAGGTAAAAAAAATTGAAAGTTGGGGGACACGTCGGTAACAACCCCTCCCAGTACAGGACTACCTCCGTCCCTGAAAGTAACAAAGAGAGAAATGTATCCAAGTTTAAATACTAATGTGCACTAAAAAATGTTTGGGGCGTTAATGTTGGGAAAGTAGGCAAGCTCATGTACCAACGTGGACCAAAAACGTTTAGGTGCCAATATGGAAAAAGCAAACAAATTTAGGGGCTAAAGTGTGATTTATCCTTTTACTATAAAAACACATATTATAATTCTGTTACTACCATTGATTTTTTCTTTTTACTAACAATGCACAAATAATGCACTATAATAGGTTCACAAAAACTTGATATTATAATCTTCATACCGGTCAAGGTTATATTTGACTAGGATCAAAAGGATATTTTCCTCAACATTGGGTAGAGTTTTTGTTGTTGTTGAATAATTATTATATAGGGGTAGAGAAATTTATTCATAATGAATATTAAATTTACAACTTAAAAAAATATATTAACTAAAGTTTTTAACCATCTATTTTAAATATCATTGACGGTTAGAATTAAAAGTAATTATATAAAAAGAACTTCATATATTAAAAAGTTGGACGAGTTTTATTATAGGGTAAAACTTTAATACACAGACTGTGTAAGCATGTGTATTTACACTAAAAAAATTTAAATCTTAAATTTTTAACCCTAAAAAACTAAACCCTATACACTAAATTCTAAACACTAACCTTAAATTCTAAACCCTACAACCTAAACTCATAAACATTAAACCATAAACTAAAATTCTAACCCCTAGAACTAAAAAACACGTGTAAACTAAAGTTTACACGGCCTGTGTATCAAAATTTTTTCTTTTATTATAAGAGATATTGTTTTAGGTATTAAATTTTAAAATTAACCCGAATAATCTTTTTTCTTTCTCTTATAAAAGGGGGCTAGCATTAGTCAATTCAATCGGTTAAATTGAGAATCAATTAATTCAAAAGCTTAACGGTGTAACTTGTAAGTTGAATTGAAAAATTAGAGAACTAACCCGAAATTTTTTTGGATGACCATCCAAACTGGTTGATTTTTATAACGAATACTAATATTTATTAGGTGGAAAATACTTATTGAATAAGGAAATTTCAATTCCCCTTAATTTTTATTTCTTAGCACCGAAAAAAAGGAAAGAAAAAGGACAAAAATCAACCAGATTGCTAAAAGCTAACCAGAGCCAGGCATGTGTAAAGACAAGTGCATGGTTAGAAGGAGGCTGATTTCAACCACAAAGAGGCATACCTGGCCATGATAGTTGTTTGAGAAGATGTAGGGTCATTAATCTCATATCAGAAAAAAAAAGATCTTGGGATATAAATATAGTGATGCTGCATATTCTATTAAACATGTCTTTTAAAAAGAGGATAATGGTCTCGTGACAAATAATATCAGAGCGACCCTTTGACTGCTTAATTTCACGTCAAGCGCCCATGAGTGAGGTAGGCAGGGTGGATAACTGTGACAAGGTGACCCATCACGAGAGCGGAACTCGTGACGAGGGCGTCACGAGGTTGAGTGGAGGAGAATGTCACGCCTGATAAGAGACGGAGTCATTAATCCCACATCGAAAAGAAAAAGAGAGGTCTTGAGATATAAATACGGTAGCGTTGTACATCCTATCATACATATTTTTTGGGAAGAGGGTAATAGCCTCGTGACGATAACAACATAAAACAACAGCCTCAATTGGCTACATTTGCTCCATTTAATTTATGACCACCGCCAACCTCCTCTCAGTTCAATTGCATGTTACTTATGGCACATGTTCGTTTTAATTAATTTTACTCTTAACGCTTATTTGAGTCAAACTTTTTTGTAGTTAAAAATATTAGTTAAATAACGATAACTAACTTAAAATAACTTAAAAAATAATAAGTCAACAGGAAAAAAATAATTTTATATTTTATATAGTTTAATAAAATTATTTTTGACTGATGTGTTGTTTTGTCAAGTCAACATCTTTGTCTATATGAAACTGCTATATTACTATGCACTACTATGTAAGTTTTTCACGTCATTTCAAGTCATATATTGCTAGTTTATTAATAGTTTTTATCTCTAAATGAGTCATTTTGGCATAAATAAAACGTTGAGAGTTAAACTATTTCAAAAAAGATTACAAACTAAAGTAACTATCATTTGTCAAGAATGAATGATTTAATAATTACTGTGCAATAATTATTTTAGTTTACAACGTAACATTGAGATAAATTGATAAAACAGATGAACGGATAAAATCGTGTTAGATAATTTACATTAAACCAAAAAGAAAAAAATAAATATTAAATTTATTAATTAAATCGAACAAAATATAATAACAAATCACCCATCAGTATTAATTTCATCATTTATCACATCATCACACATACATATTACCAGTTCCAGATTGAAGGAGCAAATCAGTCAGTGTGGTAAAAAAAAAAAAAACAGTGAGTATGCTCTAAGTTGGACCACAAAATTGCTGTGCATGTACGGACCGCCAAAGACAACGTCCTTTCATCTTCACTAATTGCATTGGCCTATGTGGCCTCTGCTCCATTTATGTTTACATTGATTAGATTATTGGTGGAAAGAGTTCCCGGTTCTGCGATGCAGGCTCCCCATCATGTTTCCCACATGTGCATGGTTTCATCTTCCTGTGGACATATTATAATAGCATATGTATTTTCTGTTTTTTAAGGGTAAACTACACAAAGAGTTACTAAATTCTTAAGTAAATTTGGTTATCGAACTTTTAAAATTTATGTTATAAATATTAAAATTTTAGTTTGATTTCAGTACGGTCCCTTATGTTAGAATCTCACGTTAGATTTTATTTTTCATGAATAAAATAATGGATAAACTACACCATTCCTCACACAACTTTTTTCTCGCTCTTATTTTGGTCACTAAATTTAAAAAAAAAATTAATAACTTAACTTTCGAATTGTTCTTATTTTGGTCAATCTCGAACGACATTGTTATACAAATTCAAATTCGATACAGATTTTTTAAATAAATTATTTTGATTCAATTGCGGTGCACGATTTTAAGCAAAATTGATTAACCGATCTGATAAGTTATAAACAATATATGTAAATTTTATGCATTAAAATATCTTATAATCTAGTGAATTTTATACCCTTATATTTTTAAAGATATTATGGCTCTGAGTAAGATTACTAGGTGTGAACCCTCAATTTCTGACTTTCTAGTTATTTTTATACTTTTATTACAACCGAACAATTATTAAATTTATCATATTATCATATTTAATATTTTAACACGCAAAGTAAAAAAAATCATTACCCAAATCAAATATTTTGGTTTACTGGTCAATCGATTATACGATTTAATTGGTATAATATAAGATCGAAAATTGAATAATCCAAACTTACCAATTAATCAAAATAATTTTTAAAATTAATCAAACTTGATTACTATACAGATTTTATTAAACAAATTATTTCGATTTGATTATGGTTCACAGTTTTAAACAAAATTGATTAATCGATATGATCATTTATATACAATATTTGTAAATTTTATGTATTGAAATATCTTATAATCTAGTGATTTTGATACCCTTATGATTTTTAAATACGTTTTGACTCTGGGTAGAATTACTAGGTATGAACTCTCAATTTTTTACTTTTCTAGTTGTTTTTACACTTATCAAAACTGAACAATTACTAAATTTACTATGTTATCATATTTGATAGTTTAATAAGCAAAGTAAAAAATTCAGTACATGAATCAAATATTTTAGATAACTAGCAATTGATTATCTGATTTAATTGGTATAATATAATATTGAGAATTGAAATATTTGTAATTACCAATTAACCAAAATATTTTTTTAAAGATTAATCAAAAATTTCAATTTGTATAACCTTGTCATTCGAGAGTGACCAAAATAGGAACAATTCGTAAGTTGAGTTATAAACTCTAGTGACCAAAATAGGAATTAGAACAAAGTTGGTGCTGAATTGTGTAGTTTACCCATTATTTTATTAAGGAAAAATGAAACCTAACGCCAGGACCATATTGAAAACGAACTAAAAGTTTGGTGATTATAACGAAAGTTTTAAAAGTTCGATGGCCAAAATAAAAGTACCCTAAAAGTTTAGTGACTATTTATATAGTTTACCCTTAGATAACTAGCAATTGATCATCTGATTTAATTGGTATAATATAATATTGAGAATTGAAATATTTGTAATTACCAATTAACCAAAATATTTTTTTAAAGATTAATCAAAAATTTCAATTTGTATAACCTTGTCATTCGAGAGTGACCAAAATAGGAACAATTCGTAAGTTGAGTTATAAACTCTAGTGACCAAAATAGGAATTAGAACAAAGTTGGTGCTGAATTGTGTAGTTTACCCATTATTTTATTAAGGAAAAATGAAACCTAACGCCAGGACCATATTGAAAACGAACTAAAAGTTTGGTGATTATAACGAAAGTTTTAAAAGTTCGATGGCCAAAATAAAAGTACCCTAAAAGTTTAGTGACTATTTATATAGTTTACCCTTAGATAACTAGCAATTGATCATCTGATTTAATTGGTATAATATAATATTGAGAATTGAAATATTTGTAATTACCAATTAACCAAAATATTTTTTTTAAAGATTAATCAAAAATTTCAATTTGTATAACCTTGTCATTCGAGAGTGAGCAAAATAGGAACAATTCGTAAGTTGAGTTATAAACTCTAGTGACCAAAATAGGAATTAGAACAAAGTTGGTGCTGAATTGTGTAGTTTACCCATTATTTTATTAAGGAAAAATGAAACCTAACGCTGAGGACCATATTGAAAACGAACTAAAAGTTTGGTGATTATAACGAAAGTTTTAAAAGTTCGATGGCCAAAATAAAAGTACCCTAAAAGTTTAGTGACTATTTATATAGTTTACCCTTAGATAACTAGCAATTGATCATCTGATTTAATTGGTATAATATAATATTGAGAATTGAAATATTTGTAATTACCAATTAACCAAAATATTTTTTAAAGATTAATCAAAATTTCAATTTGTATAACCTTGTCATTCGAGAGTGACCAAAATAGGAACAATTCGTAAGTTGAGTTATAAACTCTAGTGACCAAAATAGGAATTAGAACAAAGTTGGTGCTGAATTGTGTAGTTTACCCATTATTTTATTAAGGAAAAATGAAACCTAACGCCAGGACCATATTGAAAACGAACTAAAAGTTTGGTGATTATAACGAAAGTTTTAAAAGTTCGATGGCCAAAATAAAAGTACCCTAAAAGTTTAGTGACTATTTATATAGTTTACCCTTAGATAACTAGCAATTGATCATCTGATTTAATTGGTATAATATAATATTGAGAATTGAAAATTTTGAAATTACCAATTAACCAAAATATTTTTTTAAAGATTAATCAAAATTTTCAATTTGTATAACCTTGTCATTCGAGAGTGAGCAAAATAGGAACAATTCGTAAGTTGAGTTATAAACTCTAGTGACCAAAATAGGAATTAGAACAAAGTTGGTGCTGAATTGTGTAGTTTACCCATTATTTTATTCAGAGAAAATGAAACCTAACCAGGACCATATTGAAAATGAACTAAAAGTTTGGTGATTATAACGAAAGTTTTAAAAGTTCGATGGCCAAAATAAAAGTACCCTAAAAGTTTAGTGACTATTTATATAGTTTACCCTTTGTTTAAAAATAATGGTTATTTGTACAATCCTTAAGAGAAGGTTATTTTTGTTAGGTAATAATGGCGGTGTTAAGAGCTTTGATTCCATCGCCTTCCATGATTGGAGTTATATGTGTGTTTAGATAATTACGTACAATAAATGAACGTTGAGAATGAGGTTTGTTTGGTGTAGATATGGGTTGGCAGTTGGTTGGGCAGAATGCCGGGAGCATTGTTTGGGGTTGATGGATGGTTACCTTCTTTAATGCTTTCAAATTGCCATTTACTGAATCTAAGAGTATATGATCCTAAATTGCCGCTCTTAATCTCCTTACTACTATCATATCAATCAAAATCCACAAGATTGACCATTACTAATACCATCTATTTTTTTATAATTAATAGTACCTAATTGACATGTGAATTTCAACTATACAAATGAAATTAAATATCGGTTATTATCCAATACATAAGTGTTAATTTTTTTTGTTTTCACAAACACCTTATTTTAGAGTTTAATGTTTAAAAGTTTTAGTGTAAGGGTTTAAATATTAGTACTAGTTCTTTTTAGTGGTGGTGGTGAGAAAACAAATGAGACAAAGTTTGGTTTTGGAAGATATAGAGACCAAATTTGACTTGTGTGTGTTTGAAGACCGTGAGTGGCGTAATGGTGCAATGGCATTACAATTGCGGTTACCGCCAATGTGGACCCAATAAAGTAATGGCCGATGAAAGAAATCACCTGGTTCCCTACAGAGGACGGCCATTGAAACAAAAATACACACACATGGACATGGATGCATTATTTTGATATTGAAAGGAATAACATTGGAGGGTCAAGTTTGTTTATATGCCTCGTGAAGCAAATAAGATTGCCGACAGGATGTTTAAGCTTTTTTCTCAAGATAATTATGAGTTATGTTTATTTTCTTTTTCTCCTGATGAGGTTCTTTCCTTGTTACATGATAATGTTGATGCCAGTATTTTTTATACTAGCTGATTGATCAATCAAACTTCATCTCTTGTTATCAAGAAAGAAATAACATTGGAAGGATGGTCTTAGTACTCCTTCACATCATTTTAGCTTTTATTTTAAAATTAATTCGGTATTATTGTTACAATAATTCAAAAGTTACGAGTTTAAAAAATTTAAACACATTATATATTTGAATTTAATTAGTTAAGAAAGGAGTAAAATATACATTTCTTTAATCTAAATTTAATTTCAAAGTTTCATTTAGTCCTTAAACTTTTGTTTTGGTCTAATTAGGTATCTGAACATGACCTCAAGGTTACCTAATTTTTTTGTTCAGTTAGGTACACAAAATTGACATTTTGTTTCAAATTGATACATGAATTTGGCTCCATGACCAAATTTATTCAACTAATTCATTTACTGTAGGTATCAATATGAACCGAATTTACATGTTTACGTACCAATTTAAACCAAAAAGGCAACTTCAGATACTTAACTAAACCAAAAAAAAAAAACTTTAAGTACTAAATTGAACGTTAAAGTCAAGTTGAGGTACATGATTGGACAAAAAACTTTAGATACCAAATTGAACCTTAAGACCAAGTTCAAGTATTAAAATGTATGTTTATCCTTAGAAATTTGAGATTTTAAGAAATATATCAACTTAAGATTTAATAATAAATTTTAAACTTAAATATACAATTGATATCTGAACTAGACCCATCCTCCCAAGTTGGTACCTAAAGAAATTTTACTCCCAAATTAATATCTGAATTAGGCATCTTCACCCAAGTTAGTACTTAAAGAATTTTTACTCCCAAATTGATACTTGAACTAGGCATCTTCTCCCAAATTGGTACTTAAAGAATTTTTACTCCCAATTTGATACTTGAACTCGGCACATTCTCCCAAGTTGATACTGAAACTTATATATTCTATCAATATGATCCTAATTTGAATTAATTCAATAATTTAACCCTCTATATTTAAAAATTCTATCAATTTCGCTTTGTTCTTCTCCTATACATGTTATATCACATTTTTCGTATAAAAAAGTAACAATAACTTCTTGTTGTTTTAAGGTAGAATGCAGTTATTCGGTTGTTGTTTTGATCCGTTAGCTTACTTGATTTGGTAGTATCACAAAAATGGCCAAATTGATGGATTTCTCAAATATGAAAGGTTAAATTTATAGAATTATTTTGGACTATAACCAAAATGATAGAATGCATAAGTTTTGAGGATAAAATATGTTAACAAAACTTTCAAGGTAATGGATAGAATTAAAGTTTAGGTATTCGATTGGAAGCTAAAAATCTTTAAGTATCAATTTAAGAGAAGATGTCTAATTAGATATTAAATGTATATTTAAGCATAAATATTATTTTTAATGGCAATTCGTCACCTTATTGAATTGGGCTATGTAATTATATGCTTGGATTGGGTCTTGGCTAGAGTAAAAAATCACCGGCCTACCCCAACTCAAATTATATCCCAAGCATAAATGTTTGGGGTATGAGATAATTTAGGCTTGTATCATAGTTTTCAAGTGCCGAACTTGCTCTTTGGGCATGTAAATGAATTACATAGGGCCGTATATTAACAAATTTAAAATCTTTTTTTATCAACCCTTAAACTCCCCGTAACCCTATCAAATCCTCAAATTTAAGGTTATTAAATATTTAAACACAGTCACGATCTCTTGAACGTTTCACCAATAACGATGTTAATCAAACTGATACTCATTTGTCATTAACAAAATCTTTTTTGAAATTGTGAAAAGAATTATTTTTTATATAAATACTATTATGTAAACTTTCGACTGAGTTAACCGTTATGAATGACAATTCAGTTAGAAAATGATATTGTATTATATTTAAGTCTATGAGGGAATATTTTCTCTTGCTGCAACCGTATTTTATCGACCTGGATTTACGACAAGTTAGGAAAATAATTCATAGCAAACAATTTATAGAAACTTTAAAAACTTGTAGGAAAACAAAAGAGAGAAGAATACAGTAGTCATGAGAAGAGAGGGTCGTTAGAATAGGAGGATTTCTTCGACTCTGTCAAAATAGCAATTATAGTTTTCTCCCCTATGAAATTGAGGAAAATATGGAGGGGTGAATTAAGGAATAGCAACGTAATATGATTTTAAGTGCATGGAGTCCCTAATAATTTTAAATATTATTTAAAATTTATTAAAAAATTAATGGTATGTAGCGATGTGTAATTATTCTATAATTTTCTAAAATAAATAAGACATGATAGTTTTTTTTTGAGCCAAGGTATTCATCGTCGATAGCAATAACTAATTCCCTCACCACGGGTGCTCTCACTAAGAGGTAAACGGTTGGCCATGAAATATACTCCATTCCTATTGGTAGGAATCGATTTCCTGACCTCATAGTTAAGGGGTGAGGTGAGCAACCACCTGTAACGACTTTTCTTGAAAAAATCCCCTTTGAAAAGTTATATGTTCGGCGCTACTGGTTATCCCAAAAATCCTTTCTTTGAAATCTTGGTTTAAAGAGATTTCTTTTGAAAATTCTTTTTCTTTGGAAAACTGATTGAAAACAGGGAGTCGCCACAGGCCACTTGGATAAGGGAAGAACATCACAAAACCAGAGATTCATTTTGAAAGGGCTCGGGAGTTGGTTATGTGTGGGGAAGAATTAACACTCCCATCACCCCCGGAAATCGGTACCGAAATATTTGTTGCTTTTAATCGAAGGAAATTGTTCGAAATTTGAAAGGAATTTAATTCGGTGACCTTAATTGAAAATTAACCTTAATTGAACGGGCTTTATCAAACTGGTGGATTCAAATTAATTGGACATTTAATTAATAAGGTTGACGATACATCGAACCATAGATTAAACCGACATCGAATAAGCCCGACTGCCGTGTTAATTTATGGTATGAATCCCGCACGTCACCTTTATGCATGATGCAAGCATTTTAAAATATGATGTAATGAATTTGCTTAAGTTTTAATTTTACTTTGATTCGGTAAGGATTAATTCAAATATTTGGTTAACATCCTTTAAGCTCGGACTGTTGGGACACAAATATCGGAATTAATGAATACCTCAATTTTTATGATTTAAATTAATTAATGCGTAAATCAAAATAAATGGGTCTCATGAATGACAATTAAAGATGGATGTTGCAAAGAGGCTTGGAAATTAAACACACAAAGAGGCCCCTAAAGCCTTAACCTAAAAGGCACATATTATGAAAATTTAGTTAGTGATCTAATTTAAAAACTAGGTGAATCTAATATTAACCCTAAATTAATTAATCCTAAAAGGATAGAGAACCATAATAAATTATGAGTTATCTTGTGATATGATAATTAATTCGATTAATTTTAAACTAATATTCTAATAAGCTAAGAATACTATTTAAAATAAGCCAAATTAATTAATCATAGCCTTAAATTAAAATGTTAGTCTAATTTCCATGTCAATTTTATCTCAAAAGATAATTAAGAGGTGTTCAACCAATTTTAATGAATTTAACATTTACTCCAATAAGCCAAAGGCAAATTTAAATTCACTAAATTGATTCGAACCTTAAGACTAACTACGGCTCTAAAACTAATCCTAGAATTAACTTAATTAATTTAAGGGTCATGCCCCTATTAGACGAGTACATGACCTAAATTAATTAAATTAATTTCTAAACTAATCTAAAGCTAACTTAACAACTCAAAGCCCAAAAAAACCAAGAGGTCCAAACTTCTAAACTAAACCCAAATGAAAAACCACATGTATATACTTTTAAGAAAATATACCTTAATTATATATTATCTACTATATACAAGAAAATATATTATAAAAAGGATAATATGAAATCATGATGATAAAGTAAACATACAAGCTAGTAGTAAATTAAACAACATTCAACAAGTGAGATAACATACATATCACAAGCAAAAAATAAAATAAAATAAAATAAAACACATAAAAAAGACTAAAATAAACAACAAAGGTTACCAATAAAATCATCCACATTTTCATTGAACTATAAAAAAGGATTATACATAAATAAAAAGAAAAAGGGAAGAATGTACCCAAAACCTAAATATTTATGCTTAATCAACCAAATTTCACATGTTGTTGTTGGGGTTGAGAAGTTCGATTCAAGGGTTTAATAATGGTGGAAAATAGTTTCGATTAGGAAAAATTATAGTGGATAAGGGAATTAAATGGTAAAAAAAGAACGAAAATGGCAGTGAAACGACAAGGGAATTGATTTTGGGGGAGGGCTTTTGCTTCAATCGGCCAAGGTAGTGCCATCCTTCTCTTTTTTTTCATAGGGTATATATATGTGTGTGTGTGTGTGTGTGTGTGTGTGTGTGTGATGAAGGGTATTTTTTGTTTATCCCCTTAAAATAAGAACCAATGAAAATTAAGACATTGGTCACCAAGTAGTTTTTTTAACCAATGGGAATGAGGCATTGATTCATCCAATGAGAACCAAGCCTTGGTGAGCAAGGAGTTTGGATTTTTATTATTTTTTTGTATATATTTTTTTACTATATAAAATTATATAATGGGCCATGAAATTTTGGGCTGAGGGTATAAGGTAAGGTTTTTGGTATTTAAAAAATGGTAATGTGGATTTATTTTATTTCGAGCAATTAATTTAACCAGACAAAATTAGTGTCTATAGCTGCCCATCTTTGCTTATACTTGTGGAACAAGAATAAAGCAAAGACCATAAGCACTAATTTTGTCCCACTTCCCTGTTAGGAGATTCCGAGCTTCGAGTTCCTCCTATATAGAACTATTCGCTCTTCCTCTCCCTACAACATGAAGCTATAAGTATCTGTCTCCTTTGCCCCAATGTCATTGAGCTACGGGTATCTGCCTCTTTCGCTCCAAAATCCTTGAGCTATGAGTATCTACCTCCTTTGCTCTAAAAACTCCGAACTATGAGTATCTGCCTCTTTTGCTCGAAAGTTCTAATATGGCGAGTTTGAAATCCTTCATCTAAAATCCTTGAGCTTTGAGTATTTGCCTCATTCGCTCTGAAAACTCTGAACTATGAGTATCTGCCTCCTCCGCTCGGCAGTACTAATACGGCGAGTTTGAAATCCTTCGCCTAAAATCTTTGAGCATTGAGTATCTACCTCATTTTCTCTGAAATATTGGTGTGGCGAGCTTGAAATCCTTCGCCTGAAATCTTTGAGCTCTGAGTATCTGCCTCCTTCGCTCTGAAAACTCTGAACTATGAGTATCTACCTCATTCGCTTGGAAATTCTAACACAGTGAGTTTGAAATCCTTCGCATGAAATCTTTGAGCTTTGAGTATCTGCATCCTTCACTCTAAAAACTTTAAACTATGAGTATCTGCCTCCTTTGCTCGAAAACTCTAACACGACGAGTTTGAAATCCTTTACCTGAAATCTTTGAGCTTTGGGTTCTTCCTATATAGAACCTTTGGTGTTGAAATCCTGGAGCTTCAGGTTCTTCCTATATAGAACGTCTGGCTTTGAAATCCTTTTCAAGTTATCACTTTAGACTTGCTTCTCTTTTTTTTCTTTTTATCTTCCTTTTTTCATTCTTCTCTCTCTCTCTCTCTTTTCTTCATTTTCTCCTTTATCTCTCATTCATTTTTCTTCTTTCTTTTTTCTTTTTTTTCTCTTTTTTTCCTTTTAGGCGCCCGTACGGGTTTTTGCATCTGGTCCCTTGGATGAGAAACATTCGTTGTCCTTTCTTGATCGATTTTGCCAATTTCGTACCTAATGTCCTCCCGTCTTAGTTTTGGCATATTCCTTTAATGTCCAGAAAAAGCTCTAATTTTATCTCGCCTCCCTGACTATGGCCTTACGATTGCCGATTCTTTCAAAACTTTTCTCTTTTCCGTGGCTGAGACTACAGATTTCTTTATGCCCTGAATTCTGTTGTGTGGGCAGCTTAGCATCACTCTCGAATGGCTTATTGTTGGCCTGAAAGTTTTAGCGGGAAATAAATTGGTCGCTGAAGCCTAAAACTTTTCTCACTACAAATTTCTTGGATTCTCTAACAGAATTCAGAGTCTGGAGTTGTTCTTCTCAACTACAAACAAGTTCTTGAGGTTCCTATCTTTCCATCAAGATTGATGCTTGAACAGTTCTTCTCGAGCTTTTTCGTTATGGTCAACTCTCTCTCTTTGCTAAGTGAATCATTCTCATAAAAAAATTCTTTGAATCTTTGTTAGGCACGTTCTCTTCATTAGAGACTCTTTATCTCCACTAAGATCTACCTTTCAAAATGGGAAGCTTCAGGGTCAAAATTTTCTCAATTCCTCGAATCTGTCAAAACAATCAAAAATGATTTGATGATATGAGTTAGCATGCTCCTATCCTATGGATGTCTAACTAAATGTGATGCATGAGTGGAGTCATTTTTTAGAGATGTCAAGGAGAAATTCTCGCCTTTCGGTTGATCACCCTTAACTTCCACGGGATTTCTGTCTTCATTAAATCTTCACTTGTACCTTATCTTGAAAGGATATTGTTGGCCAAAACTGATTTGACTAAAATCTATCATTTCCATGAGTCCATCTTCGAAACATTGCCCCTCTCAACTTGGGCTTCATTATTTTATCTTCATTGACTCTTCATGACGAGTCTTCTTTATTCTCGGTATTAGGGTGAACGCTTGCCCCCTAGACTTCTAAATTCTTCTTACTTTCAATCTCTATTGTTCTGAACCCTATTCAAAATATGATGTCAATCACGTAGACCCTTGAACTAAAGCTCCATGTCCACATCCGGGTGTGTTGGTATGTTCCCATGAAAGAGATGTATTTACTTGGCGATTCTGAATCAAACATTTGCCCCAATCTTTACTCATTTCGGCAAAGGTTTTAAGCTTTAAAGGGGAATCATGGGACTTCAACGGCTTTGTGCAAACCCAGCCCTTATGACTATTCTTTTGATTAAGCAAAGCAGAATACTCCTCAACCATGGACATCGAGTCTTCCCTGTTAAAAGTAAAGTAATAGAAAGTAGGATTCCAAAATTGAAAGATGGCTCCGAACAAAAGTCGATTAATTCGGACATACATCAAGCGTGCAATGTCACTATAATTCTCACAGAACCGTCAACCGTCGATCCCAACCCTTCTAGATCTGCTTCAACTTTCGCAACTTGTTTCGCTATAAGATGATGTAAGCATACCTCACTCGTTTGATAGATCGTCGTCTTGCACTTTAGTTAACTTCTGACCATCGCCGGTCAGCTGAGTTGAGGCATTTCTTAAGATGTCCCTTTTTACTGATCTTAGTAGTACTCTATCTCTTCTTTAGGTTCGACGGTCATTTGTTCGTGGCTCTTTGGTATGGTCCTTCTTCTATTTCAATGTTAGGTTGAAAACATGCCCCACGATTGTCTAAATTTCATATAAAATCTAATCCTTATTTTTCTGGGCCAACCAACGTTTTATGGTAAATACTCACTTCAAGTCTCTGAATCGTGTAGCATACTACAACCTACTGTTATTCTTTTCAGGACTGCTGACAGGTTTGTATCAGGTCAATCATATGCACATCTGGCATTGAGCCCTAAACACCATTCTAAAACCCGGAGACCTTATTCTTTTCTATTTCTCTATTTTCCATCTCTTTTTCTTTCCTTTTAATTTTCTCTCTCTCTTTTCTTTTTTTCTTTTTACACTGGCTTGCTAATCAACATTTCAACAAATGATGCTTTTTGGGTTAATATACAAAATCAAAATTAATGAAAAAGAATAGAATGCCCCGGATATGAAATATAGGAGAGTCTTAGATTTAACCTTTCCGGTGATCAAGTAGTTTACCTTTAAATGTTGTGGCGATACTCGTAGTAGTGAAATTCCTCCAAGATTGCTTGGTTCATCCTCATGATTATGGTTCTCGCTTGATCCATTCGAAAATTACTTCTTCTAGTTCTCATTATCCTTTTTCATTAACAAAGGTTTAACCTTTCTGACTTTTATTTAGCCCATGGAACGTAGATAATGTCAATTTAGGAATTCTCAAGTGTAAGCATATGCTTCAATATTGTGTCAGTGTCCTCATCTCTGATGCTAGGGTATTGAACAGGTGGAGTGTAGCTCCTTATTAGATTCGTTCTCCTCCCACGGCTTCATCAGAATGTTCCGGGACTTATTCAATTTGTTCATTCATTTCATTTTTCTTAGGGGAATTCATCTCGTCACAGTCCTTTGTCTCGAGAATAATGATAGAGCATACAACGATACCTCGAGTTACTCGGTACAGTCACGATTTTGAAAATATTACCATCACTCATGAAGCGATGAGTTTAGGGCTTCAGCGGAGTGCCCCTAAAATTATGCACTCGTATCCGAAAATGCCTATTACCAGGTTTTGAACATTGGAATGCTTTTTGGTTAATGCCTATTGCCAGGCTTTGAAGTAATTTTTTGAAAAATGCCTATTACTAGGCTCTTGAAAGTTAAACCAATTCATTTTATTTTATTTTTATTTTCCTTTTTAGGCACATTCAAGCAAATCCATTTGGATTCGCCTAGAGAGATTTTCTTAACATTGAACATCATCGAATGAGTAGTGATATTGCTTCTCTCGCTTTACCAACCAGCAGCATCGAGAGGGAATCACGCTTCATCTTTATCACAACATTCAATTGCTCTTTCATTAGAATCAATGCCGCATCATGCACGTGATATCTAGGGGTTTACGAAGGTAGGAAATAATATATGCATATACACTTTAAAGAAAAGAGCATCATTTTATTGGAATGGCAAAAGCAAATATAACATGAATATTCACAAAAGATCACTACTACTACCTTGGGTAAACAAAAGCAAAGCTAACATGCATATAAAATCAGATAAAGAAAAAATAATAAAATATAGATAGGATGCCCTAGAAATCTTTGACCCTTACAACATTGGTCATTCATCCCGACGCTCCAAACCTTCCCAAAAATATGGCCTCTTTCTTAAACTTAGGTCTTCCATTCTCACAGGAAAGCACTTCGTTCTTAACGAGTTCATAGGTCTTGCTCTTCAAAAATAAGCACTCTTCTGTTGTGTGGCCAAAATCACCGTGATGATATTCGCATGGAAACCTACTTCCAAGTACATTGTGATTGAAATAGGTATTCCATTTTAGGGGAGGTAGCCTCAAGAGTTTGTTCTGAACTAACATATGTAACAGCTTTGAATTTATCATTGGCAATAACATCTTCTTCCTCTTATCACTCCCTCTTGCATCATGCATTTTAGCTTTATTTTCCCCTTTTTTTCCTTAAGTAGGGCTCCCCTTCTCGGAAGACATAAGGCACGTCACTTTTGTGGGCTCTTTCAAGAATGCTTCGGATCTTTTAAGGAGGTTCAAAGCTAAGCCTTCCATAGGAAGGTTGTGATCATGATGGTTGCTGACGTTTTCCAATTTTGCCGATGTCGGCAACTTTACTTTATCCTCCTCATTCGTTACGGTGACCCGATCTCCTCTTACTTTCACGAGACACCGCCACTACTGGAGAATTAATTATTAGACCTGGACTCATTTTCTCAAACTATAATACCCCGATATCTAAGAGATGCTAAACTTTACGCTTAAAACTCACACATCTCTCGATAGAATGCCCCTGAGTTCCGACATGGTAATCACAATAATCTTTCTCATTGAACCAACTCGGGTATGGAGGTGACTAGGCTTTGACAAAGCAAGGTACCACCAATCGAGCATGTAGCAGCTTGGAATACAAATCTCGATAAGTGAAATGAATGGGAGTGAACTGGACGTCCTTCGATTCTTCCTTCTTTTCTTGAGCCTTAGAAGCTTCGCTAACCGACAGTTGATGAGGTTTTAGAATCACAGACATCAAAGGTTGTTCATGTGTGTACGAGAATGACAACTCAGAAGGCAGTGTAGTCGATATTCTCATCCTTTTATTGCATATCACACATTCTCATTCTGTGACTCTGACTCATTCAATTTTTTGTTTGTTGGCAAGGACAAGATTTTCAACGGAGAGCCTTTGGCCTTATCCAACACCAAATCAGTTGGGCATTCAGAGGCGAAGCATTCTATCTCATATTGGTTGATGATAGCTTGGTCTTTGTCAGACAAAACCTTTTTCGCTATGAAGTCGCAATCCCGACTCTCACTCTCCTCTTGGACGAAAGAGCATTCTTTCATACCCTCCTCTTTGGTCATGGTGGCCATCATACCCATCAGTTCATTGATTTTCCTCCTTGTTTCCTTTTGGAACTTCTTCACATATGATATTGTCTCACTTTGATTCCAAACCAATTGTTAATGAATCTGTTCGAGTCTAGCTACCCTAGTTGCTAGATCATTCATATTTCTAGAGTTAAACCGTTCAAAAGTCATTCCCTCCACAATCATACTTTCTAAGGAGAATGTTTTTCCCGCTTAGTGATGCATATGATGTATGTGAATGAACAAAAATGTATTATTTGAACAAAAATAACAAGGCAACACAAAATAATACTACTATAAAAACATGAATGAATGCACAGAGCGGCACTGAGTTTGGCAAATATCCTCGTTAAACGACTTGTATTAATGGGAACATTGTTTTGTTACAATGATCAAAGGAAACCCACGACATATGTGGTCTTTAAGCTAGCATCTAGGTCGACAATTTTCTCCAAGATCCAAACAATCCATTCTTCCTTCTTAGAAGCTTGACAGCGTCTTTCGCTTGGGTGATCTCTTGTATTGGAGTTATCAAATGTGCCAATTCTTGTTCTTGCCCCCAAGTGGTGTAGGCGGCGAATTATAGTCGCTCCAATGTCGGTACTTGGTACACTTGACTTGCTCTTCGGAAAGGGTCCCACCAGATTCAACATTCAATGTGTACTAAAGTCAAAAGTTCTTATGGCTTGAAATATTCTTGCTTGTTCAGAGTTGAGACTCGATTTTGACCCATAATGGCAAAATGTCTGAGAAACTTTCAATCCTGCCCCAGAAGGCCTCATTCTTGTTTGGCATGGTTTTTGTTGATCTCCTTGCATGACTTGGTATTTCTCAATTGTCGGGGTCAAATCAAAGTTGCCAATCACAGAACAACTGTCAACTTTGAAAGTATTTCTCTCCTCGTAATCCCGACCATCATCACATGAAGGTTTCGACCGACATTGCTGACCTGAACCTGACTGGAATACTGTCCTCGTCGTAGTTGCTCTCCTTCTGACCATATTTATATAATGAGATTCTCCTTATCATTGTTACGAACCAAGTTTCCCATTAATCTAGTCTTTAATTTTAGACTATTTCCAACTCAATGTGCTCTTCATGATATGATAATATATGTGTTAAGTGTTCAAAATTACTATTTTTATTACCCTTTTTACTCATATTATTGTTAGACTTAGGCTCATATTAGTTGTATACACGTCATAAGTTATAGTATAAAAGATATCGTCTCCACGAGGATTGGTGCCACTTCAAGAATCTAGTCTCTTGCTTTGTAAAAAGTAAAAACACAAGTAAAGGATTATAGAAGAAGTTTAACTAATTACTAATCTAGAAAGCAATAAAATAAAATAAAAGATGAATTCAATTGAGAGAGATAGGCTAGGTTATCGTGAGTTGAGGTGTGATAGCCGATTGGATTGTCTTGGTAAAAGAGTGCATGGGCAACTTCGTTGCCGTGGCGACTTACTGTGGGGTTGCCTTGGCAACTAATTGATGGTTGCTTAGGCGACTAGTTGGGCAACTACTTGGGCGTGGGCAGCAACTTCAAGGTTGGCGGGGCGTTCTTCAATGGTTTCTTCTTATCCCTAAGTCGAAACTCTAGCTACTTGTGCATGCCTTGATAATACATCCTGCGTGAATCAAGGGTGAACAACAACCAATCTTGCGCTCCTCTTAGCCGTTGAAATCCTTAACTTATTCCTAAGCGGATTAATCTTCACCATCATTGGATTGCATAAAGATCATATTCATTCGTTTCTTGAATCTAACTCTCCCGATATTAGATAAATGGATGAAATCACGAGATCCTCTCCCAATTCACTCATAAACAATAATAAGAATCAGAATGAATAAACCTTGAAATAGAAAAGTGCAAACTCTTATTACCTAAACAAAAACCAATAGTTTCTCACAACCACAAAACACAATAACCATAGCCAAGTAAATTTAGTTCATGGCTAGGTTCCAAAAGAAACACAAGATAATTAATCCCTAGCATGAACCCAATCGAACAAAGATGAAGGAAGAGGCTTGTCGAAATCCTCCTTGCCCTTGATGCTTGTCGAAAATTCTCTCCTCTTGCCCTACTTGGACTTGCCGAAATTTCCCTCTTGCTCTCTCTATTCATCTTGTCGAAATCTCCTTGGTATTTATAGGGCTAGGCCAAAGTCCTTCTTTGAGGAGGAGTTTGAGTTGGAATTAAATTATCTTTAAAGAATATAATTCTTTATTATAATTTTATTCCTATTAGAACTTCTCCTATCCTCTTGGAATTTAATTCTTCTTTAATCTCTGCATGGCAATCAAATTCCTTTGGGCTTGGGCCTTGCTCCATGTCATCTTGGGCTTGTAAAGTCATGAATTTCGACATCCATATTGCTTTTGGTCTTTGTCGACAAATGCCATGGCAACTAGCTCGGCGTCTCCTTCATGCCTTTGCCACGGCAACTAGCTCGGCATTGCTTTGGCAAGTGATCCTGCACATACACACACAAAAAACACACCAAAGCAGCATCTATTTCCACAAAAATCACCAAGTTATGTAATCAAGTTCAACGTTTGAAGGAAACATGGATTAATGCATGAATGACTAACTATGCAACTAATATGAGCCTAAGTCTAACAATAATATGAGTAAAAGGGTAAGAAAAATAGTACTTTTGAACACTTATCACACCCCCAAACTCGAACTATTGCTTGTCCTCAAGCAATGCAAACTCATAATTACCTGCCAAGACTTCAAATTTTCACAAACTTAGCTTTGAACTTGATTTCAATTCTACGAAGGCAAGGGCACAAAGTATGATTGGCTTTTTATTTTTTGAAAAGCGAGGAATTACTCGGAATCAAACTATAATGCTTGTGAGTGTGTGCGGAGTTGTGTGCAAGTTGATTTTCGGATTCTATGCAAACAATAGGTTTTCAAATTACTTGATTGGGTTCTTTTTAACATGTTTTAACTAGAGCCAATTTGGGCACCTCTAGTGTTTTATTTTTAGTTTTCTTAAGTTAATTTAATCGACTAGAGCGGTTTGGGCACCTCTAGTTAGCAGAAAAAAAATTTTAACGCCTCCTAGAGCAGTTTGGGCACCTCTAGTGATCAATTTTTAGCACATGCTAGAGCCAATTTCGGGCACCTCTAGCATTCATCCAATTTTATTCTAATCCCCCAATTAGTTAATTATCAACCTAAGTTTACTAGAACTCCTTAAATCAATCAAACCACAACAGTGTTTCATCAAATTTAGCATCATAGTAAAATTCTAAGTTTTTCATGGTTATCCTAGAATAAAAATTCTATCAATTAAGTGCATTGGTAAAGTCATCATTGAATATTCATCAAATCTAAGCAATTCTTGTTCCAATTAAAGGCATGGCAAGCAATTTATGTATCCTAAATGTAATGCTTAAGATTAATGTAACTAAACATGGTAATTACTAATAACAATCCCCCAAACTCGAGTGAGGCATTGTCCTCAATGCATGCATAAAAATAACGAAAAATAAAAATAAAATGCATACGAGGACTTACTTGAGAGTTCGTCATCGTAGATGATTAGTTTCCTTCTAGTTGGCGTCTTGATTTTCTTGCTTGAATGCAATGGTTGTTTTCTTGTTGCGGGATGTCTTGACTTTGGTTGCCGTGGCATCTTGGGGTTAGTTGCCGTGGCATCAGCTTGTGCATGCATGAAGTAAGTTGTCGCGGCATCTTCTTCATTAGTTGCGGGGCAATGATCTTGTGATAAATTTCCTTAGCATAGTAGTTGTGAGTCTTGTTGTGAAAAAAGAAAATAAAAAAACACGAAAACTAAAGATAATGAAAAAAAAATAAAATATCTCCTAAAATTAAAAATAAAAAAAAAAGAAAAAAAAAAAAATCTTGAGAGGAGAGCATGCTCATGCATCTCTAAGTTGCAGTCGCGATATGCCCAAAGTCGTCATCTAGTCTTAATGACCAATCCTTCCTTGAGGATTTACAACTTTCTCGAGTATTCCTTGACTCCGGTTGGAAAT